>JABWPP010000050.1:40097165-40742165 GCA_016920855.1 Puya raimondii
GTCAATTTTGAGACCTTTTGATCGTAAGATATATAATGTCAAAAAATTATAAAATTTGGTTTCTATAAAGTTTAAATGCTCTAAATTATATTTAACAAAATGAACCGTCGATTCAAAAGCTCTATCATTGAAATGACTTAAGTACGAAGAAGGTCATACTCATTAAAATATAGTAGTTGGGCCATATATATATATATATATATATAGAGAGAGAGAGAGAGTTGAGCTGCAATGCTATCAGTAGCAAACGGGCTCCATTGCCACCCATTTGTTTTCGATGATGGAGCCTCCAAATCGACGATCGGCATCGTTAAACATGATCTATACCACTTGAAGTATCTAGAAACTAAATTTCATGCTTTTTCGATATTGTTCTCTTGTCCATCAAGTGGACACAAAAATGAACGGCTAAAAATGAATATCTTTTAAAAAGTGATGATAGGAGTCTTGTAATCAAGATCAAGGGTATAGATTTTGTTTTATATAGTTTAAAGAATTTTCTAACCAAAATTCAATTGATTTGGATATCTTTACACCGTTAAACGAGAAAAAGCCGCAAATCGACCATTAAAATTACAAATTTTGCAACCCTTTGATCATTAGGCCAATGATGTCGAAAAGATTTGAAATTTGATTTCTAAATACTTCAAGTGGTATAAATCATGTTCAACAGATCGTCGATTTGGAGGCTCCATCATCGAAAACAAATGGGTGGCAACGAAGCCCGTTTGCTACCGATAGCATTCCAGCTCAACTCTCCGACTATAGTGCCTCCGGAAGCACCATTCATGTGGTGCTTCCAATTTTTACCCTTAGATCAACCCTTTTACCATTTTTAGCTCTTGGATTAATATTATTTTCCTAGGGGGACCACTATCATAGTATCATCCCTACCCTATAATACTTGATCCAAGGGCCAAAAAGTTGAAAACACCAATTCCTTTATTCTTCCGAAAGTATAGTATCTCTACACACTAATATATATATACACACACATACGGCTGGGCCACGGACCAGCCATATTTAAAATTTGAATAGTTTAAATTAATATTTGAAAGAGTAAATAAACAAATTATTGCCATAGCTTGTAGTAGTTTGCTACTATAGATTATTGAATAGCATAAGATTTCCTATGTTTTGTCACAACAGAATAAAAAGATTTTAGGATCTGATTTGTGTGTCTTTTATGATCTGATTTTAGGATCTGCTCATTGGCAACAGAACAGCCAACTTAGTGTCGAACTTTTTTTTTTATCCATCCTCATCCGCTTGCCGCAGTGGAGGAGGAAGGCAATAGCAAAGCAAGCTTTTCCAAAAAGAAAAAGAAAAAAAAAGACTTATTAAAGTTAATCTAAATGAATTTCATTCGAAAAGCCAAACGATCCAACTAAACTAATTTAGTGAGAAATAAGAAAGATATAAAAGACAGATTAAAGCAAATCTCATCCGGGCCAAACAATCCAACCAACCAAAGTAATTAAAGATGGGAAAAGTAACTTTGGGCTGTAAGATGAGATGAGATAAAACCAGATCTAAGTAGTTTCGTCTCTTCTTCGACACAAGTCGGTCGGTGGTGGGTTCGGCTGCAGAGCAGGGCCGTCGCCGCCAATCGACGGTCCCCAGTCCCGGCGCGGGAGCCCAACGTTAATGGGCCCCAACGCCGCCGCTGCCACCACCACGGGCCCTGCCGCCCGCAACGGTTCCGCCACCGCGCCGCCCACGAGCGTGCCATCGGGCGTCGCCAAAGAGACGAAGAGGGACCAAGTCCCTGCGGAGCGGAAGATGCCGGAGAACGACGCGATGTCGAAGCGCCCGGAGAGCACCCGCGGCGTTGTCGGCGCGGAGGGTGGTTGGCGAAGGCAGACGTCGGAGACGAGGCCGGAGGCAGAGAGGATGCTGAGGTTGGCGAAGCGCCGCCCCGCAGCATAGCTTCGGAGGGCGTCGATGATGTCGTCGCCCTCGGGAATCTCCAGCATGACAGCGATGCGCGACGGCATCCTCCGGTGAGGCAGAAGGGAAGAAGGGTTTAGCATCCCCGAATGGCGTAGGAGTAGAGGTGGTGTAGAGGAGCAGCGGAGAAAATTAGGGTTGGGGTAAGAAAGGGTCCCGACGGGATATGAGGTCAAATTGGGGGAATTCGGCGGGAGCACTTACAAATTACAATGGGAATGTTGCGGGTCGGATGGTCGGGATCTGACCCGCTCCATTATGCAGAAACAAGGCGAGCCGCAGCCGCAGCCTTAACAGGAGAAGAGCAGCAGCCTAAGGCCTTCACAGATTTAGGCCCACATGACCCACTTGTCATATAATCAAGTTTTTTGCAGTTTTGTCCTATAATACCTACAATTTACAATGCTCCTCTGCACGGAAGAGTATAAAAAGAAGCCGTAATTACAATGAGACGAGCAAGTAATGAATTAACAAATTACTTCCCCTTCAATCCATCATCTTCTTCCTCTCCCTTCTCCTAACTTCTCTACCTCATCTCTTGCCCCCAATTCCCCCAATCACTCACCTTCTCTCCTCTTTCTCCCACACTTACCCTCCGTTGAAACATTCTATTATTAAATATGAAAATTTTAGTTTTTGTTTTTGATAGCCTATGCACTGATGGTGATTTTTTATAGCTTATACATTTTAATCTCTGATCTATGTATTCTAAATTGTAGCCTTTGAATTTGCAACTAAAGGATATTTAATCTATGTACATTCATTACTAAACTTTCATAACTTAATTCTTATAACTTATTAGTAAGTTAATTTCTTGTAACCTATATGCTTGTATAAAGAGTTTACCTATTCATTGGACATACAACAAACAAAATAACAATGCAACAATTATTTTTTCTTCTACTATTAACAAAAGGTGCTCTTTTGGTAGAATTTTGGGGCTATCTATTTGTGCAGAATTGATATATGAGGTTATCTACTCATGCAGAGTTAATAAAATTACACAACGAGGCTCGAATAATTGTATCATGGATTTGAGGGCTTTGTCAAACGCAGTGGACGAAGTAATGGCATAGCAAGCTTCCAGCAATCAACAATTCATTCAGAAATAGAAAAAACTAATGATTGATTGAAGTTAAATCTAAACAACTCACAATCGTAAGGCCAAACAATTCAACCAACCAAACCAAACGAAGTAAAGATAGAAAAACTAACTTGAGCTGCAAGATAAATATGAAATAAAACCAGATTTAGGTACTAAAAGGTAAGATATTATAAAACCAGATTCAAGTCGGTCTATCCTCTTCTGCGACAGCCCGCGTCCACGCGGAAGGCTACGGCTGCCGTCGCCAATCGGTGATATTGTGGGGGCCCGACGTCACCAACGCCGCCGTCACCACCACGGGCCCCGCCGCTCGCAACGGTTCCGCCACCGCGCCGCCTACGAGGGTCCCATCGAGCGTCGCCAGCGTGACCGAGAGGGACCAAGTCTCCGCGGGGCGGAAGATGCCGGAGAACGATGTGATGTCGAAGTACCCGGAAAGCACCCGCGGCAGTGCCGCCGGCGCCGCGGAGGGGGGTCGGCGGAGGCTGACGTTGGAGACGGATCCGGAGGCGGAGAGGACGCAGAGGGTGACGCCCCGCCCCACAAAAACTTCTAAAATGCAACGGGTGTATATGCTGACGTGGTGTTCCAAACCAATCAAATATTTTCTTTTGGGTATATATGTCCCATCATAATTATAAAAAAATATTTTTATTGTACTTTTTTTTGAAAAGAAGAAATGTGATTGGCTTGTTATTGATGACGTGGTGCAAGCGTGACACAGTAGACTTCCTCCCGCCCCACAGCGTATCGTCGCAGGCCGTCGATGATGTCATCGCCCGCGAGAATGTCCAGCGCTCTGGGCCGGATTGACGACACCCTCATAGGAGGCGGAGGAGCCTGCGGTTCCGGTTGTTGTCCACTGCTACGCTCCGTCATCAAAAAATTAGGCGACGACCCTAAGGAATGCCGGTGGCATCGCTCTATAGTAGTAGAGCAATTCTATTGGAGATGTCCAAAATACCCGATACCCCCTCCGTATCTGACTCGTGCCCTATCCGAACCCGATCCTGACCCAATTCAGACCCGATTAAAAATAAATAGTATATGGATAAGAAAAATTACACATTATAGTTTTAAGTATGAGTCCGGATACCTTATACCCATACTTGACTCGGATCCGACCCGAATCTGATCCTTTGGTGGGTAGGGTCGTGAATAGATTTCATATCCGGATTCGTACCCGGATCCGGACCCCGACCCTATAAAATATCCGACAATCAAAAGTTCAAAGAAAATAAATAAAAAAAAATTGTGAACATTAAAAAACTTGGTACTTATTTTTTCACTATAATATTTTGGACTTATTGCATATGTATTTTAACTATACTAGCTGAGTGTACGTGCAAATGTGCGTAAAAATTATTTTAGTTTATTTTAAATAAATATAAATTTTTACATCATATTTATTCAAAAATTTACGATAAAAATTATATTTTATAAATTTATATATTATATTTTATTAGAAAATATCTGCAATATCCTATATTATTTTTTCAATATATACATTAAATATTTTTATATATTTTTTGAATTCTGATAAATTTAAAATTTAAGCATATTGTTTAAACTAAAAGCGTCAAAATTTAATTCATATTTACTTTTGAAATTTAAAATTTAATTTTAATTCACCGTAATTAAATATTTTAATTGTTAATTCAAATTTGATATCCTAAATTTATAAATTTAAATTTGTTAAAATTTAATTTTGATCCACTGAAATTAAATTTTTTTAATTGTTAATTCAAATTTGATATCCAAAATTAAATTCCATTCATGATTTAAACTCAATTTTTAATTTTAATGTAAAATCTATGTATAGAAATGTTATTTTTGAACAGATTGATCATAACCGTTCGTTTTTATTTAAAATATTTTTTAACAAATTAATCATAAAGCATTCGTAGAATTTGATATATTGATAGATAAGAATGCTATTTTTTAATAGATTGATCATAACCATTTATTTTTATTTGATATATATAAATATTCTTTTATTCCTTTTTTTAATTCTGTCTGTCAATTTCTATATTATTATATATATAATATAGATAAGTATGAAGTATAAAAAAAATTACTATTAGATAAGTTATTAGATAAGATAAAATACGGATATTATATAGGCGGCGGTTATTAGGAGATAGGGTATGCGTAAAATATGGGATTTGATACGTACTGCCTGAGGACAATTTAGGTAAAAAAATGACAGATACTTAATTCGTCGGTCATTGGATTAGATTCAATGACTAAGAATTAATACATTTTATGATAATTTAAAAATAAAATAAAAGTTGTACTGCTGTGATTTATATCTATAAAAGTTGAATTAATGATATAGTTAGTATGTCATTGAAATTATATTAATAGGGAGTGGCATTTTGGGAAAGAAAAAAAATTAAAAACTCCCTCTTTTATAAGTAGTATAGATTATAGTGTATATATGTGTTTTAGATTTATGGTGCATGTGATGTGACTAATTGTATATAATTTACTTAATTATGTTGTATCCGCTTGCACTAATCAATATAATTTTAACTATTATATTATTGTATGTGTTTAGGCTGGTGGTTGTATATATTTTAGAGTAATTAATACAAGTTAAACTATTACAATTTTTGTATTTTTCTTTTGAATTTAATATAATAAAATATTTGTATTTTATGCTATGGATACGTATACGAGTACCCAAATCTGATTTAGACCCGATCGGCACCCGATTCATACCCGACTTAAGCTAGTATAGAGTACGTAGTCACTATCCAGACCCGTTCAAATAGACCCGACGGGTACATTAGTAACTTGAATACCCGAATCTAGTCTGGACTTGAAGTTGAATGGATAGGATATGATTTTTCTTTCTTCCTATTTCCTTTTAAGGTATGGATACGGTATATCAACTACTCATACCCGACCCGATCCATGGGCATCCCTAAATTCTATCTGTACACCCAAAAGGGGTTGTGGATCTTACACCCACATCTTAGGCTTCACAAAAATTCAAATAATTTTAGTAAAAATAAAAAAATTAATGTTACAAATAGTATGAATGATAGCTTTTGGATGAAGAGAGTATAAAATGTATACCCTACCTCGGGTGTACCAATTGCATTACTCACATAATATATAGGTAAACACATAATATATAGGTAAATTATATATTCAAACTATAAGGCCACACTTTGCTTTTCAGGCATTAATTTATGAGCATTCCTATCTATGTACTACAAAAGAGGTATACATTTTATACCTCCTCATCCAAGGGCCTAGAGTCGGCTCTTATTTTGTCAAAAAAAATTTTAAATCTTGAGAATCCTTAGGCTTCGTTTGGTTCGGGTATAAGAAAGAACTGTTTATTCCAGGGATAGGTACAAGTTCGGGTATAAGCGAGAACTAGACTAATTTTACGTTTGGATGAAAATTAGGTTGTTCCCGAAAATAAGAAAAATAGCGTTTGACTAGATAAGATGGAATAAGAAGAATAATGGATAGTTATAACTTAAAAATAATAATATTATCCCTCTCATTATATTTGAATATTAAATTTTTAAATTTTGCATTTATAATTTTAAATTTAATTTTTTAACTTTTAAAATTTAAAAGTTAAATTTAAAATTTAAAATTATTAATTTTAAAAAATCATAATTTTAAATTTAAGACTTAATTTAAATTTAAAAAATATGAAATTTTAAAATTTAAATTTAAAATTAAATATTTAAAATATCAATTTAAAATTTAAAATTTAGAATAGAAAATTATAAATTTTAATTTTAAGATTACAAAATTTAAAAATTTTAATTTTAATTTAAAACAAATCTCTCTCTCTCTCTCTCTCTCTCTCTCTACACGGGAGGGGTGGGAACAAACTTGTTCCCACCCAGGTTCCCACCCAATACCACCTTATTCCAGGTGGGTGGGAACAAGAGTTCCCACCCACTTTTTTTTTTTTGTTGGGTATAAGGAGGGGAATAAGGGCTTATTCCCCTCCTTATACCCGAGCCAAACGGGGTGTAAGAGTTCCCTAAACTCTAGGATGAAAGAGCGTATGACGTAAGTAGCATTTCTCATTAATTTATTTTAATTTTTGACTTAAATTTTTTAAATTATTATAATCAAGTTCCTACCACCCAATTTAGTTGATTAAATATTAATATTTTACTAATGAGGAAGTGATGTAATAATGTTATAATTGATTGATGGTGCAACAATAATTAAGATGTCACATCATTTTCATTTTAACAATATATTAATATTTAATAAGCTAAATTGAGTTATGGAACTTAGATTGCATCAAATTAGAAAGTTGCAGCTAAAAATTACAACAAATTAAAATTTGAGAACCAAAGTATTACACGCTTCACAGTTTGAGGACTAGTAGTGTAATTTAACTTTTAATATAAGGTAATGTATGGTCAATTTCATACAGATCCCCATAAAGATATCAAATAGGGAATATATCCCTTCCTCCAAAATTTAATATTGTTGCAAATATATTTGTCACACCTAGAGCAATTTCAGTGCAAGATTATAAAAAGTGATCAATATAAAGTGACAGCAAAAATGTCATACAGAAGATTGTGGATAGAGAATACATGCAGCAAAAATTCAAGAAGAAGCAACCTTTCATGTAAAGAAGTAAATTTAAATTGCTACAATAACTTATATTACTTTAACTAACTTCTACTCTAATCTAGTCATATTTCTCAATCTAATATGTTGACAGGTCAAAACCTTCCAACCAAAGTATATATGATAAGCCGTCAAAACCTTCTAAACAGAGCATACATGCGAAACCGTTAATAAGTGTGGAAACAAGAATGTTACGCAAGAATGGATTGTAGAAAGAATTATTGATTGGCTATAAATTGACAGTGACATGTCGATGACTGAATTATTTAGAAGACTTAAAGAGAAGTATGGAAGGTTAGAGTCACCCTATTTAAGGGTGTGGAAGGGTAAAGACGAAGCAATGGCCCAATTACATGAAAAGTGGGAATTGTCATTCTCAAGAGTTTTTAATTTTTGAGTAGAGATTAGGAGAAGAAATTCTTGTAGTCATACACAAATTAAATTAATAGAGGTGAAAGGAAAATAATATTTTTAGAGAATATTTATTACTTTTGGGGCTTGTATACAAGGAATTCTAAGAGAGTGTAGGCCATATATTGGTTTGGATGGGGCTCATATGAAGGGTAAGTTCAATGTAATAATTATTTTAGCAATTGCATTGAATGAAAATAATCCAATATTTCTAATTGCATATAGTGTGGTTGAGTTGGAGAATTTAGAAAGCTGAGAATGATTCCTGCAAGCCCTCAAAAAAGCTATGGGTAGTCTTGATAATTTGGTTTTATTCAGTGATAGACAAAAGGGCTTAGATAAGACCCTTATGTCTGTCTATCCTACTGCTGAACATCATAAATGCGTGCTTCATCTATATAACAGTTTCAAGAAACGGTTTCGAGGGGATATTTTAAAGAAACATCTATAAGGAGCAGTTATGGCATATACAACTGCTAGATTTTAATACCACATAGAAATGGTGCATAAGGTAGATTGTAAAGTAGTTGATTACCTAGAGAAACTCATGGTCATGTCTGGAGTTGTTCTCTATTTGGAGTAGATGTCAAGTGCGAGAGCAAAACAAATAACATATGTAAGACCTTTAATTCTTGGATCTCCAAAGAAAGGCATAAACTAGTGATAGACATGATTGATGTCATACGACAGAAAACATTAATTATGATAAATAAAAAAATAAGAGATGCAAAAAAATGGTCAAAGAAATTTGTACCAGAAGCAATTAAGCATATTAACAAATTGACCAAGGTATGCAACTAAAACTATAAATAAATGAGAAATGTTTCTTGCTTGTATTATGTTAGCTGTTATAAATCTGCCTTATGTTATTATTATTATCTTATGTTAATGTTAGGACCTTGGAAAGGGTGCTGAGGTATATTGATGAGCAAGCAGAGATAGTAGAGCCTAACTCAAGATGTGATGTGAGGTTAGATGAGAGGACATGCACATGTAGGAGATGGCAAGTTATTGGATTGCCATGTATACATGCCGTTGCATTTATAGTTACGATGAAACTCAAGTGAAGATTATGCATCATCATACTTCACTCTGCAGAAGTAACGGAAAGTCTATGCGTTAAACATTAGGCCACTGCCTATCCAGAAGGATTGAGAAAAGAGTGGTATTGTTTTTACTATGATGCTACCTATATTGGTAAGACCTTTTGGTAGGCCACAAAAAATGAGAATAAGAGTAGGAGAGCTAGTTAAGAGAAAATATAAGTGTATTAGATGTGGTAGTTTTTGCCATCATGCAAGAACATGCAAAAATTAAGTTCCAACAACAGGTCCCAACTCATAGTTTTAAAGGTAATGTATTTTTTTCAAGCTACTACATCATCTTTCATATTTTTGTAGTCTCAATTCCTTGATATAGTGACTTTAAATATCTATTTCAGTAAGGAAAAAAAAAGTTATAGATCGCAGCAACAAGAACAAGCTTTTCAGGAAGCAACAACAACTAACTCACAACAGCAAGAGTAAGCTTTTCAGGATGCAGCAGCAGCTAACTCACACAGCAACATGAGGCAATTTCATATTCACAGCAGCTTTTGACCATTTCTGAAGTTGATGCTAGCGGATTGCTCTTTTGAAAAGTCAACTTATGTAAAACTTGCCATTATGGTCTAATACAGTGTTATTTTTTGGATGATGATGGTTCTGTTATTCTGTGGATAATGAAGTTTCTGTTATTTTCTTAGATATAGATTCTTTTTGGAAATAGAATATAGTGACTTATATTTTGGAGATAGAATGATGTTATTATTATTTTGTAAAGTTGTGATGAATTAGACAAAACAAAATTATGTTGAATTATTGTGATGAATTAATCTAATTAGAAATGTAATTTATTCCATTAATTATCACAACACAATTGCACCATTAATTATTCACGCAAGATTGCACGTCCGTTATAAAGTGAACGAACTATATGAAACCACCAAAAAAATGGACAAGTTAACATACTTGAAGAAATGCTATTTGATAATAAATCCTACTCAATCGAAAATTACTTTTGGCTTGTTAGAAATAAATTTATAAAATAGGCACAAATAGAATTTATTTAATTAGTAATAAAAAATAATAAACTAACTAGTATAGAAATCCGAGCGATGCGGCGAGTAAATATTGTAAATATTGTTGAAGCAAAAATTTATAAATAATAAAATATCAATATAATTAAGAATAAATATTTATAATTATCTAATCAAATTTTACTATTTCAGAAAATAGTCATATATTATGTCATTTCAAACATGTCAAGTTTGAAAAGGAAATGGCCATGCATTCTTCCTCCATTTATATACTTATAATTTACGAATGAGAAATAAAATGAATGCCATATATATATATATGATAGAATAGTACTGATTTAATCGTGAAACATTGCACTTCTGACCAAGAAATAAAATGATATATAGATCAAAAAATTTGAATTTTAAAATATATGAATCATAGTATACATGATATAGAATGAAGAAATATCAAGAGATGTATTCTATCACCTCTATACACAAAATAAAATCCATAGCAATAGTTTGCATACTATGAATGAAATGACAACCAACTAGCCAATAAATAGATCAAAAATTAATAAAAGAGAAAAAATCCAATTATTTTGTAAAATCAGGTATATAATTTTGAAATCCTACATTATGTAAAAGCATCTAGAAAGGCAGAACCTTTTTTAAAATTTTCTATTATCAAAGTAGAAATATTAGAGCCCAAATTAGCGAGAGGAGGAAAAATATATTAAGATAGTGAAGTAGACACTGGTAGAAGGAAAAAAAGGGGAAAACAAAATACAATGTGGAAAAAAAAAAATCTGTGGAAAAGAAAATTTTAAAAAATTAAATTTAAGTTGTGCGAAAGTCAGAACGAGGCAAAATAAAAAGGCTTTTTTTTTATTAAAAATCTATTAGTTTTTAATTTTTATACAATCAGACTATATTTTTAATTTTGTATATAAAAGTCAGATTTCTTTTTTTTTAAGAAAATGAGCAAATTTTTTTGTTTTCTCTCACGCTGTTTGAAAAGTATAAGTGAAAAGTATAATTACATGTACTCGAAAAAAACGAAGAAATATAGAAGGAGAAAAAAGAAATAAAAAGAAATTTATCGTACAACTTAAGATTGGTATTGCAGTAGTTTGCTACTGATTTGCTATGTTTTGTCACAACACAATAAAAAGATTTTAGATTTTAGGATATGATTGTGTGTGTCATTTAGAATCTGATTTTAGGATCTGCAACCAATGACTGATTAAAGTTAGACGAAACAATCCAACTAAATCTATAACAGAGAAATTAAAGCAAATCTCAGTAGTTTACCCTCCGTCTTCTTTGAGGGCGTGAGTGCTCGAGGAAGGCTAGGGCAGCCGCCCGAAGTTCCTCGACGGAGGACGACGGTGGGTTCGGCGGTGGAGGAGGGCCGCCGCTGATTGCCTCGCTGCCAATCAGCGGCTGCCGGCCCCGGCTCGGAAACCGGACGAGAGAGGGTGCCGATGTCACCAGCGCCGCCGCCACCACCACGGGCCCGGCCGCTCGCAACGGTTCCTCCACGGCGCCGCCAACGAGCATACCATCGGGCGTCGCAAACGAGGCGAAGAGGGACCAGGTCCCTACGGAGCGGAAGATGCCGGAGAACGACGTGATGTCGAAGCACCCGGAAAGCACCCGCGGCAGTGCCGCCGGCGCCGCAGGAGGCGCCGGGGCGGAGGGTGGATGGCGAAGGCGGACGTCGGAGACGACGCCGGAGGCAGAGAGGATGCAGAGGTTGACGCGATGCCGCCCCAAAGCATAGCTTCGGAGAGCGCCGATCACGTCGTCGCCTTCGGGAATCTCCAGCATGATATCGTCGAGCGAGGACTTCGTCCGAAGAGGCGGAGGAGAAGAAGGGTTTGACATCCGTAGAGAGGCGACGGAGAGGAGAGGCGAAGAAAATTAGGGTTAGGGTTAGAACTTAATTAGAAGAGGGTTCGACAGCTTATAGGCGGAAGCAAGAAATGACCCACTGCGCCAGGCCCAGAAGTCTAGGCCTTCGCAGATTGAGGCCCAATGGCCCACTTGTCATTTCATCAAGTTCTTTTTTTTTGCAATTTACAATTCTCTCCTGTACGGAGGAGCATGACAAGAAGCTGCAATTACAATGAGATGGGCAAGAAATGAATTAACAATTTACTTCTCCTTCAATCCATCATCATCTTCTCTTAATAACTGTTAAGTGAAGATGATACTTCTCCTAAAATCAGATTGAAGCTTCTATTAAGGAGCTTGCGAACTCGGCTAATTCCAATTCCAAACTAACAATTCTTTTCCGTCCTTGGGTTCGAAATTTAATTTGAGGACAACTGAAAAACAGCTTAATAAGGACTTTGTAGTACTTTTAGGAGATAAAAAATTTCGACACGTTAGCTGGAACGAGCAAAGAAAAGATACAGCATGCTGTAGAAGGTCAGTAAATCTCGTAGTTATTTGTATACTACTTTTCTTTTATAGAGAAACAATTATATTGTAGTTTATTTGGAGAGCCACGATTCGATATCGAGCTATGTCAAGGAGAGATCTGTTCAGTAGAGTTCAAGTTGTGCTGGTGTTAGTTCCAACAGTAACCACCATTTAATTAAAGCGAGAAAATGTTGCCAGGACTTGTAGACAAGAGCTTATTTAGGCATTGTTTATGCTTCTACAACCCATGGTGCTCTCGATTTTATATATATATATATATATATATATATATATATATATATATATATATATATAATGCATTAGCCCTAGCCCGGTCAACAAGTAAAACTAGGAATTGATAATCCTAATTCAATTCCTAGTCCATCCGGATAACAATAGAGCCTCAATCCGAGTCCAACTAAATCTCCTGTTAGACTCCACCAATAGAAATCCTCATGAGATCCTCTCCATTATTCCATAGACCCAGTGTATGGATAAAACCAATAGAAAAAGAAGGCATAATCTCTAACAGGTAGCGCATGACGGATGATCTATCCGGTTCTCAACACAAGCACACTCGACTATTCGGGTTCAACAATAAAATTTCCACACAGTGAGCTTGCTGGTGTTCGTGTTCAGAGGGGCAAGGCACTGGGAGTAGGTGCGGAAGCAAAGGCGGCTTGCGGTAGCAAAGCTCGAGGCCGCACAGGCGTGAATGCACGGCGGACTGCAATCAAGGCTATGCGGACCGGGATTGGCTTAGGGAGCGACGAGGGCGTCTACGCGTTAGGTAGGGCAAAATGTCAGGGACTTAAACAAGTTTTAGCCCGGCCGTCCCTAGCCCAACTTCACTAATTGAGTAGCCAATAAGGCACCAAACAAGCAGCCTTCTGTAGGAGATGAAGGGTTATGCAACTGCTGCAATCAATGCATCAAGAAACGGTCCCGTGGAAACCCAAAGGTCATGGGCAATCCTTGGGTTCATTTTGCATTTATGTAGGGAGTTTTCTTTGTATCCTACTAGGTAAGTTCAATGTACCTTAGAACTTATAAGTAGGAGGGTTGGCTTGAGGCTAAAGTAGAGAAGAGCGTAGAGACATATGTAATTTTTGCTTTTAAGTAATAGAGTGCTTAGTTTTTGCAGAACCCCTATCCCTCTCTCTCATTTTCTCTTTCTTGCACTGAGTCTTTGAGGGCGCGGAGGTCCGGACTAGCAAGATCGAGGTCAACTTGCCCATCTTCGAGCAAGAAGGCGGGCGCTGCACGGGCTTTGGCGAGCAAAATCACTAAGTCCGTGAGAGCGCGGAAGGCTGCGGCTGCCGAAAGATGTCGCCAATTGGTGATATTGTGGGGGCCCATTGTCACCGACGCCGCCGTCACCGCCACAGCTCCGCCACCATGCCTCCCACAAGTGTTCCATCTAGCGCTGCCAACACGTCCGAGATGGACCAACTCCCCGTGAGGTGGAAGATGCTGGAGAACGACGTGATGTCGAAGAACCCGCGGCGGTTGGCCAAGGAAGACGTTGGAGACAGAACCGAAGGTAGAATGTGATGCCCCGCCTAACAGCATACCTTCGGAGCGCGTCGATGATGCGTCCGTCACCCACGACAATGTCCAGCATGCTGGCCCGGATTGACAACATGCTTTTTCGAGGAGGTGGGAAAGAAGAAGGGTTGTCGATCCCGTCGCGAGGCTACAGTTCCGGCTGGTGTCCACAACTGCTGCTGTGCTCCATCATCAATTAAGATTCCCAAGGACTTCTCTTCTCAGCGAGCGAATTAGAAAAAAAAAAAAATAGTGTCGATTGTATGGATTCTAATATATAATATAAAGCAATACTATATATACACTCAAAAAGGTATAAATCTTACACCCTTTACACTCATATCTTGGGATTTATTAAAAATTCAAACAGATTTCAGTAAAAAAAAATTGATATGACAAGTAATAGGTGATAGCATCTAGATGGAGAGAGAGTAAGATGTGTGGGCCCACTTTGGGATGTACAAATAGCATTGCTCTTATAATATAAGGGCAAATTACTGTTGGTACTCAAACTATGAGGCGCATGATACTTTGGTCCTTGGGCTGGCTTTAATTTATGACAACTCCTACTTGTCTACCATAAAAAAAAAAAAAAAAAAAAAAAGTGTACATCTTATACCTCCTCATCCAAGAACCTAGAATTGGCCCTTGTCTTTGTGAATTTTTGTTTTTTAACTACTAAAAGTCTAAAAAGTTTTCTAAACCATAGGATGAAGAGGTGTAAGTTGTACACCCTTTTAGGATATAAGTACCATTTCTCTTAATTTATTATAATTTTTAGTTCAAACTTTATAAATTATTACAATCAAATGCTCACAACTGATCAATTTAGTTGATTAAATATTAATATTTCGCTAATATGGAAGTAATGTAGCAATCTTATAATTGATAGCACAGATAATTAAGATGTAGGGTTAATTTCGTACTGATTCCTGTAAAAATATCAAATAATAAATATATCCCTATAAAGTTTAAGATATTAGATTTGTCCCTTCAAAATTTAATATTGTTCCAAATATATCTGTCACACCTTGAGGCCACAAAGGAATCCTTTTCGAGCGCGTGCGCAGACCGACCGTATGTATAAAGACATATCCGCACATAAGTAGCATCAATAATCAACTAATTTCAATATTTTTTATACAACATTATATAAAAATTGAAATACAAGTTGTTAGGTATCATGAGTATAAATAAAAACTACTTAAGCTTAAGATATTATCCATTCTATACATATTGGTCCCCAAAATAACATTCAATTCCAAAACATCTCATCATATGAGTTTGATAACTAAACTTGAAATATAAATTGATATATCATCTTTTCCTTTCATGATTTTGCTAATGCAAAATGTGCTAAACCTCTACACTACTCAAAATGGGGTGAAAAAGCTTTTTCATCGCGCAATTCATTTCCTGCGGTCTCGAGCCTTCTTGCAGGAAAAGGCTCTAAAAAAACACCAAATAAAGGGCCGTGATAACTATAAGAAATAATTCACAATGGATGAAGCTGCTGAGAAAGCCACTCTACGCCATTGGGTTCACTCGAGGCATCAATATTGAGTAATAGAAGTAAACGACTGCAATATAGAAATAACTAATAATTGACAAAAAAAGTATTACCACTATTATTATGCCTTTGCAACAACTATGAGTGAATAAAAGGTAGATCAACTGAATCAACTATTCATCGATTTCTCAAAATCCATTAGATGATATTATGATAAGTACAAAAATATGTCCTATTGTTTACCCCAGTAGTATACACATATCAATTACTCAGCCATGTTACTGGTAACATTATGCCCAATTATTTGGGATCGACCTGAGGGTCCAGTATTAGCTTGCGCCTCGCTTCATAGATCTTGTCCAGGATCCACCACCCCATCAAGTCATACTATACATCCATCATCCATGATCATGCTTCACATCTATCATGCAATCGGGACTCAAAAGTTAAGGGCAAGCGTACTCATATGGTTATACCTCCGGAGGCCAAGCCCGTGGGGTTGCGACCTCCACGAGCGATTGCTAATTGAGATCATTTTGGCCCCTACAAGCTTTAGTTATATGTTATGATCAAAGAGATTCCATCTATGATATCTACGAGAGCTCTCTCGCTCTATTGTCATTTTCTCGAACAAGTGATCGACATCTCAAATATCATAACCCCAAACAATATGAGTATTATACTATCATAATTATAATCAAGAGATTTGCACCATATTATCAAATCATACATACTTGCTGCCTGGGGCTACTCCAGTTAATACTAGATCTTACATACATTCTTATGAACAAAATGGGGAAAGTGAGACACAAATAAAGGAAATGTTGGAACAGTCTAGTATACAGCCTAATAATAGTCCCTTTGCTTCTCCAATTTTATTCGTAAAAAAAAAAAAAAAATGGCAGTTGGAGGTTATATATAGATTATAGACAATTAAATAAGTCTACAGCGAAGGACAAATTTTCCATCCCCATCATTGATGACCTGCTAGATGCATTAGGAGGATCCATATGTTCCTTAATTGGATCTAAGATCTGGGTATCACTAAGTTAAGGTTTACACAGATGACATACCAAAGTCAGCTTTTAGGACTCACCAGGGGCACTATGGTATCGTTTGGTTCGGGGATAAGCAAAAAGTGACTATTCCAGGGATAGATATAAATTGAGGTATAAGCGGGGATTAAATCAATTTTGCGTTTGGATGAAAAGTAGATTTTTTTCGGGAATAAGGAAAATAGTGTTTGGATGGTTTGATTGGAATTGCGAGGATAAGAATAATTATAATTTTAAACAATAATATTTTATCTAATTAATTAAGACGAAATATTAATTAAGTAATAATTTAACTTATTTAATCTACTAAATAATTATGAATATTGCTAAAAACCCTTAATATTAATAAATAAATTAATTGGTAATTAATTAATTAATTAATTACAAATAATTTAAAAAAATAAATAAATAAATAAATAAATTAGTTAATAATAGTCAGATGATTAATTAAAAAATAATTAAATTACTCAAAATATTAATTAATTAAACAATATAATTAATTATTTAATTAGTAAATTAATTAAAATAATGAATTAATTACCTAAAAAAAATTAATTAAATATTTATTAAAGTAATAAATTAAATAGTTAATTAATTATCTAGTTAATTAGTAAATAAATTAATATATAAATTATTAATTAAATAATATTTATTATAAATCTAGCTTGGATATTCTATTCTTTTATTATTAATTAAATATATTATGTTTATATAATTTATATTTAAATAAATTTATAATCTTAATTAAATTTAGAATTAAGCTTGGAATAGCGCTATTCCGTCAAAACGATGGAATAGTTTATTCCAGCTATTCCGGAATAACCGAGAATAACGAAGTTTGACCGGGATAAAATATCCCGGCCAAACTTCGTTTCGTTTGGCGGAATAGCGAGGATAACTTCGTTATCCCCGCTTTAACCCCCGAACCAAACGGGGCCTATGAGTATAAATAAAAGCTACTTAAGCTTAAGATATTATCCATTCTATACATATCGGTCCTCGAAATAACATTCAATTCCAAAACATCTCAACATATGAGTTTGATAACTAAACTTGAAATATAAATTGATATATCATCTTTTTCTTTCGTTATTTTGCTAATACAAAATGTGCTAAACCTCTACACTACTCAAAATAGGGTGCAAAATCTCTTTCATCATGCAATTCATTTCCCGCGGTTTTGAGCCTTCTTGCAGAAAAAGGCTCTGGAAAAACACCAAATAAAGGGGCATGATAAATAACTATAAGAAATAATTCCCAATAGATGCAGCTGCCGAGAAGGCCAGTCTACGCCATTGGGTCCACTCGAGACATCAATATTGAGTAATAGAAATAAACGACTGTAATAGAAATAAACGAGACATCAATATTTAATTAAAACCAGACGAGTTCAACGGTTCGATAGTTGAACCGCCAGTTCAAATGATTCAAAATAGTTTTTTTGATTTATTCGGTTCAAAGGGTTAAATCAAATCGTTTTATAGGCTGGAGCACCGTCGGACCAGTCGAATCAGCCGGTTTCAAGTCGATTTTTAAATAATTGGTATCACTGAGCTCCTAACTTTATTTAATTTTCTTGTATTTGATGGTTGCTTAATATACCATTTAACAAAGAGGACTATAGCAATATTAAGGGGCCACAGAAGAAGCACAAAGAATTTTTCACATGTGAAGTAATAATTAGCAAGTGTATATGATTGCTTGAAACTAATGAAATTCAGCCAGCAAATTTAATTCAGGTTCAATAAATTTCTTTATCAATACAAAACCAACTCTGTTAATAATATCATTCTTCACACTTGAGTAAAATATTACAGGTGAACTATAAATAAAATTATATATCAATTCTACACAAATGCGAATCTATACCACTGTTGAGCGCAGTTGATTGCAATTCCGGACCTCCTATCACAAAGTCGAAGGTTCGAGAAGGGTTCGTGGGAGTAGCATATCTGGAGGCGATAAGGCTGTCAGCAATCAACCAATAACGAGATGCCACGTGGCAGTTCGAGCTTAGCAGTGGAAAGAAACGTTTTGGTGCGCGTTATTATTGGGGCCCCACCCCCCACATTCGCTCGTGCCCTGACTCTCGTTCGCACAGTAATTTTTATAAGAGAGAGGGAGAAAAAATTTTAGAAAAAAAAAGAAAAAAAAAAAATGTTATAACTGTTCGCATACCCAAAAGACCCTATATAATAAGAAGTCAGCTTTCGAAGGTGGGCCCCACTTCCGAAAGAAACATTCCGTGAACCGCGGGTCCATAGACCGGGGATCCAAAAGATGAATCTACTAAAGGGAACAATTCAGGTACCTACTGTTGTTTATCCCTTATTTTACTTTAGTATCATATAATTTTAATTGTATCACTTAAATATCTGCAGTTTGTATTTTTTGTTCGACCCCTTTGTTATCTTCTCCGTTAAAGTGTTATGTGCAGCGCAATTGACCATTAAAAATGTCTCACAAAAATTAATAAAAATAGCATGGGACCTCTGAGGACTTAATATGATTATTGTTGGAGGGTCTCCCGTCATTTTTATCAACTTTTGTGGGATATTTTTTAATGATCGGACAAAATTACGAGGGATCGATTATAAGGGAAAATAAAAATAAAAATCATATAGTTCTTAAGTGATATAGTTAAAATTATAAGATACTAGAATGAAAGACAGTAAATAACAGGAGAGTATCTAAATATTTTCCAAATGTAAATGCATACCATGGGATGTGAGCTAAAATGCTCTCGAAAGTAATAATTTATCAAGATGTTGAAAGTTTTCAATTGTATTTTTTTGTTGAATATAAAATATAAAAATATTAATTTCTTGATAGTTTAAGCTTTTGAATAGCTTTGTCTTTTTAATATATATATTTTTTTCATATATTATCAGAGAGAAAGATTCTAAGTTTGAAACCCGCTAAGCTTCTATAACTCATGTTATTTTCTTTCATATAATTCAATTTTTCGTCTTCAGCACAGAATGATGAAAAAAGTAACTATAATATTAGAAACTTGGCTCTCTCGAGGCTTAATATTTTGAAAAACAACATTTGTTTCACAAAATTTCTATAACTATTTATATATGCATAGTACATTTTCAAATTTATTATTTTTTTATATGAACTATATTTTGAGGTTGCATATCATATTTATTAATTTATATGTATTTACATTAAAGGTACTTAGATTTTAGTTTTGGAGATTCAATTTTATAAAATCCCTTCAAGTCTTCTAAAAAAGAATTTGTTCGGTGCTATTAATATTTTGGCAATCTTATACGATATCTTATATTTTATGTATCATCGAACGAAACTCTTCGAGATTATTTCCTAATGAGCTAAAATACTGTCTAGGAGGTGTTTGGTTACCTAAAAAATATTCCAGAAAATAGATTTTTTATTTGAAAAAATATATTTCATCTATTTAGTTCGAAGACTTTTTTTAAAAAGTTTATGGAAAAAAAACTTTTTTTATTTTCCAAACTTTTTTTAAAAAAAGACTATGAAAAAAAAATACTTTTTACGAAAACCTTTTTTTTTTTCTTTAAATAGTTTTTTACTGTTTTTCGAAGAAGCAAACCAACCCATACTACCATTCAAAAAGGGTTGTAGATTTTACAACCCCCATTCACGTTTACAAAAATTCAAATAATTTTTTATATAAATTAAAATAATTGATGTGACAAATAGTGGATGATAGCTTTTGGATTGAGAGACTATAAGATGTATACCCTACTTTGGGGTCTACCATAGGAATGCAAATGGATCCGGGTTGGTGGAGCTCCCACCACGATCTGTTCCGAATGGAGCGGTAAGTGAAAACTAAAAATATAAAAAAATATAATTCGCTCCGGATCCGTTCTGGTCTGCCAAGTAAATGCAGAGGGAGGCGGGAGACTCCATACTTTCTTTGATTTTTTCTGATCTGTCCAGAATGAAACGGTAAGTGAGGGCTAGAAATATGATTAAAATTAACGGAGCAGGATATGAAAAACCCCTCCCCTCCAGATCCGGCCTGTTTTGATCCCTAGTCTACCAAATAGCATTGGTCATAAGCAAAAATTGGAGCAGCTGATACTTGTGGAGGATAGACCGCGGTCCATGCGATAATTTCACGGGGAAAACTCCGAGTCCATGACAGTTACGCGAAGCGAATCCCAGCGCCCCTCCCCCTTACATGGCCGAGCGCGCTCCACGTGTACCCCTAAGCCCACTCCCTATCTATCCCTCCCCTCCCATCTCCACCCTCCACACCAAAATTAATCACAACCCCAATAAGAGAAAACTTAAAAGAATGGCGAGCAAAGGGGAGGAGAAGAGGAGGGTGGGCACGGCGGCCTACTGGGGACTGTCTGCCAGGCCCTGCGACTCGTGCCGCGGGGCCGCGCCTGCAGTCTTGTACTGCCGCGCCGACGCTGCCTTTCTGTGCAGCGCCTGCGACTCGCGCGTCCACGGC
This sequence comes from Puya raimondii, assembly GCA_016920855.1. Taxonomy (NCBI): domain Eukaryota; kingdom Viridiplantae; phylum Streptophyta; class Magnoliopsida; order Poales; family Bromeliaceae; genus Puya; species Puya raimondii. Next base: position 40,118,316 of record JABWPP010000050.1, read on the forward strand.
GGCGGTGGCAATCCGAATACTAATTATAATAATACAAATAAGGAAATCATGCAGCGTGGGCGGCAGCGGCAGCAGCGCCCGCACGAGAGGGTGTGGCTGTGCGAGGTGTGCGAGCAGGCCCCCGCCAGCGTGACCTGCAAGGCCGACGCCGCCGCGCTCTGCGACGCCTGCGACGCCGACATCCACTCCGCCAACCCCCTCGCCCGCCGCCACCACCGCCTCCCCGTCGCCCCCTTCCTCGGCCCCCTCTCCGCCGCCCCCAAACCCTTCCCCTCCTCCTCCTCCTCCACCGCCGCCACCGATGGAATTATCCCCTTCGAAGAAGAGCACGAGCACGAGCACGCCGAGGACGAGGAGGAAGAAGAGGAAGTAGAAGAGACGGAGGCGGAGGCGGCGTCATGGCTGCTTCCGGAGCCGACCGCGAAGGAGGCGCTGCTGTCGGCCGAGATGGTGGGGGCGGCCGCCGGGGAGGACTTGTTCTTCCCCGATTATCCGTATCTTGATCTGAATTATGCCGTGCCGCCGCCGCCGCAGCCGCCGATCCTCGCGGCGGACGGCGGCTTTCAGGATGTCGTTGCCGATCTCGGCGCAGCCACTGCAGCCGCCGGATCCAAGCACTTCTACGGCGCCTACCCAGATCACTCCCTAAATCACAGTGTAATTATTTTAACCTTTTTGCATCATCGAATATAAAATATTAAAATATCGTTCTCTAATATTTTTATACATAAATATTTATGAAAGAGAAAAAAAAATGAAATATAAATTTTCTACAGTATAAAACGCATGGCATCGATTGGACACGGTCACCTAAAAAGATTGATGTTACTTCTTTTCTCATTTAATTTTGAGTTTGAATTTTCTACGATTTAAAACATTAGACACCGACTGGACACGAATTTCATAAAAGATGGATGACTTTCGTGCATGCAGTAGATCTGTTGTCGTATTAAATAAATCTAATGGTACATAAATTTAGATTGATACATCTAAGCCGTCCATACTTTGAGGCAACTATCTTTTCTCTAATCCTCTAGTTTAAATCCACGTTTTGAACGAACAAAATTTGAGTTCAAATATGAGAAAGTATATTAAACATTAAACATAAATTGTTAATGGTCTCAAGTAGTTTAAGCTTTTGAAAAATAACTGATCATTAGCGAGCTAGTTCACAACTTCATTGTTGATTTTGTTGATCTTGGGGGCAATTGTACGGATTTGCAGATGTCGTCATCGGAGGCAGCGGTGGTGCCGGACGCGACAGCGCAGGGGAAGGACCGGACGGTGCAGATGGATCGGGAGGCGAGGGTGATGCGGTACCGAGAGAAGCGGAAGAATCGGCGATTCGAGAAGACAATACGGTACGCATCGAGAAAGGCATATGCAGAGACACGACCGCGCATTAAGGGGAGGTTCGCGAAGCGGGCGGAGGTCAAGACCGAGGTCGGGAAGATCTACTCCTCGGCCGCCGCCGCAGTCGCCGCCCTCATGGCGGACTCCGACTATGGCGTCGTACCATCATTCTAAGATATATAGATATATATATATATATATATATAATCAACATTCTTATTAATTTCTCTTCCATTCTCCGGCTTGTGACGAGTTCAACTCAACGCAGTACATGCGAACAAACTATTTCGTGAAGGCTTTATTCTGATCGTGCATCTCACTGTTTTTTATGTAAACATTATTTCTGTGGCCAACTCAATGCACAGATTCTTCGCGAATTAGTTTGTTAGTTCGCACTTTGCTGAGCTGAACTCACTTGTAGAAAATAAAAATGTGCCGAGACTTTGAAATGGGCCTTTCAACTTTTTATCCTTTTACACTTGCTCAACTTCCAAGCTGGAGTTATTTTAGTTAGATAAATTAAGAATTTATTAAATTTAATGGCTTAATTAGCTATCAATTATTAACTATATATGTTAATTTTGTTTGCTGAAAAATAACTAAAGCCATTAAATTTAATAAAATTAACTGTTAATATAATTAGCTGAAATCACTTAATTTAAAAAATAAAAATGTTAAAAAAAAGTGTTAATAAAAAAGAATATGGTTGGAAGGGCTAATTTCGTAACGGACTACAGGAGAGGGGGTCTTCATACATTTTTACCATTTGTAGCATTAATATATATCATCATTATGTTGTAATTTCTCTTCCCCTTTTTATTGTATTATTATATCATATGTAAATTATTGCTATTCCAAAAAGTTTTTTTTGAAAAAAAGAGAGAGGGTAATGACTTTTTGGTATATATCTTTTTTTATGTCTCCATTGATTATAATTGGTGTGAATTGTTTTAAAGATAAAGAGTTTGATTCGAGGATGAGATGAAGCACCTGCCAGAAGAAAAGTGCTTTTGTACGAAGCTTAGTTGGTTAATACGCGTATAATACGCGTATTATTCGCGAACTACTGAAATACCGTATAAAATGGTCCGTCTGCGAATTTTTTCCAGCGATCCGGAATAATACGCGATTTTTTTACTCGCTCAAAAAATTCGCGATCAAAACGGCGTCCCCGAACAATATTCTGAAAAATTCGGTGTGGGCGGCGGCGGAAGGATGAATTTTTTCGAAAAATTTGAATTTAGCGGCTGCGGAAGGACGAAATTTTTCGGACCGGCGGCGCGCGACCACTCCTTCGATGATCTGTGCATCTCGTCCTGAGCAATCGAGCAACCTTGGCTTTCGATTTTGAAGAAATAGTGACGGAGCAACAATAAAGGAAGAGAAAGGAGAGGGAAGATGAACATGAAAAACACGCGGCGTTGGGCGCGACTAAAAAATCGCGGTCCACGAGGCTGCACTCAGCCTCGTGGACCGCGGTGAGTGAGAGGTCCACATGGACCTCTCACTCTTAGCCCTCCGCACGCGGCGTTGGGCGCGACTAAAAAGTCGCGGTCCACGAGCCTCGTGGACCGCGGTGAACATGGACCTCTCACTCACAGCCCTCGGTGGGTATATATATATATATATATATATATATATATATATATATATGATATATTTTATTTTATAATTTTTTTAGTTTTAAGTTTATAAAAATTATAATTATTTATGATAATAGTATTAATTTTTTTATAAAAAATTAATTCAGTAGCCGAACTTTTGATTCCGAATTTTTAAACGCTGAACGTATAATTCTCGTATAAATCACATATCCGAATAATTGACGAATCCGTTTTTTAAACCGTATTTTTCACCGAATTTAAAAGTTAAAATACGAATTTTATTCGAATTATACCCGTACCGAATTTTTGCCGAATCCGAATTAACTAACTATGGTACGAAGCACAAGATTCACGTGGCACAGTAAAATATATTTTTGTTTATATATTTATTAACGGTCGCAATTGATTAAGCCCGATTTGCATAAAAAATTCACTAATTTTAAAAAAATTTATAAAAATAGATCGTCTTTTTTAATTTTACAGATTCGAATCGAATTTTTAAAAAATTGACCAAAATACTCTTATTCCTTTTTCTCTCTCTCTCTCTCATTTTTTTTCTCTCGTTCTTTTTTTTTCTCCAACCCTCCTCCACCACCTCCGCAACGGTAACGAGGGCAGCACCGCGTCCTCTTCCTCCGTCTTCTCGGCACAGGCACTGACACCAGCAACGGAAGAGGACGTGGCGCTGCCCTCGTTACCGTCGCGTAGGGCCGCGGAGGTGGTGGAGGAGGGTCGGAGAGAAAAAAAAGAACAAGATAGAAAAAAAAAAGAAGAGAGAAAAAGGAATAAAGATATTTTGGCCAATTTTTTTAAAATTCGACCTGAATCTGTAAAATTCAAAAAGACGGCCTACTTTTATAAAATCTCAAAATTAGTGAATTTTTATGCAAATTGGCCTTGATTCAATATGCTTTTGTTATGGTAAAAATCAAAACTAAGATACTGAAGTTCAAAGTACAAAATATTTAAAAGCCTATTCAGACATCCACACTCTACTACAGAATAAAATAAATTATAAAACATTAAATTAATCAGCATGTTTCTTACATTAGGAAGGTATTTACCATGATTCTATTTGAGATATTCAAACTCAACCCCAGATATGATGCCTGAATTTATATTTGAGGGGAAGGGGCAAAACTATATAATACATTTGTTTTTTTTTAAAAAAAGTGGTAATGCAAATTATTACAAAAGTTGAATGTACAAAAAGATGAAAAAAAATTTAAAAAAATTTGCTTACCAGCTCAAAAGTCAAAATTGTGCTCGGCGCTCCTTTTTAAGTCATGAATCCACCAACATACAAGGCACAAGGTTTTACAAAAAAACAAAAAACAAAAAACATTACTTTGGCTTCTAAAATTTATAATATTTTATTTTTTATTGTAGCTTAATGAGGGATTTTTATGTAAAAGTTGAGAGGCCATTGTGAGCTCCTTAATAGCTACCATATGAGTGAATATCTTTTACATATTGTTTTAGAGTCAAAAATAAAAGATCAAGATGCCATGCTTGTGATCTATAAATAATGTCTCTAACTATATGAATATATTTCTTTTTAGGATCAAGATATTAGCTTGGAATCAAATATAAAATATCTCTAACTAGAAATAATAGGTGAAGAGAATCGATATATCGCCGCAATTTGTGAATCTGTGATTTCTTTTTTATTGTTGTAATCTGCAATCATAGTTTTATTATATTTTCGAACCACTTTCTAAATAATATAGTATTAGAACAAAATCTTCTAAGTTCGAATTCACAACCTCATGAAACTGAAGAGTTTTAGAATTGGCTCTGATTCCCTAAATATTCTTTCACATCTATCACACGCCGATACGCGTATATGAGAGTATTAGATATACTCTTGGTGGAGTTATAGCAACACTTTTTTGAAAGATCGACTGTCCCTATTGCAAGTGGCAAGGGCTGGATATTTTTAGCTAAGTTTATTTCTAAAAAAATAAACGAAGCGGGTAGCGTGCTACCTTTCTCTCTCTTAAAAAAAAAACACTTTTTTGAAAGGGTGAGTGTATGCCCTAGCAACATTTTTTTAATTATGGATTGAAATGGACCCCTAAACTTCAATATTTTTTTAAAGGTAAAAAAAAATATAAAACTTATCTAACCTATGAGTCATTCTGAATCAACTACCAAATTTTTCAAAATTTTAATTTTACTAACCAACCTTTCAATTTATTTGATTTGAGTCATTCAACGACATTTTGACTTTAAAATTTGAATGTTTCATTTATCTTTACAAATTTAATTATTATACTTCATATAATTTTCGCCACTGTAAATTTATTAAAAAAGTAATTAGCTTAAATTTCAAAGTCAAAGCATCGTTGGCTGACTCAAATTAAACAAATTGAAAAGTTGTGCAATAAAATCAAAATTTTGAAAAGTTGGGTAGCCGATGCAAAATGGTCCATAATTCAGATAAGTTTTATACGTTTTTACCTATTTTAAATAATGCTTGTGTAATTTTTATTATTTTGATATTAGTCACTTAAGTTAAAGTCAAAATTCAACCTGATTTTACTACCCCTAATAAACTCTTCAAAAGACCAAAAAAGGGGGAAAAAATCAAAAATAAAAAAAAGAAAGAGAAAGTTGCTAATTAGGAAATAATCAAACTAGACCTGCCACTTAAATTACTTAATTCAATTCAATTGTATTGTACTAAACCCAGCATTCAATTTTTCCTCAATAAGTGTTTTTTTTCAGTTCTTTTTTTTTCCTCAATAAATCTCCTTGCCTTCTTGCCTTTAAAAAATTAAGAAAGGAGTAAAGCTCAAACTTGAGCCCACCAACACAAACACACCCACTTGCATTGCCAACCAATCCATCCACAAATTGAAAGATGGAAGGTCACATTAAAGACATGTACAGCAAATATTATTTGTCACACCAAACAGAAAATGATATCTAAAACTGTTTTGTCGGAAAATATTAAATGCTATTTCGATGATTATCTGGGACTTCTGTAAAAATGTTGTTTTGAATAAACACTCGCAACTCGCAGTGTAATAACATGTCACGTAGATTGTAGTAATTTGCTAAAAAGATCATTTGTATAATCCCCAAAAAGATGAAGGAATATATAAGTGCCACAATAAACAGTATTATTATGCGACTGTAAAATGACATATATATAAGTCCACATTTGGGTCGAACAGCGATATGAAAATGTTACTCAGTCAAAGATCACTTGTTCAACCAATCGATCACCTACTGATTGAATTAGTGATGCTAGCATAACGTCATAAATATTTAATTTTTATTTTTATTCTATTATATAAAAATATACATATATTATATTTTTAGTATCATACTTAATTATAAAATACTGATTTCGAGACCAAATTAAATAGATATAAATTTTTAAGTTTCACTTTTTATAAAGCTAATATGTGCTTATAAAAAATAAAATCAGCTAAGATATTTTTAAGCTGTTAGATTTTAATATGACTCGATCAATAAAATTCGGCTGATTTGATTAAAACAAGACTGGTTTATCGGTCCAATGATTGCATTGCACCTTTAAATGATTTAAAACAGTGTTTTTTACTTTTCAAAGAGTTGAACTGAATCGTTTTATAAACTAGATCACAAACAGACCGGTCGAACCGGTCGATTTTTAAATCATTGCTTACAAGTACCACAGTAAACAGTTAAAAAGGTACATAAATATCCATTCCGTACAAGCAAGTAGCTCAGTTAATTTTGCTAAATGCAAGGAATTATTGATCTCACCTACTTTCTTAGTTTTTTTTTTTTTTCTGTAACACGCCATTTAAATTTTTATTAATCTATTAAAATTATATAGGACACTAAGACTTAGTAAAGAATTTTTAAGATTTCCTATTGGCTTGTTTGGTCTCGTTGAACACTATTATTGATAGAATAACAATAATGATTGCATCAAGTTAGATATATAAACATTACAAATTGATCTAATTTTGATAATAATGGGTGAAATTATTAAGTTCGATCACTTTTGACTGCTTGAATTTGATCAGATCTGATAAATCTAAATTACGTCTACCAAAAAAAAAAAAAAAAAAGCTCTATGTATGTTTGAAAAAGAAAGTATAAATCTTACACGTTGCACGTCCTAGTATTTAGAAAAAATTTTGAGTGTAAAAATAGCATTACGAAAAAAGAAAAGAAAAGCTAGAACTGTTAATATTACTTTTCTACTAATTCACCGTAGTATGGAGGGATAAGATACTCGTGATGTTCTCGGGATAGTCCTTTTAATTACAGTTATTTCTTGTAAAAATAATAATACTTCAGTGCATAAAAGTATAAAATTAGTAACATAAAATTGTTGCACTGCTCATGATACAATTAAGTTTAGATTATACTCTATTGTTATAACATTGCACAAATAGTCCTTGAACTTTAACTCATGTTTTATATTAGTCATCATAGTTTTAACTTTAACATTTGAGATCCTAAACTTTTCAATAATTCCGGAACTGTCAACACAATTTTATTTTTATCTTTATTTTAGAATTACTAGTTAATTTGTATGTCCATATACCATAGATTCATTGATCTTTTATTCATTTCTTATACACTTAATTTAACAATTTAATTTGAAAATTTTAAAAAAAATGAGACTAACAAGTGGTCAATTAAAATATAAGATATAATAAGAGATTAATAAATGTGGCACATGAGATGTAGGCAACAATTTACTGTTGGGGAATATGAATGGAGATCAAGTAAATTATGGTCTTGATGCGTGTAATTTCACTTTCTTTAAGGTGATATTTGCTCCCACTCGAAAGTAACGGGTTAGCAGCAAATCACCTCCAGGATACAACATGACCGTCGAAAAACTGCAAACAATATTTTTGAGGACTTTCTCTTAAGAACTTCTCACTTAAGAATCAGTATGAGAAATTAGGAAGTAGAAATGATTGATTATGTTACTCTTGAAACCTTCAAACATCTCCTATTTAAGAGATGAATGGATACGACAAAAGGACAGAACCTTAAATATTATATCTCTTCACGAACAAAAAGATACGCCTTTTCATGAATAATTAAGAAATGTATTTTTCACAAATAGTGAAGGGATATATCTTTTCACAAATATTGGAGAGACGTAACCTTCCATGATGAGACGCATCCCTTTATAAAAAGGCACATCTTTTCGTAATAAATGAAAAGACACATCTTTACATAATAACTAATTGAATGAAGAGACACAATCATTTATTAATTTAGTTTTAACTCTTCAAGTTATTTTCTCACATTCATTATTACAATCTACACTAACATTTACCACCTCGATAAATATTTTTAGGGACTAGATAGTTCAAGGTTAAGTTTTTATTTTGGCCAAAAAGTTAGAGAGCGTTGATGTAATTTATTTATTTGGATATATAAGCAAAAACTCTTTTATTATTTTTTAAGGTATGTACTAAACGGAACTAATCGGAAAGGTTTGTAATTGAAGCATAAAAAGAAGAAAATAAGGTTTGAATAAGGCATATAATTAACTTAGTTATATGTCATAATTATGCCACAAATACATGAATAGTGAGTTAGTCGGTGTTAGATGTCGTTCGCTGAATTGAACCTCGCTCTTGACTCTTTCTCTCCCTCTTTAGTCGTTTTCTGTCTTTTTATATATCCCTTCTGCAGGATGTTCGGCTTGAAATGAGCTCGAGATCGATTGCTCGCTTAATAAACGAGCCGAACACGAACTGAGATTTTCAGTTTAAAATCTTAACGAGCCGAACAAGAGCTGCGGTCAGCTTGCTCATGCTCGACTCGATGTAGCTCGATATATATATTACAAATTTCTCCTATTTGTATTTTAGGCCAACCCAAATATAAAAAGATCTATATTTTGTAAATTTTAATTAATAGATTAAGATTCTAATTTTCTATTTTTTTTTAATTTTTATCCAATAGTAGGGCTGACAGTCTAACTTGTTGTTTGCGAGTTAGCTTATGTTCGATTCGTTAATAGATAAGTCGAACACGAGCTAGATTTTTCAGCTCGATATTTTAAAGAGCTAGCTCGTGTTCGGCTCGTTAATAGCCCTACTGCTCTTCCTCTCCCTCCTTCCTCTCCCTATTTCGCTCGTCGCCGCCCCTCCCGTTCCCTTCCTTTTACGTGTATTTTTCTATTTGCTTTCGCCGGTCTATAATCCCATCCCTATTTCTAGGTTTTGAGAGTTCCTAGCTAGTATACTTTACGAAGTTGAAGATCTAATGTAAGGACTAAACTAAAAAAAAAAATTGAAGTTTGGCATCTCAAATATTAAACTTTAAGGCCCGTTTGGTTGGGGGGTTAAGCGGGGACAACTTTAGTTATCCCCGCTATTCCGCCAAACGGGATGAAGTTTGGCCGGAATATTTTATCCCGGTCAAATTATACTATTCTCGATTATTCCGGAATAGTTTGGATAAAATATTCCACCCTTTTGGCGGAATAGCGCTATTCCTAACTTAATTCCAAACTTAATTAAGATTAAACATAAATTATATAGACATAATATATTTAATTAATAATAAAATAATAAAATATCCAAGCTAGATTTATAATAAAATATTATTTAATTAATATTTTATATATTAGTTTATTTACTAATTAACTGGATGACTAATTAACTACTTAATTGTTTACTCTAATAAATATTTAATTAATTATTTGAGTAATTAATTCATTATATTAATTAATTTGCTGATTAAATAATTAATTATTTAGTATACTTTAGTCAATAACTAATACTCATATTGATTAATTAATTAATATTTTGAGTAATTTATTTAATTTCTTGATTAATTATCTGACTATTATTAACTAATTTATTTATTAATTTATTAATATTTTAAATTACTTGTGATTAATTAAATTATTAATTACTAATTAATATTAAGAGTTTTTTAGCAATATTCATAATTAATTAGTAGATTAAATAAATTGAATTATTATTTAATTAATATTTTGTATTAATTAATTAGATATAATATCATTATTTTTTATTTATAACTATCAACTTTAATTCTTATTCCATCTTATCTAATCAAACGCTATTTTTTTTATTCCCAGGAATAACCAAATTTTCATCCAAACGCAAAATTGATTTAATCCCCGCTTATACCTCAATTTATACCTATTTCTCGAATAGTCACCTTTTGCTTATCCCCGAACCAAACGATACCTAAAAGTTTAAGTGTCGACATAAAACTTAGCTAGAAGTTTAAAAGTTAAATTTACTTATTTTTCTTTTAAGCTAAAGATTAAAGTGAAATAAACCAGAATATTTGGAGGTTTAAGGTAAGAACCGAAGTGAAACAAATACGAAAGCTTAGGATCTCCAATACCAAACTTAACAAGTTTGAAAACCAAATTGAATGTTAGTTGTGCAAGTTATCTATTTTTGACTCGATCGAAATTTAAAAGTTGAGGGACAAATAAAATTTTTCACAAAGCTTAGGGACAGATGTGCAATTTACCCTACGAGATAAAGTGATAAGAAACTCATAAGTTGTGCGTGAGTCGAACTCGAACCCGAATACCCGATCCGCTCATTCTCGAGAGAGGCGGTGAACGCAAACCCTAATTTCCCTACCCTAGGGTTTCTTCGTCTTCTTCCCCGAGCGTAGAGAGAGAAGCGATCGAAGCAACCGACTCACCCCACCCCAACAATGGCGGCGGCGACGCTCCCTGGTCCGACGAAGCTGCGGTGGGGGGAGCTCGACGAGGACGACGGGGGCGACGACTTCGACTTCCTCCTCCCGCCGCGCGTGGTCGAGGGCCCCGACGAGAACGGGGTGAAGCGCACGGTCGAGTACCGCTTTGACGAAGAGGGGAACAAGGTCAAGGTCACCACCACCACGCGCGTGCGCAAGCTCGCCCGCGCCCGCCTCAGCAAGCGCGCGCTCGAGCGCCGCGCCTGGCCCAAGTTCGGCGACGCCGTGCGCGAGGACGTCGGAGCCCGCCTCACCATGGTCTCCACCGAGGAGATCGTCCTCGAGCGCCCCCGCGCCCCAGGTCGAATCCTTTCCCCCCCCTTTTCCTCTCTCTCTCTCCCCCCCTCGCTAAGGTTTCGTTTCGATTCGATCTGCTGTTGTTGTCTTATTGGAGTAAAAATATGTTTAGGGTTGAGAAATAAGTTTCTTTTTGCATAAAAAGTATGTTTTTTTCCTCTCTTGCCTGTGTTTTGTTTCGATTCGATATGTTGTTGTTGTCTTATTGGAGTAAGAATATGTTTAAGGTTGAAAAATAGCTTTCTTTTTGCAAAAAGATCGTGTTTTTGGATCTGCTTTGTCGTCAATTATACTATAGATGATATGCAGATGCTGAAAATGGGAGGTATTTTTTGTGTTCGGTACCTTCTATACCCTGTAGATCTTATTATGAGTATATGTTCTGTTGTCAGCAGGCATAGAGATCATGATCTGTAGGTTTATTTGTGAGTCATGTGTTTGCAAATAGTATTTAGGAGTGTTCCTTGTCAAGAGTGTTTTTTATGTATTATTGTTTTTATGGATGTAAATATGCGATCACGATGGTAGAAGGATATCATTATTGTGGCATCGAGGAAAACGATGTAGTGGAAGCTAAAGGGGAATTGGGCGCGAATCTGAGAAAGACCAGATGCTGTAGGAACTTATGGCAAAAGAATACATTTGTTCCAGTAGTTTCACTGCTGTGGTGGAGGGAGAATGAAGGACACTAATATTTGCAGAAAATCTTACGAGTAATATGAAATTGAGAAGAATATAAGTTGAAATTTGAGATAGAATATAAATAGTTAAGTAAACTGGCAACAATCAATTGAAGAGAGAGGGAGAGAAGAGAGGGGGGAAAAGGCCCCTAGCCTTTGTGAAAACTCAAATTTGATGCATTTCTTGATAATCCCTGTCTCCTTGTATGTTCCTTTTGCAAATATTAGGACAGCTGACAGGCCATGGCTGGCTCTGTCTCACTCGTACTTCCTCTACTCTTCCATATATTCCTGGCCTATCAGTCGTGTATTCCTTCTGACATTATATGGTTGACTAACATCATCAATTATTGTGCTCTTATGTGCACTTCTGCCTTGTAATGTGCTCTGGAGTTTTCTATCTCGAAGGCTTTTCTTATTGTAGCAAAGGATGGACAAGGGCAACTGTGTGAAATGAGGTAGATGAATTAGAGGAGAATTTCATTGGTATAAATATATAGGCTAGGCGCTCATATTGTAATGATTATTTTGTCTACCTTTGAGTGTATATTCTTTCCCCACTTGCATAAACCATGCGTTGATGCGGTTGTTGCTCCCTCTTTCCATCTATGCATGGAATCCCAAATTCCCGATATCTTTTTCTTACCCCAAAAGAGAATAGATCGTTGGAGATTGCGTTTCTATGGAAGTGAAGTGCATTGCTGCAACTTGCAAGGTTGGATGGCAATTATTTCTGAGGAAGCAGGGAAAATTGGAGGGATTAAGGGGTTCTGGGAGTGGAAGAAAGGTAATTATAATAATGGTTATGAACGCATAAGGTGAATGCCAGGAAGGTGTAGGCAGCTGTAAGGGAGAACTATCATTAGGTTCCTGTTGGTGTAAGGTCAATGGTAGAAATGGAATTGCACTTTGTAATCCGAAAGTTCTAACCAAACTTTTAAAGGTATTTCCTGTCAATATGAGTCTTTGATATTTTTCCACAATATACGTGTCTTGCCCTATTATATAAATACTGTCAAAATTAGTATCATCTGTCTTGAGAATCTAAAATTTTGAGTATTTTAGCATCACATGGCAAATATGTAGGACAGTAGTATCATGAATCTAAATATCTATAAATGTAATAATTTTGTAGTAGCTTTTTAAGTTCGAATGGCAATAGTTGCCGAAAAATAGGCGGAACACTTAGAAATATCCACAGTATAATATTGTGCACACATATGTATTCATGTCAATTTCGTGCAGAACTTCAAATTTAAAAGTATTCCTTTTAAATCACATAATTCAAAGACATGAAATCGATGCATGATTAGCGTTCTCGTCCTTTGAGCTAAAGTTTAGACCGTTATGCATGAGTATTTAGTTTATCATACTTTTTCTGTCTGTTGAATTGCTAATGAATGAATGTTCGTTACATTATGAATATATAATAACTTAAACTCTTTTAATCGGCACCTCATTTCCTGTAATGCTGGCATGTTATTATCCTCAACTTCATTTGTTAAATGACATCTTTTCACTGGTTACATACTTTATGAAAGTAAATTATGGGAATTATCTTTAACAAATTGTCACAAAATTATTATTGTAATTTATGAAAAAGATGCCTCTGATGTATAGAGTACGTGGTAATGAGTAAATCAGGTATGAAAAATCTGTCAAGGTATGAAACTAGTATGACTCAAGATTACCTTGGCTGACAGATTGCATGCTGCTGTGGATGCACGTCTCTGTTTTTCTTATTGTTCGTTAGCTTGGGATGCAACTTGTCTAGGTGTGGAACGGTGTCTTGTCTAAATTAACAGACGCGCAAAGAGTGGTTATTTAGTTTCTGTTTTTTATTGCCTAGCAAAACCCTAGGTGTATTCGTTGCAAACCAGCTGCCAGCCATCGACGCATTCACTCCTGTAGAGTTTTAGTTTGGACGAAACTAAAAGAAAGAAAGAGGGGAAAAAACTGACCTAAAGAAGGGCTTAATGTTTTTCTCAGCTATTGCCTTTTACTTCATTTCTGATCTTAGGTTTTTCTCCGCTATTATTTTACTTCATCTCTTATCTTAGTATTTTCTTGGCTATTCCTTTTGCTTCATATATTTTGCTTATTTCTGTATATGATCCAGTAGTTAAATGGCCTTAACTCTCCTAAAACTGACTGCAGGCAGCAAACAAGAAGAAGCAAGCATGTCAGGTGATGCCCTAGCTGCAGCTGGGAAAGCTGGCGCCGTTCTCATGGTATGCAGGACCTGCGGCAGAAAGGGCGACCACTGGACTTCGAAGTGCCCCTACAAGGATCTCGCCCCGCAAACCGACAACCTGCCTCCACCAGAGACGGGACCTTCAGTCCCAGGAACCGGCAAAAGTACCTACGTGCCACCTGGCATGCGAGCTGGCGGAGGAGATAGAACTGGAACCGAGATGAGGCGCCGTAACGACGAGAACTCCGTCCGAGTCACCAACCTTTCGGAGGATACCCGCGAACCCGACCTGCTTGAACTCTTCCGCACGTTTGGTCCAGTCAGCCGTGTCTATGTTGCGGTCGACCAGAAGACTGGGGTCAGCAGGGGGTTTGGCTTTGTCAATTTCGTTCACAAGGAGGACGCCGAGAGGGCTATTAATAAGCTCAACGGGTATGGTTACGATAATCTTATCCTTCGAGTCGAGTGGGCTACTCCGCGGCCTAACTGAAGTCGAGATCGAAGCAAGTCTTCTTTGGAAAGTTAAGCATGGTATTTTGAGGGATTTGGTTTTCCTACTGGTACTATTTATCTTGTTATGAGATGTTCTTTTTTGTGTTTGAGATGACTATTTGGTTTGCGAGTCGATGTTACTCTTTCGTATTTCCTTCTCTCCGGTTAAAGAAGCAGCTTTATAATACAAGACATCTTATAGTTATTTTTTATAATTTAGGGCTTCCATTATTATTAGTATGTTGGATTTGTACTGTGCTATGTTCAAAAACTCGTACCGTCTCTTCGACTTTCTCTATCTAGTGGTTTAGTTCGATGCATTGTAACATAACTATTGCCTTAAATTAGTCTTTTAATGTTACACTGTGCAATATAGCATTTCGACTGTTAAGATGGATTAGAAGGTTGCCCAGGTATTGGTTTCCATCATATTCTGTGGTGTATTGGATTGGCATCTGCGTAGAATACACTTATCTTGATAGAGGGGAGGGATTTGTAAAACTCTTTGTGAATCTACATCTGCATATTTTCATTTGCTAGGGTATATTTTGTACCTGATGTTGGGTATGGCGCACTTGGATTAAGTGCTACTTGTGCTTTTAGGAAAAGTGTTATATGAAAATTCTTTAACAAATATTGGGTTGCGGCAGAATTAGAAGCACCAAATTAATGCTCTTGTTTTTGGACTTGGAAGTTTAATTTCTGATCCTCATAACAGTAGAAGCACCATCACTTTCCATGTGCAAAAAGTATTATACTGGGAGAGACTGTTGCTGCAGCCAGAAGTAAGAGATAAGAAGCGTTAAAAATAGTAAAAAAAATTCCTCTCCCTTCTGCGACAACTAAATTTCTCATAAAATATTATAAAAAATGGAAAATATAATTCCAATCATTCAACTTTATTCATGTCCACTACAATCAACTAGTGCAAGACTAGGACTTCAAATTAGTACCTCCTTGGTCAAAATTGGCTCCTTGGAGGCTTTTAATATACAGAGAGAGAAAATTTGACCAATAGAGGATTTTATTACATTAACAAAAAATAAAGTTGTTTGGTATGCTTTTCACTGAGCTATAGGTTTTAGATTCAAATCATACTTGAACATGAAAATAATATATGTTCCTGTAAACCTACAAATTTATTAAAAAAAAGGGGGGGGGGGAAATATTGTGGAATAAGTGGTTTTCTTTTGGTGCCACTTTTTACGGCAGATTTGTAGAATATCAAATTAGTTTTTCAAGATAATATTATTTGAAATAGATTTCGAATTTTTTTCATTGCGAAATTTTGGTAGTGTCACATACATTTTAGCTTATTCAACACACTAAAATCACTATGATCAAATTGCGAGAACCAAATCATGCAATACCATCATCGACATGGGAAGTGAAGGGCAACAACTCTTGGAACCCTTCTCCACTTTTCCCCCCTCCTTTGCTCCTCTTGCACTCGTAGTAGAACACTGTGGACACAAGGCTACAAAGCATAGTAAACACCCCGTCGACGACGATTTTCAAAACATCCCCGACCACGGTCGATGCCGACGCCTGCTGCTGTCGATCGTCATCGCCCTTCAAGCGAGCAAACGCCGTCGCGATTATCTCATTGACGCCCATCATGAGAGCCATGAGAACAATGCCTTGTAACTTTCTTGTTACAACAAGCCCAGTAGCCCTTCTCATTGCACCCCAACCATAACACTTCTCCTCTACTATTGACACCACAAGACACAACTTTCCTACCATTAAAACATACACACACATGACAAAACCTAGAAGAAGAAGAAACAATAAAACCAAAACAATCAACAGCATCGACAGGTTGTTTATATTTAACATCATAAAGATAAGACCAAAACCCGAGAAGAGGATGATGTACACCCAGCTGAAGAGCTCAAAAACAACTATTGTTGCCAAAAGGCCCCTCCATGTCCTCTTAAACTTGGAGAACAACTCATTGAACCCAAGGTGGCTTCCATTGTAGCACATGGTTGAGAGGTAGACGGCGATCGACGTCGTGAAGTGCGAGATGATCGTCTCGATAGGAAAGATGTTTATGGTGACTGGCGAATCGGATAAACTGGAAAGTAGGTAGGGTGCAATTGAGGCCACATGTAAAACTATAGGTGGATTGAGATTAGGAATCCTACACAAAAGTTTGAGGGGGAGAAGAGTAACAAGGATAAAGGATGATAGAATCTTTGCATTTCTAAGTAGGGTTAGGAGGGCTTCCTTTAGAATGCCTAGAATGCTTAGTTGTGCTCTTGCTTGAGCCATGTTTACAATAGGAAGTATAGCTAGCTAGTAACTCCCCAAGAGGGGAATTAACCTTACATATATAGTATAAGAGTAAAAATGTATGTATAGTCCCTAAACTGTCTCGATATTGCGACTAGGTTCCTATACTCTTCGCTTAAACACTTTAGATTTTAAACTTATACATATATATTACTGCACTTTTGTCTCTCATCGTTAAAGAAAATTGTCAATTTTTAACCCACATTGGAAGTAAACAGAAACTAAGGATCTGTTTGGTATTGAGGCTCATCTAACGCTAATAGGTAAAATAGAATCGGAGCGACCGCAAAACTGACCAGCTGCGATATGCAGAATGCGACATTACAACGAAAATATATATTTATTTTTCTATCGCACTTTCTCACCGTACGTAACACAATCTCTCCGCAATTCCAAATGGAGTCTAAATTCATTAATTTACAGAAAGAGAACAAAATAGTTACCTTATAAGAATATTCAAAAAAAAAATTCCTCTTGGCCGCTAGTGGTTGTAGTATAATAATATATGTAAAGGTTTAGAAACATATGTATTTAAGTGAAAAGTGTAATGACCAAAGTCGCGATATTGGCACAATACAGGGACCATCCATACATTTTATCCTACATTAATTGGAATGTTGTAGGAGACTTTTAGGAAGGCTTGAAGTGCTTGTTAGATGCTTCTTTCGTGGAATTGACCAATTGACTTTGTTAAATACAACGATTATAATTATAATAATAATAACAAATATAAAAAAAAAAGCACCACATTAATGGATTACTCTCTTCTCCTCTTTCCTGGTTATTTAATGGGGTGGGGTAAGGGACAAAAATTTGGTGAGCATCATGCCCAAACTAATTAGTTTGGGCATGGTGCCCGATGGGCGCCGTGTGGCACATCCCACGGTGCCCATCCCCTTTCCCCCTGCTATTTTCTCTCTCTCTCTAAAACGCAGGTGCATATATATATATATTTTTTGGATAGGATGGGCGTCGTGGGATGTGCCACACGGCATCCATCGGCACCATCCCCAAACTAATAGTTTGAGAATTAATGGTGCCCACCAAATTTTTGTCCTGGAATAAGAGGACAGTTGTGATGTGTATGACTCAGACACGAACATCCTTACACTGCGCATGTCAAAAAGTCATGCCCTTTTTAAACTTAAGCGGAAAAAAAGATATCTATATCTATACCTGTACATTATTCCTAGGGGTGGAAACGAGTCGAGCTTGAGCGAGCTTACCTCAGCTCAAGCTTGGTTTAAAATCAATTTCGAGCCTAAATTTAGGCTCAAGCTCGGCTTGAAATTAATTCGAGTCGAGCTCGAGCGAGCCTAACTTCGAGTCGAGCTCGAGCGAGCCTAACTTCGAGTCGAGTCGAGCGAGCTCGAGCCCTAAACGAGGCGCTTGAAATTCTTAACATCATGCAATTTATAGTTTAATTTTTTATAAAGTATTATCTAAAATTTGATACAAAAATATGTCTATTAATTTAATACACAAAATAAATGGATAAAATATAATCATTATAATATTAAGAAAAATAATTTAGGGGAACCGACTCTATGAGCAAGTGAAAGAGAGGAAGAGAGAGTAATTAAAGTAGGATTTTGCTGATTCGATTTTGTGGGTCGACTAATATGCCCAATAACTTAAACTATATATATATAATTAAAATACATAATATATATTATTATATATAATTAAAATATTATATATATATATATATATATATTTGAGCTTTTCGAGCCTAATTCGAGCGAGCCCAGTAATCTTCAAGCTCGGCTTGAAATATATTTTCAGCTTTTTTTTCTGTTCAAGCTCGGCTCATTTAATTTCGAGTCGAGTTTGAGCGAGCCGAATACCGAGCCGAACGCGAGTTGAACATGAGCCGGCTCGCTCATTTGCCAGCCCTAACTATTCCTACTAAATTTGTCACATGGTAACATATCCTTCGTTATTGAGTATGGGCTCCAACCAGAACCGACTCAAATCTTCCACGTGTTTTTCTCTTTTTTTGTTTGAAAAGAATCAGATTTTTCTCTTTCTTTGCTTGAACCGAACCGTTCATTGTTGATTGTGGACTCTCCCGAACCGGTTCAAGTTTTCTACATGTTTTTCTCTTTCTTTGCTGGAACCGAACCTGATTTTTTTCTTTCTTTGCTTGAATCGAACCGGGCCAACCTGTTGCATTGGGCCGAACCGACCCAACTGCTCTACATGTTTCCATCTTTGAATTGAATTTTTCTCATTTTTTGCTTGAAGCGAACCGGATCACACATCTGCATTGAGTCGAATTGTTCCGCTTCCTCTTCCTTCGGTTTCCTTCATCGGCAAGATAAATCCCACCCTTTATCATCGCTTCTTCCATCGTCGTTTTCTCTTCCTTTGTAGTCATTTTCTATTTTTTTCTCCAATTATCTACCCGTCGCATCGCACGAGTTACTACTATAGTAATAAGAAATATTGCCTAGTATAGTGATTTTTATTTGATAAAAATATACAAAACTTATCTGAATTATATATTATTTTATTATCCAACTTTCTAATTTGTTTTGATTTGAATAAGCGAATGATACTTAAATTTTAAAATTTAAACTAATTACTTCAATAAATTTATAGTTACGAGAATTGCATAAAGTATACTAACTAAACCTGTAAAAATAAACCACGCATTCAAATTTTGAAGTCAAGGTGTTGTTGACTAAATCAAATGAAATAAATTAAAAAGTTGGATAGTAAAATCAAAATTTTGAAAGATTGAATAACCAAATTAACATAGTTCTGTACGTTTCTACCTTCTTATTGTATCAAAAGTTTTTTCTTGCTCACAAATTTTTCCGCAAAATAATTTAAAAAAATCATGTTTTATTTTCTGGTATTTTATTTTTATTCTTTGGGGTGGAGCAACTCTAGAAACTCTTTTGCAGGAAAAAATGAACGACGAAAAAAATCTCCATTCCCTAGTTTTTTTGGTTGAATCAAATGCACCATTCCTCACAAATTAAATACACGATTAAATAAATATATTATTGTTTCTTCCGAAGACCCTCCTTTTAGATTCGTGCCGAAGCTTGGTCCACAAATGCAATTTAACTAAAAATACGATGGTAAACAATACAAAGTCCTACCACAATCCCATAAAATATGATAGTCCACACAATAACAAAAACACAATAAAGTTTAGCGAAGTACTCTGGCAAAATATATATTCAAAGAGCTAACAAAATCAAGCAAAATATCTCAAAACTGTAGAAGAGCTGCTCTCAATTTCAATAATAGTATTAAGAAACCCGGAACTTTGGAATCACTTTTTGTCACTTCTTGAATTATTTTCCGGTCCCTAAACCCTACCAGCCTTGTTGAGACTCACCATGCGCGCCGAGCTCTCACCCTGCGAGCCCCTCACGGAGGAGGCCGCCGAACTGTAGGGAGCCCTCGCGGAGCTCCCGTAGGCATCTTGGTACCGCACGCTCCCGTACCCGCCCGAGTACCCACCGCCGCGTCCCCCTTGATCCCTCTGGAACCCTCCGCCCCCACCAAACCTCCCACCGTACCCGCCCCGCCCCCCTCCGTACTGCCTGCCTTGTGAAGCCGAGCCGCCGTCCTGCCATCTCCCCATCCCCCCCGACTCTTGATTGTCCCCTCTCCGCCTCCCCGGCAACCCGTCTAGGGTTCCGCCGGTCCTCGCCTCGTAGGCCCTCTCATTGCTCTCCACAAGTACGTTGAGCTTATCGGCCATCTGGAATAAAAGCCCTTGTAGTCTAGTATGCTCCACGTTGTGGAAAACAATGCACTTTGTCGGCTGGTGCCAGCTCGCGTGTAGCTCCTCCGAGATCATCATCTTGCTGGGCAGGCTGTGGGCCTGGACCTCGGATAAATCGAACATGGCCGCGAGCTGGTCTAAGCTCAAGGAGTCGTAGCTCGAAGAGTAGGAAAAGAGATAGGTTCGAAGGGCTTCTTCCTTGATCTTAAGCTTGAGCATTTCGAGGATGCTATCCTTGTTTCTGAGAAGCTTCCAGATGTCCAGGGATGTGATTACGTCGAAGGCTTTCTGGTAGTCGCCCTTGCGAAGGGCGCGGGTGGCGGCCATGACGTGATCGCGGACGTTCTCGGGCGGGCCCACAAAGGTCTGCCGCTCGCTTATTTCGAGGAGACGGCGGAATGTCTTGCTCATGGGCCTGCGCTTGTCGTACGCGTTGGAGGCCATAACTGGGACCTCGATCAGCATCGCGCATATCAGGTGGGTGGCCTCGAGGAGCTCAAGGTTTATGTGCATGTGGTAGGGCATCTGCCTTCTCCTCTCAGCTTTTTCCTGCCGACAACATAAAAATCAGCATATAATCCACAGCTGTATTTACAGAAATCATGTACAGGTCACTGACTTCTAACAAAATTTCAATATCCCCTTCAAAGTTTCACATGAACATAGCGGTATTCCGTTTACACTTTCTGTACTTTGCTTGGAACTATCACATATTAAACTCATAAGGTTAAACTGCAATTAGGGACAAACGTTAAAATCATTATTAAAGCATCCACAGACTCCAGCGAATCACTACCAAAACATTCACAGATTCCAGAGGGAAAGCTCTAAAACTACAAAGTAAAAAATTACTAAGAGTGCCACCAGAATCAACGCATATGGGAGTAGATAATACATATAAGATCCAAATAGAATTTCACGATCAGAACATTAAATTGAATATAAGTAAATAAGGGTTTACTCTGAGCAAACAAATTCCCACATGGTTTAAATAAGAGGTGGCAAAGCCTATGGCCCTCGATGACAATTATTCCCATAATGACTACTCTAGATTACGAGCGAAACACCGACTCCTACATATCCCTAACCTCCTTTCTTCATAAACAGTTATAAAACAGAAGTGCAGTATACGGTTGAATACAAAATGACCTAACAGAAACATGCTGGAATGAGAAGCAAAAGAATAAAAATTGGACTTAATATTGCTTCACCAAGTGACACACTACAACAAATTGCAATTCAAAAATATCAACATTCAAAGCATCAGTATTGACTTTGGTTTCAGACATGGCTGGGTGTTTAGTAACACCAGTTTTATTTACATTTTAATTTTCAACTTCAACAACAACAAAAAAAAAACCAAAAATTGCAGTAGTCAGATAAAATTGAAAAAGTGAACAACTGCAGAAAAGATAACAATTTCATAACATTCCTTCAATGTTCTAGGATACCTCTTTCGCAAAAGGTCATTGGTTTTCAACATAAAGACGTATTAGAAAACAACAAAAGAATGAAAAAAGAAGAGAAGAAAACATGCTTCCTTCATTTTTAAATGCCAAATGTAAGGTATTGTCGAGTCCAATGAGTTAATATATGCCGAGTCGAGTTACTGGATTCACATGTATGAATCAAAGAAACTAATGGCTTCATTGCTGCTATATAACCAACAAATTTTATCATATGAGACATTTGAGAAGACAGTAGGCTAACTAGAACTTGCTTAGATAAGATGAGAGAAGGGGGAAATGTTGGTCCAAAATAAGAAGTCGGCACAGAGAACTAGTATATATTATCCCATATGGCAAATTCTAGAGTAATCCAATACGGAATGAATGAGAATGTCATAAAACAAATGAATGCAGCAGCAAGCAATTAGTCAGATGCCTTGAACTTCTTTGATAACTCTCAAGGCTCGTACAGGCACACCCACCTATAACTGAGTCGTATTTTCATAAGATTAGAAGGCAATATCCATGACTACAACATTCCCCATTAGCTCTGTGGGGGTGAACCAGCCTTATAGTTAGTTACCTTCTATGTCCTAGAGTGTAAGGATCTGATTAGCTTTCCCAATCTTACATTTAAATTTCCAACTTATAACACTAAAGACATCCATATAACTAAGCGAGTAAGCGACATTTATTCCAAGAAACGAAAAATGAGCCACTAGTTGAGCTTTCAGATAAGAACCCACATATTGATGAACCTACATATTGATAATGGGAACATCCCAATAATGTTTTATCAATCAAGAACACCAAGACAATATGGGACCAAATCAAGCTCGGCCATTGAATGTTAAAACAATTTGCCTGGTTTAGAAACATGAGAGAAGTGGAAGGATACATTTCTATTCCCTGTATCCTCTCTCTACTAGGACGCCTAGATGAATATTTAGTTCTCAATGTAGCAAATTATCACGGAAAAGGTGTTTTCAGTTTTTCTAGATTCCCA
Organism: Puya raimondii; assembly: GCA_016920855.1. Taxonomy (NCBI): domain Eukaryota; kingdom Viridiplantae; phylum Streptophyta; class Magnoliopsida; order Poales; family Bromeliaceae; genus Puya; species Puya raimondii. The sequence goes on from JABWPP010000050.1 coordinate 40,141,161, forward strand.
TGTACATCCTTGGGAAGGGTAAGGAATAGCAAGATGAAAACGCTATTATCAGTTTCAAGCCCTTCAAACATTCTTAGACTAACAGCCAAAATTCTTTTGATAAAGTGTGTGATTTTAAGAAGGATGCAACTTATTCACCAATGCTAGCGGCCATCATCAACGAGGATACTACAAGCCATAATATATCATTCCAAGGAATCTTAAAGCAGACAGAAATTAATGCATTACAATTCAGATCATATTTCCTATTATCATCTCCTTAGTGTACTTGTTTTTCCTAGTGGGTCATGTAGACAACAAATCATTTCATTGCCCTGACCGATGGGAGAAAGTTGTATGCATAATTTTGGCAAGATCGTAGAAAAGAATTACAGCGAGAAAACAATAAAACGAAATTGAAGACTACTAACACAACATTGAAAAAGTTTACCCACTAATATTACTTGTAATGTAATTTAAAACTAAACTCCAAGGGCTGCTAAAACTCAGTGGCAATTAGAATAAGATAAGCAGACATACTTCAAAGAGAGGCAGTACACACTATATATTAAGGCAGGATATAAAATAGCATGCAATTCTCAAAATTGTAGAAACGAAAGAAATATTTCTTACCTGCTCAGGTGTCTTATCATGGTAACGATTTTGGGTTAAACCTTGGGCGAGTAATTCCTTCACTTTTCCTGTCGTGTACAAGTCAGACAGGCAGCCATGAGCTTCTACAATTAAACTGGCCCTAAAAGCGCATAAGCCAAGTTGTGCCATAGCTCTGTTGAACAGTATCTGTGAGGATATGTCCATGAGTTGAATCCCATCCTGCAGGTGACTCATCAAAAGCAAATCACGAGCAATAGGAAATTCGTCAGAGATGGCATGGTGGTAAATATCACAAAGCATCGCCCTGGCCTTGGTCCTCTCATCCCCATACTTATAAATTTGTGACACCAAGGCATCCATCAAGGCCCTACTACTCTCCGGAAATGTAGGCCTCCTAGGCACAAGCTCAGGAACCACAACAAATGGTGGGGGGCCCCTATTTTCCTCAGCTGCTTGACGCTCAGTCTCTTCATCTCCATCCTCCCCACCACCTTCATTCCCATCTGTAGTCTGCTCTGCCAACTTCCTCATCGCATCGTAAACTTCTTGAGGCTTATAATAAATTAGCTCAACACGGCGCAAGGCAACTTTGGAAGCTGCCCTGAAATCCCCGACTCTTTCGAGGTAGTCCTGAACATTTTGCGCTACGACCATAAACAAGGGCTCATCCCTAAGCCTCTCAACATATTCCCTGGTATGTGGATCAGTGCATTGCAAGCTCTTGAAGAATTCAGCATCAAGACGCTCTAGAAAGGCAACAAGATTTCCCCACACTCGGACAGTTCCCTTATAGTCTGCGCCCTTCTGGGTCTCGTTCTCATCAGGCTCAACTGAGTCATCAACCACGATATTAGGGTACTGCTCGAGAATGTCGAGCACGAGGAGCATGTTGCCAACACACTTCTTCCACACGTTGACTGGCATGTGCCCGAGCAAGCTAGGATTCACATCAAACTGAGCTGAGATCACACTGAAGAGAATCTCAAGCTTCTGGGCCGGTGTTTTCGCCACCCGGGTCAAGAACGTAAGCTGCTCAACCTGCTCCACCCTCCCTGTCCCCTTCCTACCCCTTGCCGCCACAATCTCCTTAAGCTTCTTATCAACAATATCCCAAGTAATCTCACTTGGGTCCTTCATAAACTGCTTGTCCATGAGCCTATCCTTCTTGCTTATCTTCTTCTCCCAGCCCCCGCCAGTTTCTTCATCGCTATCCTCCTCACCTTTACCTTCATCCTCCCCATCAGACATTGCAATCTTTGATGGATCCTCTTCGACCTCCGATCCCGACTCATCCTCCTCCTCCTCAGCTTCCTCTCCCTCATCCTCACTCTCTGGCTTCTCCCTGTGCTTCATAATCAGTTCCTCATACTGCTTATTGTTCTTCTTCAGCTTCTGCTTCATCGAGTTAAGTGCTTTTGCATTGCTGCTGCTCATCTTCTTCTTAGCATCCTTATTGGCCAAAGCCTGGGCCAAGAAGTCCTCGAGCATCACAAGAGCCTTGATATAAAGATTAGGAACCTTTTCCGATTCGGTAACCCTAACAACCTTCTCAAGCTGCTTGTTGAGCTTCTCGAAGCTCTCCTGGAGGCTGACCCAGTCATTGATCTTCATGGCATTGCGCATCTGGTCCACGGTGGCCGCCATCTCGTCGAAGCGCTTGTCGCGGGCCGACTTGACCACACGAGGACCCTCATCAGAGTCATCGCTGAGGTTCGCGCCATGGTCGAGGTAGCGGTTCAGGGCATTCTCCCGTGTCGCCTCTCCAGCCGGTGCACGCTCCTCGTCGCTGCCGTTCTCGTACTCACTGGTCTCCTCCTCCTCCTCAGAATCGCTATCGCCCTAGAAATTGTAAGAAAAAATATATTTTTTGCAAAATTAGAGCAGATAAGCGGATCGATCCCCTACAGGGCATCATGCCTCGTTCTAACTGGCCCAGCCCAAAGATGGCAGGGTAGACCAGGTCCATGAGCAACATCTTTCTCAATTAACATAACACTATGGTTAGGGTTTGAAGTCGAACGCACCTGCAACCAGAAACGCGAAGCCATGGTTCTTGTCGCCTTGATTCTACTAGTAGCAACAAAGATCTAAAAATCCGAAATAGAGCATAAATTAGAGATATACGTAATAAGCACAACAAATCAAGAAAAAACACCAATCTAAGCGTAAAAATAACACCGTTCTCTAAGAGGAATCCCTACTTTGCATCATATCGCAAAACAAGTACTATTTTCAGGTCAAAAAATAAGATTTGAGAACTCTACAGACGCAAACAAAACCCTAGCTAATCGAAAGAGAAACAAATCAAATCGAGCGCAAACGATTCCAAATCTATCCCAATCATTTCAAATTGAATAAGCGGAATTGAAAAGGTTAGGGTTTCGAGATCGCACCTTCCTCTTCTTCGGCTTCTAGGGTTTCGTTCGCTGGATTTGGAGAGGAGAGAGAGAGAGGGAACGAGAGAAAAAAGAGGAGAGGGTGAGGGGTACAGAGGTTTATTCTCGAAGCGGAGATCACGTGATTAGCACGTGTGCTGGAATTAGGGTTTCACAGTAACGTAGCGTAAACTTAGGAGTGGAATCGGGTCGGGTTGGGATCGGGCTGATCCAAGTCCGAGCCCGGCCCAAAATACTTAAATGGATACGGGGCTGAGCTTATTACAATCCTATTCGGATCCATGAACATCATATACAGTATATCATTTTTGATTTACTCAGTAAGTATGTAATATTTAGTAGATGAGTTTACGATCCAATATCTAAAATTGATACTATGTTCGACCTTGAATCAGTTTTTCGAAATAAAAAACTCACATTGCAGGTGAAATATACTAATTTAGTAAATAATAAATTAACCTCATAACTTTCAATTATATAAGAAATCTTTGTGCATAAGAAGTTATCATTCAATATCTTGATCTGACGTCAGCTTTATTTAAATACACGAATATCTTATTCGACACATCTCTTCGATCTACTTAAAAAGCCTATATTGAAATAAGGTGCGTGATCAAATATTTAGAATGAGTATATATTCAGCATTTAAGTCATATTTTTTAGAATAAGATAAATTATTTCACATGTAAAAAAATTCATCATACCAAATTATAAATGTCAAAAGCTTTCAGAATCAAAAATCAAATTCCTAATTTTTGATAATCCGAAAATTACCCGATTTGAAATGAAATTTTACTATCCGACTAGAATGTCCGATATGTATCCGAATCTGTTTTTTAAATATATCAATTTTAAACTCAATTTTTGATCAATATCTGAATCTGTATTTGGATCCGACTTGAAACATGAATATGGATATAGATTAAGCACTATCCAATTCATATCCTACCCGTTTGCATGCAAGTATAGGCCTACATGTAGACAAAACCTACTTAGTTGGTTTGGGTTTTGGGCCAACTCGACCCGAATTTGGAAAAAATCCAAATAGGCCCAAAATTATTTGTCGCCTAAACTGATACCCCCAACTTTTGCAGTAATTTATAGGGATGCAAATGGATTCGGGGTGGTGGAGCTCTCGCCCGATCCGCCCCGAATGGGGAGGTAAGTGAGAGTGAAAAGTAAAGGAAAAAAAAAAATCCACTCCGGATCCTCTTCTATTCGCCAAGAAATGGAGCGGGAGGCGAGAGACCTATTTCTTCTCTTGATACGTCCTGATCGGCTAAAAATCTATCAAGAACCCGCACTCGCTCCGACCCACTCCGAGAAGGGATTGGATGCCCTGCATCCAATCCTTTACTTAAATCTCATCAGTCGTCTATTTAAGTCCTATATTTCGAGTTTAATTGAAGAAATTATGAATTACTTGATTACCAACAGCTAATGAAGTCCCTAATTTTGTACAAAATTTCGAATATAGTTAAGTGAAATAACTAGAATTAAAATTGTTGCCCGAAAAAATACAACTCGCACACGTGTCGCAGTCAGATTGGTTCGCCGCTTTGTCCTGCTATGGGTAGGCCGGATCTGACTTCGACTCGGGCACAGACCCGAGAGGAAAAGATCTGGCTAGGTTCAATCTCAAGTCTTGGCTTTGGCTAGAGCATGAACGTACTCTCGGCCTTATATAAAGTGTCCATCTGAGACCTCAGGTTACGACCAAGTCACTAGGCAATCGGCCTCTCAGATCTCAGCCACTAATTCGAGCTGGGATTCAAATATGGTATAGCTGTAGTTAAAGCAATCACCACGAATTTGTTTCCGAAACTGCTTTCTGAAATCACGCGCGTTTTCGAATTCTTCAACATTGTTAGTGTGAAGTTTGAACTTCAAGCACGCCTTTGATCTTCCCTCTTTATGGGCCTGTTTGGCCTAGCTTCTGGAAAAGTGATTTCTGCAGAAGTGATTTTGGTTTGGAGAAGTGATTTTGATGAAAAGCTGTAGAGCGTTTGGGTGAGTTTAGATAAAAGTGATTTTTCTGAAGTGATTTTCTAAAGCTGTTTGGCAAAAATTTTCTGATGTTTGCATATATAATATTTTTACTAAATTTTATTTTAAAATAATTTAAATTTTGAATTTTAATTAAAATTTTAAATTTTAATTAAAATTATAATTTTTAAATTTTAAATTTGGACAAAATAAATTTAAAATTTAAAATTTTGAATTTTGAATTTTTAAATCCTAAAATTTAAAATTAAAATTAAAATCTAAATTTTAAATTTTAAATTTTGAATTTTGTAATTTGAAAAATTAAAACTTGTAATTTTATATTTTATATTTTCAAAATTTTAAATTTAAGTTTTAAAATCTAAAATGTCAAAATTTAAATTTTATCTTAAATTTAAAATTTGATATTTTGAATTTTAAAATTTAAAGTTTGAGATTTGAAACTTAAATTTAAAATTTAAAATAAAGTTGAAATTTAAAAATTTGAATATGAATTTAAATTTTCAAATTTTAAATTTAAAGTTACATTTATACTTTGAATCTAAAATGAAAATAAAAATTTGAAGTTTGAGTCCAAAAGCAGAATCAGTTTTGGAAAAGCAGCTTTTTTCTGCTTCTGATTCTGAAGCCTTCAAAATCAGTTTTCTGATTCTGAAAAGTAGAATCAGATTTTCCAGCAGTCATTGCCAAACGCTCTACTGAGCTCAGAAGTGATTTTGGGCCCAGAATCACTTCTGAAAAGCTAGACCAAACACCCCCTATGTCTTGCCAGAGCCTTAAGTCTTCGACATGTCTCATCTTGCCGAAGCCAAACCCTTTCGTGGAAGCACTTCTTTCGACCATCCCTATGCATCCTCTCTGAATTCATCCAACGTTTCAGTGTCAAAAGTAAGTGTTAATAAAAGTAAACAACGGTTGAAAGTGAAAGAGAGTCTATCAAAAAAATAATAATAATAATAATATAATAATAATGTCGCGTTTTTTGAAATGATCTATAGGTGAGGGGAATCTCCCTTTTCCTATTATACTAGAACTTGGGCACTTAAACATTTGATTGTTAGAGACATTAAATTTTTGTACTCTTGGACCAGTCAACACACCCAACCATATAATATCATTCTATGCAAAATGTAGTAAGTACAACACTCAGTCAAGCTATTAACATCACAAACATGTGCAGGTACAAATACTCTCTCAGTCAACATATGAACATCACAAACATGTATAGTATTCATTATGTACCAAAACAGTGATCTTAATTAGTACCTCAAGAGTACTTTTGCAACATGCATGTAGAGCTCTTGCCATAGTTATTTAGTACTGCTACAAAGAGCTTTAACAAAAGCTAGCTGAACCGACCGTCCCTAGCGCAAGTGGCAAAGGGCTTGGTGGTTGGTACCCGAGGTCCTGAGTTCGAATCCTAGTTGATTCACATTTCTAGCTAAGTTTATTTCTATAAGAAATAAACGAAGCGGGTAGCGTGCTACTTTTCTCTCAAAAAAAAAAAAAAAAAAAAAAAAAAAAAAAAAAAAAAAAAAAAAAAAAAAAAGCTAGCTGAGGCTTAGTTTATTGGCTACAAGAACTTGAACTTCAATAGAGATAGTTCTTAACCTATATAATGCAGATGATCTGGTATTCGATATATAGAAAAGTTGGATCGGACCAAATCTAGAAAAAAAATGAAATTAATTGAGACCAGTTTGATGTGATTAGGCCTAGGGTTCGATAAAAAATAACTTCTCCATGTAGACGCTCTGTCCCAAATTACTACGTGATTTGACATCATTTTCGAGACCAAATCACGTTATTTTGGTATCTGAATCATCTTCTTTCTTTCTTCTTTTTTTTTGGCTATTTTAATGAAGTTTTGCTTCCTACCATTTTTTATCTTATATGAATTCAAATTGGGTCAGAATTATTGCATTCTAGGTGAGTGGTTGAGTTAGTACTTTTTACATACTAGAATTTTCTATTTTACCATTTTCGAAAAGTTTAATAAAGCAGCTGTGTAGGATTTATGTAAAATGATATGAATAGATAGAGAAACACTAAAGGATACATTTACAACTTGGCTGATCTATTAAGGAATACATTAATGAATCCAAAGCAACATATTTAAAAACAAAAAGTTGTAAATTTGCATATATATATATATATATATATATATATATATATATATATATATATATATATATATATATATATATATTAAAACTTGTAGGATCAAATTAACAACCAATAAAACTAATTGAGATATCTAAAAGAATTAAGAATGGCGAACTTAAAGTTAATTAATTGGTGGTTAAATACTCTACATGTGAATTATATGTAAAATAGTTTAAGATTGACATCCCAATCTGAATTTTAAAAATTTTCTAAACCAGTATTTGAATTTGAATCTGAGCGGAATAGCGAAATCTCAAACCCAAATCCGACCTGTTTCCCCGTCTATTAACAGATGATAAATAATTATTATGTATTTAGAACACTTAATTAGATAATTTTTCTTTTAACTGTATATATACATATATAGGAGTACAGTAAAAAAAAAAAAAAACCTTTTGTCATGGGATTATTATACTGGGAGAGAATAACACACTTGGGGCCACAACTTGAATAAGTTTTAAAGTTTCTATGACAGGATCACTTCCTGTATACATGCTGAGCTCCACTGCAGCTGCTCTCCTGTTGTTCTATAGGATTTATCATAACTTCATTTGTGAGAGTTCAAATGGAGAATAATATATATACCATATCAACATCAAGATTTATATATATATATAATTAGCTAAAAATATATATACATGGGACCCCTTTATCTTGTAAAAAATGATAGTTCATATATCTATCTATCTATATATATATATATATATATATATATATATATATGCTGCTTTAATTATCTTTCTTACAATTAAGAGATAATTAGACCATTTGGTCTTGTTAATTCCCTTCCTTCTATAGGGAGAGGTATATATACACACATGTGTGCAACTGAGAAGCCAAAGTCACAAAATTAAACAAGTACACAAGAGATGACAACATGTACACAGATATTTTGAGCCATCAAATATGAAACCAATTAACCATACAGCAGAACATGAGATATTAATATAATGATAACCATTTCACACAAAATAAAAAATAAAAAAAGAAAAGTGCATAGCAGGAAGATCCTTCAATTTAGGCTAGATGCCGCCGGTTACAAAATTCAAATCAAAATACATAAACTGTACTTGATTGATAAAAGGAATACAAGCTCAAGAGGGATAGACAGGAGGGAGAAAGATGGGAGGATTGACAAGAGTGAAGCTAACGCTCACAAATCCGAACGGAGTAGAGAGCGGCCATGAGCGCAGCCTCCGTCAGAAAAAGTCTTGCAAGGTCAAGAAAATGACCTTATACCTTGCAACAAAAGAGAAAAAAAAAAGTTAAAAGGAACATCAAAGAGAGGAAGGAGCAGCTCAGCAAGGATAGCGCCATCATCAATCACCACAGTAGCAAGAAAAGTAGTACATGCTTCTTCATTCTTCTCTTCTTGAACCACCCAAACTCAAGAAGTGATTGTGAAGAAGAAGAAGAAGATGCACTCCATCTCAAGCTGCTGCTTTTAGAAATGCTGGTGGAAGAAGCCATGCTACTAAGCTTGGGCATGTTAAACACAGCTCTTGCAAGTAACAACATAAAGGGGATGCTTAAGGAATAATTATATATCAAGAGGAATATGGTGGTGCATGTGGAAGAGGTGAAGCAGGGGCCATATATATAGGAAAGGGAGAGAAGGGCACAGTGAGGAGTAAATGCCATGAGATAAAAGGGAGAGACTGACACTCCCATTTCTGTGTCTCTCCCCCTGCTATTGGGAAAAACTAAACACATCAGTGCCCACTACCCCAGCATGCAATAGAGAGAGAGAGAGAGAGAGACAACATCAAGGAGATATTATATCAGGGAAATGGATGGTGAGTGTGTGTCTCTTGAAGGAGAAATTATTGGTTGGTCCTGGTCCACCACATCAGCCAAAGAAAAAAAAATGTGTCCATAGTTTTCAACCTTAATTATACTCTTCAAATTTAAATATAACATATTAAATATGGTCATTGGTCAACAACATCTAGATAGAATGTAGAGAAAAAAAAAATTATAAGAGTGTATACTATTTGATAAAGTGTTTGTTTCAGAGGTACTATATATAATTAAGGGAAAAAAAAATGATTCTGCTTGTGTACCTAAAGAGATAGTAAAAATCTTAGGCCTAATTATTCAAGGGTTAATTTTTTTGCACTAATCTTGTCACTAGTTTAAACCCTTTTGGATGCACAAGTAGCAAAATCACAACTCCAAATTAAACAACTAACCTTGACAATCATAATTCTTCTAGACGCTAAGCAGAAGCTCCGAATTTGTTTGATTGTCAAATAATGTATTACAGACAATTTGATTGAAAACAGAAAGCAAAAATATATAGAGCCGGACAAGCTTTTAGTTTCAAAAGCTTGTTAGGTATGTATACTTAAGCAGGAATCATGCAATTTTTAAATCAATGGTGGTAAAATTTTAAGTCATATTGAATGCCTTAAATATATATTATTTTTAGAAAAATTGAATTAATTGAGTTTTAGAAAGGCAAAAACATACACGACTTACTTGAGTACTATGAGCCATTTTGATTTGGCTACCAAATCTTTCAAACTTTTGATTTTACTATCCAAACTTCCAATTCGTTTATTTGAGTCAGTCAACGGCGCTTTGACTTCAAAATTTGAGCTGATCATTACTTATTTTAATAAATTTATATATAGTTACGGAGAGTTGAGATATTCAAATTTTTAAAGTCGAAGTGTCATTGACTGATTCAAATCAAACAAATTAAAAGATTGGATAGTAAAATCAAAAATTTAAAAATATTGAATAGATAAATCAAAATGGTCCATAGTTACGGTAAGTTCTATAAGTTTTTACCTTTTAGAAATCAACTGGTCCATGCATTGTGGTTCTGTTCCAGGCAATTAATAACTCTTCTCCTGCAATCTTGAAGTCACTGCAGTAATCTTTTGTGCTGCAGCTTGTGGTGACTTGTGTTAATTAATTAACACTGCATCAAAGGAAAGATCACATCTTTTACCTCCCAACTCACGCAACTAAAGTAACTAAAGAGGAGAGATATATAAAGAGGTGGAATTAAAAGAAGAAACTAATGAGGATTGAGCCAAGTAGCTAGGGAGGGGTGAAAAAAAAAGGTAGGTAAAAGGGTGGGCTCTCTTTATGTTGACTTATACTCCTTTGGAAACAGTGGTGTAACTGTTAATAAATAGGCCATGATGAAGGGAGCTTTTTGTTTAAATCCTAGAGAGAGAGAGAGAGAGAGAGAGAGAGTGGAGAAACCAACCCAAAAAGCTTAGCATTTATATGTTCTTTCAAATGTGTCTCTCCTTGACATGTGCACTTTTTTGGGTGGGTACGAACTCTACCTAGAGCTCTACACAAACTACTTTTCCTTTTCTTTTGATTTTTTATTTTTTCCTATAGATGAACAATAATATTGTACTGGTTAATTTGTTCATGAATATTCATGGGAGTGGCCCCAAAAGGGTTATGAGCCTATGGGTCGACCTAATCTATGTGTTTTAGGATCAAGCCTTGTAGTGATCACTCCGCATGTAGATTTGTGAGATCATCAAACCTAGATATATTAATTTCATGCTCCTGATCCTAGTTGTAACCTATATTTCTTTTTTGGTTAAAGAAAATGGATATATATATATATATATAATCCCATGTGTATGTTACTCAAATTTAAACAAACGGTACATACACAGTTAAACATAATCTACGGTATTTGAATTTTTTTACGCTTTAAATTTCATAATTTTTTGGTATTATTTGCTTGGTCTCATTGTTGTTCAAGGATTTATAATCTTTAAAATTAGCTAATATAGATGAATTTGACACCGCTTGATCAGTAGACAAATAATATTGTAAAATTATAGAATTTGATTTTTTTTAAGTTTAAATAGTTTAGATCATACTTAATTAACAGAGTTGATCGTCAGTTCGGATATACTATCACCGTAACCAATTTTATTTACTTCTAAAAATACCCTAGCTTAACCTGTTGGAGAGTTACTCTAACATTAACTACTCATCGATCCTCACATATTGTTATAAATCAAAGGCGTGGATTTAAATTAAATTGGAGAATATTAATTAACAACCTACTGATCTGATATCATATTAAATTATATAAAATAATTATTTTTTAAAAAAAAGTTTAAGCTACTGAAGACACGTATTTATTTATTATTTATATTTAACACTTACTATTACCCTACGTACGTAAGGCGTCCATGCATCTGCATGCATACGCGCGCGTTCACAAATAAAGCACGTACGTACGTACGTATGTACGAACACATGCAACAGAAATAATAATAATAATATTAATAATAATATAATAATACAAAGAGACCACTCGATTAATTCCTCACGAGTCATGACTAGTTTTCACACCCAACGTACGTAGCCTTCTTCACTACCATATCTTTTGCTCAGTTCACGCCCGGAGAGAGAGAGAGAGAGAGAGAGGGAGAAAGTGTAGAGTATAGCAGCTACATTATATTATTTATATTCAATCAATAATTTTTTTTATAAAAAATATAAGTTTTTAAATCATAATGAGATGGGTTAATCTCAGTAAATTAATTTGATTGGTTGGAGACACCACATCACTTCATGTGGCTCTTTTTTGAAAGGAATGTATAGGATATTGCCTATACATTTCATTGAATGTAATAAAAGTTACATGTAAAATAAGTATAAATTATAATTGTTGGGGCTGAGTAGTCCCGCAGTAATACTTGAACCTCCTAATTGAATTCTTAGTTATAAAATTTTGAACCACATTAGTGCATCATTGTGTGATACTCAAGCTAATTTTTCGGATGATCTATACAACCATTAAAAATTCTATTGTTGTGCTCCTTCCATAAGTTCTAGCATCTGACAATAAACATCGAGTCAATTTTACATCGCAGCTTGACTGATGCTTTTTCCCTCATTGGAATTCAGGTGGAAAGAAAGATACCATCTGACTGTAGTAAAAACTAGTGAGTGTATTTGGAGAGTTTTTCGCATTCGACCCAAGTAGTTTTGGACTTATCACAGCAAGTAAAGAGGTGTACATAGCTGTTTTATGTTCTCTATTGCCAGTGAGTGTATCACTTCATATGACTGTCATATTTTAAACTTTTGAGAGAGAGAGAGAGAGTAGTACTCCACTATCCCAAGATTATATAATTTCTAGGGTTTCCTTCTTAGTTATACATATACACAGTTATCACGAACGATACAAAATCTAATGATTATTATTGCCTCTAGTTCATAGAATAAAGTCGGAATACTACTAATAGCAAAGAAATGGTATTTGATATAAATTTTTTAGTCCTATGATGCTTTTGGTTTAGTGGATGTAAGTGGAATGATATTGCTTCAAGAATTAGAAAGTTGATAATAAACACGGTTTATTTACTCTTACAAGTATTCCAAGTAAACTTATGATTCATATACATATATATATATATCTATTAATATATTATTGATTTGTGTATAGCTAACAAGTGTAACAGAAAATGCCCTGATCTCCTATACTATACTATATTAATATATTATCATTCGATATTTAATGACTTATCCCCATTTTATACCCCTATTTTGTACGTTATTCCACATTGGCACGTACGTTTTTAATTATATATGAAGTGTTTGACAAATGAAAATTTATTATTGTCCATAAATTACGCTTTAATATTAAAGACTAATTTGAAGTTTCTGAATTTGTTTTTTGTTTAGAGAGAAAGATATAGCATGCTACCAGCTTCGTTTATAGTTTCTGAATTTGTTGATCTCTTAATATTTATTAAAGACTAATTTTATGATAGTACTTCTACTAAAATATCGCAAATAGAAAAGGAAAAAAAAAATTTCCAACTCAAAAATATAAAATCTAATAATTCGAAGTTTCTGAATTTGCCACAATAGATAATTTTGTTTGAAAGACTTTAATGCAAGTTATTGAACTTCTCCTAGTAGCATTTCTTAAATATATAGCATTGTAGCGAAAAACAAAACCAACGAGCCCTTTAAAATTAGTGTTGATATTTATTATAATAATTTGAGCTAGGCTGGTATACTATCGGTACGTAGCACGGAGGTCCCCGTGCTATCAAGTTGTTTTTCAATGACGCGGCTTCCATATCAACGATCGGCTCCGCTAGCGCTAGACTTAATCTACACTTTTGAAAATATTTGGAAACTAAATTTCATAATTTTTCGACATTATTTAGCTAGTGATCAAAAAGTCTCAAAATTGACAATTTTAATGGTAGATGAGATGCGTTTGTGAATTTAACGGTGTAAAGCAATTCAAATCTGATGAAATTTTTATAGAAATTTTTTTGAACTATTTAGAGTAAGATCAGTATCTCTGATCTTAAATTTAAGTCTTTTATCATTATTTTTTATGAAATTTTATTTTCAGCCGTTCATTTTTAGACTACTCGTTTGATAGGTAAATGATATCGAAAAATTATAAAATTTAGTTTCTAAATACTTTCAATAGTGTAGATCAAGTCTAGCGGAGTCGATCGTCGATTTGGAAGCCGCATCATTGTAAACAACTTGGTAGCACGAAGGCCTCCGTGCTACCGATAGTATACCAGCCGGACTCTAATAATTTTAATAAAGACAAAGCAAATCAATATGATAGTATCAAATGGTCTACGCTTAGAATAGCAAATAATAGTCATCACTTATTTTAAAGCTTTTTTAAATTTTAAAACTTTTTAAAATTTTAGTTAAATTGGTCGTAAGTCACGTGTACACAACTTTATTCACATAGAACAAACTTAAATTCAATAGCTCATAATACTTGAGCTTGGATTGTATGCTTTTAGAAGCATAATAGCCTCCGTACTATCAAGTCGTTTTCAATGCTATCAGCTCCATTAGATTTTATCTAAAGTATTTGAATTAATTAATTTTTTTAAAATTTTTTGATACAAAAATTATTCAAATCACATAAACTTTTTATAGAAAATTCTGTATATATTATATAAAACAAGATCAATATTTCTGTTAAAAATTTAGTTCCATACCATCACTTTTTATGAGATTTTTATTTTGAGTTGTTGATATTGAGCTATTTCGTCACTAGATAAATGATATCGAAAAATTACAAAATTTATTTTCTAAATACTTTCACTATTCCAAATCAAATCTAACAGAGCCGATAGTCGATTCATAAGTTCCAACATAAAAAACAACTTAATAATACGCACGAAGGTCAACTTACTTTTAAAAGCACAAAAACTGGGCTTATATATACGAAAATCTCACTTATTTTAAATTAAAATAATTGGCTTCATTTGGTTCGGGTATAAGCAAGAATTAGCTATTCCAGGGATATGTACAAATGTGGGGATAAAAAAATAGCGTTTGGATGAAAATTAAATTGTTCTCGGGGATAAGAAAAATAACGTTTGAATAGATAATATGGAATAAAAGAATAGTGGGTAGTTATATATAAAAAATGAAGGTATAGATGAAAATAATTATACGAGCTTATTTTGAATATCCAAAAATTATTATTTTCGAATAAAAAATTTATGTTTGAATATAAAAGCGGTGATAAGGGGTTATCCCCCCTTATCCCCGATCCAAACGCTCAAAATCTGAAACCCAGGCTTGTTAATATTTTTTACTTAGCTAGAAATATGAATCAACTAGGATTCGAACTCGAGGCCTCGGGTACCAACCACCAAGCGCTTCGCAACTTGCGTTAGGAACGGTCAGTACCCAGGCTTGTTAATTAATTAATCTCCCTTTAGTTTTTCTCTATTTTGAGATTTTTGTGCCCTAGGTAGGGTGTCCCAGGCTAAGCCCTAGCTTTCGTGTAGGGTGTAATCATTCCACTCCACAGAGAATCCCTGCAAAACCAACATATCCCGTGTTCTCACGCAGAGTCAGCAGCTTCTTCGATCCCCCCTCCTCTCTCTCTCTCTCTCTCTCTCTCTCTCTCTCTCTCTCTCCTTTCTCTCTTCTCCCTCTCCATCATCACTAATATACATATACGTCTCAGAAGTGACAACACAGCTGCATGATAAATAAATACTTTTTGTATTGTTGCTTTGTTTTTAGAATTTGTTACTTGCACCTGGTGTGTGTGTGCATGATTTATGTATCTTATGATTTATTATATATATATCTAGATTACGATTTTAAGTTTAAAATTTAGCTCATGGAATAGAGAATGTGATTTGTAATATTTAAAAGGCCTCATTATTAAAACTACTCATAAATTATCACAAATTAGACAACGTTTTTTTTTTTTAATCAATTGTTGATTAAACTTACGCCCTGTTTAGATATAAGAATAAAATTTAACTTTCTCATTATGAATATTTTCTTATGTAATTGAAAGTTAGGAATTTAAGTTGTGCTTCTTAAAAGATTGATATTTATGATTTGATAGATTAGCATAGTAAGTTTACTAACAAAAGTGGGTTATATTATTCCGAAAAAATAACTTAAGGCCGAATATTATATATTCTAGACATTCGATCACACTTCATATTTACCAGATATTTTACGCTTTTTCAATAAAATAAAAAAGATGCATATATCCAGAATAAGTTATATGTTCATGTTCTAATATATATATATTAAAGATAATACTGTTATCAGGTAGTTTAAGTTTCTATAGGATAAATAGTTTGTTTCATATTCTTTAATATGATATCAGAGTCGATCGGAGGTCATGAACTTAAGTGCCGCCAGACTTATCGCTTTATTCTTTTCATTTAATTTAAGTTCACATTCTAGATTTATTAAAAAGTCTTGAGTCCAGACAGACGATGAGATCACTCAGTTCACATGGATGCACCAGGTGCAGGAAATAATTTCTTCTGTGCTTGTTCTCATCAGCAGTAAACTTGTTCCTGCTGTAAAACTTGCTGTTTCTTTTTTACTCTCTCTGCAATTTGTGACACTGCTCCAACTACCATCTCCCATGAGGTAGTTTTGCTACCACATGGAATTGATGGTGGTATTTATGAATTGTTGGGGGGGCCTCCACACACTTTGGCATTTGGAATTCAATTCTTTTCTCCTGTTGAATAATGCTATGGGGCCCTGGGAATGTACTCTACAAAAAGACCAAGTCAAATTTCAAAATGTGATAGTGTAGTTGGTTTAGTTAAAGCTGGGCTTTTTAATTTGATATTTATGTATATATATATATGTATTTATGTATAGCAAGATGTCATGTACATGTTTGAAGTTTATTAACTTTGCAATGATGTGTATACTTAGATTTGTCAAAAATTAAATAAATCTCTCATAGTAAAATTTGGAATATTCTTAATGCTATCGCCGATAGAATATTATGTTGGAACGAACTTAAAACACCTGTTTTTTTTTTTATAAAGAAGAGATAAAAGATGGAGATTTTACTGGTTAAATGATATATGAGACATACTATGATCGATCTCATGGAACTAACAAGGCTAAATAGAAGTGGCTTTAATATTTAATTTTATAGCAAATGACTTTTAGTAATCTTACCAAATTTGTGCTTTCTTAAGTGGTACATATCCATTATATTGATTTTTTTGTATTTTAGCGGTAACTTACTCATAAATATTTTCCTTGATAGAATTTTTGCTATAATTATAAACAAAACTTTAATCATGTGACGTACATAAGGGTCCGTTTGGGTTGATTTTGTGGAGGTGTAACGAAACTATATCTATACAAGTAAAAGGTTGTGTTATTCCCCTCTTGTGTGTAGAATAAATTAAAAGCGTGGCGTTAATGTGCATGGAATCAAATGCGTTAATATTAATAGTTTGTGGAGGGTGTACGTTGATTTGATAATTTATTATTATAATAGTGCGATGGGATGGTTTAGAGTTTGAGCCATCCCATCCATGTCATGTGTTACTCAGTACTGTTACAAAGATGCATATATTATATGTACGTAGGATTCTCTCTCTCTCTCTCTCTCTATATATATATATATAGCTAGTATCACTTAACGGTCACGTCATTTTCTTGATATACTTTTTTCTTTTATTTTCTTATTTGTATGGCTGCAGAAAAAGTGAAGGGTTGATATTTAGTAATACTACTTATATGTCTAAAAAAGGTCTAAAAATGATTAAAAATAAAATATAAATCATATAAATCAAACGGATATGGAGACAAGAAGAATTTTCTATTTTCTACTCCATTTTCTTGGCAAGTCGGAGCAGACCCGAGATAGATTAATTTTGATTTTATTATTTGTTGCTACTAATTACTGTTCCATTTGGGATAGGTAGGGACAGGAGCTAGCGGATTTTAATTTGGCGGATTAGGACGGATTAAGGGATGGAAGGAGTTTCTCACCTTCTGCTTTATTTTCTTATTGGGATGGAGCAGGCGCGGATTATTATTATTATTATTAATATTATTATCTTCATAAGAGTAGATCAGAGTAGAAGCTCCGCTAATTCGGATTCATTTGCACCGTTAGGTATAAATCTTACAATCTCTCCGTTAAAAGACCCATTGTGTCACACACTTCTCTTATAAAACTCCTATTTTTTAGTACTAAAATTTAAAAGGATGGTCTAAACCTTGAAAGGGTGGGATGTAAAATCTACACCAGACTTTTGGATCTACAAATAATGTTTCTCTTTATAAATTAAATCTATACCTAACTGCATGCATTCACTGCAACAATTTCATTCTATTACATCAATTTGATTGCATCAAACATTAAATTGTTGCAATATATGATTATCGCAATAATTTGTGCTGTTATAATAATACAAATTATATTATTTAGTCATTTATTACCACAAGATTTATTGCAATAATTTGGATTCTATTAGTTGCAAAAAGTTTATCACAACTAATAGTTATCAATTGCAATAATATTTATTGTTGCAAAAGAATGAATTTCTAGTAGCAATTTTTTATTATTATTTTTAAAATTTGTAGGCTTTTACATATGCAAACCTTCCAAATTACGATGAAAGGCGCACTCACAAGCTACTATGTAGACCATTCATTTCATTTTCAGTAAGTGAATTTGTGATATCCCAATAGTCCCACATCGGATAATGTGGAAAAATATGATGGGTTTATAAGTGACGGACACACTAGTAATAATACTGGACTTAAGCATTTTGGGCCGGTGGTTTGGATCTAACGAGTTATTATTGCTAGCGGGTCGAATCGTTACATTTGGTATCAGAGCCTGATAACCAGCCGGAAGTGTGAGATAGATCTCACATCGCCTGGTGAATCTTGGGGCTATGTGTGTGATTGGGCCGAGCTGACGAGGACGTCAGAGCCTAAACGAGGAAAACATGTGATATCCCAATAGTCCCACATCGGATAATGTGGAAAAATATGATGAATTTATAAGTGACGGGCACACTAGTAATAACAACTGGGCTTAAGCATTTTGTGCCGGTGGTTTAGGCCTAACGAGTTATTATTGCTAGCGGGTCGGATCGTTACAGAATTAGATTGTTGCTTTACGCTAGTTATAACTAATTAAGGACAGTAACAAAATGAAAAAGTAACATACACAACAGGTATAATTCAAAATTAGGTAACAATGTTTTATAGACCTTCAACGAAACTAGAATTCGATAATTCCAATTCAGAGCCTCTTGTCATGGCCTTAGTATTTTTGTTCGTCCTACGACTAAGTATGCAAAAAGGAGAGATAGCATTTTTGCTCGTCCTACGACTAAGTATGCAAAAAGGAGAGAAGAGAGAGACAGAAATTTTTAAAAAACTAAGTACTCCACTACTTAAAAAAATATGACTACAATACACAACTCCTCTTATCTCCCCTTTGGCCTTAGCCAACCCTCTATTTATAGGCACAAAATATATTGAACCTAGCCTACAATAACTCACCCACTAAGTATACATTAACTCATCCACTATCACATATTAAAGAGCCCTCATGAATGCCTCATGAATGCAAGGTAATCTCAAAGGTTGTCCATGACCCTTGGATTTCCGCTGGCAATTATAGAGGCATTGGTTGCAGCAGTTGCATAACCCTTCATCTCATATGAAAGGCTGCTTATTTTGTATCCCTTTGGCTGCCCACTTAGTGAAGTTGGACTAGGGACTTGGCCGGATTGAAAAATTGCTAAGTCCCTGACACTCTGCTCTAATACCATGTATATGAAATAACTATTATTCTCTAGGTATGCAAGTACATAAATACGCAGGTAATAATACAGTGTATACAAATTTGTCCACAAAATTATGTTAAGCAAATACGTACTATATTATGTTCTCCTACAAACAAAACACACACTCTCTTCTTTAAGCTTCGGACGTACTCTGGCCAGAGTTTGAAAGCCCAAAATTAGGCCTAAATTTTTAAAGCCTGAATAGGCCTACACATATCTGTGCCAGATTATGCCAGAGTCCGGCCCGGCACGGCATGGATCGATTTGGCACGGAGCCCGCCCCCCCACAGCACAGATTAGAACTAGGGGCGAAAGTGGTTAGGATAAACTCCGATCGAATCCGACACTAAATTCAATAGTATATAAATATGAATGCCAAAATTTAGCATTCGACACATTCGTATCCGAAAAAAATTTAAAAAATTGATGCGAATATAGTTTCCACTGTAATCAACTGTTTTCATCCCTTAGAGCTAGGAGGGATATTAATATATATTGTAGGGATATGAAAGTATTTTTTATCGGGTTCTTCGTTTATTTTACTAAAAGTCTTATATTAAAATTGCACTTATATTTGTTAAAATATTAAATTCTATTGAATAAAATATACGTGTATGGAGTTTGAATACGAGTGTGAGCCACTAATTGCATTATGTGTCTTATTCGTACTAATTTTATTTCATATTTATAAATGCATATTAGTATTTATTATTATCAGAATAATATTGCATTTTCAGTATATATGGTAATGAAAAATATTATAATATAAATCTGACTCATATATGAATTCGAATCCGTTTTTGATATATATGGTAATGAAAATTTAGCATTTGACACAAATTCGCATTCTAATTCGCATCGGATGAAAAATATGAATGCTGATATGATTTTGTCAAAGATCAGACCGTATTCGACTGTTTTCACCCCTAATTAGAAGCCATGATGTAGGTACAAGCCGTGACGGACCAGTTTTCCGAATAGGTGGCCCATCGCGGCATCCGGCCCAGACCAACTGGGCCGTGTCGTGCCACGTCGGAATACGAGCCCGCCAAATTTTTTCTATTTAAAAATTTTAAAATTTTGTTCAACTTTTTAATGTTATTATTTGTTCAGTAAATAGATTTTAGATCGTTATGTAAACAGAGTTAAATGGTGCTACGCGGTAATCTCACTTTGAAGAGGAACTAATTTGTTAGATTTTTATTGTATTTAGTGAGAAATTTGATGTTACTAAATAGGCATTGTTTGCAGTCACTTTTTTCTTTTGATTCATGCATACCAAAAGAGAGTTTTAGGTTAATATATTTTCTAAAATTTTTATGCTTTATCCCCTTAAATATAGACACAAGAGTAGGTTTATCTCCTTTTTGGTGCATTCAAAGCTATGGAGGATAATTTGAGTTTGTTGGTTGTGTTTGCATCGACAATCGGATTGGTTCGATCAATTCAAGATTATATCCAAAAATTGCAGAATTTTGTAGGCAACAATAGTTAATATTTATTTATAGACTCATTTTTTTATTTTTTGTATAATATGGTATCAGAACTAATTTTAAACTCCTTAGTTCTGTGAGGTCGTGGGTTCAATCCCCACCTTTGACATTTAACGGGTTCCACGTGTCTTTCATATCTATCATACACGTGAGTGTGGGTATTAATATATATTTCTGGATCCGTTTTCTAATAGATCGATCTTCTGGATAATATGGTATTAGAGATAATTCTAAACCCTTTCGTTCGGGTTAAATCTTCATCTTCTGACTCATCTATCAATTTCACGTGTCTTTCATATCCATCATGCACGTGAGTGAGGGTGTTAATATATATTTCTAGACCCGTGTCCTATTAGATCGATTTATGGGTTATATGATTGATCTTTTTTTTTACTGATTTCGTTTACAATCTTAGACATCAGTATGCATTTAGTTTTACTAATTTTACGCGTCATACAGCTGCATCAGTTGAAAGACAGGAAAGCAGACTGATCCTTGTTAGTAATTAGACATTCAAAAAGTCAGCAGTTCTATTCACACCTGAATTCGAATACAAATCACGTTCGCGCGCATTATTCACCGTGTTCAACCACTGGTCATGAAGTCGAAAAAAAAGAAAGAAGATGAAAAAGGAAAGAAGAACAGGTATTAGGAAAAGGTCATAAACTGCGAAATTGAGTTTGGAACACTTCTGAACAAGACTTGGTAAATACAGTTGATCACTTTCTGCATGACTGCAGCTCATGTCTGCCGAAAGTGGTCGACAGCATCAGCATTTGGTTTATCGTCGCAATCCACTTCTTGTAGAGCGTGTAGTCGTCGAGTTTGAGCTTAATCTTTCCTCTGCTCGTCGTCATGTCGACGGAGTAAGATGCATCTTCTTCCTGCCTCCGCTTTTCTGGGCTGCTGGTCTGTAAGTCGTGGACTATACCTGTTTTTCACTCACGATTTTAGCTCTAGATTTTATATATATTCCGTAGAAAAAATGATGACGAACTTGGAATGCGAGTTTTCAGCTTACTCTCTTTCGCAGCGGAAAATGCCATCAGCATGCTGATCTTTTTGATCTTCAAGATGATCTTTCCGTTTCTGTTTAGGACTATCGAGACTAACCGCAATCCGCACTTACCTGTTCATTAAACAAGACAAAACTGAGACGTTATAAGCTGCAATCAAAAGAACTGCAATTACCGTCTGATCGCGCGTTTACCGTCAGGTGTAGCGACGCGGATCTCGTCGCCCTTCGCCAGCGATGCCCTGCACCTTCCGAAATCGAAGTCGAATTCGTCGTGCAAAAGCGTCGGCGAACTTTCTCTTATTTTCTCCCTGTGGCCTGTCCTTCCTCTCAGTATAGCCGCGCCACGCAGCGCTGACAAATTTCAGAACAGTAATCACTGCTATCCTTACATTCTTAGAGTCTAAATTTATTCGAATTTTCATGATAATGTTGACATTGTAAGAAATAGAGAGAAAGGAAGAAAGAAAAGGGCATTACATGTTGCTGCAGCAGCAGTGAGGGTGATGATGTTGTTCGCATCGGTGGCGGTCATGGCGGCGTTTATAGCGGAATTGAGCTGCTCTCGTTTCGCGCCCACGGCTTCCGCTACGTGCGCGCACTGTGCTGCGACCAACGCCGCTGCTGACGCGACTGCAGTCTCTTTTAAGGAGCTCGGTTGGTCCGGTTCAGCATTCTCTGCTGCGATCGCCGCGAGCGCGGCTGCGATCCCTGCGACAGATACAGCTGCATGCACCTCAGCTCTCCGCAGCCGCTCCGCCTCTTTCCTCTTCTGCTTCATTTCCTTCACCCATTTCTTTATCGAGATGCCATTCCAATGCGTGATCTTCCGCGAGAACTGTAAAACCAAGACATCTCTGTAGTTCCACAAAATTTCGCTGTTCTAATTCACCAATCTTAAATCGATTTACCCATTTCTTTCGTAAGCAAAGATCGTAATCCAGCTCCGGATGAATCGCCTTTTGTAGCCATATCCACGACTAAACAAAAAAAAGAGAAAAAAAACAATAGTTGAAAAGTTACAGCTGATCAGTTCTCAGAGAAACAGTTTTTCAGAATTCGAATTCGCTTCCGTCACCTTTAGATCATCGAACTTCCACTGCGGAGTCGACTTCGCTTCTGCGTCATCCACCGTAAAGCTGTGATTGCTTCTCTGCGAATTCGAAGAGATTATCGGCTTAAATGTCAACACAATCATCACTTGTTTTCTTTATTCTGATACGTAAAATCGGTGCATGCATGCAAGGAGGCTAGTTTTTCTTACTGCTAAAGGAGCTGCTCTGTCGCTTTCGAACTCCGCGATCGACTTCTGATTCGTCAGCGTCAGCATCGAGCAATATTCCCGCTCTTTCGGGTGGAAAACTTGGATAGCGGAGCTGCACCACGAATTCGAGAGCAGATCTGTCGGTTCGGGGGACGCTTCGCGGACCGCTAACTTCATGTCACAATCCATTTTCTACAAAGAGAGAGAGAGAGAGAAAGAGAGTAGTACTCTCTTTGTTTCTCTTGCAAATTTTTCAATAGTAGTGCAATGAGTCCTACATACATTTTATACTCATGCATGAACCTCTCTTTTGTGTTAGTAGAGTGTTATTTACAGCTTTAATATTAGAGCAAGGTTCCCAACCACTTTAACCTAACTTAGTAGATTCAAAAAGCCCTAGAAAGAAAAGGATCTATGTACATAATTAAGCAATTAAATATCTCATAAAAAAGTAGATAAGTGGGAGTAGATCATTACCACCACCAATGCTTTGAGTGAACATGGAGAAATTAAGAAGGGAATCACAATGGAGTACTAGTACACCTATGAGAAATGCATGGAGGACCCCCTCAACTTTAATTTAACTCGTAATTTTGATAAAACACGATTAAAGCTATCGAATCCGACTGACTGTTCGACTAAAATTACTCAATTCTGAAAAATCAAAAGTTAAGGGATGTCGTTCGAACGTATTTTAAGTTGACGAATCTATTTCGAAATGATCTATAGTTGATACTCTACATAGGATAATAAAAGAAACCATTTTAGTTGATGAGAAAAGTGGGAAAAAAATGAGCCACTACACGTGCTAACCATGAATGTAAACTTTGATTAAAATTTAAAGGGGTGCTTAACAGCTTTTCTTTATGGTTATGGGTGTAGTGTTCCACTACTTCCACAGCTAGCAAAAAAAAGAAAAAAAGAAAAGGAGAATAATTTAAAAAAAAAAGAAAAAAGAAAATATGATGTACTTTCCAAATCTCAGAGCCAAACGTGCGTTCTTGGGTTGTTGCTATGAAAACCCCATAAATTTTTTTTTTCTAACAACTCTATTCAAACAACACTTTATCAAACAACAATACACTCTACAGCAAGACCAAACATGTGCAAAATGTGAAACAAATCAATAGAGAAAATATATATCAGTAGACAAAACATATAATGGAACAATAGCCGAGTTGTAATAGAGCATTGGATACTATTAGATAATAATATTTCTAGAGCTTCTACTGTAGCATGAATATAGAGATGTTATTTGAGGTTCCGAAGTAGAAGTTTTCAATTTGCAACTTTTGCTTCTGCTGTAAAGAAGCTCTCAAGAAGATTTTTATCTAGTTCTTTTTCTAATAACTCTATTCAAACAACACTTCATCAAATAGCACTACACTCTACAGTAGGGCCAAACATCTCCAGAATATGAAACAATGTAGCTGAACACTGCGATCACATTACATTTGATCAATATAATGGAGAAAACATATAATGGAACAATAGCCAAGTTGTATTTTTTAAACCAAGAAGATATTAATTGTTTGGCTATCATTAGTTGCAACTGCTTTTGAAGTTGAGCTTTAGTGTGTCTCAAGGAAGATTAAGGGGGAGTGAGCTGTTCCACATTTTCTTAATCCCTCACTACACACATAAAGTATATAAAGCAATCCTTATAATAAGGGTGGAATAAGTAGGGCTAGTTGAGCCACTCTCATCTAGGCTCTTAAAAAAGTTCTAAATCATTTTGTAGATGTTCTTATGGGTCCTTTTGAACACCTTTAGAGCAATGGTGAGTGTTGAAGCTTTTTGATGTAATATTCCTACTTGAGTTGGGTTGTTTCTTAAAGTGCATTGAATGGTTGATGCCTCTTAATCATTATGCATGCTAGTTTTTAAGTGTTATTAATTCTCTAATCCTATCTATAAGTGCATCATAAGCCTTTAGAAACTTGAAGGGAACATCACAGCAAAGGGCTTTATTGGTGCCTTGTAGTATACCAAAGTGCTTTGCACAAGCACTGGCACACCTAAAAGTGGGGTCTTAAAAAGTTGTTTGGATATATACTTTGTCGATCTAATTAAACTTTTGGAAACTTAATCTATCGGCGCATCATTTAGAACCAAGTGGGAGTTGTTGGCGATTTATTATTGGCTAAAATAGGTCCAACTTCTAATAGACCAACGTATAGACCAAATGTTCAGGCGAGTTGAGTCAAATTAAAGCTCGTGAGCGTTGTAGTTGAGCTCTTAAGTGCGATGGCTGCGCCCTTCCTATCAACACCTACTTTTAGAATAGGTGGCTAGTGCTTACGATCAACAAGAGTGACAATTCAGATTTGCGTGTGGTGCTCGTATTTGACAATCATGTTGCTTGTGTCCATCAAGAGGTTGTCTAAGAGTTTGTAATAAAATCTTATTGATAGTCTAATTTTAAAACTTCAGTTGGATTAAAATTGGAAAACTTCGAACTCCAACTCTATAAATTGATTTCTTATAGAAAATATGTGATTTGTTTTGTCCAACAAGTCTAATCTTATATTTATTTTAAATTATATGAAAACCAGCTTATTTCTTACTCCCAAGCGTTTTAATTTGGTTTATGCATATAGCCCAAATAATGTGACTTGATCCAATTTTCCAACTCTTCATACAATATGACAGAACTCAATATAATGCGGTGGCGAGGCGATGCCGTGAGTTCGCTCTGTACGCAAACTGGAAAGTGTATGAAAGTTTCAATTTATTAAGATTTTTTTTGGTATTTTCGTTACTACAAATGTGACTCCTAACAGAGCAAAATCTCTGCAATTTTCTTTTCTTCCCATAGTTTTTGAGTTGCGTTCGAATTAAAACTTGGCTCGACAAGAGATGGCTCAGTCGGCTCTCGAGCCTAATCCAACCCGTTCTTCCTTTTGGGAATGCTTATAGATCCATGCACACATACATAGAGGATCGAACTCCTGACCTCTTCCTTGCAGGTCAATAATTGTATCTATTGTGCTTTATTGGCCCAATAACACACCATGATTGGCTCATAATAAATTAATGAGTCGGCCCATTATCAAAGCTGATAAATTGGGCCCCTTAACTAGAGGCTCTTCGAAAGACTAGTTAGGTATTGAGACTCATCGAATGCTAATAGGTAAAATGGGTTTGGAACGACAGCATAAAATGATACACTTCGGCATTTTCCAGTAGAATTGAAAAATATACCGTAACTGATTCATTGCGATATATGCGAAAAGTGATATATATTATATATGTATGAAAACAAGCATATATTTTTTTCATCGTACTTTTCCATCTCATGTAACATAATTTTTTCGCAATTCTTAATGGAGCCTAAATGTGCTGGCCCTTGCATTATAGTTGGGTTATTTTAATAGGAGTACAAAATTGCTATGTATAGAGAGAGAGAGAGAGAGAGCACTAGACTTGTGTCCTTTTAGAAACATGGTGGTCTCTGTGCTATTAAGTTATTTTCAATGTTGAAACTTTCGAATTAACGATCGGCTCAGTTAGACTTATCTAGAGTACTATTTAAAGTATCTAAAAAATAAATTTCACAATTTTTCGATATGATTTGCCTAGTGATCGAAGGGGCTTAAAATTAATAATTTTTATGATCGTGGTGAGCCGTTTGTAAGTTTAATGATGTAAAAATATTCAAAATTACGTGAAAATTTGATCGAAATTTTTTTATACAATGTAAAATAAGATCAATATTTTTTATCAAAAATTTTACTGTCATATCATCACTTTTTATGAGATTTTTTATTTTCAGCCATTGATTTTGGATCCTTTCGATCACTAGATAAATAATATCAAAATTTTGTAAAATTTAGTTTTTAAGTATTTCAAATATTCTAGATTAAATCTAACAGAGCCGATCGTCGATTCGAAAGTTTCAAAATCGAAAACGACTTGATAGCATGAAGGTCACCGTACTTCTAAAAGCACACAAACCAGACTCACACACACACACACACACATATATATATATATATATAGACTTTTTCATTTATAAGACTCTTTTATGTATCAAATATTCTAATAAAAATTATAGTTACTGAAAGTAGAAGCAGAAGTCGTCAAAATTATCGATATCGACACTCCTTCCTCAATTTCGTCCCCACATTTTTATGCAATATGTAGATAGCTAGGTACATGCATGCATTACATATATATAGTTGGATTGTCACTCCAACAAGGAGTTAGACGTGACATATGCATCTAAACATGGTTTGATGGAGATGCACGAATATTGACAAACCCAGCGTTGAACCTAACACAGGATTGATTTGGCCTTTTGACACGACCAATATATATCCACCCGCGTGACACATTACATAAATATCCAAATACTCTCCATAGTATGAAGAATATTATATATATTGTCCACTTCCTCAGTAGGACATGTTTAGCTGTAAAAAAGTAAAGAATAATAAGTGAGACTTTTCATAAATACTATTTATGAAAAACGTCGTATTTTATTGTTTGGTTAATTTGTTTACAAGCAGTAAACAGAATTTCGAATTTTTTTGACCTTTTATGTTTGCTTTCGTATAAAATATTAAATAATAAGAAAGTTGATCGTAAAAATAAATAAATAAATAAATGTGTGGGTATGTGGTAGGGTGGTGGGTGTAGATAGAGCGAGAATCTGGATTTGATGGGGAGGTAGAAAAAAGTTGATGCTGTAAGGCGGAGAAAGAAAGTTAATGCGGCGGAGCAAAGATAATAAGAATGTAACGTGAGGGAGGGAGCATCAGAATAATCACGTGGGGGGGGGGGGGATTTTACGACTTTTTATGAAGCAAATAAGTTGAAGAAAATACTATTATAAAATAACTTTGGATTCGATCGATTTTTTTTTGAATCAAACAGTCATAACAAATGCAGTTTCTAAAAATCTCACTTTTAACCCTTTACTCTTCATTAAACAAACATGCACCTAATCAAATAATTACTTACATGTAAACATATCCACGTAAACATAATGGTGTACCAAATTTGATCAATATGGATAGTGCGTACGGCCCATATGATAGATGAATAACATTAAATTTAGAAAATAAAAATAAAAATTGTATATGAACTGGATCACTAGGCCTGTCAATCTAGTTCGTTGTTAATTTGTGAGCCAGCTAGCTCGATCATGTTCGACTTAGAATTGGCTCGAACTCAGCTCGCTCTTTTAATAAACCACTCGATCACGATCTCACTTTTCCAGCTCGAAAAATAAATGAGCCAAATATGAGCTCCACTCTAGCTCGTTTGTGTTTGGCTCGATATAGCACGAAAATAAATAAAAATAATAATATGTATAAATATTGTTTTTAGATTGATATAGACTTTTAAATTTTAATGATAGTTAATTATACTAAAAGCAAAAACAAGCACCAATAATCATAAACTAATAATAATACTAATTATAATTAGTATTAATATTTTATTTAATTTAATATAAGCCGGATCGGGAGCCCGGTCAAATTAGTTTCGAGACAAAAATGAGCTGGATTATCTCAACTCGTTTTAATTTCAAGCCAAACACATACGAGTCGGCTCGGGTTACTTTCGAGCCGACCTCAAGTTGGTCTGAGCTCGCTTGTGTTCGTCCCGTTGATCACGAATCACGCACGTGAGATGGTCTTATCCATCATCTATCAAATATAGTGTTCGAATTTTAAAGCAGCGTGGATAATGAATTATGTTGTCCGCTGTTGAAAGAGCACTACTCTAGAAGCTAAGTTAATTACGTCAATGGACTCTCTATATCTCTCTCTCTCACATGCTGCATTAACGATGCAGATGGTGGGAGAAGGGAGAATTGTTGGATTGTTGACTATTTATTATAGACTAAAATAGGTTCAGCTTCCTACTCCGTAATAATAGGTCCAGCAGCCTAATAGATTTAGTTGGGTGAGCCTAATAAATTGAATAGGACTGTAATTCATAATAGAACCAACGTCCAGATGAGTTGAGCTTGTAAGCACTATGGTTGTCCTTATGTGCGATGAGTGCGCCCTTTCTATCAACTCTAAAACTTTAAATATCTTAAATCGGATTAATTTGACGGTACTTATCGTCGAAAAAATGTGAATCGTAAACTCCTCCATTTATTTATTTATTTTTAGAAATATTCTACCCTAAAACTTAATATCTAGGAATGGGGTGGGTGGGGATCGAAGGGCTATACGGAGCCAACAGGGGTGCACGTGCATGGATTTTAATGCAGCTCACGGGAGATAGGGACGTGCACATGCACCCTGTCTTATGAAAACCTATAATAGAGCCTACTGACACAGTCACATACGTACAACCCTAAACCTATATATGTGTAGCTGGGACCCCATATATATATTCCAGATCAAAGAATATATAACTTCGTAGAGGGGGCCCATTCATTTAAGCATGATAGATTTTGGTGTCTCACAAAGAGATATATATGCTAGGAAATACGAATATATATATATATATATATATATATATATATATATATATATATATATATATATATATATAGTTTAGCTAGAATACTTCTAAAAGCACCAAGGAGTTGTGAGACACCAAAATCTATAATTGTAATATCTAAATATATAATTGTTGATCTCTAAATCATACTTGAGGTTCATTATTATCTTCACTTTTAAGTTTAACTTTTGGATCGGTTCAAGTCTTTAATCACGCCTGCAAACATCATTTTGCATCAGTGTAATCAGTTTGCTTCACTGTAATCTTTTTATCTATCACGTCTCATGCTATAGGTCATACCCATCAGTGACCTAGTTGGGATGGTGCTGTATACGAATGATGTGACGCATCAGTTGAAAACAACAAATTTTTCACCCCTCAAATTGAGATGCTAAATGTAGTGATGGACATATATATATATATATGCATCTCCAACTCCTCCTCACTATATATGTATGTCCTTCTTTTGCAAATTTGACAAGAGAAACCAAGGGAGACATTATTTTGGACACTGTTTTTTTTGGCAAACAATGAGAGAGCTAGTCATGTTTGCTCATCCATCCCTGGGCCAACCATATGTATTCTATATGCATGTATGTATCTATCATTTACTACTACTTCTAGGACTCGAATCCAACATGGAACCGCACTAAGATATTGGGTCAGATTCGAATAAATGAACTCATTCAATTAATATATATATATACACTACCTTTTCCAAAAATAAAAATAAAAAAGGAACTCATGCATTAAATATATATCCATACATGTATCTTGACCCCAATACTAAATAACCTATTTGTACCAACTTTGATTCTAT
The DNA here is from genome assembly GCA_016920855.1 of Puya raimondii. Taxonomy (NCBI): domain Eukaryota; kingdom Viridiplantae; phylum Streptophyta; class Magnoliopsida; order Poales; family Bromeliaceae; genus Puya; species Puya raimondii. Next base: position 40,171,473 of record JABWPP010000050.1, read on the forward strand.
GTACGTAGTAGGCCTAATTAAGGGAGTTTAGAGTTAATTCTGGTGTAAATTACACTTTTGGTTCTCAATTAATCTATGAGACACGTGATACTTTAGTTCTCGATCTTTAATTAATTATAGCTTCTGGCTCGAACTATGAGATGCGTGACACTTTAGTTCTCGAACTTTAATTAGTAGCAAATTCTGGCTCGAACTATAAGACATGTGACACTTTTGCTCCTTCAACTTTTTGAATTGTTGCAATCAAGTCACAAAACCCATTTTTTTTAATAAGTATTAATAAATTATTAATATCGAAGTAATGTAGTATTTTCATTATTGTTGCATCATTAACTAGGATATTGTTATAAGTCAGAAAGTTCGAACACTAAAATGAACGCACCTCATATTTCGAGTCAGAAATTACAATTAATTAAAGTTCGAACACGAAAGTGTCACACACCTCATAGTACGAGCCAGAAATTGCAACGAATAAAAGTCCGAGGGCTAAAGTGTCACGTGGCTCATAGTTTGAGGAACAAAAGTGTAATTTACCCCTAATTTCTGATATTTTGTTATTTATCAAATTCAATTTAACTAACCATCGAGAAATATGGGTGACTTCTTTGATGAAAACATACATATTAAATAATACAAAAACGTGCTAAGAACTTTTTTTATTTTTTTATTTCTAGTTTATAATACTGTGGAGTCACGTAACATAGAATCAACCTTCGAAAAAGGTCCGTAACATAGGAATAATCCAGAAAAGGTGAGAAAAAAGACAAATTTACCTTAAGGAACTTGTCTTCATCTCTAATTTTATATATTATAGCAGGAGATTGCACCACAATTTTAATTGATTTTGCAAATCCTATATATTTTTTGGTAGTTAAGGTTGAAATGAGAAGCACAAACACATTAATGCGGCCAATTTAGCATTACAGTTCCTGAAAAAGTGTGACTCAATTAAGCTGGCCTGAAAATTTTATTGAGTTTGTCAATTTTTATAATCGGCACGAAAAATTTGTACACGATCATGACTTTTCGCTCGAGTGTCCGTCTTCAGCGTGCAACTTCAATTTGAAAAAAACTTTTTGAGATCCATGCGTCCAACGGCACAACGCTGTTCTGGCCGAGTCTAGTACCCAAATTTAACTATTTAGGCCTCATTTTTTTTTTTATTTTTGGGTTATTTTCAAATAAAATTATATTTTTCCTATTTGAGTCCAATTATTTGGTTATTTCTAACCGGTTTAGGTTTAGAGATATATAAATTAAGATTTATTATCTTCAATTATAGTAGAATTTAGGTATTGACCGTATATCTAGACATGATGTTGGGTTAATGTAATTAGTGTTTAAAGTTGATTAAAAACATTTCCATTTTTCTCGAAAAATTATGTTCTTCGTGTATCTCTCTTTCCGTCTTTGTGCTTCTTCTCTCTCAACGCGGAGTAGGCTTGCGTCACTAATTAAGTGAAAAAAAAAAACTAAGATCAAATTGTACAAAGTAGTTATGAAGGGAGCCTTTGCTGGATAATTAAGTAAACAACTGCAAATAGCTTTTTATAGCAGATATTATATATATTAAGTAAAACCGTCACGTGCACACGCACGACACATGACAGTTTTAACGGAAAAGATAATGGCGGTGCATGCTAATGGAAAACGAAAACAGAAACCAAAGGGTACTTAAGCTATACAATTAAAGCTAGCTACAAAGTACGCACTAGAGTTTTTTTTTTTTTATTTTAAAAAAAGGGGTATACCATAAGGGCGCGTTTGGTTCGCACTATGAAAGATTACTAGTAATAAAAAGATACCCAAAAATTTTATTCCTACCCATCTTATTACTAAGAATGTGATATTCCGATGTTTGGTTCACACGATCATATTATTAAGTCATATTATTTATGATTACGAAAAATATACAATTAATGCATTTGTTTTCTTAATTAATTTCAAATATTATAAAAAAATTTAACATTTTTTTTAAAAAGAGAGAGAAAATAGGTTAGAGAGAGAGAAAGAATAATTAAAGAAATAGAGAGAGAGGGAGATAGAGTCGAGGTTAGATGGCGCGAGAGAGTTGATTAAGATTTTAGAAAAGAAAAGGAGAGAGAAAGCCTAGCTTAGAGAGAGAAAAAAAAAGTTAAAGTTTAGAGAGAGAAAGGTAAGTTAGAGAGAGATAAGAGAGTAAAAAAACTAATACCAACTAGCCGGCGGATGGAAAGAGAAAAAAAGATTAGACATATTATGATTATCCCATCTATTAATATGAGGATACCCACCCTCCCTCAAGGGAATGAGATTAGTACTTTGGGGGGAATCTCATTCCCAAGTGAATCCAACATTACCAACTAAATTACTTAGTCCGTTTAGCCAAACATCGTCATATTTTTTTATTCCTATTAGATTACTAGGAATCTTAAAAAGATAGCGCGAACCAAACGCACCCTAAGGGGTATCTGAATTTTTTCCTTTTTCAAAATAAAAAATGAGTTTACAATCTAATTTAAAACAATGAGAATGTAAAAGTTTACCAGCCATTACATTTTAATTAAATTTCTGAAAAGCAAGTTAAAAGTAACTTGTCACTAAAGCACCCAACGGCATGTGAAACCGAAGGATCACCACCGTCCATCAGTCCATCAGCTCAAATTTTAAAGCAAGCTAGCCTGATAGTGGTGATCCCTTGTCACTAAAGACTATCAGGGGTGAAAGTGGTTAGGATAAACTCCGATTGAATCTGACACCAGATTCGATAGGATGCGAATATCGATATCAAAATTTAGCATTCAACACATGTGCGTATCTGAATTCGCATTTGAAATAAATAAATAAATAAATGGATGTGAACATGGTTTCTTAAAAAATTCGACCGTATTCGACCGTTTTTACTTCTAAGAGATAATAGAGATATTAATATATATTATAGAAAAATAATGTGGTTTTCTACCATATTTTTTGTTTATTTTACTATGAATTTCATGTTAAAATTGTATTTATATTTGTCAATATTGAATGTAATATAGATATGTAAAATTTGAATATTATAAGTGTGAACCTTTAATTGCATTGTGTGTCTCATTCGCTAATTTTAGTTTATATTTATACATGTAAATTCTGAATAATATCTAAATACAAATCCGACTCATATCTGAATCAAAATCCATTGTAAGCGGATATGGTAAGAAAAATTTAGCATCCGACACATATCCACATCCGAAATCGCATCCGAAGAAAAATTATGAATACAGATACGATTGTATCAAAAATCCGACCGTATTCGACAGTTTTCACCCCCGATGACAATGCATGAGGTGCATCCTATACACAATATTTTTCCTAAGTTAGCTAGGGCTCTTTATTTGCACATACAAACATATTCTCTTCCATGTACAAAAACATGTCACCCATGTGCAACTAATCCATATATATATATATATATATATATATATATATATATATATATATATATATATATATATTCTCTTTTGCCTATGTCATATCTCCTAAGACTTCTCTCACATGTTGATGCCTAGTCCTAAGATGAGAAAAAGACCATGTTTGCATACAGTGGGGAGGAGAAGGATGATCTATCTGAGGAAGAACAAAACTTTGGTTCTAAGTAAACTTAGAGAGCTCAAGAGGATCATCCCCGTGCGCGGCGAGGTCGGCGTCGACGCGCTGCTTCAGACGACGGCGGAGTACATCTGCTTCCTGAGGTTGCAGTTGTTGGTCCTCAAGAGCTTTTCATGCATCTATGGTGTGTAATTATTCTCAAATATTCTCTTTGTATCAGCATGAAGTAATTAACTCATACTTATAGGAATTAATGAGTTATTATCTCTATATATATATATATATGTGTGTGTGCCTCTTTCAGAAAAAGCTCTCTCTCTCTCTCGGCTTTTTCTACACTCTTCTACTCTTCGAATACCAACAACTGTGTAAAGTTCTTGTGTCTTAATTAATTCCTTGTGTTTGTATACTAAAGAGGGCTTTTGGAAGAGATTTAATGAAGGAATTAATATGTATCTTGTGATCTTAACCAAAAAAGTGTTAAATTAGTCTTCTACTATACCACTTAATCTTCTCAAAGAGTAGTTTCTTGTAGGTGTAGTTGCTTGTATGGATCAAAGCATCATGCATGAATCATTAAAGAAAATAAATTAATAAGAGTGTTCTAATATATGAAATGTTCTCTAAATGACTTATATGTTCTACAATCAAATTGATAAGAAAATTTACTGTAACAGCTAATCTTTTTCATTAAATTGGCAGAGATCTCATCATTGTTTTTATATAATGCAGGATATCGTAAATCAATATATGTGCATTAAATTAATTAATGAGAAAGATCAATGAGAGAGTATGGAGTAAAATTAATTAAACTTACCCCTGAGATACTGGTGTTAGAGCATTTTTAATTGATGATCAGGGCAATTTGATATGATCTAAAATGTTAGAGTTATATATATATATATATATATATATATATATATATTTAAAAAAAAATCAAATTTCATTAGTTTTAATTGAATGCTCATTTACGGCCTACGCAACAAGTGGATGTAAAAATAAACAGCGTAAATTAAGTGATAAGCTTCTTAGGTATATTGTAGGATTTCTCAATTGAAAATAAAAGCCTTCTTTTGATCTAGACATCTTCTTTTTTTTTTTATCTTCAACAAATTGTTAACAAGTTTGAATTATTTTAAAACATCACATGAAAATAACTCATATATAAGCATTTGTTAAAACATTCAAATATGTCCTAGTCTTATTCGAAATATCGATGACCGATGTTGTACTGATTTACGATGTGCGACACATACCATCATATATTTATATATATATATAGGATTCGGGCCGATATGATGTTTTCGAAAGCGAGGTCTGAGGAATACAATGGAACTGATTGTGACATGCATCCTTTTATTATCTACTCACAAGATACTGTCACTATGTTGTTGCAAGAACATTACATGAATGTAGGGCACAAAAATGAAAATTTTGCGATTATTTGCGAATCCATGTTACAGCTAAATGAACATGTCCAAACCCCTATTTTGATCTGCGATCTAATAGTAGTGCGCGCGATTCCGTAGTTTGCATATCAAAAATATGAAAACCAAGTTAAATTATGATAGAACAAAAGACAACATTTTCAGGACCACAGTACTGTGATCTAGCTAATAAATTGTTTGTTTTACAACATAAGTTACAAAGGAAAGCTATTTAACAATGACTAAGTGCAGTGAATTAATTGGCACAATGTTTTTGAAAAGTCCAAAAACATTTATATCACAAGGATGAGAGAGAGACATAATATATAGAAGATAATTCTTCCAAAAGGACATTTTTGTTACTCCAAAAGATTACTCTACTGCAAACTCCAGGGCCCTCTATGTGTCACCAAATTCTACCAAAAATAGTAAAAAATAATGTACCTAATATTTTGATGCGGGCCTAAAAGCAGCGTGATAAGATGAAGAAGCATAAGGACGAAAAGAGAGAGATACATGAAGAACTCAATTCTTCGACAAGAGGAGGAAAATATTATTAACCAACTCTAAAAAACTAGTTACACTAACCATACGCGATGTATATATAAGGTCGATATCTGAATCCTACTATTATTGAAAAATACAAAACTTTTCAAAACTAATCTAAAAATGCAAAAACGGAGACTTAAACAGTTGAATTTGAGTATCAAACTTGGCTGGAACAGATACTCGAGCGAAAAATTATGGCCATTTAAAAATTTTTTGCGCCAATTGTAAAAATTGTCTATCTCAACGAGACTTTCGGCCTAGTTTCATTGAGTCACACTTTTTCAGAAACTCTAACGCTAAATTGGCCACGTCATACTAAATGTCAATCTAAATGGGACTGAGTCGAAATAATTATAATATTCTGGCTAAATATGGATCCCTGTGACCCTTGAAACAAAAATATTAAACTTTCTAAAATAACAAAAAAAATTAATATTAGGACTCCGAAGTCAAAACATAGAACTTGGCCCAGATTATGTCACTAATAAGTGAAAGTTACTGGCAAAGGGAAAATGAATTAAGAACATGGAGATTAAAGGTATAATTAATGCATGGTTATCGCAATATAAAATCTCTAAAAGTCACTACGACAAATCTATTATCTATTACTATATACTAATCGCCGTGCAGTTGTCGTCTACAGCCGACACACGTCCTATCGACTGGTGAGAAAATATATATTTTATCGATTAATCAAATATGGTGCATGGATGTAAATACAACGGATGTATCACTACTTTCAAGTAGTATATATTGTTTTTGGGATTAAGAAACATATCTAACACGTCAAGTTGAGTGCTTAATTTGCTTAATATGTTATTATAAACCAAAAAGGGAAAAATAATCCAAATAATTAAATCCAATGAACCAACTTTGCTTTTGTGTGACAAAATGCTCCAAAATTAATTTCCTTATTTTTTGGCATACGAAAAGATGTCGTGTCGATGTCCCTTGTACTCCTATGAGGATTATTGTATGCTATTGTAGGAACATAATGGAGCCCATCCATGTGTAACCATGTGGCCAAGATCCACCAAATTAATTAATCAATTAGCATGTTTGATTAATTAGCATTTCACAATATACTAGTTTAGTGACCCGCGCATACGGCGGGTAGATATATTATAATCTTTTAAAATTTATTCTATAAGTTATTTTGTAGAGAGTAGAACACATTTACTTTAAAAGTTTTAGTAATTTTAAAATATATTCAAAAGTATGAAGAATTTTTTTTTTTGAATATTCTAATTTTTAACACTGAAGCATTACGATAGGTATCAAACCACATCTATTTCCAAGAACTTTATATAAATGTCTTATTATATAGGTAGTGACGTGTAGGTTTAATAAAAAAATAATAATAAATATATTTAGCAAACAAATTCCAACATATCCATTATATTTCGCTAAGTATAGCGTTAGGCTGCGTAATAATTAATCATTTCAAAAATTCTAAACCCTAATATAAACAAATCCATCAAAATTCTCAACACAATCAAATCATTATATAATTGAGATAATATGATTTGTAAACAAAAATAAACATAAAAATTTATAACATAATAACCAAAATAATGAAAACAAATATTAAAAATATATAGAAATTCTAAAAAAAATTTATCTCAAATTGGAAGAGTCGAATCCCACGTAATTTAAAATATACTATACAGTAAAAAAATCTAAGTAAACAAACAAAACATCAAATTCAAATCAAAGAAGAATCTGTCAAATATGGTTAATCGTTGCAGACAGATGCGGACAATTTTCTTGAGACAAAATAAATAGTATTTAGTATATCATTTCTTATTCATCCAAAATTAGTATGAGTGCAACCCTTTATATAGATTTTAAAATGACCTTTCATATTCTAAGACGACTTTTCATTTTCTTTTATTAATATATATGATATAGACTCTATAATGATCTTTCATATTCTAAGATGACTTTTTATTTTATTCTATTAATATATACGACTCTTCATATTCCAAGCTTTTTAAATAAAAAAAATTCAATTAATTAAAAGAAATAATAAAAAAATTAATGGGACCCACACCCCCAAATTAAGGAGGTTGCGCCACATCAGCTTAAGGATATGAGAATTCATAGGTTTATATAGATGTGTGTTGGCTTAAATGGGCCAGCATCCTGCCCTATGGAGGGAGGCCATGCTGGGCCGAGTCACGTTCAAAATGGCGTGAGGCTGGGTTAGGCCGAGTCATGTTCGAAGTGGCGTGAGGCTGGTTGGACCGAGTTACAGTCGAAACCCGTGGACGCTATGTCTGTGCGCTTTAAGTAAATTGATTGCGTATTTCTAATAGCTCGAGCTCTTGAAATTAATGGTTAGCGCCAACCATCCGACAAATGGTATCAGAGCCAGAGGTCACGGACTCGATTTTCGCATGCTGCGAATTTGTGCAGATATTAGAAGGGGGATTGTTAACTTAAATAGGCCAGCATCCTGCCATGTTGGGCGAGTTACGTTCGAAATGGCATGAGGCTGGTTGGGCCGAGTCACAGACGAGACTCGTAAGCATTGTGTCTATACGCTTTAAGGCCCCGTTTGGTTCGGGGGTTAAAGCGGGGATAACGAAGTTATCCCCGCTATTCCGCCAAACGAAACGAAGTTTGGCCGGGATATTTTATCCCGGTCAAACTTCGTTATTCTCGGTTATTCCGGAATAGCTGGGATAAACTATTCCATCGTTTTGACGGAATAGCGCTATTCCAAGCTTAATTCTAAATTTAATTAAGATTATAAATTTATTTAAACATAAATTATATAAACATAATATATTTAATTAATAATAAAAGAATAAAATATCCAAGCTAGATTTATAATAAATATTATTTAATTAATAATTTATATATTAATTTATTTACTAATTAACTAGATAATTAATTAACTATTTAATTTATTACTTTAATAAATATTTAATTAATCTTTTGAGTAATTAATTCATTATTTTAATTAATTTACTAATTAAATAATTAATTATATTGTTTAATTAATTAATATTTTGAGTAATTTAATTATTTTCTTAATTAATCATCTGACTATTATTAACTAATTTATTTATTATTTTATTATTTTATTAAATTATTTGTAATTAATTAAATTATTAATTACCAATTAATTTATTTATTAATATTAAGGGTTTTTAGCAATATTCATAATTATTTAGTAGATTAAATAAGTTAAATTATTACTTAATTAATATTTCGTCTTAATTAATTAGATAAAATATTATTATTTAAAATTATAATTATTCTTATCCTCGCAATTCCAATCAAATCATCCAAACACTATTTTTCTTATTCCCGAGAAAAATCTACTTTTCATCCAAACGCAAAATTGATTTAATCCCCGCTTATACCTCAATTTATACCTATCCCTGGAATAGTCACTTTTTGCTTATCCCCGAACCAAACGATACCTAAATGAATTGGTTGTGTATATTTATCAGCCTGAGCTTTTAGAATTAGTGGTTAGTGTCAACGATCAGACAATGTGCACCTAATCTAACCCATTTTGCTAATTTTACATTTAATCAATTGTGTATATTTCGTGTGGTCCTCAATTCATGCACTAATATATATACACACCATAATATATGCTCGCTTTAAGCGAGATTAACAATCGTTGATCCTAGTAGTTGTATAGACACTAAAATATACATATATATACATATATATACATATATATATATAGAGCTAGGCTGGTATACTATAACACGGAGCCCTCCGTGCTACCAAGTTGTCTTCGATGATGCGGCTTCCAAATCGACGATCGGCTCCTTTAGACTCTATCTACACTATTGAAAGTATTTGGAAACTAAATTTCATAATTTTCGATATTATTTGGTTAGTGATCAAAGGTCTCAAAATTGACAATTTTAATGGTGAATTTGATGCGTTTGTGAATTTAACGGTATAAAACAATCCAAATCTGATGAAATTTTTATAGAAAATATTTTTCACTATTTAGAGTAAGATCAGTACCTCCGATGCTAAATTCAAGTCTTTTATCATCATTTTTTATGAAATTTTTATTTTCAGCCGTTCATTTTTAGACTACCCGTTTGATAGGTAAATGATGTCAAAAAATTATGAAATTTAGTTTCCAAATACTTTCAATAGTGTAAATCAAGTCTAACGGAGCTGATCGTCGGTTTAGAAGTTGGATCATTGAAAACAACTTGGTAGCACGGAGGCTTCCGTACTATCGATAGTATACCAGCCGGACTCATATATATATATATATATATATATATATATATATATATATATATATATATATATATATATATATATATGGCTTAATTGTAAGGAAATTAGTGAAGATAAATAGGGGGGGGGAATAAGAAATTTTATGAATGCAATCTTAGTAAAACTACATTTTTTTCATCAAATTAGTACAACTTATAAAACCCTTCAACAAAAGGTACATGGAAACATCTAATACTATAAACTAAAACTCAGTATATTCATTTTGAGCCCCTAGTATTCTAGTTTCTTTCTTGCATGCATGCATGATTAGTCATGGGGACAAAAGTTATATAAATAAATTAGGATGATCCACTTGAACTTAAATTTGTAGCTAGTTAGTATATTTTTTTGCATTTATTTTGGGATATGGCATGTAGAGGTGGGGCTTTAAAACATGTGCATGCATGTGGTGTGTCTCCTCTCACTGAGGCACCTCCTCACTAATCAATTAGTAGTAGGATTCACTTCCCTTCCTCTGTATTCATTTTGTTTTCCAATTTGAGTAGTTTTTTTTTGTTTTGGTTAATTGCAAACGGGTCCCTACAAACATAGTGAATTACAGATATATTCCTACAAAGTTCAACTTTCATATGTTGTCCCTGTAAAAATTCTAATACTTTCAAATATGTTCCTGCCATTAGAATCCGTTAGAAAATTTTAGTTAACCATAGGTTAAATCAGTTACTTACAAGGATGAATGGAGCATATGATGGTGTTCGATTCTATGCTACGAAAACCCAAAATATTTTTGAGGTTCCAAATTCAATTACTCCAAAAACTTAAGCACTCGAAGAACAGTTATTTACTTCTCATATTTGCACTCGAGATCTTGCAATAGATTCAAGACACAGAGTGAAAGTAAATAGAAGCAGATTAAATAAAACGAGGAGGCTCGTGAAATTTGAACTCGTAATGTCCTGCTCTGATATTATGTAAAATCACTGCAAGATTAAATAAAACAAGGAGCCTCTTGAAATTTGAACTCGTAATGTCCTGATATTATGTAAAATCACTGCAATTCTTGTAACAACCCATTTTGATCGAATTAACTAATTTTTAAAAATTTTAATTTCGCTACCCAACCTCATTTGATTCATTTGATGTGAGTTATTTAATGACTCTTTTACCTCAGAATTTGGGTGCGCCGTCCATTTTAACGACCTTGATTAGCGAATTAGGCATAATTTGTATACCAATATGCATCCTAATTTTGAAACAAAAGAGTCATCTAATATCTCAAATCAAACAAATTAAAAAATTTAAGTACCAAAATTAAACTCATAAAGGTTACGCAGTTGGAATGAAAATGGACTATAACTCAGGTAAGTTCCATATATTTTTAACATATATATAGTTCGGCTACTATGCTATCAATAGTACTAAGCACTTGGAGCTACCAAGTTTTCTACCGTTAATTCTTCCCCTTTGATCATTTTCACCTGTTAGATCATACTATTCAACCAATCACCCACTCAACCCTAAAAAATTACTATCATCCTAACCGCATGTCCCTTCATCCAAGGGCCGAAAACCTAATAGCATCAATGACTTTGTGCTATTAATAGTATTCTAGCTTAGTTCTATACATATAATAGTTCTCATCAAACATCATAAACTGCGAATATTGGCTTTATCTTGCAGATCAGCATCCAGTTCGCAAATATCTCTCTTGATCTAGAGAAATTGTCACCTGCACTCGTCACGCGGCACGCGACACCAACCCATGCACCACCCATGATTAGCCCCACTTCATCGAATCTCGTACTTTCCGTCCATCCATCCAACAGAATATAATATGCATGTCGAGAAAAGGCCACGACTTACGAAACGGAGGGTGTATCAGAGGCGATGCAGGGGCTGAGGCGGCGAACCTGGTGCAGGCAATAATTTCTCGTAGATCAATGTGTTAACGTCGATACCAGATGTAGAAAGCTTTAAAGATGCACCGGAATTAAACTTGTTCACAAAGGTTAGGGTTTGAGAAAACACACATTGACGCCAACTCTGATTCTGTTCAAAAACCTTATTGCTGCACAAAGCATTATAACTTAAACAACTGTAGAGTATCAGATCCAAGAACTCCGTAAACGAAACATAGCTTGGGGCCAGAACTTTAGGATTCAAGAAAACAGATTGATTCAAGAGCAGAGAGAATCTGCATGCTTAGAGAGGGCCTGGAAAGGTTCCACTCTCCCTCTGCTCATTCCACTTCTCAACCTGGGTCATTGAAAGAAAGAAAATTTTGTTAATTTATATAGGGGGCAAAAAAAAAAAACAACTACAGTAACTAGGAGAGTAAAGTGGAGAGAAATGAGATGGCGAGCATCGACATGCACAATGCTGAAAGCAAAAGAAGAAATTATATTTTAATGTTGCCAACTTAAATCCTACAAGACACAGAATTCAATTGAAATAAAATCAAATTGAACATCCAAGATAGTCTTGATGAAGGGAAGATTGGGCCAGGCGCAGAACATCGAGACCTCGCGTGTCATACAATTCATGTTATACAACTTTGATACACTTTAGGGCCCGTTTGTTTTGGTGTAAGTGGAGGGGTGGAACTCAAGTTCCAACACTTCCGGTATTTATTTTGGTGTAAGTCAAAAATATAGTGTAACTCAAGTTACGTTAGACCTCCACTTCACCTACTCTCGACTTCCCCCTCTAGAGTGCCGAACTCGACTTCCGTTACACTCAACCTTCTCTAAAAAATTTGTTAAATAGTAAAACCTAAACTCTACTTCCTTTATAATGGGTTAGAATTACCGTATTTATAATAAATTAGGATTACCTTTAAATAATAATAAAAAATTTAATTATTTAATAGGTTAAATTTTATAGGGGTAAGTTTACCACTATATTCAGGAGGTAACGGGATCGACTTACTTCCATCAAAACAAATAATGGAACTCAAGAAACTAATTTCACCAGCACTAAGTTACACCAAAACAAACAAAAAAAGTAATTGAATTTAACTTTCAGACTGTACGAGTTACGTCAAAACAAACAACAAAAAAATAATCACACTTCAGGGAAACTCAAACACCACTACACTTGAGTTACGTTGGATCTATAGATTCGTCAATCCAAACGCAGATGACTTTTCTTTCGACAATGTCAAAAGCATTTGTGAGCTACAGAATTATTTATTCCTCAGATTAGTCCAAAATTCTCTTCCCAAATCGTTGTCTGCTATTTAAGGAAGCTTTAAAATCATGGACAAATCTTACTAGGACTAGTAACACTTCTGAAATAGCACCACTAAAAGGGGAAATTATTCGCTGATATGAATCATGGAGATGCTAGACAACAACCACTTCACGTTATCATCTTTGGAATATGGCAGGAGCCGCAAGACTGAATTTAAAAGAATAAGTTACTATAACATACTACGGCAATAATAATACATGTCAAAATATAACACAAGGTCACACTGCTACACAAACGGTATGATTTAGACACAATAGACACAATAAAACAGTGGAAAGGGCTGAATAATTTATCACTAAGTACAAGATAATTGCCGCCACTCCAAGTGAGTTCTCATCTCCTCGGCAAATTTTTTAGGTTCACTACTATCTTTTACATACAAACATATATGGATAAACTACATCACAAACATAGTTTCTCCCTTAAAGCTCCTGTTATACATGCAACAAGAGTTTGGGGTGGGGTTTACGCGTGCGAGAGTGTGCAGGGTGTATGTGTGTGCGGGTGTTGTGCGGTGTGTGTTCTGTGAGGCCAGAGCCCATTAAATTTCGTCTTACAGAACAAAGGGGGTTTAGGACTAACCAGCTCCAATAACATCTGAAATGACTGTATTATCTAAAAGTCTGTCGGTAGAGAATGGTCTTTTGCACATTTTATATTCAACAGTATGGATTCAAGGCATTTCATGAGGTTTCTTTATGATGTGAACTTTGTACTAAACTATTAGAGGTTTTTTTAAAAAAATTAAATGATGGATGTTTCTAGGCTCGATCTTTTCAGTTAACAGAATGAGAGCACCAGGAGAGGTTTTTTTTAAAATTAAATGATGGATGTTTCTAGGCTCGATCTTTTCAGTTAACAGAATGACAGCACCAGGTCTCAACATCAAACTCAACCGCGCTCAACAGTCACTGCTCAAAATGAAAACCGCAACCAATCTAATTCAAAGTCCATGTCTTGGACCTATTAAAATTTTCAAGCTCAGATTAAGGAATGCCGACTGTAGGTGTATAAAACACCTTTTCCCAGTAACTTGAGCTTTTTAAAGAAAAGGCTGTTTAATAATAGCAGCATAAAGCATGATACAACAAGGTCAATACGAGGCATGCAACATGCATATCTCCCAATTTCAGCAGCATGATATAAATTATCATTCAAGACAATCAAAAGAATTCATCGCCGTGCAGAATTTGCAGTACTTACCACTGTTCTGCATCACGTTATTTTATAGTGCATGTAATAACTGGAGGAAGAGAAAGCGTTACAATATGCCACTTCTGTGATTGACATGGTATATGTGGTTTATTATTAGCTGACTATAATTTCGATTGAAGGCTGATACTACCACATGCATCATATGCCACTGGAAGTAAAACAAGGAACAGTTCATCAAATCAATTACTGATTGTTGATATTTCGCTACCAGAATAGGTGTTAATCTAGAGCGATGACCATGACTAGGCACAGGATTTTGGTACTTAATATTAACAAACTTTCTAAATAGGAGACAATTGGATGACGGAAACTAAAAGTAACATGCTAAAACTCAGAACAAGAAAACAATCAGACATTCGGAGGATCACTAACATCAAAAGACAATCCATAAGTAATGAAACCCTGGAAAGAATGGGTATGTCAGACAATATCGGATTATCACTAGCATGAAACTGGATGGACATACAAATGAAATAGAGGAACATAAGAACTCACCCATTCTCCCGGGCACAATGATCGATAGTATTTGGCAAATTTCTCACAATCACCAGACTCTTCACCTTTAGCAATCAAACACCTACATTTGCAGGTCAGGTAATCAAGAAGTTTTTAAAAATAAGGGAATGCAAAAAGTATACTATCATGATACGTATCAGAAGCTATATATAAACCATACCTGTGATACTCAATGTATCGAGTGAAACAGTGCCTGGTTTGATTTGTTGTAGGAAACCGAAAGTCAGCTGGTGCAGTTTTCAACTCAATCTGACAGGCAAGAATATTATGAAATTTAAAGTAACTTATTAAGTAAATTGCTCAAAGAAAAGCTCCAAAAGTAGACTAAATCTTCTAAAATGAACTTGAAAATATACAAAATAACTAAAAGACAACACCAAACAGGCACAAACCATTTACACAACTTTTTGTCAAAGATTACGAGTATTAAAAAGAACATAGATATCATCTAACTCTGCAAATCAAGTAGACAAACATTGAAAACTTATTAGCAACCTTCATTAACCTAACAAATAAGCTTCTTGAAAAGGTGCAACATATTACTTATCCATCAATTGCTCACCACAAATAAGACTTCACAACATTCTTTTACGCCCTTTATCTAACAACAAAGCAAGCAATCACTGACCTTCATTCTCTCGTATTTCTAACTCATTATTGAGCTTATATGAATATATAGATTGTTTTAATAACAACTTCAATCTATTGAGCAAGAGATACAAAAGCATACATATTACAGGATTTCTATTTTATTCGCCGCATTTAAGCGTATTCGAGCAAAAAATATTGTGACGGAGCCACTATTTCTTTATCCAATAAATACTCAACTAACAGATGTAGGATTGTATCAAATCCCATATGTATCCTTCACAAATCAAACAATCGCCAATTATCTACCTCTAAAAACACCACCAGATCATGTAATTTGATTACTTTATCAGATTCAACCCCCAAACAGCTTCACAAAACCCTAGCAACATATTACAAGATTCCTATTTTATTTTCCGCATCTAAGCGTATTCGAGCAAAAAATATTGTGACAGAACCACTATTTCTCTATCCAGTGAACACTCAACTAACAGATGCAAAATCCATATGAATCCTTCATAAATCAAAAAAAAAAAATCTCCTATTACCTATCTTCAAAAACATCACCAGATCATGTAATTAGATTACTTTATCAGATTCAATCCCCAATCAGCTTCACAAAACCCTAGCAACAGAAAAATTAAGGGGAAACCACAAAACTTGAGCCTCTCTCGTTCTAAGCATATACAAGGGATCAAATGATTCCAAGAAAACTAAACATAAAAAATAATATATCATACGAATGGATCAACGCGAAGGGGGAAAAAAATGATCGGTAAAATGAAGAAATTAGGGCTAAAACCAAGTAGATCAGCGAGTATTTTGCGTACCTCCGCCATTGGAAGATCCTCAAAATTAGGAAAAAGTCGATCGATCTATTGAACGCGATTAGGGTTTCCGATGCGACGGGGACGATGACGAAGAGGACGAAGAAGAGGAAGTTTTTCTTTTCTTTTTTTCTTTTTTCTTTTTGTTTTTTCAACGGTTGTGACCCGAGAATTGTGGTAGCCTCCGAGAAACGGGGATCGTTGGATCGTTTATGTGGGCCCACCGAGCGATTTAACTAAACAAATTTATAATAATAATTTAAAATTTAGAGAAAATTTTACATGTAACCCTGTAAAGTATGAGAAATGCTTAAGTCTCTATTGGGGTAAATTGCACGTTTGGAGACACTTTGGTCCTCAATTTGTTATAATTTTTAGTTTGAACTTTTAAAATTTTGCAATCAAGTCCTTAAAGTTTTTTTTTTTATTAAAGTCATTTGATACAGGTTTAGTTTGTTGAAATTTCTAGCTCGAAATTTTAGAATTATTACAATCAAGTCCTATAACTTATTTTTTACTAAAATTACTTGATTCTATTATATTAAAAGTTAAGGAGGTCTCAACCAAAAAGTAGAAAGTTTAGGGGGCCACTTCAGAGCGGCATATAGTTGAGGTTGTCGCCGTTAAGAAACTCGTAAATGTATTTTTTAATTACAATATTTTCTATTGCATTTAACTAAATAAAAAATATACAGTTATAATTGTTCATCTCCGGCTACGCTTCATTTATAATTATATCTAACTAAACTGTGCATAAAATTTGTAGAGTAGAGCTACTATACTATCGGAAGCACGGAGCCCTCCGTATTTCTAACTCGTTTTCGATGTTGGGACTTTCGAATCGACGATCGGCTCCGTTAGACTTGATCTAGAGTATTTGAAGTACCTAGAAAATAAATTCCCTGGTTTTTCGATATCATTTGCCTACCAATCAAAGAAGCTCAAAAATCAATAATTTTAGTGGTCATGGCGAGCCGTTTGTAAGTTTAACGGTGTAGAAATATTCAAATCACGTGAAAGTTTGATAGAAAATTCTTTATACTATATAAAACAAGATCAATATCTTTGATCTAAAATTTTGGTGTCATGTCATCACATTTTTTTAGATTTTTATTTTCAGCCATTGATTTTGAGCCATTTCGATAACTAGGCAAATGATATCGAAAAATCACAAAATTTATTTTCTAGGTACTTCAAATACTCTAGATCAAGTCTAACGGAGCCGATCGTCGATTCGAAAGTCCCAATATCGAAAACGAGTTGGAAGCACGGAGGGGTCCGTGCTTCTGATAGCATAGTAGCTCTACTCAAATTTGTAAGGCTTCGTTAGGTATTATGGAAAGATTGTGTTACGTGCGGTAAGAAAGTACGATGAAAAAAATATCTGGCATATTTTTTGTATTTAATATTGCATTTCGCATATCGCAATGAATCAGTTACGATATATTTTTTATGAAACTACCGGAAAATACTGAAACATATTTCTATATACAATTTTTTCTAATTTTATTTTATCTGTCGGCGTTAGATGGGCCTCAATGCCAGGGGCCGGGTTGGTTGGATCAAAAACTAGTTCTAAATTTGTGGCCCAGATTCAACCCGTAGAAAATAATATTTGGGCCTAACTTATTATCTTTTTTTTTCTTATTATTATTATTATTACTATTATTATTATTTCTATTTTATTTATCCCAAATCATTCTTTCATAATCGAGAGGGTAAATTGCACGTTTGGCCCTCAAAATTATAAGGTGGGTGCTACTTTCGTCCTCGAAATTTAATTTGTTACAAATATCAGCTCGAATTTTTAGAATTATTATAATCAAGTCTCAGAATACAATTTAGTTGACTAAATATTGACACGTAGTTGATATATAAGTAATATAACACTTTAATTATTGGTACATTCTAAATCACAGTACTACTACATCATTTCTAGATTAGCAATGCATTAATATTTAGTTAACTAAATTGAGTTATAATACTTGATTGCAACAATTCTGAAAGTTTAAACTAAAAATTATAATAAATTAAAATTTGATGACCGAAGTGTCATCTGACTTATAGTTTAAGAATCGAACATACAATTTACCCTAATCTATAAAGAGAAATACTTTAGGGTTTGTAAAATCTAAAATTAGATTTTAGTATTAAAAAAATGGTTAATTGCATACAGGTCCCCGCAAATATAGCGAATTACAGATATATTCCTGCAAAGTTCAACTTTTATTAGTTATCCCTGCAAAAGTCCTAATGTATGCAGAAATGTCCCTCTCGTTAGGATCCGTTAGAGAAATTTAGTTAACCACAGTTAAAATGCCTAACCATGGTTACTTAATAAGGTGAATTGATAATTTTGCCCGTCTTCCTCTTCCTCTTCCTCTTTCTCTTCCTCTTTTGCTTGTCGACGTGGCCCCATCTCGCCGGAGAGGTGAAACTCGGCCATCGGGGAGAGCGGAGCGGAGGCCGGAGTGGTCGTCGTCGCCGCCGCCGGTGATGGAGGAGATCGCGGCGGGCGATCGCCTCCGCCGCCTCCTTCTTCTTCTTCGTATCCAGCTTTTGCAGGGACATATTTGTGAGGATAAAAATGTCATTTTTACGAGTCTGATGTTAAAAAATAAACAGTTTTCTAACGGTAACAAACCAGAGGGACATTTGTGCATACATTAGGACTTTTGCAGGAATAACTTATGAAAATTAAATTTTGCAGGAATATATCTGTAATTCACTATATTTACAGGAATCTGTACGCAATCAATCCTAAAAAAATGATGTGATGGGTTGCGGAGGAAGCACCACTCATCTATAAATGGTATTCCCTACGCCTACCACATTTATTCCTCTACATTTTCCAAATTTAATTAAAAATTTGGAAAATATTTTAATAATTTAAAAGACCTAAAGCCAAAATATGTGGGGGAACAAAGAGAGAGGTCCAAATACACTTATTATTATAAAAATAAATAGAACAGTAGGACAAATAGCATAGTCAAGCAATCCATTTTGAACCATTCAAATCAACGAAAAGATTCGCCACAAAAAAAAAAAAAAAAAAAAAAAAAAAAAAAAAAAAAGTTGGTTCGAATGCGACCACCATCTTTGAATAAACTAAAACTTCAGTGAGAACTCTCCAGCGATATTCTTTTGGTGATTTCTCGATCCGCTGCCAAATATTAATCTTGTATTCTTCCAATATATTGTTGGATTTTTTTTAATACTAAAATCAAAAAAAAATTATAGAGAAAAAAATTATAACCCTCGGATGGAGATAAAAATGACACGCGACGATGGATTAGGGCTCCCCTTAGTTGGGGAGCCCCTCACTCAAGTTTTTTTTTCCAGCTATGGAGGTGTTTAGTCCTAAAAATATGTGCAAGTTATTTTTTTGAAAATAAAAAATAAAAACATAGTATTTATTTGAAATATATATCATTTTGAATTGGCTATTCGGTCTTTTAAAATTTTAATTTTACTATCCAATCTTTCAATTTATTTGATTTGAGTCGGTCAACCTCACTTTGACTTTAAAATTTGTGTATGTCTTTTATCTTTACAGATTTAGCTAGTATACTTCATATAGTTCTCGCAATAATAAATTTATTGAAGTAATTAGTTTAAATTTTGAAGTCAAAATATCGTTGGCTAACTCAAATTAAACAAATTGGAAGATTAGATTTTTGAAAATGGTACAAATTTTGTATATTTTTACCCAAAAAATTATGAAAAAATATTTTTTTTGCTACAATTTTTATTTTTTAAATAAAATTAGAAAAATAAAAAATACTATTTTTTTCATAAAATATGAAAAACTTAGAAAATATTTTTTTGAAATTAAATAGTAGAAAATAATTTTCCAGGAAACACTCCCCTATAAGAACAAAGAGGTGGGTAAATGTGTGGGAGTCTCTGTGCTATTCTAATATTGACGCTTTGTTTCCATACTTTTACAAATAAATATTTTAATTTTTAAATACAAAACTATTATAAAAATAATTATTTTATACTAAAAACAAAATATTTATTTTTTATATATTTTAAAAATAATTAAATATTAGTTTACAGTGAAAATCTTGGTCAACACTAAACTATAACATATATGAACAAACTTTGAAACTAAAGTGCCTAAATTAAATAAAGGTCTTTTTGCATAAAAAATTTACAGGTTTTGTATTTTTGTAAAAACGAGCCACCATTTTAAACTTTATATATTTGATCCGAATTTTTAGTAAGCTGATAAAATTATTTTTATTCCTTTTTTTCTCTTATTTGTTCTTCTCCTTCAGCTCCCGGTTCGTCTTCCTTCTCGTCGTTTCTTCTCCTCCTCCACAACCCCATATCCACGCCGCACTTCGCTTTTATACCTCGCCCACACCTCCGCCGACGCCGGCTCAATATGGCATAAATCGCGAAAATGAGGTTGCAGTGGAGTGCATGGCCACAGACGGCGACGACGACGGTGACGGCAACGTCGACGAGGGTGCGGTAGGATTTAAGGATGACATAGAGAAAGAACACATCGGAAATTAAGAGGCGCGATAGAAAGAAGAAAAAAAAAAACGAGGCATGAAATAAAAATTAAAAAAAAAATTAAGGTAAAATAATTATATTTTTTGAGACAAAATTTATATATATTAATTTTAATTTTATTCATATTTAGATAAAAATAAAATAAAATTTAATACGTAACAGCGAATCGAAAGCTGTCTAAAGCGGCATGGTTAGGTAGCCCCAATGAAGTGTTTTTATAAAGTTGGAGTCTTTAGATGATGAGGGTCCACGTCATGGTGATAAATCAACCAAATCAATCCATCTCCCACAAGACGTGTTTCGTAATGTATTTCAACGATTCGAATAATTAAGTTGATTTGATTTATTTGTCACCACCTCACCAATATTCGTGGGGACAAAACATATATATTATTAAATAAACAATAATAATTTTATTCTTCGAGAAAAAGCAGGGAATCATATGCTCAACATAACTTCTTCTTTTTTTTTGCTTTTAGAAAGAAAAAAAAAAAGCTTAATTATATTTTATAAAACTTTCTAAAAGTGTCTCACATTTGGTAGTTCTAAATATGCTTTAATAAACAATTACTTAAATTTATTATAACTTACCACTACCTATTTTTTTATATTAATAGCCTATTAATACTTAGCTAACTAAATTATGTTACGAAACTTAATTGCAATAATTTATAAAATTTGAATCAGATATAATATAATAAATTAAAGTTTGAGAACCGAAATGACACGCACTGAATAGTTCGATGACCAAAAGTGTAATTTGACCTTTATCGTAGTAGGTTTTTGTTAGAAAACTCTAGTCTCCAAAATTGACTCTCTCTTTGGAGTTTTCTCCATTTGCCACAAACGCAGAATCTCTTTTTCTATATTTTAATAATTACAAAATTGACCGAGTTCGCGAGGTGTCTCTTTTCTCTCCTCACCTAGGTTTTTTGTGTTTATTTGGACTCTATTATGGAATTTAATATTACTAGATAAAATATTATTTTAATGGTATTTTTTTTTAAAAAAAATGCTAAATTAAGTTCCTTCTAGTTTTTGCTTTTGTAACGACCCGACTCGCTAGCAATAATAACTCGTTGGGCCTAACACATCGACCTAAAATGCTTAAGCAGTTATTATTACTAGACTTACCAGGCATCCATGGTGTAGCATTTTGCCCCGCATAGCACTTAGCTCTCACACTTTCGGCTGGTATTCGGCTCTGATACTAATTGTAACGATCCGACCCGCTAGTAATAATAACTCGTTTGGCTAAAATCACCGGCCCAAAATGCTTAAGCTAGTTATTATTACTAGCATGCAAGACCTCATATAATCTAATCAGAATTATTTTCTCATCCGACGTGGGACTATTAGGATGTTACAGCTTTTGGACCTGAAACTTCATTTTCTAAAAATATTAGTACTTTCACCTAATAAATATAGGGTTAATTTCATTGGTACCCTCTCGCCAGACACCCACCCCTAATTACATAGATACCATTCAAAAGTTATTAATATCAAATTGTCCTTGAAATTTAGTAAAATTATCAAAACTATCCATATTACCTGTATTTCAAAAAAAAATTGCTAAAATACTCGCTTTACCCCTCTCACTCCTACAACTGTTATAATACATATTTTATATCTAAGATAATATATGTTTATTATAAGTATTTTTTAATTTAATTTAATTATTTTAATATGTCTTCATTTTGACTAGTTTAATATGTCTTTATGTTACTTCATTTAATTAGTATATATTCATTTTTATTTGTTTAAAGAATTAGATACTTTTTGTTAGATTTATTTTAAAATTTTTATATTATTGCAGATGCAGTTTGAAAATTCTTTATTTTAGCTTCAATTTATATTACTATGACCTTTTTTATATTTGTCTTTTTATAGTTTACTTTGATTACTTTTTAAATCTTTATATTATGTTACATATAGTTTGATAGTTTTCTATTTTATCTTTGATTTATCTTACTATACTTTTATTTCAAATGTATATTTTTATAGTTTAATTTGATTATTTTTATATGTACTATTTTGTGTCTCATAAATAAAAAAGCTATTCTAAGTGACATAAATTAAACTTAAACTTATAAATTATATGATAATTAACTATTATGAGGGGTAAATAGGTTATTATTTTGTAATTTAAATTTTAAAAATCGGGCCAAAAGGGCATTTATGATATAACATATAGAATTGCAGGGGTAATATCAATATTGATAATTTTGAAAGAGTATTTGTGATATTTTTGTAATTTTGAGGGGTATATTTGAAAGAAGCAATTGCTTATATACCCTTAAAAAGTCCTCGACTTTCTTATTTACCTCTCTTAAATACCTTTTTAACGTTTCAAGTTATTTCAAATATACCCATAGAATTAAATTCTATTAGTGAACTGTTAGCAACAGTCGTTATCTCTATGAAATTACTATTTTACCCTTTCAAATATACTCTTCTACTATCAACAATTTTTTTTATTTGCTCTTAAGTTATGGGCAAAATAAGTATTTTGAGTTTTGGTCTTTTCAAATATACTCTTCTATCATCACCAAATTTTCTTATTTGTCCTTAAGTTAGGAGCTAGGTATCACGGACACTGACATGGGATACAGACGCGACACGACTCGGACACGGCGACTCGGCAGCTTTCAAAAAATTAGGACACAGACACGGCATGGATACCGCTAATAAAATATAATATTATTAATATAATAATATATATTAATTAAATATAAAATATTAATTTTGATAAAATATTGTTATATTTTTTATACGAATGAAAGTTAGTAAAATTTTCATTAATTGTTCATATATTTTAAGAAGAAATTTTTTTCACCATACATAATTTATTCATATTCTCAAAAAAAAATTTGTATGCATTTATCAAAAAGCTAAAATATTTATCATTTTACATTATATATGCATAAAAAAAGTAAAATAAAAATATGTATAAATTTTTTTTAATTGTTTGCGGGCATTGAACGCGCGTCCAAGGAGTGTCCACAACGGACACGTGTCCGACGCGGACACGTGAATGTCCGACGCGGACACGCGAGGCTTATAGAAGTGTCTGTAATACATAGGTTAAGAGCAAAATAGGTATCTTAATTTTTTTTAACTATGGTAGAAATTTAATCCAAATTTAATCCGAGATCAATTAACGGGTACTAACAGCAGAATATTTTTGAATAACGGAGAAATATACGAGGGGTATATTTGAAACCAAAAAAAAGGTACATTAAATATTTCAGAAATTTTCAGGAGCATATTAGATATTATTAATATTTGAAATTGGCCCTAAATATTTTATTAGAAATAATTGTTAATTTAAAATAAAAGTAAAAATGGGCCAAATAGGCAACTTGCCTTTTCTTTTTTCTTTTTTTTTTTTCTTTCGTGAACGTGGATGCAGATTAAGCCACTTGTGTTTTTTTTTTTTTTTTTTTTTTTTTTTTTTTTTGGTCTTCCAATTTTTCAAAAATAATCACTATCATGTGGTGTGAGCAACGGTAGCCGCGAACGAAGAAGATTACAAACAAACAAATGGGGAATAGGAATGTAAATGGGACACATATACCTCCAACGGAGCGGGTTGAATGGAGCGGGTTTAATCGGTGTTGAAGAGGGATGCAAATGGATCCGGATTGGTGGAGCTCCTGTCCGGATCCGATCCGTCTCGAATCGGACAGTAAATGAGAATCAAAAAATGGAATAATATAATATGTTTCAAATCTCTCCTAATCCGTTAAGTAAATGGAGTGGATAGCGGGAGATCATTTTCTTCTTTTGATTTGTCCTATTCGCCAAAAATCTATTACCGTCCTGATCCGACCCGAATAAAGCTGTAAGTGGTGGCCAGAAATAAGGTTAAAGTTAATCCGCTCCGAATCATCCATGACACAAAAAACGGAGCGGAAGGTGGGAGACTCCTCCCGCCCCTGATCTGTCCCGTTTATATTCCTAATGTCGAATACTTGAATGGGTATAGCTTCGATTGCTAGTATAAAAAAGAGAAACCTGTCGTATTCAGGTTTGGTTGGGTTCAATTTCGGATACTAATTTTTGGCTGTTTCGAATTTTGACTTTATATAAATGGTTGAGTTTAAATACTATTTCAAATTTCAGAATTTACAGAAAATCCAAAAATCAACCTATTGGCGCGTCAATAGGACTCTCCATACATCTAATAAGGTAATTATAATGCTATAAATATCTATTAAAAAATTGGTGAAAGATGAAGGAGAGAGAGGATAAAAAATATTATATTATTTGAAACTATTTTACACCGTTTGATACGTTGTTGCGCTATTAAATTTTAAAAAACTATATAAACTATTTATAATTTTAGAAGAGTATATTCGGTATACTCTTCTAAAATATTATAGGTCAATTCTGAAACGGGTCGGGGCCAATTCGGGTCGGAGTCGGAGTCGGAGTCCTTGCGAGGCAAGGAATAAAAAAGGGCAATTCCGTAATAAACCACCCCTCCTCCCTCCCACTATATATATACACCCCACAACGCTTACCATTTCCCATATCTCGCACACACGCCTCTTACGAAACCCTCGCCGCGTGAGCGAACCCTCTCGAGCGATATAGAAGCGATCGAGATCCCTTTCCCCTCCTCCTCTTCCTCCTCTTCTAGGGTTTCCGATTCCCTGATCTCTACCCCCTCTCTCTCTCTCTCTTCGTTGTTCGAATCCTCGAAGGGAAGCATCGGAGAGAGATCGTCGCTCGTCGCCCTGTTGTAACCCTCTTCACAGATCCGTTTCGTAAGTTTCCTCCCCTTTTATCTCGATAGATCCATCTTTTTGATTTGGTTTTGGTATCCGATTACGATTTTTATGCGGTTGGTTGTTTGGATTTGGAAAAAGGGGAAAGATTTATCTTTTTCTTTTCTTTTCTTACTTTTTTTAAATTTTTTGTCTTTTTCGTTTTTTCTAGATCGACTATCGCTTCCTGATCTTTTTTCATTTGGTTTTTTGTGTTGAACTTTTTGGATTAGCAAATTGTTGCTTTTAGTTTTCGCCTAGATGGGTTCGATCCTTTGTCGGATCTGTTATATGTAGATTATTTATTTTTTGAAGAAGAGGAAAGATTTTTTTTCCTTATTCTTTTCTGAAATTTCTTTCTTTGTTGTCTCTATCTTTGTTTTATTTTTCGGATCTATTTTTTGTTTAGATTTTGTGGTTTCTTTTCCCTTTCTTAGTATAAGAAGATAGGAGCACGGTTCTTTTATGTGTCGGTGCTATTTCTTGTAGTTATAATCTCTATTTATGATATATTGCATAAAGGTACAGTTTTTAACAGTAAAAGTCACGATTTGAGGTTTCTATTGATTGTTTACTGTATATTTTGTAGGATTATAAACTATTTGTTTTGTTCTTTCCCTGTATTTGTGGTTTTGCTCTCTCCAAGCATTATTTATTCTTAGCATGCTTGGTTTCTAGGGTTAAAGGTTCTATTTAGAAATTTGAAATAATATTGAAATGAAAATTCAGCTCAAAAAATTTATGGAATTTGGATACGGACATGCTAATATTAAAGCAAAAACGAAAAAAAAAACAAAGAGAGAAACTTCTATATATTTAGCCTATTCATTTAAGAACTTTTATGGTTTCTGACTTTGAAATTTAGAAACTACAGAAAAGTCAGATTTTATACTGTATCGTTTAACAATTTGCTTGTGATGTTACATATGATTTGTGCAAGTTATACTTATGATGCCGTCCAATTCCCGTAGATTATGCTAGATTGACTATAATTTGAATATTTGTTGTTAGAATATTTTGGAGGAATTTCCTTTTATTATTATCTAAATGACTTGTGTCTTCTTGTTTACAACAGAATAAGAATCAAATTATGTTCTCTTTTTGTTGAAAAAGAATTGATTCCTTGTTCTTCTTTTTCTCTTCTCTTTGTCTAATGTTATCTTTAACCAAAGAAACAGAAATTTTATATGAAAGATGTCGGAGGAGTTTCTTTTTCTATCCCTCTTTGTCAACTATTTGTATTAGTTCAAGTGTATTTTTACCTGCCTACAATTCGCACCTCAAAATCTTACAAGCCCAATATTTCATCGAACTCTTTTGTAGTGACGGTATCTGTCATCGGACGGTATTGAGAAAGAAAACTTGGAGCATATCTAGAGAATAAGTATCGGTCAAAATCATCTAGTCCGTGAACCAAATGAGCCGAATAAAAAGTTCTCTTTTTTTTTCTTTCGACATTTTATTACACAAGAGTGATTGATTTTAAGCATTTTAAGGTGTTTAATTACTAATGATCTGTTGATCTACCTTTTACATAAAAGACGTCTGAAAGCTCTATGTAGTTTAAAAATATAGCAGGAGGGAATTTTTTGTAGCTTGTAAGATAGTTGAAATAAGGTTTAGAAAACCCTTTCTGGGTTTTAGGTTAGCTGATTGAACATTTAAATTCCCTCGTCTAGTTCCATCTCGAATTTGATCTTTTTTGGCTGAATTTAAATCCAATTTTTGATTTTGCTTTTTGGAAGGATATTGCTAACTACACTTCTGTTTCCTTTTCCAGAAAGCGTTGATGTTTTAATGGAGTCTAAAGGCGGCAAGAAGTCTAGCAGTAGTGGCTCATTGCAGTACGAAGCTCCCCTTGGTTACAGCATTGAGGACGTTCGACCGGCCGGCGGAATCAAGAAGTTCCAGTCTGCTGCATACTCCAACGTAAGTAAAAGAATAAAAAGTAGTCACATAACTTGCAAGAAATTCTCACACATTTTAATTTCTTTGTGATTCTAATATCAATTTCAATTTTTATCTATTGCAGTGCGTGAGGAAGCCATCCTGATATGCCCTATAATGCCCTCCGCTGTAGAGTAGAATTTCTACTGCATTGCTGTTTTCCGTTTTGCATTTCACTTCCGAACCAATCTCTCCTCTGGCTAGCTGCGTTTTAGTAACCAAAACCTCTCTCAATCTCACTTCTTGTCCCTCCTCCTGCTCTCTCCTCCATCCTCGCGCTCGATCCAATGGCTGTCTCGGCGATCGGGTTCGAGGGATTCGAGAAGCGCCTTGAGATCACTTTCTCTGAGGCGCCCATCTTTGTGGACCCCCGTGGGCGCGGCCTACGCGCCCTCTCGCGGGCCCAGATCGACTCCATCCTCGATCTGGCGCGCTGCACTGTTGTCTCTGAGCTCTCAAACAATGACTTCGACTCTTACGTCCTTTCCGAGTCGAGTCTCTTTGTCTACCCGTACAAGATCATTCTCAAGACTTGCGGAACTACGAAGCTTTTGCTGTCCATTCCGAGAATTCTCGAGCTCGCCAATGAGCTGTCGCTCTCTGTTTTGTCTGCCAAGTACTCCCGCGGATCGTTCATTTTCCCTGGGGCCCAGCCCTCCCCCCACCGAAGCTTCTCGGAGGAAGTAGTCGTTCTCAACGGCTTTTTCGGTGGCCTCAAATCGGGCGGAAATGCTTATGTAATCGGAGATTCGAAGAAGCCCAACAGCAAATGGCACATCTATTATGCCACTGAAAGGCCCGAGCGCCGCATGGTCACCCTTGAGATGTGCATGACCGGCTTGGACACTGGAAAGGCATCGGTCTTCTTCAAGAGCTCGTACAACAGCGATTCTTCTTCTGCCAACGAGATGACACAAATCTCCGGGATCTCTGACATTATCCCCGAAATGGAAATCTGCGACTTTGAATTCGACCCGTGCGGGTATTCAATGAACGGTATCCACGGACCGGCACTTTCCACTATCCATGTGACCCCGGAGGAAGGGTTCAGCTACGCGAGCTACGAAGCCATGGGCTTCAATCCGCGTTCACTGGTCTACGGGGATATAATCAGGAGGGTCCTTCACTGCTTTGCCCCTTCTGAATTTTCCGTCGCGGTTACTGTATTTGGTGGGCTCAAGCAGGCAGCGTCATGGGGAAGGAAAGTGGGCGTCGACGGCTACATTTGCAACGAGTCGGTGGGACAGAAGCTGCCCGGTGGAGGCGTTCTAATGTATCAGAGCTTTTCCGCCGCAACTAGCGCAACTTTGGGGTCGCCGAGGTCTATACTCTGCTATCGGGACGAGGACGGTATGGAGGAGAAGGATGGGAAGGATAAGAAGATGGGTTTTCGAGATTGAGGTTATGGTTTAAAATTCCATATCTGGTGAGAGAGTTTCTCCCCTCTTGTGTTGTTTTACTCTCCTGGCTACTTTACTGCAGCAGCAAGCCTTTTAGGTTATTTGTATCTGAGTTTGAAATAATAAGCTCTAGGTGGTTTGCTTCGTCTGCCACAGTGAGCAGGTATATGTTTCATATGCTGGATACTTGATCATGACTTTAATGCTTGAAATAAAAATCAGCGGTGGGTTTGGTTAATTCGTGGAATGATCGAATTCTTCTTATCGATGGATGCGATTGACTCTTGATTGGTTTGATATGTGTGATTGAAATCCTGTTGTGTTTTCGTGATACAACATCATATGTAATGTACTAGTGTTATTATTAAGAACCCGTTACTGCGGTCGCGCCGTGCTCTGAGGCTTGGCCGTGCCGCCGAACAAGCTCATCTTAGTTGCAGTAGAAAATGTGCAACTTCATAAATGTTAGATGAGAGGCAAAATTCTTATTTAGCATTCTTGATGAAAGGTGCTTAATAAGATGTTCATGCATTCAGAAAGGCCTTTAAAGTTGCCGACGAATCTTAACGCAACGTGAGATTTGAACTGCGGTATTAGGCTCGACTTTTGGCTCGAATTGATTAGAATAGAAACTGTTTGGAATGAAGGCAATGATCTTCACCTTTTCTTTTCTTTCTTAAAGAAAAAAGCAATCTATTAGTATGTTTTGCCCTAGAAAAGAAGAAAACAAAATTGAGCCTGGTTTAGTTGTATAGATTATAGAAGAAAAAAGCATAAACAATTGTCCATTAGTGTAGTGAATTGGACACCATATGGTTATTGACACATGAAAAGATGATTTTAGATATTTAAGTATATTTTTTTTTTCCGAATTAGATGAATCACCTTAATAATCACTCAGAATTTGAACAGGGTTTCCATTTCTTCCACTACAACATTACCATGTTTTCTAAGGCAATAATATATGTTTAAAATTTGGAAGCTTTATTATTTCAAGAAAGTGGTAGAGTATAAGATACAACTCCAATGATACACTGATACTTGCTAAATATGTTTTTTTTTTGGGGGGTTATTTTAAAGCAAGGATACATGTGGTCTATAATTTGCAAACAGTACCCAAACAAATTTATGCCAACCAACAACAGACAGAGATAAAGAAGGGGCACCAACTAATAAGGAGACTGACAAGACCAACAAAATAGCACCACCCAAAATCCCATTAATACACCACCACTCTACATGCACCAGTAAAAAAGAAGAAAAAAAAAATGTTAGGAACAAAAAAAAAAAAAGTGGTGGATTTTTCTACTCAAACAAAGCCACAAATAAAGAATTATTATATGATATATATGAAACAAAGGAACACAGAAGAAAACAAATGGGGAAAAAAATAAAATTGATTGAGCCTATGAAG
The DNA here is from genome assembly GCA_016920855.1 of Puya raimondii. Taxonomy (NCBI): domain Eukaryota; kingdom Viridiplantae; phylum Streptophyta; class Magnoliopsida; order Poales; family Bromeliaceae; genus Puya; species Puya raimondii. The sequence continues at coordinate 40,201,701 of JABWPP010000050.1, forward strand.
CCAATATCAACTCCACAAGTGGGGGTGGGGGGGGGAAGAAGAACACTAGACACAAAAGGAGTACTCATAACTCACAAGAAAAGAAAACAACACCACCCACCTCTCCATCTTCTTCTTCTTCTTCTTCTTCTTCTTCTTCTTCATCATCACCATCAACACCACCATTAAAAGCCCACCATACATGTGCTCTAAAGCCATTGAAGCCTCTTTAGTTCCATGGTGGTGGTGGGCATGCACATGAAGCATGCATTAAAGTTCACATTAACTCCACCCCCCCCCCTCCTCTTACTTTATTTTGTTGTCCTCTTCTTGGATCTGATCCTTTACTTCCTCTTCTTTCCTTCCTAGCTTATCTACTTCTTCTTCCCCCCCTCTCTCTCTCTCTCTCTCTCTCTCTCTCTCTCTCTCTCTCTCTCTTCTTTTTGGTGGAGGAGGCTCCTTTTGTGCCCCTTCTATCTTTGTACCACTTTCATTGTATGCCTTGAAGAAGAAGAATCTCTCTCTCTCTCTCTCTCTCTCTCTCTCTCTCTCTCTCTCTCTCTCTCTCTCTCTCTCTCTATATATATATATATATATATATATATATATATATATATATAGAGAGTTTTGCTAGAATACTATCGGAGCGGTTTACTACCGATTTGTTTTCGATGCTGGAGCTTCCAAATCGACGATCGGCACCGTTGAACATGATCTAGACCATTCAAACTATCTGGAAATTAAATTTTACGCTTTTTCGATATTGTTCTCTTGTCCATCAAGTGAACATAAAATGAATGGCTGAAAATAAATATCCTATAAAAAGTGATGATAGAAGTCTTGTAATCAAGATCAAGAGTACAGATCTTATTTTAAATAGTTTAAAGAATTTTCTAACAAAAATTTAGTTGATTTGGATTCTTCTATACCGTTAAACGAGCAAACACACCATATCGGCCATTAAAATTACAGATTTTGTAACCCTTTGATCGTTCTGTTAATGATATAAAAAAAGTATGAAATTTGATTTCTAGATAGTTTAAATGGTCTAGATCATGTTCAACGGTGTCGATCGTCAATTTGAAAGCTCCAGCATCGAAAACAAATCGGTAGTAAACGGGGCGGTTTACTACCGATAGTAGCCCAGTCAAGCTCTCTATATATATATATATATATGCTATCAATAGCACGAAGCACTCGGTGCTACCAAGTTTTTCACCGTTAAATTTATCCCTTTGATTATTTTCACCCATTAGATCATACTATTCAACCAACCACCCACTCAACTCTAGGGGGCCCACATCATCCTAACTGCACATCTCTCAATTCAATGGCCGAAAATTTGATAGCACCAATAATTTGGTTCTATTAATAGCATAGTAGCCTAGTTCTATATATATATATATATATTTAGAGCTTTTTGGTCTAGCGTGTAATGTGTACATGTTTCTCACCCCCTCTGCTGTCAAATCCACACGCACTAGTTTTGGACATGGAGGAACAGTAGCCCCCATGTACATATCTGAAATGTCGAAATTGCCCTTCAGGTTCTTGCTCACATGAGAGCCCGCAATTTGGGTTCGCGGGTCGTGCTCGTGTTTTTGTTGAGTTCCAGATATTGTCATGCTCGCGTGCGATAACCGAGCTGGTCATGTTAGCTTAACAAATCGTGTTTATACGTTCATAACTTGATTTTACGTAGCCGAGTAAATTGGCTCGACTCATCTTTTACTTTTATAGATCTGATCGAGTCCGAACAAATGAATTGTCTCGACCCAAGGTTTTAAATATGTATAAAATGAACAAATGAATCGTTTTTGATCGAGTACGAACTTCAAATATATATATAATTTTCGCATTGAACTGGCACAAGCCAGGCAAATTACTTTGGCTCGTATATAAATAACGAAATTTGAACTCGAACCGAAATGGGATTTCGATAGAACAGTATCATTCTGAGTTCGGATTTTATTTTGATAATTGAGAAATTTTCAAATACCATCCATGTGGTTTCGCACTTTCTCACTTTAGTACCCTGTGGTTTAAAGTGTATATCAATTTAATACTCTGTAGATTTATTTTTCTCTTTTTATTATCCATTCAACTAATTTTTTTCGTTAAATCAGTGAGAAAGTTAAAATCAAAGGGTACTAAAGTGAATATTCGATAAACCTAGGTGGGGTATCTGAAGTTTTTTTGTATATAATTTAACAAAATATTAACGAAGGAGCTGACGAAAAGATAAAAATGAAATCACAAAATTGATACACTTTAAATCACATAATACTAATATAAAAAAATACGAAATCACATGAATAGCATTTGAAGTTTACTCTTGATAATTTTGAATCGTGTGTGTTCGCATCGTATTACCAACCCTAATTTATATTACACAAAGAGTGGGAAATGATGGTTAGACGAGGGGTATTTTGGGGATTTCAACATCGGGAAACGTACGACCCGGATTTTCCGGTCCACAGTTATTAAAAAAAAAAAAAAAAAAGAGAGAGAGAGAGAGAGAGAGAAAAATATAAAAGTAAAAAAAAAAAGAAATTTAATATTATTTTATCCAGTTTCCCAGCGCAATAAAATTACCCACTGTTCAGGTGGGCCCCACTTGTCAGAGGTGGTCCCCTCGAAATGTGGAATGTTTTGAGAAATATGAAAATAGTAAAATAAAAGATGAAAATTTAATATAATTAAATCCACGTCCTAACGTAAATTATGAGAATTTAGGATTTTCTCTGATACTATATTATTTGTCGATCTAATTGATAGTGATCCAAAATTGATAATACTTAAGTTTATAGATTGAGGCTTGAGAAATTATATTATTTGAGAAGTTTTAAGGTCAATTTGTGAAAAAAATTTACTGATTTTGTATATTTGCAAAATAAATAATTTTTTTGAATTTTGTAGATTAAACATGAATTTTTAATAAATTAACCAAATTACCTTTATTCTACTTTCTCTCTCCTTTTTCTTTGGTTTTTTTTTTTCCTTCCTCTTCGTCTCTCTCCTTCTCCATAGTCTCCATGTCGACGACTCGATGCTACACTCCTCTCTCCTACCTCGCCTACATCTCCACCGACGGCGCAGTAACGAAGCGGATTCAGATATAGCATAGATCGTGGAGGTGAGGATGCGGCGGAGGGCGTGACTATAGAGGGCGACAACGGTGGGGGTACTGCAGGATTTGAGGATGACAGAGAGGGAGAGCACGCTGGGGCGCAAGCGGCTGCTGCAGCAAAGGGCAGGGGAGGGAGTGCGATAGCGAAAAAGAATGCAGAGAGTGCAAGAAAAAAAATAAGAAAAAATATATATTTTTCTTCTCCTGAGAAGGTCACCATGCGTCGTGGACGCTATAGGGAAGGCTAAGAAGTAGAAAAGAAAGAAGAAAAAGAAGAAGTTGCACTATTTGATATTTAGTTGCAGAGTTTTAAACTAAGTTATGCCGTTGAAGACTAAGTTGTGTTGTTTCAGAAGTTGCAAAAATAGTTTCAAATAGTGCAACTTAATATCAAAAAGTACAACTTTTATTTTTCTCTATACATTTAATTTCAAATAGTTTCAAATAATACTATTTAGCCTTAAACAGTATAACTTAATCTCATTACCAGCCAGCTTGCGGTACAACTTAGCTAGACGTAGAGGGTGTCTCCTTTAAAAAATATGTATAAAAAAATTTATTTGAACTATAAATTATTTTGGATCGGCTATCCAACATTTCAAAATTTTAATTTTACTATAATCTTTCAATTTGTTTGATTTGAATTAGTTAATGATACTTCGACTTTAAAATTTATGCTAATTACTTATTTTAATGAATTTATAGTTGAGATAATTGTATAAAATATATTAACTAAACCTGTAAGTATAAACGGCATATCCACAGAAATTTTAAGAAAACGGAGGGATAAAGTGCAAAAGCAAATAGAAGAGAGCCTTTGAAAATCTAATACTCGAATATGAGAAAAAGATTAAAACATATAATAATTGATACATAAATGTTTTATGTTAATTTTGAAATATTTACAATTTAGTTTTGTATTCATGCAAATAATTTTTTGTGGGTGCGAACTGGGACGCATCCATTTATTAAGGTCTCCAATTTAATTTTGTGCTATTCATGGTTACATGCATTTTCAATTGTTAAATATTTTAAATATTAGTAATTTATAAATAAAAAGTTCAAATTTTAGTTCAAAATATATTTTTTTTCCTTTTTTACGAAAGCAACTGCTACCTACTGCAGCGCAATTGCTGCGCCCACGTGCCCTCCTGGCGATACCAATAATTATATTTTTATTTATTTATTTTTTTAAAATAGTATGATATAGCGAGATTATCCACTCTGATATTTTCTCCCGAGTGCACAAATAGAAATAAAAAACGACGATCGCAAAATAGACAAGTCGCAAAATAGTAAAGTAAAATGGAACACAAAAATTTACGTAGAAAAATTTTTGCAGGAAAATAAATTACGGACGAAGGAAGAGAGAACTTCACTATAAAAAAAAAAGAAAGTATAATATTGTGGAAGTACAATATGCTGTATTGCCTCCGGGGCAAAAAAAAGAAAGAAGTTTCTTAGCGAGTTCTTCATTATCGGATCCGATCCGTACCGTGGGGGCTCGGACCAAGCCCTCCGCTACGATCACTGATATCCATTTTTTTTCTTTAATTTTTTTTTTTCAAAATTTATCACACCACGAAATTGTTGGTGAATCAGCGGCACAAAATCGAACTCAAATAACTATATTTCGAGGCACATCTAACACATAGCATTGCTCACGATATGCTCACGATATAAATAGGTACTGATCTTATGTGACTCAGATTTGAATCATGCTTCAAGCAGAAAGGATACGTGAGAAGAAATATACACGCATCTTCATTTAAAAAGAAAAAGAAAAAGAAAAAGAGAGAGAGAAGTAAAACTTATTTTTCCCTTTTTGTTAAATTACTCAATTTTATTGCTTATTTCTTTTTCTTTTTCTTTTTGAATCTTCGAGGCCCAAGCTGTCTTACCCCTGTAACTTAGTTCATCGATCCAATGAATGACCATCCATATATTTTGCATCATAGATGCAATATTGTTTTTTGATGAGTTACTACTAAAGTAATGCTGATTAGAAAGATGCAATATTGTTTTTTGATGAGTTACTACTAAAGTAATGCTGATTAGAAAAACACCATATTATAACATTTTTAACGGCTTCTTTCTGCAGCAGAATCCGAAGCCCCAAACAAGGGTTCCTATTGTTGAGACTCAATGTCGATCTCATTTTGATTTCTTACGGTAGCAAAAGCTTCGCATTTTTTTATCTGTCAGTCAATTAATCTACAAGAAATTACGAATAAAACTTCACTGGGAAGCTCCCCAATAACGCCTTATTAGGGAGCCTCCAATCCACTGCCATATATTAGTTTTGCATCCATCCAATAGTTAATTGGGTGTTTTTTAATACTGAAATCGAAAAAAAAAATTAAAATCCTAAAGAGAATGATCATAACCCTTCATGAATAGAGATAAAAGTGACGCGTGGCGACAGACTGGGGCTCCTTAACGAGACGTCCGCTGAGGAGCTCTCTACTAAAGTTTTTTTTGTTCTAGAAATTACTTCTGCGGCTGAAAGCAAAAGCAGAAACAGAGCCAGAACAGGTGCTCTAATGCCTTTCCTTATTGGGCTACATTCCCATTTTGTCACACCTTTGTTGTCTTGTTATACAAAGCTCCAAACAAGTAGTAAATGGTACGCATGTGGGCACATTTGTAGCCAATTTGGTGTGGGACTAAGCATCAACTTGCATGGTGCCAAAATTAGTGGTGCACAAATATTACGCGTGGATTCGTTTTTAACTGAGTCCGAATCTAAACGCATGCAACTCATCTTGTGGCTGAGCCAGGTTGCAGGTGGACCATTTTTATCCGAATCCATATATATATATATATAATAGCCCAGGGGGATCAGATACTCAGAAGAGAACATGTTGAAAATAACATTTAAAAAAAAAAAATTTATCAGTAATGAAGATTTGTAGATTCTTTTAATGGAGATTGCAACTATTGATCTTGTTTGATACGCGGGATTGAATTAGATTGAATAAAATAAGGAGATAATACAGAAAAAATGGAGGTTTTTTTAAGTTAGAGGCATCGAGAGTTACGATTGTTAAGGAGATTGAGGATGTTGTGGGAGAAGCAGGACAAAGCCAAGAATTAAGATTCTGGAGGGACTGCAAGAGTTTGTGGGAGAAACAGGACAAAGCCAGGAATTAAGATTCCGGGGGGTTGCAAGAGTTTGTCGGGTTTGCCGGCTACCAATTTGTTTTTGTACTTCGAATTTTTCTCATATACAGTTTGTTTTATTAATATTTTTTTAAAGATCAATTTATTTTGTATAATGTATTTTCGGCCCCCCAGAACTAAAATTCTGGCTTCGTCCCTGGGCTACCTGATACCAGCGATGTGACGGCTCCCCGCTTCTCAGAGGGTCACCCGTTCTAGAACTACTTTAACCCTATCATGCTTAACCTTCTTAATTTTTTGAGCCTAAACATCGCCTAACGGCGGCGACGATGTGCCCGAGCGGGCCTGGGGGAGATTTGTGAGCCTCACGATGGCTCTATCCCTGCTTTCGAGTAAGATTTGATAATCTCTCATCCCCTCGATGTTCTTGAGTTTTAGATATCCCTTCGATATTAGCATCATTCTCTCATTCTATCCTATCTGTTTAAATGCGTGAATGCTATGAACCCGAAAATTAAGCTTAGGTGGAATCTTATTCCTTTGCATGCATGTTCTGGAACAGTATAGAAATTGCATGTTTAAAATGTTTTTCCACACAAAACAGTGGTTGAGTACTTTGGTGATAAATTATAGTTTTTTTTTAACATAAATTATAATTTTAGCCCTTGATTTTTTATTCGATGGAACAATTGACCATTACATTGACTAGTTAGATTTTTTTTTTTTTTTTAAGTGATGAGTAGATATCAACTCAATAAATATAACTTATCATATGCATATGCAAATAACATAGAAATTTTAATATGGTTATATTTGGATTTATACCATGTTGTTCTTCATATTTTATATGTGCAAACATGTAATATGTGTCCATATTCTTAATAATATTTCAATCAATTAATTATACAAAAATTTGGCAACTTTTTTTGTTTGATTATTGGTAAAAAAATAGAAAGAAAAATAATCGTACTTTGGGTCATTTTTTGAGAGAATTTATAAAACAACTTGTGAACAATATTTTTGTTACCAAATTAATTAATTTATTTGGATTAAAAAAGTTTATTATTTATTTTCCTGTTTAATTAACCACTAATTATGAGTGGATCCGTGGACGCAATTAGAAAGAGTATTTTTGGGTAGGTAAAATTATTTGTATTAAAGAAACCCAAATTATGGCAAATATAAGATCTCAAATTATCCGATTTACTTACGCATTTATATCAAATCCACTCAACATAAATAAATGTAATAATAAATCATGGACTAATTAATGAGTTTCCAAACCAAAAAAAAACAAAAACAAATTAAGAAAAGCAAGTTTGAAATTGACCCAAATTAGTGATTTAATTATGAGAAACTTGAAAATGTTAACATGCATGGCACAAAAGATAAATATGGTATCTTGTTAATACTTTGTGAAGCATCAACATTAGTGCAAATTATATATAAAAAAAAAAGGGTACATATTCTCTCTCTCTCTCTCTCTCTCTATTTCTCTCTCCTATCTCCTCTTGAGAAAGCTTTTGCACAACAACTCCCAGAACTTAGTATCAGGTTCAACTGCTTCCACCTGTGTCTTAGCATCCTCAGAAAATTCTCTCTAACAAATGAACAAAAAAAAAAAGGAAAAAAAAAAGGAAAATGAGAAAAATAATTTCAAAATTTTGAATAAATATGATTTACAACAATCTTAGTGCTTACTTCAATCGATTCGTTGCGAACAAGGCGGTCGATGAGATTGTACAAGATATCTTTCGTGTACTCGGGGTGGCCCTGAATGCCCAGTATGTGTTCTCCGACGCAAAACATCTCCACGCCGGTTTTCTCCGAGTACGCGAGCACCTTCGCGCCGAATGGAACCTCCCACACCTATTTTTTCAACATGAAATTTCAATTAAACATAGTGATAATAATATATACTCATTAGTTTAGAAAAAAAGGACAATATCTGTACCAACTGTATAAAGAAAGGTTGCTTAATTCGCAAATAGCGATAAAAATATGGAGAGTGGTGATTGATTTATGCTTCTAAAATGGCAAACCTCATCTTGATGGCACTCGATGATCATGGCGCATTGAGGTATATCTTCAAGTGCACCAAAAGTTGATGTGCATTGAAGCAAATCCTCCATTATCATCACCTTCCTTATGCTAACATCCCACCCTCCATTCGCCTTCCCGACCCGACCGCCTAAAGCTCGGCACAAAACCTAACAAAAATCACACAAAACATGCAACACAATCTATGTCCTCCCTTTCTCTTTTTTTGGTTTTGACTTATGTATAGTGTGATGAACATTTGCTTACTTGGTGTCCAAAGCAAATTCCTAGCACTCTCTTTTGCATTGCATCCAAGGTTTGCACAAGGAAGCAAAGCCGCAAGATCCAACCGTCGTCGCCGTACGCGTCGTGAGGGCTACCGCTGATCACGAAGCCGTCGTAGGCTTGGAGATCTTCGGCGCTCGGGAACTCCCCTTCCACCACCCTGAACAAGTCCCACCTCTCGCCCTCGTCCCCGAACGCTTGCACGAAGACTTTGTAGTAGCCGTCGTACATCTTCGTCACGTATTCGGAGTCCTTCGCGGCGAGGAGGAGTGCATATCTCCTCTCCCCTCCTTCCTTCATGGTTCTTGAGCAAGTGTGAATTAAGTTGATAGATGAGAAAGAGAGAGAAAGAGAGGGGTTCAAGGAGTAGGATTGTGTGTGTGTGTGTGTTATGGGAAGTAAGTAACATGTGAAGGAGTTGCTCTTTATAGATAGAAGTGGGGAGGGGGGATAGGAATCAAAGGAATTAATTTATGGTGTTTTTTTTTTTAGTTATAAGCTTTTTCTCAAACTTCATGGAACTACTCAGATCGAGAACAAGTAATGTTTTGGAAGGTGTAGTGGCGTGCAAAATGTTGAGCACCACTAGGAATGAGCAATTGGAAAGGCAAGATTCAAGAGGCATTGTGTTTTAAGGAAAGGTTAGATTCATTCAAATACCTTTTTAGTTAACTATATATATACATACATATTTGTTTTTAAAGTACAATATTTTAATCAGAATATATACCTATATATCAACTAGCAAAATATTCTTCCTCTCTCTCTCTCTCTCTCTCTCTCTCTCTCTCTCTCTCTTTAGAGTTCCACATAGAGTATCGAAAGTGGAGAGGAGTGAAGTGATATTCCGGCATAAATGTTTACTTTCGCTGTTTGACTCATCGTAGTTTTACCTTTGGTCGAAACTCATAATCTCGAAACACCCCAGACCAAAATATTAAAATATTAGCCAATAACCAATCTCCCATACCTTCAGCTTTTGCGTCATTCACTTTCTGTCAAATAAATTGTAGAACAGAAAAAATTTTAGCTCCATATATAACTATCTATACAAACAAAGGACGGAAAAGAAGTAATTTTCACCTGAACTCTAGTTGATCCGAGAGTCTACTTCAATCTAAACTTCACCTTAATTTGGCGAAACAAACAGACCCATAGTAACATGCTTTATCAAATACCGCTTATATATTAGTCACATGTCATCATAATATATATAAAAAACAATCCTAATTAAATAAGCCTTATTAATCATGTGTTAGAACTAAAAATTTTGCCAGTATTTCTACCAGTTATGCTAAGGAGTAGTGCGAATATGTTAATCATGTTCCATATATTTAATTGGCTTAGCTTAATTAGTTACATCACTTTGATGATAAAACTTGGTTGCAACAAATCACTTATATAAAGAGTGCAATTTTCTTTTGCTCTTCATCTAGTTTGCATCCATGCACCACAAAGATTAATTAAATTAAGTTGATTAATTAATTGCATGAATCCCATTTTAATGCAAATTAAACAAAGTTCCTTTAGCTTACAAGCTTCTAAAATATTAATTGCCCCCAATTTCAAGTCTACTAATTCTTTACTCCTCAATTTGAGAAAGCATACAACACACTCAATTAATCTTATGTAATTAATTCTACATTATTACTAATTCCTTAATATGAAAGCAACATTGGAATGAAGGGAAATTGCACTACAAAAAATATTTACTTAAAACAACCAATTCTTTTCGCAATCATTTCACGGTGAAGTGGCGGCGCATGATAGGTAAAATAGAGAAAAATTTAATGGTAGTTTATGTCAACATTGTTCTTGTTGATATCTTATGTAACAAAGCAATCAAAGTAATGATATATAATATTATAATTAGCTACAATTAAAGGGGGATATTAGAGTGCCTAAAATGCCACTATCTTTGGACTTGAGTCCACAAATGCGTCTATATGCACAGCATATATAATCCATTAATAAAAGATATATAAAGATGGAAAGCAAAAAGATCCTCTAGTCAAAACCCCACTATTTCTATTGGTAGACATTCTATAGTGATGCCCCGATATGAGTCCACATTAGTCCGTACAAATTTTGTAGTAATTTTTAGGGACCGCTCGGTTCGCGCTATTCTGTCAGAATTACTAAAAGTTTTACATAAACTTTTTTTGATTATTGTGTTGATTCATCCCTTACGTAGGGCTGTCAACAAGCCGAACACGAGGCCAACTTGAGATCAACACGTTTAATAAACGAGTCAAAATATCGAGCTGAAATTTAGCTTGTGTTCGACTTGCTTATTAACGAGCCGAATGAGCTGGCTCACGAAAAACAAGTTAGATTGTCGGCCCTACTATTGGGTGAAAAATAAAAAAAAAAGAATCTTAATATACAATCTTAATCTTAATCTACTATATATATATATATATATATATATATGAGTAAAGCTACTATACTCTTATGAGTATAGAGCCCTTCATACTCATAAGTTGTTTTCGATGATGGAGCTTCCGAATCGACGATCCATACCGTTAAATATGATCTAGAGCATTTAAAACTTATATATATATATATATATGGTAGGACTACTATACTCTTATGAGTATAGGACCCTTCGTACTCATAAGTCGTTTTCGAAGATGGAGCTTCCGAATCGACGATCCACACCGTTAAATATGATCTAGAATATTTAAAACTTCTAGAAAATAAATTTCGTAATTTTTCGAAATCATTATAAAGTCCATCAAGTGGGCATAAAATGAATGGTCAAAATTGAACGACGTCATAAAAATGGATGATCGGATTCTTCAATTTAAGATCCGAGTTATTGATCTTTATCTACATAGTGAATAGAATTTTCTATCAAAAATTCAACAGATTCCGATTCTTTTACACCGTTAAACGAGCAAGTATCCCATACCGGCCGTTAAAAATTGTCTACTTTGAGATCTTTTGATCATAGGGCAAATGATGTCAAAAAATTATGAAATTTAATTTCTAGAAGTTTTAAATACTCTAGATAATATTTAACGATATGGATCGTCGATTCGAAAGCTCCATCATCGAAAAAAACTTATGAGTACGAATACGATCATACTCATAAGAGTATAGTAGCCGGACCCATATATATATATATATATTGTATATATTCTCTTGACATTTTGATCCAAACTTTAATTTATTGTAATTTTTGGCTCAAACTTTAAAAATTATTACAATCAATCTCACAACCTAATTTAATTGACTAAATGTTGACACGTTGCTGATGTAAAAATAATCTGACATCTTAATTTTTGGCGCATCACCAATTACAGTACGATTACATCACTTCCACATTGGCGATATATCAATATTTGGTCAATTAAATTGGATAATAGGATTTAATTACAATAACTCTGAAAGTTCGAATCACAAAATATAATAAATTAAAGTTAGAGGACTAAGGGTGCAATTTACCATAATTTTCTGCTCAGAGTGATTTGATCAATAATTACTATTATAATTTCCTTCTGAAGAGGATTAATTTTGATTAAATCTTAATTAAATTATGTCGATTCAAAAATTAACCCTGTGAGGATTATCAATAACAAGTATAAAATGTGATTTCTATATTAATTTAGACATTTCTATCTATATAGAAATAATATATATGATCCTAAATTGCATGCAGTAATTGAATTGTAATGATTAAATTCAATTAATGCAACATCTGGATATTTTTCTAAATATTTTCATTACTACTGCTTCCATAACTAACCTAAAATTATAATTCGGTTAGTTAGAGAGTTTATTTAAAGTGAAATATATGACTGAAATAAAAGTTTTGTAGCATAATTTGTCAGTGTGTTCTTCACCTGAGTTGAACTCATTTTTCAAAAATCTGAAGAGTTTTCAAACCCTACAAACCTCAAGCACGATCACGACTTGCGAGAATTGGTTTTGGTTTCGATTAAAATACTCTGAATCAGTTAGATCATATTTAATGGAATGAATTGTCAATTCAGATACCGAAACCTATTCATGCAATAATCGATAAATTTATACGGAGAGATAACTCTCTCTATATAGCTCTCTAATAATACAAAGATACCAACTAGAACCCATATTCCAACCAAAAACTTATAACTAAACATATTATTTCGAGTAATGAAATAAGAGTAGAAATTGAATGGTGAAAACTATATCAACCCGGGAAAAAAAAATCATTCTACTTAGTTCAGATTCTACTTTTATCTACTTCTGAAAAATGAATGAAGAAAAAATGACACGTAGTTTTTTTTAAAAAAAATTATTCGGATCCTAGGATCGAGGTTGTCGAAGACAAGTTGTTTGTTGGAAGTGTGGAAACTAAGTAGGATTCTCTAAAACATAAATAGCAAATTGTGAAATATTCTCTTTAACCACCAAATATGAGACCACTATTTAGTTTCTACTTGCACTCTAGAATCTAAGTTACTGTCTACATGCATATCCCACATGCCATTTTTCTCTCAAATTGTAATATTCTTGAGAAGAGGTTCATTGAACCAAGCCATGTTTTTGATATATAATTCGATCCACATAGCATCTTAAGACTAAATTCCACTTGTGGGATACCATCAATTAAATGAGACATATATCCAAATTCACTTAGGCCTAGTTTGGTATTGTAGTGACTTTTTTATACTATAAAAGGCTTAAAAAATTTAAAAGTGTTTACAATCTTTTCTCCTCCGATGTTTTAAAATTACAGTTGCAACCACCACCGAAGAAGCATGTGGTATAAAAGAAGAAAAGATTGAAAGTGCTTTTGGATTTCTTCGACCTTCTATAGTATAAAAACAGTGTTACGAATAAAGATTACCTGATTAAAATCGAAGTTCAAATTTAGGGCATCAGTTGCTACGAATAAAGATCCGCTAATCTAACTAGAACATCGTAAATTTACATCCAAAAGTTCGTGGAAACTTCCGTTTGATGTCATTTCACAAGATAAAGAAACATGTAGCATTTCTGATGACATGACAACTAAATCAATGATCACTTAATTTCGTCTCCATGATGGCATAACAACCGAATCAATTGTCACACCATCTTTTCAACATAGGAATTAACCTAATTGAAATAATAATTAAATCGCTAATCTAAGCTAAACTTCATCATGATTTCAAGGAGTACTCATTGTGAATTTTACCCACTAAATTAATTAACTTCATAAAAGCCAATATTTTGGGTCATTTTACTAGATAAAGAAAAAAGGTAAAATTCCTTGTGACTAGACTATATAGTTTGGTTCTTTACCATCTTTTTTAGACCTTTGAACCACTTTTTTTGCGTAGATTCCATTAAGTAGAATCTACAACACGTTGCCGAATTCTACCAGAAAAAGAGAACTTCGTTGCCGACTTTAGAATAATGTTTGTTGCACTAATATCTTTTTATTTAGCAAGGTAATATATCATTGGTACTCGCATATATTCTCTCATACTTTTGAAAATGGATATATATATATATATATATATATATATATATATATATATATATATATATATATATATATATATATATATATATATATATATATATATATATATATATATATATATATATATATATATATATATATATATATAAGAAAAGAATATTTTGAAAGGAAAATGGAGTGTTAATTAGTGCATATGATTCAAATTTGGAATCACAAGGAGATTGTGTAAATCGAATCTCATAAAGCAATTTATTACGTAACACGTTTGTAATACGAGGGTTTGTTTGGTTTTACTGCAGAATATAGTTCTATTGATTAAAGAATTGTCTAAGTAATAATGTTAATTATAAGAAAATTTCTATTAATTTTTTTCAGTAGATTGTTTTCTACAGCAAAAGTTGAAGTACCGAATTAGAGTTTTCAGTTTAGACATTGAAATTTTTATTTAAAATTCGTGCTGCAATAAATGTACCTGACTTTGAAGATTGAAGCATTTAAACTTGAACAAATTTAAACTCAATTTAGAAATTATTTGAGTGCTTGTTGCTCGACCGGCTAATCACGTTGAATACATTTCAAATTACGAGGGAGGTGACATTTTAGTCGTCAAAATTTAATTTGTTACAATCAAGTCTCATAACTCAATTTAACTAACTAAATATTAACGTATCACTGATGTGAAAGTGATGTGGCATCTTAATTATTACCGTATTATCAATTACAACACTTCTCTATCACTTCTACGTGAGCGATATATCAATATTTAGTTAACTATATCAGATTATAGGATTTGATGGTAACAATTTTAAAAATTACAATAAATAAAAATTTGAGAACGAAAATGTCACGCACATCATAGTTTGAGGACCAAACTTGCAATTTATCCCCCCAAAAAAAGCACTTTTAGTTTTAGCCACATGATTATCAAACTAGAAGTAAAAACTAGTTTGACTTGGTCAATTGGACCTGTTGACCATGAACGAGCCCGCCACTTTAACTGTCCGAGTCAACTCAGAAAACTACATGGGTCAAAAAAAAAAAAAAAAAGAAGAAGTCATGTTGAACCATTCAAACTAGAAAATTTTTAAATTTATCCCCCAGTGGTTGACCTAAGTCAACTCCTTCCCTCTTATATTTTAGGGGCTTTTGCTTATTTACCCTTTGCTATTATTCAAAATTTTGAAATTTATTATGAAATTACCAAAATATTCTTTTAAAACCCAATCTCATTAGTAAACTCTTGAAAAAATGGTAATATTTGAAGGAATTTTTTAAAATCAACAATGTTATTTTGATCCTCCATGAGTAAATAAGATATTTTTGAAGTTTGAAGGACATATTAGATATTATTTCTGTATTTTTTATTATGGAAAATGCTAAGTCTGCAATCCATTTTGGGTTGTAGGATTACAACTCTTGATCCAAGGGTTGTAACCCTACCCTTTATTAGGGTTTAAAAAACTCTTTTTGGGTTTTAGTAAGGAAAAAAACAAATGATAAGAAAAGTAGAGAGATATGAACCATTGGATGTTTTTTTTTGGAGAGAAAGGTAGTACTCGCTTCGTTTATTTCTTATAAAAATAAACTTAGCTAGAAATGTGAATCAACTAGGATTCGAACTCGAAACCTCGGGTATCAACCACCAAGCCCTTTGCCACTTGCGCTAGGAACGATCGGTTGAACCATTGGATGTTACGTTTGTAAGATTACAATCAAAAGTTTGTTGTAGGAGTAGCATTGCTCTTTTCTTATTGGGTAAACTTCAATTTGCTCATCTGTGGTTTAGCTCAATTTTACTTTATTATCTTGTGATTCAAAAAGTTACACTTAAAAATTGTGTGATTGTATCTTTATTTTTACTGGAAAAATTTACTATCAAATAAACTAGCAAAGTAAAATTCTTGATAACCACAGAATAATTAAGTGTAAAATTTTGATTTGCAGGGTGGCAAAGTAAACATATACTAAACTACATGGTAGTTAAGTATAACTTTTTAAACAACCGAATGGCAACGTGAAAATAAGCTAAACCACAGGGGGCCAAATTAAAGTTTACCCTATATTATTTTATAAATAATGAGAATTATATTACTTACTTATTATTTTAATATATATATATATAAACTAATAATTAATAATTCATAATGTCATACTGTCGTCACTGGTTGGACCAATTGTCGTTGAACAAAGGTTGTAATTTCCTAAGGTTGTTTTCAAACCAAGGATAAAGTTTTGGGCTTTCGATCGCGCTTTGACCCGACAATAATGTCCTAAACAAAGCCCAATCCAAACAAGACCTAAAACTATAAGATCAATTTGGCCCAATTTTATAGATAGAACCACTAATTTATGGTTTTTCTTTTTATTTTTACGATAAACTTTCCTTTAGTCCACTTACACTTTGCCACATTATAGTTTAAAATATTGTACTTTTCTCTCATATTTTAGATACCGTGATATCCTATACCTACTCTTGATTTGACCAGTTAAATTGTATAATATATGCTTGTTGTATTGGTGTGTATATTACTGAAAAGAAAATATTCTATTAGATACATCTCATCCCACTTAGACACAATTTGTATAAAGTCAGATGTCACTAAATTTAGTTTTTCCTACTTTTATCCTTGAAACCCTGACAGGAGACAAAAATTAATATTCGAGAACATTAATAGAGAAGGCTCATTTCAATTCCTACAAATTGGCTCCTTTTTTCACATGTTATTCACCACATATGTACTTGTAATCTCCATCCAATATTCTTGGCATAATAATCAATCTTATTCTTGTATAAGGTTCAATGAATTTAGCCATGTTTTTTTATCTTAACATGTTGGTGGTAGGAATTTGAAGGATTAGTGGGAATAATCTCTACAATGCACTTTTTCATTTTATTCCTTCCAATGGAATTTTTTTAGTTTAATTTATGTTCTATAAGTGGGATTGTGATAGCCAACATAGAATAATGGAGTACAAAATTCTCCTTCATCTTTATTCCCTGTTGTTCACTCTCAAGTGGGCTTTCATAGAACATCTATTAGTTGGGATCTTTTGAACATTTTTAAATTTGAGATCTCTAGTTTCTTGTAATTATTTTATCAAATTCAAAGATACAACAAGTCTAAGTTTTTCGTCCCTTTGCGGTGTCAAAAAGTGAGTTGACTATGTCATTCTCTAAAAGCTTAATTTCAGAGTCAATTATTTTTCATGGTATCAGGACAGAAAAACCATCGTTTGAATCCTTTGGTCTTCTTCTTCTTTTGTTTCTAATCAATTACATTGTTTTTAGAGGAAAAGCGTGGAAATTACTATAATAATAACTACAGTAGATTTTTATCCTACAATCAAGGTTATAGATGTTAAGAATAATAGTCCCACATTGAATATAAAAAATAAATCCTAGCGTGCATATAATCTAAAGAGTATCTGCACCTATCTACTTAAACTTTTGGTTAGGTTCGAACCCCTTAACAACAACAACAACAACAACAACAAGGTTGGAAACTTTTAAAATTTTAGAGTACATGATAATGAAAATAATAAGAACAATTATAATCTTCTTTCACAATACCCCTACTGATACATTTGCCTGTAATTAGGATTTTTATAATTTCTTACAAAAATTTGTCATGTAAGTATAGAAACCATATTGTAATAATCTCTTTCTTTAAGGAAACCTTTACTTATGAAGGGTTTAATCATCCAAGTAGTAAACAATTGTAGAGTAAAATATAAGGCCCAAAAGAAAAATGTAGCAATGTTTCTATTTTTGCCAACCTTTATTTCTACAACAATTGCTTCTTTCACTCCATCTCTTTACAATCCATGCACACACAAAAAAACAAATTAAATAAAGATCAAATCAAAATGCATGTTGGCTACTTAAGCAGTATATATTGTCAACCACATTTTACATGAAGAAACTCTCTCGGTTGTCGATCAACCGTTTACACTCGAACACGAAACGCGAATCTCACCTTCGTCCCCCGTTTTCACACCGACACTCGATAGCCTGACAAACGACTCGCCCCAGCTGTCGAAGAAGCTATGCTGACTCTCGGAAAATGTCTCCACCTTTCCTTTCGTTCTCGAATCGCTTACGAGCACCGAATCCGATTGGAGCAGGCCCTTTCCATCAAGGAGATTCTTGTAGTACTGGTTATCAAACAAAGATGATGTGACAGGGTCATTACTAACTGTAACACCTGAACTTGCACCAGCTTTGCATCTCTTGGCTAAGTCCAACGCGTAACTTTCCTCGAGGGAGCTATCGATCGGCACGAGATTTCCTTTCGAGTCCTCTTTGAATCGCTCGCTGAATGCGTTGCAGTGAGCTAGTCCAATTGTGTGTGCTCCTAAAGATAAGATGATTGAGACTTATTATACAATGGACTTAGTTTGTAACACTATATATATATATCAATGAGGTGTTATGTATGAACCTGAGAGGATTACTAGATCATCTAGTGAGAGCCCTTTGGAGGAGAAGAGCCGAGCCATTTCGTCGAGTGAGAAGCTAGTGTCGACCATGTTGGGTCTTACGTTCGAAGCTGACGAGTTCAGGCCGTCCTTTCGGCCCAACGCAACTCGTACCGACGGTCCTCCTGCCTGCGAAATCAATTGATCATTGTAGTTCATGCATAAGCAAGCCTCTTTTTAAAAAATTTTGGCCCAATTGCTTTGATCTTTGTAAACCTTTCTCTCTCTAATTATCAACTTCATGGTTAAGTTACTCACATCATACCTAGTACACAAAGTTTGATCCACCATTCACCTATCATTTATCTCCTTAAATTGTTATGCTCAAATTGTTATAGTGGAATTCATTATATATCTATATAGTTTAGGAAGTTATTTAGTTGTAATTTGATCATAATTAAAATGACTATGAAAAGATCTCTAATCCATATTCTCCTTCTACAACCACTTGTAAGAGCTACTATATATCATGCCCTAAAAGTTAGTGACAATGATTCTGATCGCGCTAAATCGGGCATATAGGTTGTTTGAATGTTAGAACAAGTTATTCAGTAATAACTTATGCCGAGTGAGAATTGGCCCCAACCAAGCCCTGCTTGAAACTTGGGCTAGACTAAATTGTACTTAAGTTTTAGCGTTGCAAGTAGCTAAAGTTTTCGTTTCAGTATTGATGAACGGCTCAGATCGAGCTATCCCTCGTAATTTGTTAGTGCACTTTCATCTGTGTATGTGCGTGCGCATTTACATGGTTCACTTACAATTTCTACTGCATCTCTTGCAGCTAGGACCAGAATATCTGCGCAGGAGACGGTGCCCGGGCACAGCACCTCGAGCAGCCGCTTCGCCGACTCCACCACCTCGAACCCACCCAGCGACTTGTTCGCGGGATCGCTCCTCTCCGTCTCGTTCCCTTGTATCAACACCGACCCATCACAACCCTACAATTGAAAGAAACCGCTAAGTTATTCGTGCAAGCACGAAAACGTTAAGGTCTCGTTTGGAATTACTTTTGTTTCTCATTTCAATTTTCTTAAAGAAAAATAAAGAAGTGAAAAAGAAAAAATATTACTAGATTTTTTTTTTTTGAGTTCTCAAACAGTTCAGTATAAATCCGCGTCGTCAATTGCATAAAATTTGATACAAAAACAAAATTAGTGACAAACAAGGCATCTTACTATGCTTATAGAGGGGCCTTCGTTATTTTTGGCTTAATTATAAAAATCTCCTTGCACTTTGCCCTGTGTCTCAAATGCCCCAGCAAAAGAAATTTCGATAATATCAACCATGCACGTTAGTCCCTCCGTAAGAATTAAGGGCGCGAGAATAACAAAATTGCAAAAAGGTCCCCCAACTATAGGCCATTTTGAAATAGCCCCCCCAACGTTCTCATTTTTCGGAGGAATCATTCATCAATTCTTAGCACTTATTTGTGCTTCGTGTGCACCAAATTCTAGATACGGGTGGTGATGAGTTGGGTCGGTCAAGAATTAAACCGACCCGACCTGTTTCAAGTGAAGGTCTAGCGGATCTTAAACTAGCCCGAGTGGGTCACTGATGATCCGAAAATTTTGATTTGGTGGGTCACTTGAAAACTGACCCGACCCATCAACCCGTTTATTTTCGAACCCGATTTCATCCAATCTATCAATCAATCAATCAATCCACTAACCAGACCTAACCCGATGCAACGCGTCAACTCGACCCGAACCCACCCGTCAACTCAACCCATCTCGTCTAAGTACTGTGATCCGAAATCGTCTAAGTACTGTGTTCCGAAACAGGCCGAAGGCCGGACCCAAAATGGACCCAAAAGTTTTTGAGATCGATATGTTCGACCCGAAACCGACCGCCCCTTGAAAATGGATGTCCCAAAACGGATCCAAACCGAGTCGGGTCGAGCATTAGGTTCGGGTCAAGATTGCGAACCCTAGTACTACTAACCCACTTTTCAAATTCTATCAGAAACTGATCGAAGGATTTTACAGAAAATAAAAATAGTAATCTTACGGTACGTAGGAAATAAAAATAAAACCACGTGGCACTGACATGAAAAAGCATTATAACACGGCATTTTTCGAAATTCACCCTATATCAAGTAATCAATTTTAAACGGTCAACTGACCAGAAGGGCCTCGCAAACTTTTAAAATTTAGAAGAATAGATTTAATCATTTAAAACTTTCAAGGACAAATACACTATGTAGACAATTCTTCCATAAAATAAGGTAAAAATATATGGAACTTATCTGAACTAGGAATCATTTTTAGTCGGCTATCTGACCTCTCAAAATTTTGATTTTACTATCCAACCTCTCAATTTATTTTATTTGAGTCAGACGATGGCCCTTTGACTTCAAATTTTGAACACGCCGTTTATCTCTATAAGTTTAATTAGTATATTTCATGCAATTCTCATACCTATAAATTTATTAAAATAAATAATTAGTTTAAATTTTAAAGTTAAAGTGCCGTCGACTAATTCAAATCAAACAAATTAAAGAGTTGGATGATAAAATTAAAAGTTTGAAAAGTTGGATATTCAATTCAAAAGCTCCATAGTTCGGATAAGTTCTGTATATTTTTTTTGCTAAGAATAAAGAAGCACCGCGCAAGAGATGGTGAAATTTGAGTCATTACCTCAACAACACAATCATGGAAGAGCAGCCTCAGAAGCTTTCCTGGTAATGTGGAGTCAAAGGAGGAAGCTGAGCTCACTGTGTCCCTCACAAACATCTCCACATTTGGGCATGAGAGGGAGTAAAAATCTAAACTGAGGTCCAAAGAGTTAGAGGAAGCTGAAACAGCAGCTGTGGGGAGAAGTGCTTCTACAAAGAGAGCATAGAGTAAGATAATATTGGTCTTGTAGAGAAGTGACATGATCAGTTTTAGACCCATTCTAGTGTGTGTGTGTGTGAGAGAGAGAGAGAGAGATGGAGAGAGAGAAAGGGAACAGGTTGCAGAGGTTGGTGGTGGTGTTCTTGGGTGTAGCTTTTTACTGGGAATCAGAAGCTCAGAGTGGAGTAAGGTGATAGAGAGAGAGAGAGAGAGAGAGAGATAGTGGGTTGAACTAGTATTGAAGTGGTACTGGTGTGAATTTATTGTGGAGGAGGGGGGAGAAGATAGGAGGGGATAGATAGGCTTTAATAAGAGTGCATTTAGTAAGACTGCTGCAGGTGCATGACAGATGGGGAGAGGGAGAGGATTGAGATGTCCCTTAAGTGCAGTCTTCTGCTTTTATTGTGGATCATATGTGAAGTCAGTCTTCTGCTTTTATTGTAGCACAGCTGTGCAGTTTTACTGTTGCTGAAGCTTGGAAGGTTGGTGCTCTGATTGCTGCCTTGTTTAGAAAATTCTTGAACTTTTTTTTTTTTTTTACAGTAATATTAGTTTGGTAAAAATCGTACGGAACTTATCTGAACTATAGATCATTTTGAGTTAGTTATCCAACTTTTTGAAATTTAATTTTACTATCAATTTTTTTAATTTGTTTGATTTAAGCGAATCAACGAGACTTTGACTTTAAATTTTAAATATGTGAAGTTAAAGTAGCATTGACCGACTCAAATTAAACAAATTGAGAGGTTGGATAGTAAAATCAAAATTTTAAAAAATCAGGTAGCCGACTCAAAATAGTCCATAGTTTAGGTAAGTTCTGTACGCTTTTACCTATCAATTTTTTAGATAAGATGGTATCATAGTAGATTAAAAGCACCCTGATTGTTAAGAAATCATGGATTCAACTTCCGTCATCCACCATTTAATGGGTCAATTCCTCATCTTTTACATGTCCTGCTATCTCTTCTATCAATGTATATATGTAGCATATCTCATCTAATCTCCATCTTGCATGTCAGCGAAGAATTAAGACTACTCTTGAATTATTTTTACTTGGATTAATTTTTTTGGTAACAAGACTGAGGATTAACATCTGTTATCATAAAAATAGATCAATCTTATGAGAAACGACTTAGAAATAATCTTACGATCTTTTTAACGTGCATGATGAAAAGCAGACGAGCCAAGACTCATGCATTGACAAGAGAAGTAACGAAAGAGGTTAAAGGATGGGGATTTTAACTGCCTACTAAATGGCGGAGGCTGAGATTTGGACCCACGTTTTCACGAAACTAATGGAGGTTAGAACTAACACTGATACTATATTATCTTGAAAAGTTTATTAGATAGAAAATAACTCAGAAATAATCTTAAATCAATCCACCGTGGAGTCAAATATGTTTCT
Organism: Puya raimondii; assembly: GCA_016920855.1. Classification (NCBI taxonomy): domain Eukaryota; kingdom Viridiplantae; phylum Streptophyta; class Magnoliopsida; order Poales; family Bromeliaceae; genus Puya; species Puya raimondii. Next base: position 40,224,434 of record JABWPP010000050.1, read on the forward strand.
TTTGTCTACGTTCTCTGGATCTCATGTTTGTTTGTCGCCTGCATGAGTATATGACTAGGCGCCACGGACACGAATACGGAACATGGAACACGATATGACTTTGATACAACGACTCGACAACTTTAAAAAAAATTAGAACACGGACACGGCTGGACACCACTAGTAATATATAATATTATTAATATAATAATATTAATTTTATTAAATATTACTATATTTCTTATATGAATAAAAGTTAATAAAATTCTTATTGACTGTTCATATATTTTAAATAAAAAAAAATTTCTCCACCATGCTTAATTTATTTATATCATTCAGAAAAAATTTATATGCATTCATCAAAAAGCTTGTTGTTTCTTTTTTAAGGGGACGCATCATGAATTGGATGCGCATTAAACGCGCGCCCATGACTGTATCCGACATGAACAAGCGAAGCTTATAGCCCCGTCTGTGATACATAGGTATATGGTGAAAATTGAAGAGGCCACTATATTAAATCCCCATGCACTATGAGAAATAGAAGCTGTCTCATCTTAGTTGTCTATATCACTCTTTTTTTTTTTGGCCATCAATGTGGTGGCATTCAAGTAGTGGTGGTTGTGGTTTTAGGTCTGTTGAAGGAGGAAGTCTACTGTGTCACGCTTGCACCACGTCATTAGTAACAAGTCAATCACATCTCTTATTTTCAACAAAAAGTATAATAAAAATATTTTTTTATAATCATGATGGGACATATATTTCGAAAAGGAAGCATTTGATTGGTTTGGAACGCCACGTCATCAATATACCCGGTGCATTCTAGAATTTTTCCTTCACCAGAAGATATTCTAGAATGTACCGGGTATATTGATGATGTGGCGTCCCACCAATCAAATACTTTCTTTTCGAAATATATGTCCCATCATGATTATAAAAAAATATTTTTATTATACTTTTTGTTGAAAAGAAAAGATGTGATTGGCTTGTTATTGATGACGTGGTGCAAGCGTGACACAGTAGACTTCCTCCCGGTGAAGAGAGTATTTGAAGTAGAAGTATACTCCTAACTCTTTTCTAAAAGTTAAATCAGAGGTTTTTTTTTCAAAATAGAAATTTTAATTCACTCAAAGGTAGAGGTAGTCCTCCTATTATGTCCTCATAAGATCTTTTTTTAATGAAGAGCCCCGTATAGAATCAAAAATCTCTTAACCATTAGAATAGAAGTAAGCCCCATATCTCCTTTGTACTCTGTACTGGGGCAGTGATTAATTAATTTCTTTCCCTAAAACTGTACAATGTATTCACGGATTTTTTTTATAAAATAATTTTGTAAAATTTTGTAATTTATAAAATAATCGTGTCAAATTTTTATTTGGCAAACTAATCATTTAAACGCGGTGAATGAATCATTCACCGCATTTTTAAAAAAAATTAGATTCACCGCCTTTAGAAGCAGGTCATAGATGAGGGGAGGGAAAGGAAAAATAGTTGTTTAATGGATATGTATAGATAAGAAGGTGAATGATTCACTGCCTTTAATAACCGTACGAGATATTCTGAATGCGGTGAATCATTCACCGTCTTTAGATGATTAGTTTGCCAAATACAAATTTGATAGAATTATTTCGTAAATTACAAAATTTTGAAGAATTATTTTATAATAAAAAATCATGTATTCACACTCTTTACTATTTAATGAATTGTCTATAAACTTTTCTTTCAACCAAAAAAAAAAAAAAAAAAAAAAAGAGAATAAAGTTAAGTGTTATTATGCCCTAATTCCACTTGATTTAGTCATCATACATCCACACTCTTCAGCTTCTCCAATTGCAGCTTTATTTCATCTGAAGGAATTTCCAGGCACTGCTGCAACATGAGTTGAAAAACATGATGTATCTGTGAACTTCTTTTCTATTGCTACATTTGGATGGATAGAGAGAGAGAGAGAGAGAGAGAGAGAGAGAGAGAGAGAGAGAGAGAGAGAGAGAGAGAGAGAGAGAGGAGAGAGGAGAGAAGGGAAAACAACAGAGGAAAAACTAGAAAAGAAACAACAAATAATATGGCCAGATCTTATGTTGTTTGGATGCATACAAAAGAGAAGGAAAAAAAGAGAGCTTTTGAGAGTGTTATTTTCTTTTCTCTCTCCACTACCATGTTTAAGAGAGAGAGAGAAAAAAAGTTATTGCTACTTTTTTTCCCCCCTTTTATCCTTCCATTTCTTTCTTTTTATTACAATCTAAGAGAGAGTTATTATTTTGTTTTCTCTCCTTAAACTTTCTTCTCTTTTCTGTTTCTCCATCCAAAAAAAGCATAAATACTTCGAGGCGTATTTAGTGGCACATAAATTGGATCGAATTGCACTGCTTGTCCCCAAACTTTCAGCTAAGTTTCATTTTTGTCCTAGAACTTTTTAAGTTCCAGGTTCAAGTACTAAAATGAAACCTTACTGAAGGTTTCACAGTCTCGCATGTTGATTTCAAAAGTTCAAGTTCCAAAATGAAACTGGACTAAAAGTTCAGGGACTAGTGGCGCAACTTACCCAAAAATCTAAAATTAGAAACAACTGACACAGGACATCCAGAAGAGAATTTCGATTCAACAATATTTAAGATCAAATACAAACTATACATTGAAATCGAATGGATACAACAATGTTACAACAATGGCCACGGAAGCAGCGTTGGAATGAATTACTCTGAATGAATGCATGTGTAGATAACTCTGATACACAATTTGTAGACCGAGCGCAGAAAAAGAAAACTTGCTAATGATAACCAAATTTTATCTTAGGCCGCCAACTAAAGAACTGCAGAGATCGTGGAAGAGAAATGCAGAAGGAAAGAAGCAGGAGCAAAGTATCGTGATATCTTACGACCAACCGTGCTGGTGCAAGCTTCGGGATCAACTGATTTGCACATTAGATGATCTAACTTCATCCTGAAAAAACTGGAATCGCCTGCTGTCATACGAGTTCCACAGTAACCACTTTCTCTTTCCCCTTGTCATTGGGTGCTATAGAAACTTCTCGCAAACAGGACATAACTGTATGTTCAATGCGTTTGTTTGGCACAAAAATCATCGAGGTTCTCTTTCTTTTGCACCCCCAGCGGCAGACTACTGGAGTTACCTTCTTTTTGGTCCCGAGATATCCTTGGCAGTTGGAAGCCCCACAGCAGCACTTAACTGTGGAGCCGAACAGCACAAACCTGAGAAAGTAAATGAACCTCTCTATTAGCTCGATAGTTATTTTAAAAGAAAAAAAAGAAAAAAGAAGAAGAAAGAAATGTTGGATGAGTTCAGCTCAAAATGGAAACAGCACTAATTATATATATGCATTTGAACACATAAAAGAGAGAGACAGGTTAGGATGCTTATTAAAGCACCAAGCTATTGGTGCTGGCAGTATTCAGGCCTGCAATCTGCATCAACATCCGTGGGAGGGCACTTACGCATATTCAGAGTTCGAAAAACAAGTTATTTGCAGCTAAAGGACCCATACGAAAAAGATATATGGAAGCTGTACAACTTTTGTGGGAAGTGCAGGGACTTGTTCTATCTGTTTGTGTAATTAGTTGATCTATCTGTAAGCTAATAGTGTGGCAATGATATACTGGACTAGTTAAGTTGCACAAGAGCAATCAGATGAATAGATATTCCATAGAGCTAGAAAATATAAATCAAAATAATAAAAAGTACGCAGTAATTGATAAGACAATTGTGAATATAACAAAACATTACTGTTCTCCAGGTACCTGTAATCATATGTCAGGGTCTCACCAACTTCTATGGAACGAAAAGCGAAAATACCAACGCGCGTCTCCCCGTCAACTTGCCTAAGAAGACAAAAGGATAAGCATAGGAAATGTCAATTACACGATGAAGACCATGCTTCAATATGCTTGAAACAGATCATTTCTTGTACACGATAAGAATCATTCTTAAGGAGCTATTACCACTTCTCTAATTTACAATTTGGGTTGCAGCTGTGGTTTAAAAAGCGTGACGCATTTCCTTTAAATGTTGCATCAATTGTAAAGTCTTTGCTAATCTCACACATGTAGAAGTTCTGATCACCACGGAATTTCATGTCCCAAAGCCTTTGTTCACACGTAGCATCATCAATAACTGCAAAAAAAACAGGAGAAATTTTATTATCAATAAACTATAAAGTTATGTCAAACAATGACACACCAAACATATAAAATTGGAAAGTTTCTATGTTTATTAATGATATGTATCTAGAGTCAATACTTTCTGTGAAAATGTAATGTTTCATCTTAATCATTTCCCAAATGAAATTCTAGCAGATTTTATGATGCACCAAGAGTTCAATACCTTATCCATGCCCATACAAATAAAGATACTATTCAGTTAGTCTACAGATAGGTATTGGTCACCTGTTTCCATTGTTAGTTTTTAAATGCGAAAAGTAGGAATGTAGCTACGTACTAATAAGATATTTGCAGACTTGTACTTTCAGGAGAGAGGATATGATACTCTGTAATCTTTCAATGTATTATACCACTTGGGGACGGGAGGTACAATATGCTACAAAATCTGAAACTTACATGTTTTAATGAGCTAGTAGCCATTGGAGTTGGACTATGATAACCAGTTACTACCATTATGAACTACTAGTTAGCTTACTTCTCACAAACATTTAGCTATTACAATTTTATAGAATGTTTTGCACTTGTTAGGCAGTGACACTCACTGTCAAAGTTATTATTACACTTCTCCAAAGAAAAGGTATTGTATTAAATGTTAGCAGGAGTATGAACTATTTTCCAGAGGGGTATCTATGCATGTAGCCATATAGTGCCATATCCAAAGGAATATTATCTTATTATTCAAGATCTATGTATCAAATTTCTATATTTTATTTGTATACCATATCTCAATGCTTCATGATTAAGCACTTCGGAAACATGAAATAAAAAGGCAAACATTCTCATTAAAAGGCAAGCATTCTCATTAAGAAAAATAAGCATTGCAAGTTATTTTTCAAATAAACCAGAAAATGCTCGTTGAAATAACAAAATGATCACATAACCAGAATTACTTTTATAATGAGTTACATCCATTGTTTAACAAAGCAAAATTGTATTTAATGATGGTGCAAATTAGAAATGATGAAGCAAGTACTAAAAAGAGGACATAAAATTAATTCCTGTTAAATATGTAGAACAAAGAATGTCTTGCTACCAGATATTTACCGAACAGACAACCGTAATTATTCAACAAAGTGAAATATATATATATATATATATATATATATATATATATATATATATATATATATATATAGCTACCTTCTCCAATGTACTCTATCACAAAATCGCCCTTGTCAATACTCTCTAATGCGACAACTCCCCATCCACAATTTTCAGTCTGCAAGTAGCATATCAAATACTTGATTAGGAATAATATGAATATTAGAATCGGATATTCCTTCAAACATAGAAATTACATATTGCCACGACAACAATAACTACAAAATAAAATAATGCTCAATGTGGCTACTGCAGAACATCAAAAAATGACACAAACCCCATAAGTTTCTCAGTGCTGCTCATTATAACCTAGCTAAATTGCACAGAAAATATACTCAAAGCATGCATAGCAGCAAAAGTGTCTTCCAGTTATTGCTCGGGTTAAATTGGTAAAGTAGTACAAACATATCAATTGGTGATAAAGGTATCAATCAAGTAGGTATCCCTCATAATTCTCAAAAGGCAATGTTGATGCTCAAGATTACATCCCAAAATGGTTAAAAAAAAGACAATAAGAACACGCAACTCCTATATGATAGTGGCGATAGGTTACAGGAGGAAACAGTAAATAAACATAACAGTCAAAGTCTCAAAAGGCAGACGAATTAAAACGGCCAAAAAAGATGAATGGATAATCGAACCCAAAACTGAAAAAAACCATACTTACCAGGGAATTGACAAAATCATACAAAGTACCAAATGCCAAGTAACAAACTGAAGGTTGTAGATTAATGAAAAAGACAATCATTGAGTAATTGAATAACCAACACCAAATGCAAGGACTAACACAGAGATACAAAGTGTTGTTACTAGTAAAAAAAAAGCAAGTTAGAAGCAAACCTTACCTTAACAACTTTAATCTTCTTCTCTTTTCGAAACGGCTTGTTCTTGCACATATCTGAGCAATGACAGGCCTTGGAACAGCTTATTGAAAGACCCCTGTTGAAAATAGTAACTAATGTTAAAGCTTTTAAAAATTGGAACTACTGTTATAGCAGCATCTGTGTCATATAGCAAGCAAGATACTATGTCCCATCAATACAAAAGTGTACCATAGATGACATGTTGCAAGTAAACTGCTAATAAAGGGATAAAATACAGGAACACTTAATATTTGAGGAAATAAGGCATCACACGAAAATAAAGTACAATGAACTTGCTCAAAGCCAAAAATAATAATAATAATAGAAATCATTCTTGATAACAAGAATGAAGTAATATACAACGTATGAAGTAACACTTCTGGTATCCGATGAAATCAAGCAAACCGTCATACCGATAAAAAAATAATAAAACAAAAATAATTGATAATACCTGCATTCACAATCATCTTTGCATGTTGAATCAGGACGGCAATTTGTGCATCCAACACCAGCATCAGCACCATTACGCTTCTTCTTAACTAAATATACATCTTCCTCAAGTAAAGGTAAACGAATCAAACTGAAACATTTCTCAGGTTTTTCTTAAGAAAAATAGCCTTCAAAACAAAACTAAAATTAATACGATAGCATCAATACAATATATTCTTAGTTTTTTAAAAAAAAAGAAGCAGCATAACCTGACAAACTATTCCTAACTGAGATCCTATTTTCTATGATTCCAACATTAATCAAGGATACTGCGCTTAATATGTACATATGGAGATGGTTCAGCTGTGTTCTCCGTAACATCATTCAAGATGGCACCAATGCTGAACTCTTCATTGATGTATGGAAGAGGTAAGCGGTTAAAAGCTTCCTGTAAATGAAAATGAAGTCTTAAAAATGTACACAACTTAGAAAGTTATATAACTTGAGAGAACTCCCTTGGCAACTTTTTTCCTTCAAACTAGCTTAACCAAGAGAAGTTCGAACTTATAAATCTGTCAACTTCAGAATTCACCAATCTCTCTAGTTGGTTAAAAAAAAAAAACTAATTCAGATAAGTCAAGTTTTTAGATATTATTAATAGAATGTCGCTACAAATAAAGACTTCTAAATTTCAAATATAGATCACAATAGTACAGCACGAATTTGCCACATTCAAGAACCCCCAAATTGAAGAATGTAACATTGTGAAAGAAAAAGGTAGGAAAAGAACAAAAAAAGGTATAAAAATTTCTATGAACGGACCTCTACATCACTCATCTGATCTGCATGCTGTCATTGAGCCAAATAAACCAGTCCTGTTAGCTACCTAGTGAATCCATAATTAATAAAGATATAAAGCATGAACAAGCAAACAAATGCCAGATAAGGCATGACTGGGAACAGATTCTGAATAACATAAATATTCAAGTCGGGTGGTATTTAAATAGTAAATGTGCGTAATGGAATGGTTACATCAAGCTTAGAGCAAAACAAAGACAAGCTAACAGCTTATCAAGCCTACATACTATATGTATAAGGAATCACAAAAGATCTTTAAAAAAAAAAAGGTAAATCCTGACTTTAGTAAATAGATACAGAACAAAGGAAGACCTAAAAAATCTTCAAGGTAAGCGAAACAGGAAAAGTAAATGCAGCCTAATTTCTACATGACATAGTGCAATCAGCTATATCTCACCAACCTATCCATGCAAAAGTTGTACAAGGTTGTAAGAGAATATTTTGCAAGGAGAGGGGGGCATAAGGAGCAATAGTAGGAGAGGGACAAGCAAAAGTTTCTAAGTATTTTGTTTGCTGAATAGTAGAATACAGATTTTCTGACGATGAATCAACAAGAACAGAAAAGGAAAGAAGATTTTCACAGTACAAATTCAGTTTGGGATGATATTAAGAAAGTTGCCCTCAGCTTTAACTTTTAAATATTTTCACAACAAAGAACAAGAATGTTCAAAAGAAAGTTTAAAAGTTCAAAATGAAAAGGTTCTTCAATTGTTTGATAAGTTGCATGCAAAATAGGTTGTTTAATTATGTCAAGTTGCTCTTCGCGCTATTCCAAACAATCCAATGTGCCCTTAGATCTTTCTGAGAAGCGGAAAGAAATCTGGAACTACTGAGTGCATAAACTTCAATTTCTTGCTTTTTGCACAAAACATGAAATGATAGTTCCTTCTACAAGCTTAGTAACTATACAAAGTAAGGAATTAGGGGTGAAACCATGTAATAGTATGCAGACTAACTTAGAATACTAGAGCTGATGAGATTGGAAAGAAATGAGATTTTACAATAAGATCTAAAAGATGAATAAACAATTGCAAAAGTAAATTATTTCCCTACAAACGCTGCCAATAATTTGCAAGCAAAACGGAAGCTTCTACCGCAGTCCAAATTTGACTAATTCCAAACATAGAAGAGTAAAGAATATCACAGTCTAGTGAAGGAAAGAAGAAATCGACCTCCTTTTCCAGTAGCCAATCAGCAGGGTGTCTCCAACAAACTGCATGCCCTCGCCGATTCTTTATAGGAATGAAATTATCTGGCCATGGTGCACATTTTTTATGAGCTGCAATTATACACCGTACACAACGCCAATATCCTTTGTGCTTACAAACGAAACAACCCTGTTTCGAGGAAGACAAAAATGAAGAACATGCTCAGGTCAAACGAATCTATTGTAGAAATCTTCTTTTCTACTTTCAAAGAAATACATTTGCGATACATGGTATAGTTTTGTCATCAAAGGATTGATCTAGTACATGTATAATCTATTAACTATATATTTTGATGGTACCTAAGTATTTAGCATGCAATTATGCAAATATGGATTCTATATGAAATCCAGTTTCACTCCAGCTCATTGATCTACATTTTAATGGTTTCGAATTTCATTGGCTTCAAAATTGAAGCAACAAGTATAATAACCAGAAAGGAGCAAATGAAAAGGAAAAACCAAAAATCAAACCACAACTTTATTTTTTCTAAGGTAGATCACAACTTTTTGATTTGATCAACATTGTCGTAGATCATTGATTGCCAAGCTGTTGGAATCTGTTATAATATGTGCCAAGCAAATAGGAACCATGTCAAATAAAATAATAGCATAGCTTCTTTCTATTTTCAAATGCTATGTGAAGAAACTGCTAAATATGTAAAATCTCATATAGCCAAACCATCAAAAGGCATGGGTCTTGGAGGTAAGTTCTAGATCAAAACAATCCACTTTGATCAAAAGATATGTGTTTTGACCAAAGTTCGACTTGGTTAATCATACATACTTAAAGAACTTGCCATTAAAAGATTGCAAAAGTAATTCAAAACACCGATATCTGATGAATGGAAAGTCATGTAAAGATTTGAGAAAAGTATGTTTTCCAAATTCCATTCAGATATTTTATTGCTAAATTTAGGTTACGAATGATTAATTAATAGAAAGAAACCTCACAAGAACTAAAAATATTTATAGTGCCTGAAAAATTATGAAAAACTAAGATCATGATGCATAAAACTAACAATTGCATAGATCCCAGAAATTCTCATCCCAAGATTAATAACCTAGTAATGTTCCCACAAATTGCTAGCAAAGTAAGATCAAATGTATAGCTACAGAGAACTGAAAAAACTTACATGTTGAGGGCACTTGAAAGGTTTAGAGAGTCCACCTGTTGACTTCGCACAATTCTGGTGGAAGGTCCCCTGACAACCAGAAACTGAGCATTGCACCTCTTCACGAGGATAGATAACTTTAGTGCACAAACGGCATTCAACCTATGGGATCAAATTATAAACCAAATAAAATATATCTAACAAGAAGTCAATTAGTAGATGGCACGAACACTTTTAAAAGGTTCTGGGTAAAAGGACTGTAACTATTTGCAGTAAGATAAAATCTCTCTGTAATTCATATAAATGTTTGATACATTAATGGAAAGGATTTCCAACAGATCACAGAACTTCAAAAGAATAACTTGTCGTCCAAAAATCTGTCTCTATAGGAATTAACAAGATTAAAACTTTCCAGTAATACTTTCATGCATGACACTATAAAGCAATGCAAATCAATTGTACACATAAGTGTCTCTACCAGTTTCTAGTTATAATTACGTAAGAAGACTTATATGTCCAAAAGGAAGGGGTTCAAGTAACAAGATCGATCACATTAGACTTATCTAATTCTGGAAACCAAACAAAACCAGATTCAGCACTAAATGCAGTCTATGCGGCCACATATGTGGCTGCATACGCGGTAAGGACAGTGAACTACAGCACATATTTACTAGGCAGCTAACATGTGGCAGCTGCATATCGTTTATAAGCCCCTATAGTTGGTCTTTAGATAGTGGGTCGATTTTTAGGCAAATTCAGATCCGGTACTCTTTGAGATTAAACCTAAGTTACTCAAAGGAAGAAAAAAAAAATGGTCAATCATACCTACCTAATGATATGCGTCTACAAGTTAACGCATAGTTTTATAATTGGAATAGGCTATTTGCCTAGATATTTGATTATATTAATTTGTTGGATAACTGTAAGGGGCCATTTGGTTCAAGATTTGCAATATTCCGGGAATGTTGTATATTTTCTATTTGGAATGGCAAGTTCGTCACTAACTTATCATGCCACTTGGGTTGAGAGGTTGTCAGGAACTTGTATATTCTTGTTAATGGACCGCTAACTAATGATTCCCATCAAATATAGGAATGAGAATACCTCCTAACCCATGAGAATCTAGTAGTCCTACTAGTTGGGAATCTACAATGATTCCACTACTTCACCAACACCATTTACAACTATCCAACTTGAGTTGAATGGTAATGATATGAATATTTTCAATAGAATACATGGAGGATTACTAGAATATTAGAAACCGTTAACCAAACAGGCCGCCCTAAGTATCATGCGTGATCACTTAAGTGAAAAATTATTACTCATGTGTTTTAGCTGATTTTAAGTGCATCTAGTTATTCCTAATTTTAAGAGGCATAATGATAAACCATGTCTGTTTATATGCATATCTTTTAATCCTAAAATTGCTAAACTGAATATGCGCTCACATACGCACTCGCATGCCGCACATGCGGTATGCAGTAGGTCAACCACTCACACTGCATGCCACTTTTCAAAATATTGACCAGATTGCCATTTATACTATTTGCAACATTCAACCGTTAGAAATTAAGTCAGACTCCATCAGCCGTAATTGGTTATCAGCACCTACAAACTATGACCATAAAGGTGATAACTTGCTTCAGCTTCCAAAATTGACAAAACGAATTACCGAATCTAACTTCCATCTACAAAACATCAAAAAAAAAGAATCATTACAAGATCGGCATAAGCAAAAATCTCCTGCACAAAATGAACTTCATAATAAAGTACCCAAACTAAATCTTGGATTTGGAGACCGATTTAAAGTCCCCACATATGCAAGAAGCATTAATCAAAATAATTGTTGCAATGAAGGAGGCTTTTGCTTTGGCAGTCTAGCACCATAAGTTAATTCCAAATATGAGTTTTCCAAGTCTGTATAGAATAATTATCTAACTAAATCAGCTCATGAACCTGACACAGGAATCTGGGTGTTTGATGACTAAGCCCAATTTGATTCTTGAGAACAAATCTAACAGCATTTGCAAAATACTAAAAAGAAAAAAGAAGAAAGGGAAGATTCAAGAAACAAACCCTCGAGAACAAGAAACAGGAGGAACAAAAGCAAAGATCAGATTATTTTCGCTTAACACCACAAAATTAGAACTTTTCTTTGCTTCACCCAGAAACAATGAAACATCCATGAAGTACATTTTACTCTTTTTAAGAAGTTCCTACCTACATTTATTTTCCCTAAAATATTACTCAATAACTGAAGATAAAATAAAGAAAATGACCAGATCATAATAGAAAACCAAACCCTAGAAACCAAAATGAGAAACCAAACAAGGGAAAAATCTCACCATTCTAGGGGAGTTGGTGAGAAAGGGCAAGAAGCACTCCTCCTCCGGAAACCCCGAAGCCAACTTCTTCTCCACCCAATCCCTAACATGATCCACGAGCGACCTCCCCGCGGCGCCCTTCTTGCTCCCCCGCCGTTCCCTCCTCACCACCGAGCACGTCCCCCCGGCCGAGATCGGGAACCTGAGGCGCCGCTCCCACCGGATGTCGAGACCCTCGGCGTCCGCGTCCGCATCCGCCTCGGCATCAGCGGCGGCGGTGGTGCCGGAATCGGCGTCGGCATCGGCGGCGGCGGCGGAATCGGCAGCGGCGGCGGCGGCGGCGGCGGGGGCGGAGGAGGCGGCGCCGCAGGGGCGGAGCTCGGGCAAGTGGGGGAGGACGAGGTTGCTGAGATCCGGCATAGCCGAGGAGGACACCACTGGAAACCCTAGAGGGTGGGGACTAGGGTTAGGGTTAGGGTTTAGGGTTTAGAGCTTTAGGAGGATCGGGAAGACGAAGAAGAAGAAGAAGAAGAAGAAGAGTGAAGGAGGGGTTTGTAGTTACTCCTCTTGGTAGGTTTCTTTTTCTTTTTCTTTTTCTTTTTTTTCCTTTTTTTTTTTTATTTTGTTGTTTTTAGAGAGAGAGAGAGAGAGAGAGAGAGAGAGAGAGAGAGGGGACAGGAACAGAGGAGAGAGAAAATGAGAAACGCAGCGTGGGCGGGAAAACTGGGAGGCATTTAAGACGAAAATTTTACTCGATGGTGACCCCCAAATTTTGTTTATTACCAAAATGCCCACTGCCGTTGCCATTAATGAGAGTAATTACCAAATTACCAAAACACATTTTTAAAAGAATTTGAGTTAAGCTAAGTTCCAAGTTAGCATGGGTGTTTAGATTTAATCGAAAGTTTGCGTAGGGCGCAAACTCACAACTGCATCTTAAGAGGGGATGCGAAATCGAGATCGTGTTTGGTGGAGGATGCGAAAGTTTGCGAGTTACATTTTTTGGACTTCATGTTCATCGAACACAGCCACTGACGGCTCCGTTTTAGAGAATACTTTTTCAATACATCACATGAGGTTTTGTTCTTCTGTCGTCGCACGTGCAAACAAGATTTGATTTTTAAAAATTTTGTAATGGTCCGAGCATATACATATATATATCAATATATGTGGAAAGTACTTTTCTTTCCTCCAAATATGTTGATCTGCTTGCATTTCAGCAGACACGCATAGTAAATTTTACGATCAAGTACTTTTAAACGAAACTTGCGAGTATCCTCTGCAAAGTAAATAAATTATACAAATTTTATAATTCTTTTATACAGCAAAAGGCATTGTACCGTTATTTATCGTGGCGATTTAATACATCATTTGAATTTTATTAGTCACGAGTTTTTTACTTTAGGGAAGCAAACTTAACTATAGTTTGCCCACTAGGGCATTTTGGACTATTTACATTTTGATCTTCCAAAAGACTTTTGGTAGGTTATTCAAACAGCATTATGAAGGCTCTCTAGCAAATAAAATGAAACCTTACATTTTTATTTTAAAAAACAAAATAAAAAAATATTTTAAACTATAAAAGCGTCTTACTTGGGCATGTTTGGTTGGTCGAAAGTGACGCACCGAAAGTGACGTCTTATCGATTGTTTAATTTGCGTAAGTGAAGTGACGCACCGAAAGTGACACTTTTGGAAAGTGACGTCTTATCGATTGTTTGGTTTACGAAAGTGAATATGAAAGTCACTTTATAAAAGTGGCTAGTAAAATGAGTTATAATTAAATTTTACTTTTTTAACTTCGGCTCAAAAAATTCGGAAGTAACTGAAAGTTGAGAGCTTAACTAAGAGGTTATATTTAGTTTTAATTTTAATCTTTAAATTTATTTTTAAAGTTTGAATTTCATTTTAAAATTTAAATTAAAATCATGATCACATTTTAAATTTTATTTGTAAATTTAAATTCAATATAAAATTTTTAAATTCAAATTTGTGACTTTATATTTAAATTTAAATTTTAAAATTTATACTTTTATTTAAATTTAAATTTTAAAATTTAAATTTAAAATTTAAATTTAAATTAAATTATTTTTAGCTAAGAACTTCAATTTGAACTTTGAATTCAAATTGTTCAAACTATAAATTCAAATTATTGATTGAAATTTGAATTCAAAATTTAAATTTTTAAGTTGAAATTCAAGTTCAAATTTAAATTTATTATTAAATTTAATTTTAATAATGAGTTTCACTTTGAACTTTGAATTCAAATTATAAATTCAAATATTCAGTTCGAATTGTGATTTAAACTCAAATTTTAATTTTAATTTTAATTTAAATATTATTTAAATTGTGAATTCATATTTGAATTCAGATTTAAGATCAAAAAGTAAATTAAAATATGATTCAAATTATAAATTCAAATTATGAATTCAAAATTGAACAAATGTACTAATTTCTATGTTGAACTTTTATTTTAGAATTTAATTTATAAGTTATAATTTAAACTCTAAGTTCAAATTGTAAATTTAATTTATATCTTAAATTTTAATCAGATTTAAATTTAATTTAAATTTTAAAATATAATTTTGACTTCTAAATTTAAATTTAAATTTTTAATTTAAATTACGAGTATAAGTCATTTGTTTATATTTTAACCTCTTTATATATAATTAAAAATAAAAATTACAAAACTATAGTTTTTCATGTTTCATTCTATAGCCAACCAAACAATCGAACTAAAAAGTCACTTTTGCAAAAATAACTTTTTTCACTACAGCCACTTTCGGATAACCAAACATGCCCTTAGTTATTGTTAGCTGTTAATCTTGATCATTATCTGTCTAATCGATCCGTTAACATAACATTGAAGCTTTTACATGAAAATTTATTATCACCTACTTTGATTTTTAAATATAAAAACAACTTTGACTCAATGTGTGATAAAAATTGAAAAATAAGGCAAATTATTTTTCTCTGACAGTAAAAGAGACTCAGAATTAACAAAAGACTCATCCAAAATTTTAGAAATGTCAAACTCTAACTTAAAAATTCGATGATCATTATAAAACTCAACTAAAACTCTAACTTAAATTAATTTGATGAATAATTAAGTTGCATCAAAATTATTCATCAATAAATATCATGTGCAGGGTCTATTTGTTTCACTAAGGATATGTTTGGTTCTATATAAAACTGTGCAAAAAAAAATTGGTGAAAATAATTTTGGGTGAAAAAGGAATTTTAGGTGTTTGAATGTTTTATCTGCAGGAAAGAAAAAATAGTTTTCAGTCATTTTTATTTGGTTTAAAAAAAAAGATGATTAAAAACTTATTATATATATTATCATACTATGTATATTATTATTATAATTTATATTTATAAATTAAATACATCAAAATTATATTATATGTTGAATTAATAAGTAAGTAATATAATATATATAATATAATAGTATATATGTAATACTGTATAATAAAAAAATATGTCTATAAAAAATATATATAATATATTATATTTATTAATACAAATATATATTATATATAAAAGTGAGTTTTCGTTTTCCACGCGGACGAGGCGGAAAAGGGAAAGCTCACTTTTCCTCTGAACCTATAAAAGTTTTTTTTCGTAAAAAAATATTTTATATCAAATCAAACACTATATAAAAATTATTTTATTTATGCCAAACCAAATGCTATGAAAGTTATTTTATTTTATGCCAAATCAAAAGCTATGAAAATTATTTTTTTATGCCAAACAAAACGCTATGAAAATTATTTTTAGGCCTGCAAAAAAAATCTTCGGCAACTTTTATGTGGGACCAAACACACCCTAAAAGTTCAAGTTGAAGTAGACTTTCAGGAGAATTAGAGTTCGCGAAAAATTTATTTTCCTTCCGCTGTTTATTTGTATGGTTGTGAAACTGAAGTTATCCTAATTCTGCTATTTATTTGGCAGAAAGTAAATACCGCAAAAGCTAGAGGCGTAAGAGATAAAGTAATATTTATTATTATTATTATTATTTTTCATAATTAACTTCTGGTCTAGGATGGACTGAAGTCAATTATATTATGCAAAAAATTTTAATTTTTAATCGAAAAAAATTATGATGAACCAAACAACAAAAGTGAATATTTACAGCCAAAAATCACTCTACCTCTCTAAACCTTTGGTGAAACAAAACACACGGTAAAAAGGTAGGAAACCCCCTCACCTACAGCAATTCTCAAAAGAGCCCTCTCAACTTTAACCTTTTTTTATTGACGCTCCCTCAACTTTCAATACATATATTTTCTAAATTTTATTGCTCGGTCGAGCTATTAGCTGCTAATTGTTCTATTTCATTTGCTAAAGAAACGATCAAAACTATTAAACTTGAAAACAATCATCCATAAATATGATAAATTTTTTAATTTAGTTAGTAAAAGTTACTATTTTTTTAAAAAAATTAAAATTAGGCAGGTGTCAATTCAAAAAAGTTAAATTAAGAGGCCAATTTCAAAATGACCTAATCCGGAATGATCGAAATTTCGGATAAATTTGAACTATTGTGCATAAGATAGAGATGTTTCGAACTATTTCGGTTAAGATAAGTATCGAAGTGGTTTCAACAGATCAAAAATCAAATTGTTAAAAGCAAGTGAGGGAGCTTCCGTACATTAGCAACTCAACATTTTCTTCTAATATCTAAAAAGCAGAGGACACAAGTTGGGCTCCTCCTAAGATTGCGAAGAGATGACGGTACATGCATTGAAAAAGTTCGTTGAAAATATACCGTATTATCACGTTTGGCATATATTGCAATAATACGATTATGACATATTTTTTATGATTCTATTGAAAAATAAACAAAATCACATTTTTATATATTTTAGTTTTAACTCTGTTTTATTTATTAGCGTCAGATAGATCTCAATTCTAAATGAATACTTTGCAAGTAGAAAAAAAAAAATTAAATTACAGAAAACCTTCCTGTCAATACCCGTTTTTTTACTTTTACTTTCTGACATTCAAAAACTTACACTTTACCTCCTTAAAAAATAAAAAATATTTACTTCGCCCCCCGTCGTCAGTGTTCCGTTAGGGTTCCGTTTATATCTTATTTTTTATACCCAAAATACTCCTGAAACCCTCATCCATGCCCACACATATGCCCTCTGCCGCCGCCTCGCCCTCCGCCGCCTCGCCCTCGCACGAAGTCGGAGTTGGGATCAAGAGAGGCGTGGGCGAGGGTGCGGGATGCGGGATGAGTAAGATTGGGGAGGAGGAGATGAAGAAGATGAGGACATTTTAGTCATTTTGTCACACCGTACCCCTCTGTGAATATTTTTTATTTTTTAAGGAGGTAAAATATAGATTTTTGAATGACAGAGAGGAAAAATAAAAAAGCGAATATTGACAGAAATATTTTATATAATTTATCCCAAAAAAAACCACATTTTTTTATAGGCTGGTGATTTACAACTGATAATGAAGGGACAAGCACGTGAACCTTTCTTTTCTTTTTTTATTAATTTCCTTTTTATGAGAAAAGCACAGGCACAATCGCACATGAATCTTATGTTTTCGGAGAAAATTATGCAATTTAGCCCTTGTTAATTTGCTATATTACAAAGAAGTTAGGTGGGGGCACTGGGGCCCACAAGGACATTGGTTTGTTCGATAATCACAACATTCACATGCGCGCACCAATCATGCTTCAGCAACCTCTCTCTCTCTCTCTCTAAAATAAAAGAAAATAAAAATAATAAAATAAAACTTAATTACCTCTTTTGTTTTTGAAAAAGTGAAAATGGTCATTTTACTTTCTAAAATGAAAATTTTAATTTTTTAAATCTAGTATTTTTTTAAAATATAATTAATTTAAAATATTTGACAATTATTATGCTATAAAATTTAATTAAATTATTATAGTCGCGTGAATTATGTAAGATAAACTAACCAATATCTTTTTATTTTTTCTTCAAATTGTAAATATTATACCTTGTCTACATAGAATAATTGAGGATGATCATTAAATTCAAAATTATCATTACTATATTAATCAAAAATCCGCCACATAGATATAATCTTATTCAATTCAAATTCTCGTATGTTTATGTTTCCAAAGCGAATTTTATAGGTTCCCTAATGGCATATTATTTTGAATAGGTAAAGTTAAAAAAATGAATACTTTGATTCTTAAAATTAAAAAAATTAATATTATCAAAATATATTTATGATACTTTATTAATATGTTTAATGTATTTAACCATCATTTAAATATATTTGTTCTAGCAACACTAGAAATTACTTTGATAATACCAATTTCTGTGAAGTTATATATAGTATCACAATTTGCTCCCTAGTTAGTATTAATTAACTGTAATTGTAAAATAAAATGACCCTCTAATTTTGTTTTGAAGTAAATTAGAGATAAGCAAGATATTATTTATTTTATACATGAAGAAATAAAATATTAATTTTACAATAAGTATAAGATGAGAACGATGATTAAGAATTATTTTAGTCAAAAAAAAAAGTCACGTGCATCTCTGTCGTGGACGATTACTTTGAATACAACAGAATCACTAAAATTTGCGAATGAAAAAAAGTTAAATCATTCCGTTTGGTTCAAACGTAAAACTGTAAAAAATAATTTTTCGTGGAATTTTTTTTTTCTACGTTTTGTAGTTTTCGTTTGTAGAAAAATAAAATAATTTTTCATCAACATTTGTTTGATTGAAAGAAAAAAAATTCACATTTGTTTAGCTAGGTTAAAAAACTAAATGAAAAAAAGTTTTATGCAGTTTGAATTTTCGTTTTTAGCAGAAAAACAGCAGAAAATAAAAACTTCAATTTTTTTCAAATTTGTAAAAAATATTTTACGTCCAACCAAATAAGCGAAAAAATATTTTTTATACGAAAAATAATTTTTCGATTCGTTTCAAGCTGAACCAAACTTTCACGGCCTTAGCGTTTTTGTTCGCAAAGCCCGTGCGGCGCCTGCCTTCCTACTCGAAGATGGGCAAGCCTTGCTCCTTGATGCTCGTCGGGACCTCCGCGCCTTGCGACTAAATATGCAAGAAGGAGAGAAGAGAGAGATAGAGGTTTAACCCAAAAAAACTAAGTACTCCACTACTTAGAAAAATAAGATTACAACACACACATACACATTCTCTCCCTCTCTACAATGGCCCTAGCCACACCCCTATTTATAGGCTTAGAGATATAATGAACCTAGCCACCATAACTCACCCACTAACTCACATATGAATGCACATAATGGCCCTCATAACTCACCCACTAACTCACACATAAATGCACATAATAAGTCCTCATCAATACTTAGTCAAAGAGAATCTCATACCTCATAGAAATTTTCTAAGATTTTATGGTAGCATAATGGCAGCAGTTTTCTCTCCCAAAGTGGGCTGGATTCGGGTCATCGACAACTCGTTTACAACTCGCTTTGCTAGTGGAGTGGGCCAAGGATCGGGCTGCGCATAATTTTTTTCTAAGTCCCTGACAAAACGCTGAATGCTTATACATTTTAACCTTTATATTTTATGATTATATTTACAAAAATAAAAATAAAAATAATAATAATAATACCATGTGAGGCAAAAAAGAAAAAGAAAAAAGAGAGTTATTGTTACAGTCAATTTCGCATATGCACACTTTTTGTGGCCTCATTTCTCCATCTTCTTCTCCTTTCTATCTCCTAAACCTCTCTCTCTCTCTCTCTCTCTCTAACCCCACACACGCACACACGCAAACCCTACAAACCCTCCATGGTCGTTCACCCCACGCGAACCACGCGAAGATGCCCCCCTCCTCCACCGCCCACCTCCCCATCAACCTCTTCGACCTCCTCTTCCCCCGCGGCGGCGCCGCCAACTCCGGCGACCCCCTCCTCCTCCTCCCCTCCTCCGCCGCCGCCGCCGCCGCCGCCGCCGCCGCCGCCGCAGCAGCAGCAGCAGCAGCATCTTCCCTGACCCCCTTCCCCACCGTCGGATTCCGCCGCCGCAGTCGCCCCCCCTCCGCGTGCGCGCTCTCGCGTGGCTCCCCGCGGATCCTCCGCCTCTGGACCCGGTTCAACCGCCTCGCGCGCCTCCACACCGGGTGGCCCAGGTTCGCCTCGGTCCGGGTCCCAGGCGAGGACGGCGCGGGGAACCCTAGCGAGGAGGATCGGGGTGGGGGTGGGGGTGGGGTGGGAATCGGGGGCGGGGAGGACGATGGGGCGCCCGGTAATGCCGCGGAGGGAGAAACCCCGAAGAAGGTTTTGATCTTGATGAGCGACACGGGCGGGGGGCATAGGGCTTCAGCGGAGGCGATAAAAGCGGCGTTCAACGAAGAATTCGGCGACGAGTATCAGGTCCAATTTTATGCCGATTCTCGGTTGAATTCATAATATATCCGCCTTTACTTCGTACCGTATCTCAATTTCGATTTGCATAGCAAATTGTGTCAATTTCGATCCTGCACTTTACTACTGTTTTAAATATGCTGAAATATACAGAATACTTGTGAATTTGGATGCAAAACTTCATGAAGATGGGTTGACAGATGACGCTGGTTATATTCGATTTCAATGTAGTGGAATTGCAATGAAGTTTCAATTTTGGCAGTTTATTAAAGAAAGAGACCTCTTTAATTTAGTTTAGATCTATCATAGGAATTGCCACTTACATAGATGTTCAAAAATGGGTCCAATGTGGTATGCCAAACCATTTTAGTAAATTTTTGCATTCATTTTTAACAATCATTCCACAATTTTGGACCTATTTGAGACACTGATGAAGTTTAGGTTGAAATGAGGGGGGTAAGTGGGGCATGGGCGAAAATGCAGGAGGTTCTTTGTAATTTGGCCTTAATTATTAGTTTGTAGTACGGGAGGATTTCGTGAGTGTTTTGAATTGGAGGTGATTTGGTGCAGGTTTTTATTACTGATTTGTGGACGGACCACACACCCTGGCCCTTTAATCAATTGCCTAGGAGCTATAATTTCTTGGTCAAGCATGGGACCCTGTGGAAGATGACGTACTATGGAACTGCCCCAAGACTAGTGCATCAACCCCATTTTGCGGCAACTGCAACATTCATTGCTCGGTAAGAACAATTTGCTCTATTTCGCTTAAAAGTTGAAGTTACCGAAGTAGTAGTTATAGGATCTCTTTTGTTTGTGGTGTTCTTGTATTGGTATGGTGATTTTGCATTGTGGAAGAAATTCAACTTATTTCCATCAGGAAGAAACGCTAAAGAGCTTTTAGCTTAGAAGGATATTGGAAAAGTTTTTGCATTGTGGTAGAAATCTAACTGATTTCCATTAGGAAGAAACACTAAAGAGCTTTTAGCTTAGAAGGATAGTGGAAGACACCAATCATCGATTCACATGATGATGCAGAACAGGCCTGAACCAATGTTGATCGAATTAAACCGATTTAGTTCGTCATTTTTTAACTTAGATTAGATTAGTTGAGCATATATTTTAGTTAGTTAAATGAGGATTTTTAGTTATCCTCTTGTTTGGTTTTATCTGTATTTATTTTTAGATTTTTATTGTTTAGTTAATCTTTAGATAAAGCTGTTTTGGTTGGTCATTTAGGATAAGATCAAATCCGAAGTTGGTTATGTGTATTTAAGGTTAATGATATTATAAATAAGATATAGATCTTCATTGTATGGAGAAGACGATGATATTATTAAATTAATAAAGATGATTCGGAGCTTTGGTGCACGAGCAATCTTTTTTCCTTCGCGAATGTGTCGCCCCGTATTTTTTCTAATTTTTTTCTTTTTCTATTTTTTTTTTGAATTTTCCTATTTTCTTTAATTTTCACATTTTTTAATTTTAAAAGTTTCAAAAAATCAAAAATATTTTAAAAAAATATTTTTTAAAATTTTTTAAAATTCTGAAAAGCTTTCAAAATTATAAATCATATTTTGAAGCCTTCTAAAACGTAGGATCCTATATCCCCTCCTACATCAGATTTGGTATCAGAGCTTAGACTATTTGACGGTTTTATTTTGTCAAAAGTTTTGGGCTTGTGGAAGAAAACATGGTGAGAATTGAAAAAAAAAGTGAGAAAAAGTATTATAAAAAAAGAGTTGAGTGAAAAAAAAGTGAAAAAAGTGTGGAGAAAAAAAATGGAGAGAGAGTAAAAAAAAAATGAATGCAAAAGAATGTTTTAAAAAGGTTTTTCAAAAGCATGGTAGAAGAAAAGGAATTCATATTGAGTCATTCAAAGAAATATGTGAGATGACAAGGGTCGAGTTTGATGAATGGTTGTATGATCAGACATCATATTTTGAGAGAAAAAGAAATGATATTCGGATGAAAATACTAGATGACTTGAGATGGTGATATAGACAAAGGCAAATATCTCATCTTAATTTTAACAGAATATTTTTGGAGAAGAAGAAAGAAGGTTGGAGGATATTGAAGATGGTGCTAAAATTGCTGAAGATGATTTTCAATGGATAGATAAGGTCAGATATGAATATCGATAGATCCAACTAAAAGTTCAATTGGAGACTCTAATTACTCTACAGAGTACGCCACCTACAGCACAGTTAGGAGTCGACAATTCTGATCTAGTTCCATTCACACTATCCAATTGCAAAGAAGTTCTAGATTCGACCGAGTTAGAATTTGAGCATCCGCAATTAAATCATGAAGCCAAAGTAGATGAGCCTGTTGAAAAAGAAAGATTACATATCGAGTTACCCTCATTGCCCCAGCAATATGAGTCCTCCATACCAAAACTTCAGATTGCAACGAAACCACCTTTCTCATTGATATCAAACCTTATGAAGCCTCATGAACTTGTCAGTTGTTCTTCCGACATCAAGACCAAGCCGGAAACTCGGATGATACCGGTTGTTCGACATGCAGGCATTGGGCTGCATCACTTTATTCTGCACACTTGGTTGTTTTCTATTACCTTACAAATCCAACTGATCTCGAGGACGAGATCCTGCGCAGCGGAAGCGAATGATGCAGAACAGGCCTGAACCAATGTTGATCGAATTAAACCGATTTAGTTCGTCATTTTTTAACTTAGATTAGATTAGTTGAGCATATATTTTTAGTTAGTTAAATGAGGATTTTTAGTTATCCTCTTATTTAGTTTTATCTGTATTTATTTTTAGATTTTTATTGTTTAGTTAATCTTTAGATAAAGCTGTTTTAGTTGGTCATTTAGGATAAGATCAAATCCGAAGTTGGTTTTTTGTATCTAAAGCTAAGGATATTATAAATAAGCTATATATCTTCATTGTATGAAGAAGACGATGATATTAATAAATTAATAAAGATGATTCAGAGCTTTGGTGCACGAGCAATCTTTTTTCCTTCGCGAATTCGTCGCCCTGGAGTGAGTCCAGTCCCGAAGTGAGTTCGGTTCAGGAGTGAGTCCTGATTATTTTTTCTATTTTTCTTTTTTTCTATTTTTTGAATTTTTCTATTTTCTTTAATTTTCATATTTTTTTAATTTTGAAAATTTTAAAAAAATCAAATAAATATTCGAAAAAATATATCAAAAATTTTCAAAATACTGAAAAGCTTTCAAAATCATAAATCATATTTTGGAGCCCTCTAAAACGTCGGACCCTATATTCCGTCCTACATCACATGATCTCCTTGTTGGAAATGTTGACAAGGTCATTTGGTTTAGTAGATAAGAGTACTGAGTACGAGTAGACTACCAGTTCGGGAGTCGTTAATCTCGTTTTCTTTCTTCTATTTCTTCACTATGCTAAGTTGAATCTAAGAAGACCCCAAGAATTTCCTTCTTGCAAATTTAGAAGCCTTCAAGGCAGTAAATATAGTTACCAAAGGGTCGCTACTCTTTTGTCACATGGATCTCTGAAAAGGTAAATTTGATTAAAAGAAAGAGGGTGGTTTGCGTTGAATAATTCTAAGATTTATATAGGAGCAAAGACCCACTTAATGCTGCTGTAAAATCATATTAAACTAAGGAGCTAAATTTCCAAGCTTCAAAGAGATATAGGGAGGAGTGTAGAATGTAGATGTAAGTAGATTGATACTTTCCGCGTATTAATTTGTCTAAATCTAATCCATAGATTAGATAGAACATATAAAAACAGTTTACTACAAAGAATTAGCTACCTCTTAAAGAGAAGTCTTTTGCAATGACTGGTATACATTCTGTTCTTATTTTTTTTAGAGAGGTCGTGAAAGGACTGATGAAGTACCAGCCGGATATTATCATCAGCGTCCATCCTTTGATGCAGCATGTTCCCCTCCGAATCCTAAGGGCCAGAGGCCTGCTGAAAAAGATTGTATTCACTACAGTTGTTACGGATCTTAGCACTTGCCATCCTACATGGTAGGGTAATTTTTTGATTAGATCCGCCCTTCTCTTCTTGTCCGACAAGATATTTACGTGATATGATATGTAATAATACGTGAAATTCTTGTTCTTTGATATGCCTTAGGTTTCATAAGCTTGTAACAAGATGCTATTGCCCTTCTACTGAGGTGGCAAAGAGGGCATTAAAAGCGGGGCTGCAGCCATCCCAAATAAAGGTCTATGGACTTCCTGTGCGTCCTTCCTTTGTCAAACCAGTCCGGCCTAAGGTATTGTTCTTATAGTAAATCTGTAAATGTGTAGGCAAAATAAAACTTCTTGGTGCCTTCATATACTCTACGAAATCAGAATTTTCATACATGACTTTTAAAAATTTTACTTCTTGCATGTACACTCTTGTATTTTCAAAAATGCCCCCTCCTTAGAAACTTTTCTATTAGAAAACCAACTTTCGCCCATGAATTGGATGACTACCCTACTACGATAAGGGTAATGCGAGAAACTGCACTTTCAAGAGGTATATGTGAAAAACTTGGATTTTACAGGGTACGTATACACCAAGAATATTTTACAGGGATATGTATGTAAAACTTCCTGTATTAATTTGTTTTGTTTGCCAATCTCAATTTGCTATTTCTGTTATTTTTTATCTCAAGTCGAGTCAATTATGTTTAACTTAGCCCATTACTTTTGTTTCTATCAACAGGTTGAACTGAGACGGGAGTTGCACATGGATGAGGATTTACCGGCTGTTTTACTAATGGGAGGAGGGGAAGGGATGGGTCCCATCGAAGCTACCGCTCGAGCCCTTGGAGATACACTGTATGATGAAAATCTTGGGGAACCGACTGGTCAGATTCTTGTCATATGCGGTCGGAATAAAAAACTGGCCAACAAATTGCAGTCAATAAACTGGAAGATTCCTGTTCAGGTATCTTAAATACCCTCTCAAGTTAGCTGCAATACTTATTAGTATCAGTATATTTAATCCGTGTAGCGATGGAAGTATTCCAGCTGTTAGTTGGTTGATATTTCATATTAGGGATTGTTGAATGACCTTTTTGGCAAAGTGAAAAAACATTCTTTCTGATCTTGTAAAACAGGTCGCTTTTTCGTTTTTACTACTTCAGTTTACTTTTTCAATTTTTGAGTCCAAACTGCCCGTCCGCTACATGACAGTGATGTGTAGTTTTCGCTGATTGATGCACAGATTTTGAACTGGAGTGACGTGTTTTTGAAACCGGGCATTCGATCATTCAAAATCGTGCATTATTGTTCCAGCGGAGGTACCTTTTGGTCCTAAAAGTCATAACGCGGGGTAAACTTGCAAAAGTACCTCTCAACCCTAGGCCATTTGTGTGTTGATACCATGTTCTTTGTGTCGATGAATTGTGGTTGTTCTACTTGGTATTCTTGGTTATTTCTGCTTCTCCAACTCATCTGTTGTTTTATTTTTTCCCCCCCTCTGAAAATTAGGTCAAGGGCTTTGTTACTAAGATGGAAGAATGCATGGGCGCATGCGACTGCATTATCACAAAGGTAGAACTATAGTGTGCAATCTGTCATTATGTCCTCTCCCATGCAAAATTTTAGTTACATATGCTGAATCCTTCAATTTTTGCAGGCAGGACCGGGTACTATTGCGGAAGCCATGATTCGCGGCCTACCTATCATTTTAAATGGTTATATTGCCGGCCAGGTAATATTTTTAACTATTCACGAATACCCTACTGGGTTATTTATGGACTAAATGCCCCAGTCGTTATCGTGATGAATTTATGCATGGGAGATTCCAGTCTAGGGCATTTTGATCCATAAAAAGATATTGTAGTCTGAAATTGCAAGTACAGAAAAAGGTGGATTAAAGTTGCAAAATAAAAGAAAAGGATTTCGTTTGCAAAATGCCCAAATGTGAAAGCAGTTCTTAGTCTTTTTTTTAAGAATGTTATATCTTCTGCTTCATGTACTGCCAACTCCAAATCGCAAATGTTGCTTTTTCCTAAATTTGCGGTTCGAGATGTTAGTGTGATAATCTCGATTTTTAGTGTCTGTGCTTTCATGTAGTCATCGCTTTGTTTAGAAAGATAAAATGTTTGCATCGCAGGAAGTCGGAAACGTTCCCTTTGTCGTGGAAAACGGTTGCGGAAAGTTCTCAAAGTCGCCAAAGGAGATTGCGAAGATTGTCGCAGACTGGTTCGGCCCGAGGATGGACGAGCTGAAAACCATGTCCCAGAATGCTTTGAAGCTGGCGCGGCCCGACGCCGTGTTCAAAATCGTTCACGATCTTCATGAGCTGGTTCGGGAGAGGAGTCTTCTTGTACCGCAATACTCGTGTGCCACCTAAACTTCTCCTCATCATTTTTGAGCCGCGTTTGTTCACAATCTATTTTGTAGTATATTCGTTAGTTGATTGAGGCTCTTTACTTCTCTGCGGATGTATGATTGAAATGCATGAGTAGTTGATTATATGCTCGGTATGATCTACAATTTTTGCCCATTCTTTTTCACCTGGAAAAAATTTATGATCTTTAAACCCCTCATAATCTTGGATTGTTGAACTTTGTTGTAATACTCAGTTGTTTCACTTAGGTTACTGTATTTCAGTTTATTGTAATTGATGTATTATGCTGGTATGAGGAGATATGTTTTTTTTTTTTTTTTTAGCAGTAAATGTAAGTACGAAATTGAAGTAACTCTAGAAGTTTCCAATATTGAATATTCTCTCTTCTTTTTTTTTTACCTTTTTGTTTATTATCCGTTTTGTTCAATTCCTTTTTTTTTTATAATAAACTTATCTAGATATGTGATAATTAAGTTTCGAACTTGAGATTTTGAATATGAATTATTAAATCTTTAGTCAACTGTATTAGGTACAGCATGTCGTAGCAAAATTTGCATAACTTATCATATTTAAAACTTTTTTCTTTTTTGATATTTTAAGAGAAGCAGTTGTACCTATCATCCTCTCAAACTATTTAGAGCATATGAGAATAAAAATCAATGGCATGACACAAGAAGGCATTAAGACTAATTAGTAAAATAATATGTTTATAAACCCAATATTAAATTCTGTTATGTTATGTATGTGGCATTCTAACATGTGACATTTTAAATTGAAGTCTTTCTAAATCCTAAAATTAGCTCGAATAAATACATGCTAACTAAAAAACCCCCCATCTTGAAAATAATTAAAATGGAAACCTTAGAATAAAATTTTTTACTGTTACACTTGACAAGAAATAGTAGTTCAATATAGTATTTTTTTTAAAAAAATAAAAAGTATAGTTGGCCAAATAAAAATATCCTAAAGAGTAATACAACTCATACACTCAAAAGTGAAAATATATCTTACACCTTATCAATCCAATGAAGGAGAGTCACTTACTAGTCACTTGATATGACTAGTAAAACTATTTTACCCATTGAATGTGTGGCTTGTAAGATATACAACCTGACTGAAAAGTACGAAATTTAAAAGTAACTTATATATTCCTCCAAACTTTAAGTCAACATTGTAACCCTTCTAATACCCTACAAAAATATCATTTTAATTAAATTTTGGGTTAATTTCATACAGGTCCCCACAAACATAGTGAATATCAGAAATATCCCTGCAAAGTCCAACTTTCATTAGTTATCCCTGCAAAAGTCGTAATGTATGCAGATATGTCCCTCTGGTTTGTTGCCATTTGAAATCTGTTTATTTTTTAACAGTAGAAATGTGAAATGACCGTTTTGCCCTCATAAATATGTCCCTCCAAAAGGAGGATACGAGGAAGAAGAAAGAGGCGGCGGCGGCGGCGCTCGGCGGGGCTCCCGCTTCCCCGCGGACGGCGGAGCGGGCGGACGAGGGCGGCGGGGAGGCGGCGGCGGCGGCGGAGGAGGGGCCGGGGCGGCGGACGAGGGCGACGGGGAGAGGAGAAGTAGAGGAAGAGGGCGGCGGGGGAGGCGGAGGGGGCGGACGAGGGCGGCGGGGAGGAGGCGGAGGAGGGGCCGGGGGGGCGGATGAGGATGAGGAAGATGGAGAGGGTGACGAAGATGGATGAGGAAGATGGAGAGGGGCAAAAATGTAATTTCAACTTATTAATTAACCAAGGTTAAGCATTTTAACTGTGGTTAACTAAAATTTTCTAACGGTGATTGACGGTAGGGACATATCTGCATACATTACGACTTTTGCAGGGATAACTAATGAAAGTTGGACTTTACAGGAATATTTCTGCTATTCACTATGTTTGCGGGGACATGTATGCAATTAACCCTTAAATTTTCATCAATCTCTATTAAGTTTTTTTTTAGTTTTTCCTCTTCTGTCTCTCCTCTTTATTTTTTTTCCCCTTTATCTAGAGACTAGAAAATCACTTTTTTATTTTTTTCTTTCCAAGCAGTTTAAATTTGCACAAAAAATATTCTTTTCTCAATGTAGAACAACTTGAAATTGGATGGAAAAAAGAGATGTAATTTGGTAGAAGATGATTTTCTAATTTAGAATTACTTTTTTTGGTCAGTCGGATTGCAAGCTAAAGAAAATTTAACGAAAATTGATAAAAAATTAATTAAAGAGATATTTTTGTAAGATATTAGAAGTTCAGAAAGACAAAACATCAGTGGGGAGCACCCTAACGACGCCTCAATGGGAAGCTCCTGATCTGCTGCCGCCGCATGTTAGTGTTGTCTCCATCCGAGAGTACTTTGGATGTTGTTTTATACTAAAACCTAAATTTTTTGATTCTAGAGGAAAAGATTATAACTTTTAGATAGAAATAAAATTGACACATTAGAGAGAATCAGGGCTTCTCAATAGAGTCGTTGGGAGCTTCCTATCTAAATTTTTTTTCAGTTTGGAGGAGTATATAAATTGATTTACATATTAGCTGAATATATGTAAATCATTTTTAAACTTTAGAAAAGTACATCAATATTAAAAAAAATTTAATTAATTTGAAATTTTTTAAAATTTTTTGAATCACTATTCCCAATCCCACCCCAACTTTTTTTTTATAATAATTTTCGTGGGTAATGAAGTGTAGAGTCGCCATCGAATACTTTTCTCTACCAGCGGATTAAAAAAAATAAAAATAAATAAATTGAACCACTCATCCACACTCTCTCTCTCTCTCTCTCTCTCTCTCTCTCTCTTTGGCCCCCTCTTCGCCATTAATGGAGTTCACGCCGCAGCAGCTCCGCGCCTACGACGGCGCGGACGCGGGGAAGCCGATCTACGTAGCGATCCGCGGCGCCGTGTACGACGTCTCGGCGGGGCGCGGCTTCTACGGCCCCGGCGGCGCCTACGCCGTCTTCGCCGGGCGCGACGCGAGCCGCGCCCTCGCCAAGATGAGCACCGCCGACGCCGACGTCTCCGGCGACCTCTCCGGCCTCTCCGACAAGGAGGTCGCCGTCCTCAACGACTGGGAGAACAAGTTCAGGGCCAAGTACCCCGTCGTCGGCCGCATCGCCTCCTCCTCCTCCTAGAAACCCTACAAACCCTACAAACCCTAGCCCTTCGATCCGCGCATGTGAGTATATGTGTGTTTGGATCTGTTTATAAGTAGCGGTGAATAAGTGGAGGTATGTGTGGATTTCGGTTAACTGATGAATCGCTTTGCTTAGTTATGGATGTTAAAATCGGTGTAAAATCGATCTATCTATGCATCAAAGGTGGAAGCTTTTTACCAATTATCGTGATTTGATCCTCATGGTGGTTGTTGTGGATTGATCGAGCACTGTGTTTGAATTGTTTTTGATTTGTTAATGTGTTATTGATGCGCCCATCTGAGTATATATATGTTCCTATTTGGACTGTATGTAGCGGTAAATAAGTGGGGGTTATTCGCTGATTTTAGTTTTAATCACCTTATTATGGATGTTGCATCCGTGCATTGATCTATCTATGGATGAAATGTGGAAGCTTTTTGCCAGTTATAGTGATTTGATTCTCATGATGGTTGTTGTGGATTGTATGAATTGTTTTTGATTTGTTAATGCATTATTCATTGCATTTGAGTGTACATATGCTTAGAGAGTAGGGAGTAAGTGGGGCATGCATGGATTTTGGTTTTGTGATGAATTGACTCGATCGGTGTATAGATCTATCAATGCCTCAAAGCTGCGAAATTTTACTAATCAATGATTAATCCTGGCTGTGGTGATTATACATTGTTTGGACATCTGCGTTCGACTTGTTTTCGATTTGTTAATGGCTTATTCATCACATGTGAGTGCATGTATGTTTGGGTTTGTTTGTAGCTAGTAGTGAAAAAGTGGAGATATGTGCGAATTTTAGTTTTATGATGAATTGGCTTTCTTATGGATGCCATATCAGTTTATTGATCTATCCATGTATGAAAGGTGTGAACTTTTTACTAATTAGTCATTAATCCTCATTGTGGTATTTGTGGCTTGATTGGGCATCTGATTCGTTGCATTTGTGTATATATGTTCGGATCTGTCGACAGTTTTAAGCGAATAATTGATGGTATGAGTGGATTTCTGTGTTATGATGGTTTCCCTTGCCTATGGAAAGTTGCCTTGCCTTTGGGCTTTGGTACTCGGAATATTTTTAATTGTTTTTAATAGCATATATATGTGTTTTAGGATGTGTTCTCAAAATTAGCTTGTTACGACTTGCAACTTTTACTGAATGGATTTCTTATGCTACTTGAATGGGTTTTTGCTTGGCAATTAGACGCTGCGATTTTTGGTAGTTAAGTATCTGAAAAATCTGTTTAGTAAAATAATGTAGGCATGTAGGGATGAAAATGGGTCATATATGGATCGAATAGTGCTCAATCCATATCCATATTCATATTTTTATGTAGGATCCTGATACAAATTCGGATATTGATCAGATACTAAAATTTAAATCCCTATCTGGTAAAAACGGGTTCTGATACGGGTCGGATGTTGAACGGATACGGATATGAATAGAATATTTAAGAAATAATAGAATAGAATATTTAAGAAATAATAGAACTAAAAGCAAAAAAAATTATCCATATATATGTGTGTAACCTTCTTAAATTATAACAAAGTTAGAAAAATATTAAAAAAATTACAAATTCTAACAAAATAATATTAAAAATGGATTTAAAGAGGATGTAACATTTTAAAGAAAATATCAAAACCAGTTTCGGATTCAGATAATCCGAATCTGAAGGGCTATAGTGAACCCGAATTTGAATCCGAATCCAGAAAATATTGTAGTTCGAGATCTGAATACGAATTCGAATTCGAGTTAGATTAGTAAAATTTCGAACCATATCTGAAAAATTTTGAATTCGAAGTCGGGTCGGGTCGGATATTATCCGATCCATTTTCACCCCTACAGGCCTGTGTAAATTTTAGTGTTATGAACTTACGATAAATTGCCCTACCTCTGGTAATTACATCAGTGTATTGATTTATCTATGCACGAAGTTGGGATGATGTTTACCATTTATAGTGATGAATCCTCATGGTGTTATTTACAGATTGTTTGGATGTTTGTGGTTCAAGTTTTCGTGTCGTTAATGACTTATTCATCTATACTTTAGGGATGTGTTGTAGGAACCTAATTGCTTTAACTTTCTATAGGCTTGATTTCTTTTTGCTCTTTGAGCAGAAATATCTCGTCATTTTGGGTAATTAGACATTTGAAAATTTCTCTGATTAGATGATTTACTTTACCTATTGAAATCCCATAAGCTTATCTATTCATCTATTCATGAAATGTGTAAACATTTTTACTTATTGGTCATCAATCTTTATGTGTGTTTTAGGATACATCAAAATTTCGGTGATGCAACTACCATTCTTCTATTCCATCCTTTCTCCAAACTTTAGTTATCTTTCCTAATCAATGATACTTTGCGGAATCAGTTACTGATGTACCATTGGATCAGAAACCTGAAATATTCTGTCATACAGATTATAATTTCAAGAAGTGAAGTGTAACATTTCAGATCTGTTTGGATGTCAGAACTAAGTTATGTGTTAGTAATTTATACGGTATGGGGATCTGCAATTTTGATTTCTAGTTATCGTGAAGTCGTAATAGTTCCGATCTTCAAGGATCGGTGCTTTTCGCACATGGTGGTTCATCATATTTTAGTATAAGTAACTAGTCGACTTTGTTATGCACTTTGTACTTGTAGACATTTTTCCATTGTCCTAATTGCGACTACCGAAAGATACTAGAATACATAAAAGAAATGAAATGTGCTGAACAAGATATTCATGAATCTGCACTGTCTGGGGTTGGAGTTTAGGGTGTAGTTTTGCCGATTTTTGAGGTCATATTTGCATGTTTAAGGAAACTTTTTCTTCTTAAGGGTTTGCATCTTTATGAATATCTCTCTTGTTAAGTGTTTAAACACATATAAGAAGATAAACTCTGTTGAAGTAAGTTTATGGAAATTTTGGCCCCATATCTTTTAGAACTTGGTTTCGACTTCGGGATCTTGCTTTTTCGGCTCAATTACGAAAAATTTTCTTTCACTTTAGGCTATGTCTCATTTACCTCATTGTATTTAAATTGCGCATTTTGTCATTATTTCAAATAGACTCAAAAATCTGGGTAATCAGTTATGTTGTAAAATTTTTCTAAAACGAATTGGTTTATTATAGTGTTCCACATCTTAATATCTATATATCTATCTTTTATTTATCTTTTATTTTACTAATACTATCAAAACTGATAGTTTATTAAATAAATTTATATGATTCTACTGCATTATAAAGTTTTACATGTGAATTCAACAATAGTCCCAATTTTGGGACTTATTTAAAATAATAATAAAGTGCAGGAGGATAATTAAAATAATTTTTTTATATAGATGGTAATTGAGACAATCCCTTAATCAAAAAGCAAAAGTTACAATATAATGCTTTTTCTATTTCTGCATAGAGAATTGGTTGGAGTTTCAATATAGTGCTTTTTCTAAAAGCACTATTTAAATTACACAACATTTGGATCAGAATCAAACGAGCTCCTAAATTGTGTTCTAGTTGAGCATTTTTATTAAATTTTTTTTTTGGTCTTTTCTATCTCAACATGCCAAAGTAGGACTACATGCAATTGGTTTTGATATTCTTTATGTTATTAGCCAATGTGATGAAAAAGTTGAAATACTATATCTAAAGGATAAATTGCATGTTTAATTTGGTCCTTAAACTAGGAGGTGGCAGTTTTCAAATTTTAATTTGTTGTAATTTTTGGTTTGAACTTTCAGAATTATTGTAATCAAGTTTCACAATCTATTTTTGGTTTGAAACTAAGTTGTATCATTTAAAACTACAAAAAATACAAACTGTATTGTTTGAGAAGTCGCAATTTTGTCTCAAATAGTTTTAAATGGTGCAACTTATCTCGAACAGTTTAATTTAGTCTTAAATAGTATAATTTTTATTTTTTGTGGTATAATTTAATGTCAAATAGTTTTAAATGATATGACTTAGTTTCAAATATTTCAATTTAGTCTAAAAGAGTGCTATATTGTCTCAAATAGTGCAACTTCTTCTTCTTTTTTTTTTTTCTTTTCTATTTCTTGGCCTTTTCTATAATGGCCATGACACATGATGACTTTTCTAGGAGAAAAAAGAAAATATTATTATTATTATTTTTATTTTTTTCCTTTCATCCTCTGCATCTTTTTTCTACTGCGCTCCTTCTCTTGCCCTCTGTTGCAGTAGTCGGCCTCCGCCCCGACGCTCTCTCCCTCCCTGTCATCCTCAACTCCTGTGACATCTTTGTCGCCGTCCACGACCATGCTCTTCTTCGCTGCAGTTTCACCTCTACAATCTGTGTCATATCCGAGCCCGTGTCGCTGCAGCCGAAGTGGGCAGAGGTGGGGTTGAGGTAGAAGAGAGTTGTGCGGCATCACTGTGTGGACAGTGGAGGAGGAGGAAGAAGAAGCGGAAGGAGAAAGAGGGAAAGGAACGGCGAGGAGGAGGGAGACGAAAGGAAGGAGAAAAACGAATTTCAAAGAAAGAAGAGATTAAAAAAAAATATATTTTGATCAGTTTATTTAGAATTAAATATATTATGCAAAAAAAATCCATTTTTACAAAAAAATAAAAAACTGTTGAATTTTTTTATGCAAATTGGCCTTAGATATATACTAACAAATAATTTTTTAAAAATTTGAAAGCTCCATTTGGCTAGCTCTGCCATTTATTTTAACCCTTGGATACCTCTCACACACAAAAATTATCTCATATTGCCCCCCACCTAATTTGGACCAGGTCCACCATGGACCAGTCTCCTAAAACCCACCGCACGAATCTTAAAGTGAAATTCCAAACTGTTGAATATGATTGAGCAGAGCTAAGTAAATATGATCATTTCATTTACTTCCGTATTATTTTCTTAAATAGAGTATATAAATCTAAGATCATCATTAATAATCATGATCTACACTACTTAATTAAACCTTTTAGGACATGAATTTTATAATTTCTCGACAATATTTGCTTCATCTTATATACTAGTTTAGTGACCCGCGCGATGCGGCGGGTAGATATATTATAATTTTTTAAATTTTTTTCTATAAGTTATTTTGTAGAGAGTAGAACACATTTACTTTAAAAGTTTTAGTAATTTTAAACTATATTGAAAAGTATGAAGAATAATTTTTTTTTGAATATTCTAATTTTTAACACTGAAGCATCACGATAGGTATCAAACCACATCTATTTCCGAGAACTTTATATAAATGTCTTATAATATAGGTAGTGACGTGTAAGTTTAATAAAAAAATAATAGAAAATATATTTAGCAACAAATTCCAACATATCCATTATATTTCGCTAAGTATAGTGTTAGGCTGCGTAATAATTAATCATTTCAAAAATTCTAAATCCCAATATAAACAAATTCACCAAAATTTTCAAGACAATCGAATCATTATATAATGAAGACAATATGATTTGTAAACAAAAATAAACATAAAAATTTATAACATAGTAACCAAAATAATGAAAACAAATATTAAAAATATATAAAAATTCTAAAAAAAAATATCTCAAATTGGAAGAGTCGAATCCCACATAATTTAAAATATACTATATAGTAGAAAATCTAAGTAAACAAACAAAACATCAAATTCAAATCAAAGAAGAATCTGTCAAATATGGTTAATCGTTGCAGGCAGATGCGGACAATTTTCTTGAGACAAAATAAATAATATTTAGTATATCATTTCTTATTCATCCAAAATAAGTATGAGTGCAATCCTTTATATACACTTTAAAATGACCTTTCATATTCTAAGATGACTTTTAATTTTCTTCTATTAAAATATATGACTCTTCATATTCCAAACTTTTTAAATGAAAAAAATTAATTAATTTAAAAAAATAAAAAAATTAATGGGATCCACACTCCCAAATTAAGGGGTTGTGCCATATCAGCTTAAGGATATGAGAATTCATAGGTTTATATAGATTTATATAGATAGTAAAAATAGCTCATATAATTAGGACTGCGAAATTTCAGATATGGATCAAAACAAACTCATATAGTCATTAGGAATAGTGAATATTCGCTCTTTTCGGACCCCATCCGACCTCGGACTTTGGACAATATATTGTGTCCCGATTTCGACCTAATTTTAAATAGAGTATGCGGATTCCAAACCCGATTGGATATGATTTGAGCCAAAATTCAAAAAGAAAGTATTAAATCAATTGGAATTTAAAGTTTGCGTACTCAAAATATAAATATTATAATCGCATGGACACTTTATATATATCTTTTAATTTTACTACTAAAACTATTAGTGTGAATTTGAGTTGTTGATCTGATTTGTATGAAATTTTTTATGTCCATATTTGATCCAAATTTTACAAAATAATCAATTTTTTCAAAAAATATTTATTTTACTGAATCAATTATTTTACAAAATTTGCAATTTATAGATAGATAGATATTGTTCTACTAATTTACCTTTAAATTTACTTTCAAAAAAAAAAAAAATCTCCCAATTCCAAGTACCCTTTTGGGAAACTGAAAATCATAGACCGGTCCTTTGAGTGTCATGATGGACATGGTCCACCCAATAATTTTTACCACCGACACATCACACATGGGAATTGGGAACCCACAAAACTCTCTAACGAGACAAGCAGAAAATGTTATCTACACCTGGTGTATCCGTACATCCCATGCACCTCACTCAATATGTGCTGGTTGAGATTATAAATTGAAATATTCAATCCAATAAATGCAAATTTTTTTTAAAAGAGCCAATAAATATAATTAACAACATCCAAATATCCACGCATAAAAGCTCATAAGTATTATAAACATGTCACCTACGCATAAACAATCCTAAAAATTAGTAGCATAAACAAAAAAATACTAAACTACAATACTTTTAAATATATAAGTTTTTGATCTTTTCACATTATTCTTAATAATTTACGGTATTTTAATTTAGTAGGAATCAATTTTTCTGATATTTAATATTATTTATTTTAGTGATCGAGTGGTCTCACGTACATCTTATATTTTTTGCCAAAAATATTAATTTTAAGATCACTTCAATAATAAAAAAATAATATACAAAATTATAAAATATAGTTTCTAATAAGTTTACAAGTTGTCCATCATATATACCAGTGCTGATCATCAATTCAGACCTTTTTTAATCATAAAAAATAATGCAAAAATTTCAAGTGCTTGATACTTCAAAAAATATTCTGCCTTTACCTCTAAAAACAAATTATTATCCAAAATTTGTAAATTTTGTATATTGATCTCTTCGTATTTTGTGTTTTATAAGTCATATCGAATGAATTAGATTTTTATTTTAATGCCCAAATAAGATGAAGCATTTAGTGGCTTGGTGTATTAGTCATACACTT
The DNA here is from genome assembly GCA_016920855.1 of Puya raimondii. NCBI lineage: Eukaryota > Viridiplantae > Streptophyta > Magnoliopsida > Poales > Bromeliaceae > Puya > Puya raimondii. The sequence goes on from JABWPP010000050.1 coordinate 40,261,632, forward strand.
ATAATAATACACTTGGTCTATGGAAATAATTTATCTAAACAGGAGCAAAAAATATAGGATACCAACTGCTCAAGACAGCCAATGGTATCGTGCCACGTGTCCGGACAGAAGCTGTCAAAAGCAGGTACAAGATTTATTATATCTGTGAATAATAATAAGTCTCCAAAATTAAATAAATAAAATAAAATAAAATAAAATAAAATTATCACACCTTGTACGCAACGAATTAAATTAAAACTAAAAACGCCTCTATTAAGTCAAAATCCCACTCCTAAATCCCTCTAACCCCTTCTCTCCTCCGATTTTGTGCGCATTTCCACAAAATTCGTGTGATTTTTCTCTCCCCCACACGTTTTTTCGCTTCTTCTAGAGCTTAATTTCACGCATTGAATCCTTTTTTTGTTCAAATTTGTAGTTTTTTTTTTGTCCTTTCTTATTTTTTTTTGCTGTTTTTGGTCGCTGGGCATGTGAAAACCCATGTCAAAATCTCCTTTTTATCCTTTTTCGAGGTGATTGGATCGAAATAGGAAGTGCCCAGTTGGGGAAATTGGTTTTTGGATCTAAAAATCCCTTTTTTTTAAGCTTAAATCTGTGTTTTTGTGCGAGATTTGAGCTTTTCACTTAGGGCCAAGTTCAATGTTAGGGTTTTCAACAAGTTTTTCCAAATGGGGTTTGGTTAAATCCCATTAAACCCATGAAAAATCTCTTCTTTTGTGCATAGATTCAAAGTTTACTCTTTGATCTGCGCCAAAATGGTGCCACATCTTTCTCCCCCAGTTTGTGGGGATAAGGAGTGCTTTGAAGAAGCAATCATGCTCTCCGAAGAGTCTCCGAAGGCGAAAGAAGCTCCAGAAGAGGAGTACAGGGAGCCAAATTGGTCCCCCTTGCCTTGGTTCAAAATGCTTGGTGAGGAACTGCACTGGAGCTTTGTGTTTGGGGTGGTCACAGTTTACGGCATTAGCCAGGGTTTCGGCGGCGGGGTGTCGAGAGTGGCGTCGGATTACTACTGGAAGGATGTTCAGAGGGTGCAGCCGTCGGCCGCGCAGGTGTATCAGGGGATCACCAACATTCCCTGGATCATTAAGCCTGTCTGGGGCCTCCTCACCGATGTTCTCCCCGTGGCCGGATACAAGAGGCGCCCGTATTTCATTTTCGCAGGCAATTCATATGAATCTTACTCTGTATAATTCCTATGCATTTACATTTCCATTCATTCTACCGCCATTTTCTCTTGCGAAACTCGTTGTCGCAATGCTTGATTAGGGAAGTAGATTCGAATATAGAGGACACAAATATAGTTTTGTAGGTATTCAATTGCCAATCCCCGCGGGGTGGGGTGGGTTCACAGAAAACAGTTTTCTGGCCGGAAAAGTATTTTCTGCTCAGTTGGTTTCTTTTAGGGAAGTAGATTCGACTATAGAGTACGCAAATATAGTTTTGTAGGTATGCAATTGCCAATCCGGGGGGGGCGATGTGTTCACAAAAAACAGTTTTCTGGCTGGAAAAGTATTTTCTGCCCGGTTGGTTTCTATTAGGGAAGTAGATTCGACTATAGAGTACGCAAATATAGTTTTCTAGGTATTCGATTGCCAATCTGGGGGGGGGGGGGGGGGGGGGGGGGGGGGGGGGGGGGGGGGGGGGGGGGGGGGGGGGGGGGGGGGGGGGTTCACAGAAAACAGTTTCCTGACTGGAAAAGTATTTTCTGCCCGGTTGGTTTCTATTAGAAGTAGTATTCCTTGAAAAGTTTTTTCCAGGTTTCATAGAAAAGTCTCCTTTTCGTTTTCCAGATTTTTTATCTGGAAAATGAAAACTATGAAAATGGTGTTTTCCCACGATTGTCCGATTGCAAATTGTTAGTTCATTGAAGCACACTAAGAAACGAACAGTGTGCTGTCCCCCTTAAGCTACGTTTTGTTTACTCTCGGCAATTTTCTTGTGTTCGCGATACTTATTCTTCTTTGATTGCGACAACTTTTTCACAATTTTAACGTCAAGTGTTAACGATTTACTCTCGTATTTTAAAATGAGAAAAATGCAGGTCTTTTGGGGGTTGTTTCTATGCTTATGCTCTCTCTACACGACAAACTACACGTCGCCTTCGCGGTAATGGCGATGACCGCAGGAAGTGCGGGCGTGGCAATAGCTGACGTCACGATCGACGCGTGCGTCGCGCAAAACAGCATAACTCATTCTTCTCTCGCTTCCGACATGCAAAGCTTGTGCGGCTTGAGTTCGTCTATAGGAGGCCTCGTAGGATTCTCCATAAGCGGCCTTCTTGTTCATGCCATTGGTTCGCAGGTGAGACATATCCGACTATTAAAAGTTTTCTCGGCGGCTTTACATTTATTTCGCTGTAAAATCATAAGTTGGTTTGTACTAGAAACATTTACTTTTTTTTAAAGTTTCGGTACGGCGAATGTGCAAATTTAGATTTATCTCTTTCTTTTGCAATCAACTGACATTTGATCTTAAATGTCGAAAGGGAGTGCTCGGATTACTGAGTATACCGTCTGCATTGGTTCTTATCGTCGGAATGCTACTGAAGGAAACTCACATCCCAAACTTCGCCTACGAGCAGGTGAGACGAGTCGGTAAGCTTTAAATATCGTCTTACCTTTGTTAATTTTTCCGTTTTACTTTCGCATCGATGCTTAATTGCTTCCTCGAACTCTTCGATTGGTATCAGGTCTACCAAAAGTTCCTCCACGCAAGCCAAACTATGTGGGCGACGTTAAAATGCGCCGAGGTGTGGAGGCCGTGCGCTTATATGTTTATATCTCTCGCGCTAAGCTTGAACATCCAAGAAGGGATGTTCTATTGGTACACCGACACGACTTCGGGACTATCTTTTTCCGAGGTACAATGTCTTTTACATCCTCTCTCCGAAAACTTAGCGGCGATTGTTTAACCGAAGTATGATTGTAAATATCTCAAATGTAATGAGACTTGCTCTCGCTGCAGGAATCGATTGGCTTAATCTTTTCGATCGGTTCGGTGGGTTCGCTACTAGCTGTTATACTCTATCAAAACTCACTCAAGGACTACCCTTTTCGCGGCTTGCTTTTCTGGAGCCAAATACTCTCGAGCGTATCTGGAATGCTCGATCTCATACTAATACTTCGCTTAAATTTGAGACTCGGGATCTCGAATTACTTCTTTGCGGTGATCGATGAGGGTGTATCTCGATTTGTCGGCCAGCTTAAGTGGATGCCACTTTTAGTACTTAGCTCCAAGCTTTGTCCGACGGGAATCGAGGGCACCTTTTTTGCGTTTCTCATGTCTGTCGACAACGCCGGTTTGCTTACTTCTTCTTGGGGTGGCGGGCTTCTGCTTCAGATGCTCAAGGTCACGAGAACGGAATTTAGGAACTTATGGGTCGCGATTTTGGTTCGGAACATCATGAGATTATTACCGCTGAGTTTACTATTTTTAGTGCCTAAAAGTAACCAAAACTCTACTATACTTCCTATGGAGATGCTTACAGAAAATGGTATTATTATTAGTAATGAAGCTCTTGATGAAGGAGGAGATGATATCGAACTCGTCTCGCTCGTCGACAAAAGTTATTCTTGTGTTCTTCCTGCCGAAGCGCTTATCGAAAATGAGAAAATTGAAGTTCCTGAATCAGAAGTAGACGATGGCGAGCTTGCTAAACTTATTGAAAACAGCTGAGGACACCGATTTAGTTTAAAATTTTGTTTGTTTTCTTTTTTCTTCTCTTTTACTGGATTGTTTTAGTTCTAGAGTAAACTGTGAAGATCTGCTTCTTCCATTGTATTCATATAGTGGTAAAATTTGTTGTTCATTACGATATCAACATTTAATGACAAATTAATGATTCTTTTTGATGATCTCCATGTTGTTTGCTGTCTCATATATGCAGTAGAATTGGCTTCAATTCTCCTGCATGATCACAATATGACAGGTTTTGTGTTAGTTACAGTAATGTAGGTTAAATCATGTTTTTATTTATTCCTTTTTAAGTTTTCTGAGTTACTGATCATTTGGATGCATTCATACTTTTGATCTTGTGGAAGCAGATCTTGGAGCATTACATAGTTCAAGTTACAGACATACAAACAAATAAACATATATGTATTGATCTTATATCACAGACACTATCCAAAATGAGTTACAAAATAAAGGTAATATATAACACCTCATCTACATGCATCTACTGCTATGAACTGCAACATAAGACCACAATTTTGGACACTATGGGCATCACCAACATATAGTGGATACATGATCTCAATGAACTGAAAAAAAAAAAAAAAAACCAAAGTCACAAAGAGTATCAAGAATCCGCGGGAGGTTCGTCGTCGACTTCGTCATCGACCGCTTGGTTTTCGTCGAGCATGGTCATGAGCATGGAGATCTGCTCCTGCAGCATCGTGTTCTCTCTCTCGACCTCCGTCCGCTTGCTCCGCTCCTGAAGCAGCTGTTGTTGCAGATGCTCGAGGGCTCTCGAATCCTCCTCCAACTGCTCGTTCAGCCCGTTGATCTCCCGGTCCTGTTTCAACCCAGCCGATGATTATATCAGAAAAAAGTGTAGTTTTCTAAGTTTCCTCTATTATTTTTGTCCTCGACTTGAAAACTCCTAAATTCAGCTATTGCTATGGCTACAATGTGAAAGTTACACATTCGAATATCCGAAGATTCTCTCGGTGTTGCAGGAGAACGCGCTGCTTCGCTACCTAGTATATTGTCATACATGATAATCATGCAAGTATTTGATTTTTATATCATTCTAAAATTGAAAAAAGAAATGGAAGACAAATTGCTAAATTTTAAAGGCGCAGAGAGTTTAGGAACTGTCAAATGTCAACGCAATGTTATACTGACAAAACACGCAGACCTTTCTGTTCATTTCTTGGATCGCGATCCGCCGCATGCTCTCGACGACGTCGACGTTCACGAGCTTGCGCTTCTTGCCTACCAACCACCCTTTAGGGTATGAGGTGGAGTCGAAGTCCGGAGGCGGGAGGAGGTCCTCTACATGGATGCCGCGGCAGTTGTCCGGCTCCAATGGTTCAAAGAGGGCTCTCCGACGGGCGGACAGCGCGGTTTCTTTCAGCTCCGGCTTTGCGTTTCCATCTGCTGCATTAGCTGTTGGAGTGCTGCCTGCTTTATCTGATCCCTGCAGCTGGCTATTATCACTGTTTGGTGCTTTTAAGCTCTCTTCCGCGAGGGCGTTCTCCAAACTCCGACCGCTTGCTGAAACGAAAATGAAAAGGATTAGGAACAATATTCTTATTTTTCCAAGATAAATAATACACCCACAGTCTTTGACAGACATGTTAAACTTGACGGGACTTTGGTTAGTTACGACAACAATGCGAATACTGCTATGATATTATGAATCTCACCTATTTATCCATGAATTTGAATAGTCCGTAGTTTAAAATGCATATAAAACGACTGCGGATATTGCATTACTACAATGGGTGAAGCATTTTTATATCACAAGTGCCGTAAAAGTTAGGTATAGAGAGTAGTGCATTTAGGTAGATCTTCAAATTGCATAAAAAGTTCGGCAAATAATTTTATCCTCTTTATTAAATTTCTCAATAAAGTTGGATACAAGTACTCATAGAATTGTGTTGTACAAGAAAACTAAAAGTTGCGCGCTTAGATCACAATGAAATAGCAACTTTATGGTATATTTCCATCAAGGAATAAAAAGGTTAGTGAATTGAGTGTTAAGTTGTCGCAGTTGAACTCCGATAGAAAATGTCTTCGAAATATATGTAACACCCGCTCTCATATGCACGATGAATACGACGAACATGAAATCGTATATCATCGGCATATATATATTTAACTTTCTCATAAGACTGAAGGGATTTCGAAGTGGCTCTGGTACCATGTTACCTACCAAATTTGATTGGATAACTAGAAAACGACCCAAAAATATATTTAACAGGAATGAAATCCTAAGCCCCACAAAGTAGAAGCAAAAAACTATCGAACCTTTTCCCTTTAGCCTTACTAAGAAACTATTATGAAGGTTTTTTACTTAAAAAAAGAAAATGTTAGTGTTTCTTAGAAGAACTCTATTGAAAGCTACAATGACTTAAGGTAGGTAGGAAGGTAGGATTTTATTTCAGAGGTGCCACAAAACCAGGAGGCTAAATTACACTTTTGGTCCTTAGATTATGAAGCGCGTGTCATTTTGGTCCTCAAACTTTAATTTGGTGCAATTTTTAGCTTGATCTTTTCAAATTACTGCAATAAAGTTCTACAGTGTAATTTGGTTAACTAAATAGTGATGTATTCCTGATGTGGCAGTAACATAACAATATTACGGTCGATGCCGTGGGAATAACTAAGATATTATATCACCATCATATCTGCAACACATTATCATTTGGCTAACTAAATTACGTTGTAGAACTTGATTGCAATAATCTGGAAAGTACCGGCCAGAAATTGCGACAAATTAAAGTTCGATAATCAAAGTGTCACGCGTCTCATAATTTGAAGACAGAAAGCACAATTTAGCCAAACAAGTAAAAATTAGTAGAAAAAATAGCTTGCAAGTGGTGTTAATTGAATTACTTAAGAATTAAATAATTTGGGCTTGAATTCCTCAAAATTATTTTTAAGAGAACATGTTTAATGTGGACAAGATTATCTTTTATAAGCTATAAGTAACTTGAATTAGTTAGGTGAAAGAGAGCTTTCAAAGTGTGGTTACAAAGCAATTTTAGCTGTGTTCAATTTTCAAATAAAATAATAGTTGCCTCCAAATTTTCTTAAAATTTGGAAATAATTCTATTTTATTTTCCTATTCATTCATTTATAACTCTTTCTCAATCATTTAAAACCAAAAAAAAAAAGTATATGCTAAAATTCTATTCGGTATATGGGAAACGGACACGTGTCGGTTGCTCTAGTCTAATAGAGCCGGTCAAGGTAATGACTCGAACCGGCATTAACCGGTAACGTGGAGAACATTTCTCAATGCCTCTCGGATACCCCTCGGATGCCCAAGCCCTTGTGTGTGCATTATAACTCTTCAAAATAATTTTTTTTTAAAAAAAATTTAAATTTTTTTGATCATAAAATATAAAATAACAAAAAATGGTCTACATCCAAAACCAATAAAAATATCAAAAATATCTAAAATAGGAGTGAATTATGCAGATCATGATGAAGAGAAAAAGTTTGGATTTAAAAAAAAAAAATCAGAAAAAGAAAAGAAAAAAGCACCTGATCTCTTGCGCGAGTTCCAGAAGATTCGAGGAGGAGAGGATGGAGAGAACCCATCCATTAATATATTTCCAATCCCAACTCCTCTCTCGTTTTCTTTTTTTCTTTTTTTTTTATCTTTTTTGGGAATTGAAGAATAATCGAGATAGAGAGAGAGAGAAAGGGGAGGAGGTTTTGTGAGTCATTAGCTGGGCTTTGTTGTTGTTGTTGTTGTTGTTATACACGGCGATGACATCGATGATGATTATGATGATGATGATGATGATGGAAGTAACGGACGGATCTTATGATGCGGATAAATTGCATTCTAGTCCAAACCTTTTTGGTTATTGAACTTTGGTCCTTAAACTTTTAATTTTAATTTTTTAGATCTAATAATAACCCATTGGATCCAAACCACCGGTCCAAAATACTTCAGCTCAGTTATTATTATTAAGATCACCGGAGAGGATGTGAGATTCACCTCACGCTTAGCAAGAATAACTTGTTGAATCCAAACTACCGACTTAAGAGGATTTGAGATTCGCCTCACACTTAGCAATAATAATTCGTTGGATCCAAACTACCAGTCTAAGAGCCAAACCGCCAACCCAAGAGGACCTCTGGCCCAACCACCAGCCCAAGAGGATGTGAGATCCGCCTCATCAGAGGATGTGAGATCGGCCTCACATTTTGAGCACACTTTTAAGATCACATCACGGGAGGATCATTCTTAGTTCCAAGATCATCCTCACATGTAATTAAGATCACCATCATCAAAGGATGTGAGATCCGTATTATACTTTTTAGATTGTTAGAGGAGAAGAGATGTGAGATCCGCCTCACACTTTAAGTTCACCATCGCCAGAGGATGTGAGATCTGCCTCACATTTTAAATTCCACATCACCGGAGGACGTGAGGCCTGCCTCACACTTTTGGCTGGTGAACCGACTCTGATACTTAATATAACGATTCGACCCACTAACAATATATTATTATTATTATTATTAAGGTTTCCGATCCTTATATTTTCAATCACAACTCTATTTTTATCTGATGTAAAATTATTGGGTTATCACAATATCTATGGTATTTATATGTATCTATCCAATCCAGGATCTATCTTATATTTTAATTCTATTATTTATTGAATTGTAACTTTTTATTATATTGAATACATAATCATCTTGTTCACTATAATATTTTTTATTCACTCGGAAAATTACAAACCATCATTTAGTTACACTATCCTTTCTAAAGAATTAAAACAAAGCTCTTAAATTATAAATATTAAAAAAATTATAATGTACAAATTATTGCTGAATAGTTTATTCTAACACCAGATAAGCTTCTCAAAATTAAATTATTTGATTAAAAATGAGATAAAAGAGCCACATGAATTTGTTCTGCAATTACAAGCAATTATTCTCTCTAATGTAAGGACTAAAGCCAAATATTCTAAAAATTTGCATCGCAATTGTCGAATATAAATATTTGAGGACCAAAGTAAAATTTTACTAGAAGTTTAGGGACTAGTGTGCAATTTACCAACTTAAGCCACACGGGGTGAAAGTGTAATGCTTGTGTCACGGTGTGTGACTGACACGCGGACCATGCGATTGCCACGTGTCATACAATTCAGAGATGTTCTTCTCGGATCGTTTGGCGCTAATCATTCATTTCCAAAACTCGAGCCGTTAGAAATACACAATCAATCCACTTAAAGCGTATAGATACAATGCCTACGGTTCTCGATTGTGACTCAGCCCAATCAGTCCCACGCCACTTCGAACATGACTCGGCCCACCTGGCCTTCCGCCATTTCGAACGTGACTCGGTCCAACCTGACCTCCCGCCACATGGCAGAATGCTGACCCCTTTAAGCCAACAATAAATCGGGGTAAAAGCGGATCGGATACTTAATTTCATATCCATCTCCATATTTTTATGGAGGATCCGCATTCAAATATTTGCTTCAATATTAAAATTAAAATTTATATTTGATAAAATCAGATTCGAATATAGACCGGATATTAAATAAATACGAATGTGAAAAGAATATTTTAAAAAAATATAAAGATAAAAATAAAAAAAATTATCAATATGTATGTAAGCTCTTTTAATTTTATATAAAAATAGAAGAATATATGAATTCTAAAAAATTAATAATAAAACTAGATTTAAAGAGGATATAACATGTTGAAAATATATTAAAAGCCAGTTTCCGATTTGGATAGTACGAATGCGAATCCGAAGAACTATAGTGAACCTAAATCCGAATCTGAATTCGAAAAATATTGTAGTTCGAGATTCAAATCCGAACCCGAATCCGAGCCAGATAGTAAAATTCCTACCATATCTAAAAATTTTGGATTTGAAAGTCGGGTCGGTCGCATATTATCCTACCCGTTTTCACCCCTACATTTGAAGAGTTACATTTTACTTTTTTTTTTTTTTCTTTTTTTCATTGAGAGAAAGGTAGTAGTAAGCTATCCGCTTTGTTGATTTTTTTTTTTTATAAAAAAAATTAGTTAGAAATATAAAATAACTAAGCTTTGAAATTAAAATCTCGAAAATCAGTAGTTAAAAATATAAAGTAACTAAGCTTTAACTTTAGAATTATCGCAATAATTTTAAGCATCACAGAAGCAGAAGCTGCAAATTGCAACTTTCACTTTTGGAGTCCAAAAGCTCAATTCAACTTCCCGACATAGCAAAAATGTCAGACTTTTTCATCTGACAAATGCCTAGTTGTTGCTTCTCGAAGTAGAAGCTCTTTTAGAAGCCACACTATAGAGAAATTTAAACTACTAGAATCCAAATAATCATGGAGAAAAGTTTTAAGATGCTGCATATTAGCCAAAGCTTTGATTACCATGAAACAAATATAGAAATTAAACAAATACAAAGTTCTCATAACAATGCACTAAAACGAGTTGAAACGTTTCTACTGTTCCTTTGCTATAAAAAAAACTGATAATAAATTCCCGAAATGTGTTTACATAGCATGCAAAATCCTGTTTTTTCTTTTTCCTAATCTCGAGCAAAAGAACTTTTTAACTTCAAAGAGCCCATGTAAAAGGCATTTCTTGTACAGAACACGCTCAGGTTGTTTAACTTGTATGCGCAAAATCCAGTGATTGCTTTATTTCACTGTCGGGCGCGTTTCTGCAGATGTTGAAACATCTTTTGTTTTATCCATTGTCGGTCGTACGGCAGAAAAGCCTGAATTGAGCGATCATATCTGCAAATGAAGCAATAGAAATTTATATCAGTAGTTATGCGGACGAGAAAACTTCTACGAACTCCTATGTGGTATAGCTTGATTCCACTTTACTACCCCATGGTCGGAATTGTGCTACTTAACCCGATTGTTTAAAACACCATTATAGTCGAGCATGTGACAAGCGACAATCACCTGATTGTTTAAAACATTGTAAACAAGGATTGGTTGCTTAATTTTGATGATCATCCTTATTTATAGTGGTTTGATAAGTCGCGTGATTATCATGCGCTCAACTCAGAACAACAACCTGGATGCAGTAAAGTGTAACACTCGTAACCAGGCTATATTGCATGGTAATGCTTACATTTTCCTAAATAAAACATTTGAATAATGTGATATTAGAGTCTTATTAAAGGATGATACTCACACCAGTGCACTTATATCGACTGTACCGTCGATGAAGTTATAGAGATCAGCAATGTCGTAGCTGATGTTCTGGATCATTGGGTTAATATCGATGACTTTCCTTTCATAAATCCTGCAGATTTCTGTCATTGCAGAGGTTTATGTTAGTTTCCTCTCGTTTTGGGAAGTCTTATTAAAGCAGTAACTGTCGGAACTTGAAGTTTGCATTGGGTGCATGTTTAATCCCTACAATTTCAAGCATTACAATTAAGGGTCTATAATTACCGAGTTCGATGATCAAGTCCTTCCTCGCTCTAACTACGAGACCAATAAGAGATGACACAACCATTCGCACGACATCCAATGTGGCCTTGGATATTCCAAGATAATTTAGTAACTTCTACTTAATTACATAATTTAGTACTATTTTCCATACTCATTCTCTCCAAGTATACCGACAATTTACCGAGTAATACTTATTCCTAATCCTAAGGAGAATACATTGACAAATTCAAGAGAAAAGATGTTTCCGAAAGTGGAAATGAAGAAATGGAGTACGAATTAAAAGATGCGAACAAATTTAGTTTGCGAAGTGAAACATGAAAGACAGTTTACTGAATCTGACGACACAGAAGTAAAGAATTATATCTAAATTAGAAAGAATGTTGCTCTTTGTAGGCTGACTGTACATACCGTCCATAGCTTGACTAATCGAATTAAAATCCAGGAACGTCCTGCTCGCCCTACTTTGAGACGTCTGCATCAAAATAATGGTGTATTTCTCAGCCTGCAAAAAGGAAATTCGAGACTTACGCTTCGGCGAAAAACAAAAAGGTGGCTAGCAGTTGCATCCAGTAAAAAGCGTATTAATATCTAGCTTCATGACAGCAAATATTAGTACACATATACTTAGTTCGCATATATTTATTTAGTTTCCCCAGTAATCTTTATAATTTGGTCGATAGTCGAGAGGGTCTCGATACATTTTTTACCCTGACATAACAATCAATTAAAAGCATTACTTGAACAGCGTGGTTACCACGCCGTATATTCGCAGTAAGGATAATCATCACCGAAAGAATAGGGAAAACACAAATGTTTTTTTTTCGAGCGTAAGACGACGCTAAAACGACGTGTTGAATGAAGGCGGTTATCGACCTGTTTCAGAAGATGCTATCAAGAATCCAAACTAGAATGAAGGGCCAGTTTCTTATACACTGAGTTTCGATTCCGAAAGGTGTTAAGGATAATCGTCTTCGCGGCTAGCCTAGGGCTGTCGACGAGCCGAACAAGAGCAAGCTGGGGCCGACTCGTGTTCGATTGTTTATTAAACGAGTCGGCTCGTTAAAATATCGAGCTGAAAAATCCAGCTCGCTTTCGGCTTATTAGAAAATTAGAACCTAATAACTAAAATTTACAAAATGTAGGTCTCTTTACATTTTGGTTGACCTAAAATCCAAATAGTAGAAATTTGTAGTTTAGGGGCCGAAAAAAAATTAAAAAGATAATTCAAATTGTTTGCATGATGATCAAATTAGTTCCCAATACTTTTGATTTGCGAGTAATAGCAAAATAGCATGCATTTGCGGAGTTTCGCAATTTCGCTGTCGAAACAAATTGTTCTGTCAACTCTGTGTCATTAAAATCCTAAAAAGTTAGTCAAATTATATTACACCCTTCAATTATAACTCTTTTCAAACCATAAACTCCAAAAAAAAAAAAAAAAAAAAAAAAAAAAAAAGTAAAATGGAATGACAATGGAATCACATTATGCCCAGTCAAAGAAATTAATGAACAAAAGATGGGATAACACCAAAGTTTAGAGATTATGAAGTAAGGAGGGGCCAAAAAAAAAAAAAAAAAAAATGTAGCAATTAGAACTCAAAAAGAGAAGCAAAATATAGGAGAGAGGATAAAAAAAGAAAAAAAAGAGAGAAGTTTTACCATGGATTCCGCACGAGGGCAGAAATTCCTGTTTTTGCTGCTCTCGATTTGGTGAGAGAGAGAAGTCGGCGAGCAAAAGGGAGAATGGTGACAGTCTGTCTTCTGGAAGCAAAAAGAATTATATCGTAATGTCTGCCGGCACGGCCCATATTTTTCTGGGCCGGAATTGGGCCGGGCCAGTTGGGCACCGTACGACTTCGGATTTGGATATTCGCGTGGCGACACGGCACGGCACGACACGGCACGGAGTCGGATCTGAGCTTGTTGTGCTCGACTGTGTTTGTCAGTTCGGACCGGCGTGGTCCTGCACGGTCGAGCACGGTATAGTACAGATTTGGATCTGGTCGTGTCGTGCTGTGCTATAATTTTACGAAACCCTATTGGCCTGGATGTTACTGGGCTGGGCTGGATTGTTGACCCATTGAATTCTTTTTAGTTTGTTATTTTTGGAGCAAATTTCAAATATATCTTTGTAAAGTTTCGAAATTTTTTAAATGCCCCTTGAACATCTAATATATATATATATATATATAGAGAAAGAGAGAGAGAGAGAGAGAGAGAGAGAGTTGAGCTACTGTGCTTTTAAAAACACAGGAGCATTTATGCTTGTGACTTTTTAGTCGTCGGATCGCCTCAAGATCCGTACAGCAGTAGTAACGATGTGTCCCATTAAGTTTTCTTTATTGAGTACAGTACGAATCTTGAGGCGATCCGACGACTAAAAAATCACAAGCATGTTAAGCTCCTGTGCTTTTAATAAAAAATTATAAGTACGTTGAGCTTATGTGCTATTAAAAGCACAAGAGCTCAACCATATATATATTGAGTACATCTCCTGTGCTTTCGGAAATACGAAGGCCTCCGTATTTATAAGTTATTTTCGATGATAGGACATCCAATTCGACGATTGGCTCTATTAAATATGGTCTACGCTATTAAAATTATTTAGAAACCAAATTTCATAATTTTTTTGATATTATTTACCAAGTTATCAAGATGTGATACGTTTGTAAGTTCAACGGTGCAGAACAATTCAAATTAAGTGAAATTTTAATATAAAATTTTACTTACCGTCAAGAGCAAGATTAATACATTTGATTTGATATTTAAGTCTTTTATCATGAAATTTGATTTCGAGATAGTTCCAATACTGTATATCATGTCTAATGGAATCGATCGCCAAATCTGATATTCTATCACTGAAGACAACTTACGAGCATGGCCCGCGGCCTATATACTTTCGAAAGCATAGTAGCCTAACTCTATATATATATCTCTCTAAATATATAAATTTATTACAAATTACAAATGCCCCACTCTCATCTTTTATTAGTTAGCCAACTTTATCCGCCAAACTGGTTTTCATGATTTTTTTTGTTTGTTTGTTTGTTTGTTTGTTTGTTCGAATTCAACAATCATTGTAAATTTTTACATGTGGTGAGATAAGTGTAAACTGCAGTTTGATATTACTATAATTTTTATGGAGAGGTAATTAAGAAGGGTCAAATACAAAGAGTACTTTTGCAATGGTACAATTGCAGTTTATATAAGAGAAGCAGTGAGCTGTTTTGAAGCATAACTTTTGTATTAACTATCTTACTTTTGGGCCTCGAAAGTTTATTATAATTTCCTATTTTAGTTGGAAAAGTTTTCGCTTCTCATGTTTGATCAATGTATCACTTGAGTTTTCGCTAAAAAAACAGCTTCAAAGCTAAACCTTATGGAACTTTAAAAGAAGAACAATTCTGAAAATTCGGAGTCTCGAATATTGAACTTATTCAAGAATAACTTATTCGTTATGAAAATTTCATAGTGTGATTGAAAGATAGAAGTTTAATTTTTGCTCTGTGAGCTCCTGTTTGAAAGTCGGAATAAGTTATCCTTGAATATTTTTTTCGGTACAAAAAAAATTTAGTGTGATTGTAGGAAAAGAGTTTGATTTTTTACTTTTTGAAAGGTCTTGATATTCATAATTTGGTATGATAGTATATCTCATCTACGAGATGATTTATCTTATCAAAAAAAAATTGAAAACTAAATATAATATCTAATTCTAAATTTTGATTATACTTCTCATCTATCAAATGTACAAACTATTCAAAATAAATCATGGAGACATGCTGAACAAGATATTCATGCATCCAAGCAGAGCACAACAAATTTTGATATTTGTAATTTGGTAGGATAACATATTTTTCCTACAAAATTATTTATCTTATTCTGAAAAATAATTTAAAGGCCGAAAATGTTATTCCATTCGAGACAATAATAACACTCCTATCTACCAAATACTATAAACTTTTTAAGTAAACTAAAAAGATATTTTTAATAAAATATTCGTTCATTCAAACAGGGTCTTTTGAGAATCCAAAATGAAACATGACTAAAAGCTCAGGGCATTGTAGTGCAATTTACCCTAAAATGACAGGTGTTGTCAATTGGATGATGTCCCTTATCATTGTTTCACACACACCATAGTGGCATCATTTATATATATATATGGAGTCTAATTTTAATTTGTTGATATACATAGTTGTGCCCCATAAGTTGTAGCTATCACATAGCACTTCATTTTTATATTTTAGAGTGAGCAAATATTGTGCTAACCCACACCATGGGTGTGTAAAGCATCAAGCCCTTGGACAACCAAAAAGGTCTCTTCTTTCTTTTAGATCTTTATGTTAAACCGATCGTTTCTAGCGCAAGTGGTAAAGGATCTTATGGTTGGTAAAGATTCTAAGTCTAAAGTCTAATTGTTTTACGTTTCCGACTAAGTTTATTTTTTTAAAAAATAAACGAAACGAGTGGTATACTATCATTCTCTCTCAAAAAAAAAAGAAGAAGAAGTGAAATGACGATACTTCTCTAAAAGCTAATCTATGAGAAAATGATAGTTCTTTTTAATATTTATATTCAACAATTTTTCTTATGTCTAGGGTTAAAGATTCTTTGGGTGAAATTCGAACTCAACACTTATTGCTATGATATTATGTTAAAAAAATATCAAATGTCCGTACATTTTTAAAAACTAAAGCTGTCAGAAAATAATATTTTTTAATATTTTATATTTTATTTTAATTAGGGCTGTTAAAAAAATTTGTGGCCATCCTTGTTACATCTACATCTAAGAATCCCTTTGTGGATTTAATGGGTTAGGCACAAACCAATGTTCCCATCTCTTTTCTTGTAGGGCAATTTTAATTGGTGATCATGAGTAGGATGAGATAATGCTTGTGGTTTATATGATAAGATTTATTTATTTATTTATTTATTTTTTTCTGTTTTTCCTTGAAAGCTTTACTCCACCTCATGAAGCCACAAACATCATAGAATTAGAGTTTAAATTAATCTCTTGAAAAGCTACATACACTTTAATAAGCTGGGATTGGAAGAAGAAAATGCTATTATATTGCCTAGAGCATAGAGGGTTAGGGGCAAGAAACATATAGGGCAATCATTTGAAGATCCATAATGCTTGGAGATATCTTAATAATTAGTTTATTTTAGAGTAAATTATACTTTTGGTCCCCAAACTATGAGGCACGAGATGTTTTGATCCTCAAACTTTAATTTGTTACAATATCTGGTTCGAACTTTCTGAATTATTGTAATCAATTTCACAACCTAATTTAGTTGGCTAAATATTAACAAATTGTTGATGTAGAAGTAAGGTAGAGCTATTGTGATTGGTGATGCAATAATAATTAAAATATTGTATCACTTTTACGTCAATAATTTCTTAGTATTTAGCCAATTAAATTGGATTTTAGGACTTGAGTGCAATAATTGATCAGAAAGTTTAAGCTAAAAAATTGCAATAAATTAAAGTTTAAGAACCAAAGCACGCCCCTTATTGTTTGAGGATCAAAAATGTAATTCATCTTTTATTTTACATTAGAAATGTAATTTAATTTTCAAAAAGAAATTTAGGAATGAATAAAGGCTTGTTTACAATGTTTCTAATGTGGTTCAAGTCGTATGCCAAGACAAACTTCTTAAGGTGTATAAGAGCTTGTTCTTTGCAACTCTGTGCACAATTTTTTTTTGTACATGTGATGATCCTAGCACTCTTATGTTATTGGATGTATTCAATCGAGTCGCCAAAATGTAATGGCTCGAATACATTCGGCCAGATATGAGTAGCGGGATTATTTTGTATACAGAATTTTTCTGTGCACGGAGTTGCACCCAATGTGTGCCCTGTATAATAATATCCAGTTGTTGATAACATATGTAACATACCATCAATCCTTTTTACACATCTTTCAAGCATGAATCTAGTACAACGTGACGGGTTGCTAAAATAGTGATTGGATAGTTAAAAAACTATTAAAAAATTGGAATTATTCTCAAGTATATATATGTATTGCATCTTAATAACACAATAGTTTCTTAGCTTTTTGCTAACTACACAGGCATTCTTCTAGGAGCCAAATTAAACAACACACACTTTTAACTTAAACTCCATATTACATATTTAATAATTTATTTGCTAGACTTATCTAAAAATGTAAAGAAGCTTTTTTAGGTCAACCTTTTGAGGCCCTTTTCTTTTCAGAAAAGGTGACACTCAAAATGCTGTTCATGAATCATGATCTTGATAAAACATTAAGAATATTTCCATGAATGGATTTTTATTATGGACCACAACATTCCTTCTTGTGGTCCATAATAAAAAGTTTAAATTTAATTTTGTTTACTATTTTTTAAAAACAAATCTTTTAAATCTTATGCATTTAATTAATATTCTGCTGTGTGGCCTAGTTGTACAAATTACATTTGACCCCATTTTTAGCACTTGAGCCTTGAAGTACAGCTAATTATGGATTCTTTGTTTTGTTGAATTAATTTCTTTTGTAAATAGGATGAATAATTTTTCACTACAGCTTCTTACATTGCCATTTCCACATTTTCTTTGATTGAGATAATTTCTGTAGCTTCTGGGTATCAAACTGTAAAATTCAATTAAGGCATAATTTGTTAATGTGGAAGGCCTAAAAATCTTAAAGCACTTTTAAATTTGATCTTCTCTAATACTATAAAATTATGATGGCAAAATCGTCACCGGAGAAACTCCTGCGGTGGGGACTGCCGCTTTAGTTTCATGGCACAAAAATAAAAAGGATTTAAAATATTTTTAAAATTTTGGGCCTTTCAAATATAAAATAAGTGTTTTTAGCCACCACATAATTACGAAAATGGGCCTAATTACTCTCAAAATTTTTGGGCTACAATATTGATGTGAACCTTAAGCTCTAAAATGGAATATTAATTAGTTACATACTAAATATCACTAAAGCAACCCAATTCCTTAAAATATTACAATTTTCTTCAGATGAAACGATTTTATATTTTTTTAAGAATAATTGCAAGCAAAAATAATTTCTTATAATGAGCATTAAGAGTCATACATTTTGTAATATAAGTGTGTGTGTCTCTGAAGCCTATGAACTTGTTATGAACAGTAAGTGTTGATGTTGCATAAATTTTTTTTTGAGAGAAAGATAGCACGCTACCCGCTTCGTTTATCTCTTTTAGAAATAAACTTAGCTTGAAATGTGAATCAACTAGGATTCGAATTCGGGACCTCGGATACCAATCACCAAGCCCTTTGCCACTTGCGCTAGGGACGGTCGGTGATGTTGCATAAATTAGATCGATACAATATGAATCAATCTGAATGAATACCAATGGCAATGAAAATGCTTATCATCTACTAAGTTTTTTATTCCTTTAAGATTTGTACATTGCATGTGATAATTAAGCTCGATTGAACCATCTGTTCATGGCGAGGCTTCCTACGTAACATTTGTTTGCGATCGATATAAACAATTAGTTAGACCGTCTTTCAATCATCCTCAAATCTAGAAGAAGACAAGCCCAAGGAGGAGGCGAAAGTCGCCGTCGTATCGCCGGAGAGGTACCGCTTGAGGCGGTCCAAGTCGTCCGCGGCGTCCATCATGGTCGGCCGGGCGGACGGGCTCTCCTGAGTGCACAGCAGGCCGAGCTCGAGTAGCTCGCCGATTGCGACCTCCCACATCCTTCTGACCTCCGATGTCTGGCCCCGTACCATTGCGGCCAACGCGGGATCCACCACCGCCTCCGCCCGACCGCGGTGGTGGTGGCTCCTCACCCAGTTGTGTAGGCTCAGTCCGCCTTCGAACATCTCGTCGGTCGGCCTTTTCTTCGTCACCACTTCCAGTACCATCACACCGAAGCTGTACACATCGCCCTTCGTCGAAGGGCTCGACCCGTACCCGTACTCTGAAAATTGACGAACAAAAAGTAAATGTACATGAATATTTGTTGAGTATAGTTTGAACGTACATTTTTGTTTCACCAATAGCAATCGTGACTTTGACAAACAGAAGATCTAGAGCATATATATGATAATGAATAAAAAATAAAATGATGCTATGCTCTAAGACCTTAAGCTTTTTGTTTTGTTTTGTTTTGTTTTTTTTATGCGGAGGAAACATGTCTTTAGAGATCATATTAAGCAACAATTAAAGCCATGTATATATAAATACCTGGAGCAATGTATCCAATGGACCCACAAAGCATGTTAGCAGTGGAAGCCCCCACATTCTCCCCTATAGTTGCAGCATTATAATTATTATTTCCCCCTCCACTAACATTGCTATTGCTCACCACCAACCTCGAGATCCCGAAATCCGATACGATGGCCGTCAAGTCGTCGTTGAGAAGTACGTTGCTCGGTTTTAGGTCGCAGTGTATCACCTTCACCGGCGAGTGGTGGTGCAAGTACGCCATCCCTTCTGCAACGTCGCTGCATATACTCACCCTCTCGATCAGGCCTAGTTCGGAGTTTGAGCCTGATGAGTTATTATTATTATTACTATTGTAAAGCCGACTCTCGAGGCTCCCGTTCGCCATAAATGGAAGGACCAACGCCTTAAAATCCGGTAGGCTACATGCCGTAATGATCCTCATGAGGTTTCGGTGTCGAATTCTCTTTAGTACTTGACATTCTCTATTGAAACTCTTTGTAGAGTTACCTGCATAGTCACGAGTTCAATATTCGAGATAAATTTAGAGTAATTGAAACTTTTTTTATATCCAATAAAACATTCATATATAATTTTGAATAGAAATGAAAATAATATGCTTAGTAAAGCCAAAAACATATTTATGAAAAAACATGAGAAAGTAAAACTTATTATATATTATTTGCTAACAAAAGTTTATTTTAGAGTGAAAAGGTAAAAGAAGATGAGAATGCTACCGTTAGAGATTAATGGATAAAAATGAAAGTTAATATATAGAATGATATAGTTTTAGTATATTGCTTTTTAGTATTAGTCAATTTCCTGTGAAGATTATTTTTTTTTTTTTTTTTTGGGTGTGTGTGAATATTTATGCACTAGATCTCACTTATGAACTCATGAATCAACCTTGAAATTTTCAAAAAATCGGAGAATTAATATTGTGACTATATGCATGATTACCTGTTTGTAGGTGCAACACCTTCACTGCCACAATGGATCCATCTCTTAACACGCCGCGATAAACCTGCCCGTAGCTACCCGATCCGATAAGCCTTCCTTGGCTGAACTCTTCGGTCGCCTCAACAAGTTCTCGGTGTGTTATTCGCGGGTACTTCAATCTCATAATGGGCGAAGAGGAGCCCCGGAACATCTCCTCTTTGATAGTGATGATCCTTTCTTTGAAATTTCGAATAACAACGAAGCATGATATCGTCAACATGATAGCTAAAACCGCTACACCGACAGTAATCGCGATCAGGAACTTTCGAGTGTGCAAGAACCTTCTTTGTACGCAGCAAGATCGACCCGAAAGCGGCCCGCAGAGGTGCGGGTTTCCTATGTAAGATAGGTTACTGAATGAAGAGAAGATGCCACCAACAGGAATATACCCACTAAAGTCATTGTATGAGAGATTAAGATAAGTGAGATTAGTACATGTGTTAAGGCTCAAAGGGATCTCTCCAGATAATAAATTGAACGAAAGATCGAGGGCCTCGAGGTTTCTGAGCTCACCAAATGAACCAGGCACCCTCCCTTGAAGCGAATTATGCGAGAAATTGATCAACTTTAGCTCCTTACATGATGATAGTTGAGGGATAATCACACCACTTAGGTTGTTTGATGAGAGATCAATCTCTTGCACCTGTTCCATATTGCTGAGCCCAAATGGCAAGGGCCCAACAAGTTGGTTGTGTGACAAAATGAATGATATTTTCACAATCCCTGCTACTTCCTCAGGTATATTACCTGTTAGTCTATTGTAAGATAGGTCTAGTATGTTCAAGCTCAAGCACTTTCCAAGACTAGTTGGTATAGCTCCGGATAGCCGATTCTTTTGCAGATGAACTTCCAAGAGCCGACCGCGATCTCCGATAGTGCTCGGTATCTCCCCCGACAGCATGTTCTCCGACAAGTCTAGTAGACCAATCGCGCTTATGTTTCCGATCTCCGAGGGAATCGTGCCGCTCAACAAGTTGTTCGACAAGATTAGCCGCTCTAGATTCGCAAGTTGGCCTAGCCCGATCGGAATCGTCCCGTTCAAAAGGTTGCTCGACAAATTCAACAGCGTGAGGTTCGAAAGATCGCTGATGTCGGCGGGGATTGGCCCTGATACCATGTTATCTTCGAAGTTGATGTGATTTAAGCTTCGCGCGAGCCGACCCATAACTCCGCGAGGGAGCACCCCGCCGAAGCCTAGCCGGGCCATCTCGATCTCAGTCAAGCTTGAGCAGTTGGCGAGAGCTCGAAAAAATGGCCCAAGATCAGTGTTGTTGTTGTGGCTTGATAAGTGGTTGTCTGATAAGTGAAGGTATTGAAGAAGAGTCATGTTTGCTATGATCTCAGTAGGCAACTCATCTGAAAGGTGGTTATTCTCAACATCCAAATTGCGCAAGAGTAATGAATTTGAGAGCCACAAAGGAAGCTTCCCTGTGAAGTTGTTCATGTACAGATTAAGAAAGAACAATGTGGTGAGATTGATCGCGTTATCCACCGGGATGTCACCAGAGAGAGAGTTGTCCGAGAGGCCAATGACACCCAACTTGGTGCAATTGCGAAGTATGCTAGCCGGAATTGGACCGGTTAGGTTGTTGCTCGAGAGTTCGAGAAATCCAAGGTTAGTGAGAAAGGAGAGGGAGTGAGGGATAGGACCGTGAAGTCGGTTTCCTAAGAGATTGAGAACAACGAGGCCGCGGAGGTTGGAGAGCTCGGCGGGGATGAGGCCTGTTAGGAGGTTATCGGAGAGGTCGAGCTCGTAGAGTGCGGTGAGATTGGAGAGCTCGGCGGGGATGGGGCCCGTTAGGAGGTTATTGGAGAGGTTGAGCTTGCGGAGTGCGGTGAGGTTGGCGAGGGATGGGGAGAGCAAGCCGCCGCCCGGGACGAGGAGTCCGCCGAGCTGCAGACCGACGACGTGGAGGCGCCAGCGGTTGCAGATGACTCCGACGAAATCGCAAACCGCGGTCGACGCATTCCAGTTTGAGAGGAGTGATTGAGATTGGAGTGGAAGGGAGCTCTTGAAAGAGAGGAGAGAGGATTTTTCTTGAAAAATCGACCGGTGATGGCCGCGGTCGAGGAGGAAGTGATTTTCGGCGGCGGCAAAAAGAGTGTTGTGGTGGTGGTGGAGGAGGAGAAGGAGGAGGAAGAGGAGGAGGAGGAGGAGGAAGGTGTGCTTCACCCTCATGATACTAATTACTACCATTAATTATTGTAGTTAGGGAGACCAAGGTGGTAATGTAGCTAGGACTATCTAGATAGCTATTGGTTTGTACTTTGCACATATAGTTGCCACTTAGGTTTTCTCCACTTGTCCACTAACTATCATGACTTGACTTTGTCACATACTAAATGGATAGATTAAATTAGTCTTATTTAATCTTTTCTCTACCTAATTTAAGTTTATATTTCAGCCCTATCAAATATTTCAAGTTTGGAAGTGTGAAGACATATTAATAGTAAATATTGAAAATATTGTTCTCTGACATTTAAGTTTTGACGAAAAGTGACAATTTAATAAGTACTGAATATAAATACTGAAAGCATCATTCTCTAAAAGTTTAGGTTAAAGAGAGTTTTGACAAAAAACAATATTTATTTTATAAGTGCTGAATATAAATACCGAAAGCACCATTCTCCAATGGTTTAAGTTAGAGAGTTTTGACAAATAGCGATTATTTCATAAGTGCTGAATATAAATACTGAAAGTATTATTCTCCAATGGTTTAAGTTAGAGAGAGAGAGAGAGAGAGAGAGAGAGAGAGAGATCATGGTTGGGTAGTGGAAAATCATGAGGGAGTGTGAATGAATGGATGTGTGGGGTTTAATGATAGGGGGTGTAGCAATTGGAGATTTTTTTTAATTATGACAAGTGGTTTTCCAAGGTGGGTATGATTGGGGTTATGCATGTGTTTTTTGATCCTTTGTGGAAGCATTTTAAGTGGATATATGCCTCACTCCTGGAATTGAGACAGTGCTCCTCCTAATGAATTAAGAAGCAACTGTTGAAAAGGATGGATTAGAATGATTGTGTTTCTTTAGCCAAAATGGTTTTGCCAAAATTGTTGGGGGGAGGTAATGGAATGATTTGTGGTGGATGTTGTTTAATTTGAGTAACTAAATTTTATGCAACCACAAATGATCAATATCATGGATTTGCAGTTTTTTTTCTTCAAATCCTTACAAAACTTTTGATATATAATAATAGTCTGTAAAATTAACTGAAATGCAGCAATACAATTTTAGAGCTCAGACCATTTACAGCAATCAATTCATAAAAAAAATTTGTGACTGATGAGTAGGAAATTCTTTGATTTGGAGGTGTTTTACTTGCAAATTTGGATAGATGACACCATCAACTTGTTTCGTTTTGATTCCAAAATTTTGATGTATTATTTTAGGGGATCAAACTGTCCAACAGTTTCATATATCTTCGGTGGAGATCAAACTCACTTATAATTAGTTTTAATATCATATTATTCAAAAAATTGATCAGATAGAAAACATGCCCATAAATATATTTAAAATATTATACTTGTATTTAGTTGGGTGCCCGTGTCGAGTTAAATTGTTGGATATTAATAAATCAAAGTTTAAAAAAATAAAAAATGTATGGGTAGTTTCCGAACTATTATCGTATTGCCGGTTGGTCCTCCTTAAATTTTTCGAGTCCGTAGAGTTGTAGGTATTTAATCACAATGTTGCCTTTTGTATTGTTGATGTGTTGCAAACTCATGTGGTATCTCGACCTACATGCATAGTCCAATCATAACTATTCATATATTATAGTGTCAACACATCAACAATATAGTGGGAGACACACGTTAAAAGATTCAGAATATTTCTTTTTTCAAACATAACTCCATAACCCCGAAAGAAAATGACTTTTTTTTATTTTATGAAGTAACTATTTTATTCTGTTTGCGAAATTCGTAATCGATTTTAGTTGCATGAAAGCAAGATTATTATTTGTTAGGCGCAAAGACGTGAGCGCAACCAACTTGCATTAAAGGTTGTAGCTCTCTTCCTTAGACGTGGAAATTGCTGTCCAAGAAGCATCGGCCCAATAAAGCCCAAAATTATCAAGAAGTAATTGGGCCCGAAAATGGCCCATGAAATAACAATCTAATTGCCCATCTAAAGATGGACCTAAGGCCCAAAGTATACTTAATTAAGCACTGTGTGCATTATTAATTCGGTTACGGAACTATGACTCGAAGAAGAAACATTTAATAAACGCACCCAACTCCCTCAAATTAAGGTCGCTTTCCCCAGAGGGAAATGCTTTGCTTCACAATATAAAGTACCATAAAATATTGGAGATGTTTTAGTAAAATTGTGTGCGTGTGGTATATTGATCTACATGCATATACTAATAAAAAAAAAATCTACATATCAAAAACAAGTATTTATCATGACAATTATTTTATTTAAAATAACAGCATTTAATTAAAAGAAATTTCTTCTTGCGTGCAATGTATAACTATAAATTTTTTATTGTAAGACCTTTAAATTCACTGCTTAAAGCAATAATGGATTGTAAATTTGACGATTTTATAATGCAGGTTATCGATCCCCATTCTCATTATGAAATCTCTCAAATCTTAAAATTGTAATGAACAGTAAATTTAGTGGTTTATGTACCATCGTGAGATCTTTAAGTCCACCGTCCATCAAATTTATTCAACTCTTGGATTTTAAAGTAGTGACGAATAATCAGAGTAAATCTACCGATCCCACCATATAGAACATCTTTATAATTTTCTTTTTATTTTACTATAACTAGTGCATGCAGTTGGATAAGAGTTTAATGATTGATATCCGAGATTTCAAGCTAAAAGCGGGTACGCATAGCATGCAGAAGTACTACTACGACTCTTCTCCCAAAAGTCAAAGTCAACCCTCTCCCTCTTCCTTCTTCATTCATTCAATCTTTCATTCCACACCTCCCCCCCTTCTCTCTTCTCTTCTTCTCCATTTCCATAGAACTGCTGCACAAATGAAGCCCCAGCAACAAGATCCTCCTCCTCCTCCTCCATCATCGACATCGACATCGACATCGACATCATCATCTGTATTTAGTGCGAGCGCGGTGGCCTCGTCCGCGGCGGGTGCGGTGGTGGCCTCGGTGTGGGGGGGTTGGGGATGGGTGGGGATGCTGGGAAAGGAGCTGGGGGGCAGCTTCGTGTTCGGGGTGGTGGCGGTGTACGGGGCCAGCCAGGGGGCCGGGGGGTCGCTCTTCCGGGTGGCGTCGGACTACTACTGGAAGGACGTGCAGCGCCAGCAGCCGTCGGCGGTGCAGCTCTTCACGGGCTGCTACTACGTCCCCTGGCTGCTCAAGCCCCTCTGGGGCCTGCTCACCGACCTCGTCCCCGTCGCCGGCTATCGCCGCAGGCCCTACTTCGTCCTCGCCGGTGAGGAAAATTGATTTGACTAATTGTCTTGATTCTAATAATTTATTAGAAATTAGGCCAGAATACTATTTTACTATATAATTTATGATTCTTGGATGAAATATTATAGAGTTAGGATGATAATGGTCCCTTCGGATTTAGTGGTGGTTTCCTTTAGAATTTAATGGGTGGTTGGTAAAATAGCATGATCTAAGGGGTGGGATTTATCAAAGGATAGATCTGATGGTGAAAAATTTATTAGCACAAATATTTGGTGCTATTAGAAGTATCACAGCCGGACTTTTTTATTAGAGCAACGCTTCTACGTGTAGACTATCTATTGATGTAAGAATCAATATTTTAATAGATAAAAATGTATAATACTTATCTGAACTGTAAGACCATTTTGATTCAACTACCTAATCTTTCAAAATTTTAATTTTAATATTCAGTAATTTGATGGCTATGTAAATTGCATAAAATATATTAACTACGTCCGTAAAGATAACAAGGTATTCAAATTTTAAAATTAAAAAGTCACTAATTGATTCAAAATCAAATAAATTTATAGTCACCTAGTAAAATCAATTTTTTTTTTACAGGTTATAATATTGTATTAAAAGAAATCGGGAGATAAAAAATTAATACAAAGAGTTGGTCCTTGGGTTATAATATTAATTAATTGTAAGATTATAATTGCCTTTTGGTTATAGACCTAGCATCTGTCGTTGTTATGGAATGATAAGATACTTTTTTTTATTGTAGATTTTTATGAAAGAATATTTTCTTCAATATTTTTTTTTCTCTCAATTTTTATTTGTGTTGCTTTTGAATATATTTTAATTGATTAGATTAAATATTTTACAAAATTAATATTTTTTTACCTATTGATCACTAATTGTTTACGAAATTTGCGCGCGTATGCATACATTTATCAAATCTTTATAAAAAAAACAAAAATCAATACTAAATTGGAACAAAAGCATAGACAAAAAGATAGTAAATTGTAAATGCACTATAACGATTTGTGTGTCGTACATACAGGTGTGCTGGCGGTCGGGTCGCAGCTGATCGTGGCGGGGAGCACAGAGCTGGCGGTGTGGGCGGCGCTGGTGTGCTTCGTGTCGTTCGCGGCGGCGGTGGCGATAGCGGACGTGACGATCGACGCCTGCATCGCCCGCAACAGCATCGAGCGGCCCGCTCTCGCCCCGGACATCCAGACGCTCAGCGGCTTCGTCTCCGCCCTCGGCGGCCTCGTCGGATACTCCCTCAGCGGCGTCCTCGTCCACCGCCTCGGCTCCCAGGTCTCTCTCTCTCTCTCTCTCTCTCTCTCTCTACTCTCTCTCTCTACTATGATGATGATTCACTAGCAAGAAAATTTAGAGTGTTTGGATTTAATCTAGAAATGAGAAGTAAAAAGTGATTGGTTGTCTCATTTGATGTCTTTCTCTCTCTCTATTATTATACTACTCTCTACTAAGATGATTCACTGGCTAAAGAATGATTGGCTCTTGGTCCAGAAGCCAAAGCAGAATTGGGGGAGGCAAAAAGTGTGTGTCCTGTCTGGCTTTCTTCAGTCTGACAAGTTGTTAGATTTTTTATGACTTAAATTTTTTTTGCTTTTATGCAGTACAGAAAGTTGCTGAGCCAACTTTGATGAGATGATGGTTGTGGGGTACTTCTGTTTGATCTCACTTTTATTTTATTTTTTTTTTTTTTTTTTTGTAACCAAGTAGTATTTGGCAATCAGAAAAAAAAAAAAATCTGCAAATTTACTGTGGCATGAAAGGCTAAAAGCAAAAGCAACATGAACAAACAAATAAATAAGTGGTTTTTTAGTTTAACTTTTGACTTTAGCTTTCTCATTCTGAGAATTAGCAGCCGGATGTTTGATAAATAAGAAGCCTGAAGTTTTTGCTAGAGTAGAAGGCTGAGCTTTTGAAACTTTAAAAATAGAAGCTCTTCTTGTATAGTAAAGAGTTTATAGCGGAAAGTTGTCGAAGTTCTAAGATAGTTTTGATGAAATAACTGTTATGCCTGTTTGGTCTTGTTTTTGTCTTTTCTTTCAGTTACAGTCATCTGTAATAGGATAATAGCAAATCAAACGTATCCTTAGCGGTATTTCAAATGGCTCTACTCAAATGGTACTTTTGTTAGAGCTCTAATCTAGCAAAGTACTCCCAAACTCTAGCCATCAGAGTCCGTAATTTAAAGCTTCTGCAAGTTGATATTGAGTGAGCAGTGAAAAACAGCTACACTTTCAATACATTTCAATCTTGATTTTGCAATTATTTCCAAGGGCTTTTATAATTTAGTGTAGTTGTAAAAATTTTAATGGCTTAATTTACTTCAGGGAGCACTGGGGGTTATTGCATTGCCTGGTCTGCTGTTGATTCTGCTGGGATTTGTCATAAATGAGCAGAGAACATATCAATCAGCAGAGAAGCAAAAGGTATGATAAATACTCGCAATTTTACTAAAATCATTAGTCTTTTTTTTTTTAGAGAAAGGTATAATGCTACCCGTTTCGTTTAATTCTTTTTAGAAATAAACTTAGCTGGAAATGTGAAGCAACTAGGCTTCGAACCAGAGACCTCGGGTACCAACCACCAAGCCCTTTGCCACTTGCGTTAGGGACAGTCGGTCTAAAATCATTAGTCTTATAATGTGTTAAATTATGCAAAATGACTGTTGCTTTATATTTATACTCAACGCTCTCCATCACGTCTGGACTTGCACTAATGACTTTCTACTCAAGAAGCACGACGGGACGCGAACTAATGACTTTCTACTCTAATATCATGTTAAATTGTATGGAACAACTATTATTCTTCAAGAGCTTTAAGTTATTAGAGAACGGTATTTTTAATATTTATATTGAACATTAAGCAGAGAGGAATCAACATATATTCATTTATTTCGAAGTACCTTCCTGCTATATCTATAAATTTAGGAAATATTACATGAGATTGGCAAAATGTCTATATATATATATATATATGTATGTACAAATCCTTGTTTGTTTTGTGAGATTGAATAGCTAATTTGAGTTGATTATTATGTGCAGGTATGGGAGAAGTTGAGGGTGGCAATGAGAGGGATGGGAAAGACAATAAAGTATCCTGTTGTATGGAAACCTTCTTTGTTCATGTACCTGTCTCTGGCCCTCAGCATCAGCATCACTGAAGGCCAATTTTATTGGTATACTGACCAAAAAGCTGGCCCTGCATTTTCACAGGTGAACATACAAATCACCTCACAATGTAAAAATTGTATGTGCAGTACAGTAATTATGATGCAGCATCATTCCATGAAAATGATAGAATTACATCCGTAAATAGTGTCGATTTCATTATTCGCAGGAATTCGTCGGAATAATCTTCGCGATCGGTGCAATGGCATCCATGCTAGGGGTCCTAATCTACCACAAGCTATTGAGAGACTTGCCCTTCAGAAACCTTCTCTTCTATGCTCAGCTCCTCTACGGCGCGTCCGGTATGCTCGATCTCGTATTCGTTCTCCGATGGAACCTCTTTCTCGGAATACCCGACTACTTCTTCGTCGTGCTCGAAGAGTGCTGCTCGAAAATCATAATGAAGATAAGATGGATACCGATGATTGTTCTTAGCTCGAAGTTGTGCCCGCTGGGCATTGAAGGCACCTTCTTCGCGCTTCTCATGTGTATCGACAGCCTCGGCTTACTGACGGCTAAAACGGGGGGAGGAATCGTTCTTCACGCGCTTAACGTCACGAGAACCGACTTCGAGAATTTGTGGCTTGCGGTGTTGATTAGAAACTTGTTGAGGCTTTCGAGTTTGGGCTTGATTTTCCTCGTGCCGAGAGCGAGTCAAGCTGATGTATTGCTTCCTCCTGATATACTGAAGGCATATGGTAGAAATCAAGAGGAGAGTTTGCAGCTTACAAAATTTAATGAGATGGAAGATGCATGAAAGGAATACAAGCAGAGAGTAAGATAGTGTGACACACCAAAGTAAAATCAGTGACAGGATTTATGAAGTTTTTTTTTTTTTCTTTTTGGATGATGAATGAAAGGAATACAAGCACAGGAAAAAATAGTGTGACACAGCAGAAAAATCAGTAACAGGATGTATAAGATTTTTCCTTTTTTTCTTTTTTTCTCTGTACTTAAATGTCACAATACATCATTTTGATTCATTTATACAAGAATGTTTGATTCCTATGCATAATGAAGTACGATACATAACTTTGAGTTCCTTTTATTTTTATCACGATTTTTGTTTCATTTTTTGACACCCCAAATACAAACACTGATATTTGAAAACAACACATACAGCTCGATACTATAAAATTGCGAAGCATCTAAACAGGCCCCAAGTATAAAATCTCACATACTGTTTTAGAATTTTTTTTTCAAATTGGAAAAGGGGTAGCTGCGTAGCAATTAGATATCTTAAGAAGCCCTCCTACTGATGACATTCATGGATGGACAAAACAAAAATTCATCACTAATTTCACAAATTATCTAAAAATATTCCAATATACCAAAATGGCTACAACTCCATAAAGAATTAACTAATGCAAGTAACATGAAGTATTAATAGTGAATTAAGCCAAAATTATTGCAAAGAATACTACACTGCATCATCAACAGCATACACTTTCGCGACATCTAAAGCACACAAAAAATTAAGCCACAGCTAAAGAGCAAAATCCATGGCTCTTTTTGCTTCCTACACCGTAAAATAACAATAGACTCGGCGCAAATAAAAAGATGTACACCTCGTAACACTTTCTTGTCACTCACAATTTGCGGTTGCTCACCCCACAGAGGGCAAAAGAGGAAAAATACATAGAAAATTTGAGAAGTGAACCATCCTATCTTTTTCCGGCTTCAGATATACTCTAAAAGAGTAGCAAGTAAAGATAAAACCTAAAACAGCTTACTACTCAAAAAGCAAGAAGGTTCTTGCAAGCCTCGAGCTCAGCCGACTGCGAGCTCATTATGACCCGACCTGATGGGTTTGCTTCGATACTTTTCACTACGGCATCAAAAATTGCTTCTCTGAATCTTTCATCCTCCACTTTCTTCAGAATCTCTTCCACTAGTTTGAAGCTCAAGCCACCCGCTAGAATCAACTTCCCCACGACTTCCCCAAAGTAAGCTGGTGCTTTCGGTAAGTCAATACCGACATCATCCAGCATTGACCCGTAGAGCAAGAACCCGGTGCCCAAGTCTCTCGGCTTGAGCACATTTTTAGCGGAAAGAAACTGCAGGAGCCCGACGAGAGGATCGATGCAGGCCGAGCCCTTGTCGAGAGCGAGATTGATAGCTTCTTTAACTACCTCAGGGTGGTGTTCTGGGCTGTTCAGCTCTTCCACGCATTGTAACGCTTCTTCGAGAATTCGAATGTGGAAGTACTCCTCGAGAAGTGCAACGGTCTTCTTGTGTAGCTCATCAGGGTCTTGTTTTGGAGCAGTTAGCGGCTTTTCGCTGGGTGGGGTCACTGTAGATACTGCATTAAGAGGTTTCAACGGCACAGTATTTTGCGGTGGCGAGTTGAGAGCGCCTGAAAGCAATGCGCTGGTCTTGCCACTTGTTGAACCCCCACTGCCTTTGGGAAGGAGCTTATTTAATGAGGGATTCTGGAAAACTGATGCATTATTTCCTTTTAGCATCGACTTGGAGCGCGGGACTTCCCAGTTATCAGTGTCTAAGCCCGGCATTCCGGGCATCTTTCTTGTACCGGGCATTCCGGGCATCATACCTCCCGTTCCGCGTCGGTTCATAGGAAAAGGCCCCGTGGGAGAGAGTGGCCCGCCTAAAGCACTTGCACTGCGAGCAGCTCTCATGTTCGCAGTCGCGCCAGGTCGTAACCCTAGGTTTTTCTCCGCTTCAGTGTGGATTTCGGTGATGGTCTTAGCCTTGACCTGCAATTTAAAATTTGAAGCAGCTCAAATCTTTAAATTAAACAAGGCTATATATGTGAATAGATGATTTTACAGGGTATGTATCTGACTATTCATATATATATATATATACCCCTAGAAAGTGTAGTTTCTTAGAAATATACCCTAATCTTGAGTTGGGACATAATCCAATTCCACTGGGGAAGTTAGTTTTGCATAAAAACAAGTTCTTAAAGAGGAATACATTTTGCAAATATTAAGGTACATTTGCAACCAATTATTTATTTAAGGTCATAGAGTAAAATTTATATTTTACAGGGCTATACATGCAAATAGATGATCTTGCAGGTGTTTTTATGCTAGTGTCTCTAAAATATTACAAACCAAATGGGATTCAACAAGCTGTCTTGCCTAAAAACACGAAAGAACACAGATTGAAGGGAGATTACCTCTTCACGTCGAGGGACCCACATGTTTGCACGCAGATCGAGGACATCACGCACCATGAACCTCAGCCGCAGCACTAGCTGGGGGTTTGTCATTAGCTCCTTTAGCCGGTTGAAGTAGAAGTCATTGACCAACCGAGCTTTGGGGCTTTCATCCAACTGCTTGCCAATAGTGTTAAAGAATTGACAGATTGCTTCGACATTTTCCTCAGCAGGGCATGTCTTGCCCTCAGGTCCTAGTAGTTCCTGTTTGCCAAAAATATGTATATTACTGCTCGTTAAGTGACAATTCCTCTCAAATTGGAAAAAATTGCAAACACAAATTCTTTATGGGCTCCCCACATAATAGAGAAAAGTTAGAAGGACTCGAGAAAATAATTCTATAAGACCACTTTACATTGCTAACGTCAGGCTCCGTCGCTTACACCACAAGTGAAAGGGAAAATGTAAAGACTACCTGGAAAGCAGCCCACACAAGACTTACTATATACATGCGAATAACATCTTATATCTACGAAAGAATTATTCTACTTGTCATCGATAAGGATAGCATGTGATTTGTTATACTAACAAAAGTAGCTGAGGGATCAGCCAATGTTCTTTTTTCATAGAGTTTTTCTGATATTTTGTCATGCTTAAAGTGAGACTCAAGATTCGAGCTAAAACAAAATCATCTGTTTATCTAACTCTATAATATCTGTTTCATATATAATCCTTGCTTAACTTGGAGCTTCATCCAATTCATCGCAAAATGTTGCTACTATATTATAAAAACTTATTAAGAAGGGTCATTTCAAAAGTACAAAGGTATATATGTATGCCATCTTTCTGTTACACTTCCTTTTTTATGTATTATGAAGCTCAAATTCAAGGCAATGGAATGCATCAACAGTGGACCTGACTTATAAATGGTTGAGTTGAAAACTCATCTTAGGAAAATAACAAAGTGTAAAAAAATTATTATGATTTTTTTTTTCTTCCTGTTGTAGCTAAACAACCATAAATGTATGGATTTTAAGCAATCAGTTGTCCATTAGTGAAATACTGAAATTTATTCGTAGAACTTGAGTTCCAAAAAAAAGAAAAACACAAAAGGGTAAATACACAAGGCCTAATAGATTAGGCTTTAAAGGGCATGGATGAAAATTCAAAATTTCAATGATATATGTGCAAATATATAATTCAAATATCTCAATTCTCAATGGTAAAAACCTGAACGATGTGATGAACTATCTTCTCCGGCACCATCTTTTGCTTTAGGAGCTCTCCAATAAGGCGGATGTTTCCGAGGGTACGCAGCTTCGCTAGTCTTTCCTTATCCCTCCGATCCATTTCTTGATCCGGGCCAGTCAATTTTCTAACCTCGGCTCTCAGATTATCAGCGCCTTCAAATGCCTCCTGACAATTATTTAAGAGTATGCGTTTGAATGTTATCTCTCTCCTGTCAGCCTCTTCAGCAGGGAATGATGGGAGCTTCTCATTGAGATCTGAGCATAGCTGAGCATACATTGGACAAAAGGTTGGTTCGAAAACCGCTTTCTCAAATATGAGAGTGATGACCCCCTGCAATATTTATTTAATACATTAGAATTAGATCATAAGCTAGGGAACTACATACAGATATGAAATAGATATGGGCAAATTGGAAAAGAAAGTAATTTTTGAACCTTTAGAATATCAGATGTTGTGATTCCTGAATCAATAAGTTGGCCTTTTAGGACATCAAATTTCTCAGGTGTTAATTTGTTTAGTATGCTGTATACAAAAAAAAAAAAAAAAAAAAAAATGAAATCAATGCATCATTAGTAAGAATAACTTGACTCAACAAATAACTGTATATTACATTTTTCTTAATCAAAGAAAAGAAGAAAAGGTAATGGTCGCACTGAAAAAAGGGACATAAAAATAACTAGAAGTGAAATTTCTCGCAAATTTGAATATTATAAGTTCATTTTAGAAGTTCTTCTAGTTATTTCCTACCAGACGACTAAAATTCAGATATATTACCCCTTAACTGTTTTCAACACCCTTTCTTTCTCAGAGACATTGCCTCTTCGTGCAGACCATGGAACTTCAGCCTTTATTAAAGCAGGAGTAGGTCCAACCTGATACATCAGAAAAACAGCAACAAGTATCAGAATCGATGATAAGCAGAACAAAAGAAACAAAAACCATACAAAATTTGCAAAGAATTTTCATATCATAACTAGTCGCTCTAGATGATTAATACAGTTTAAAGAGATATTCTGGTTGTGGGAATTCTAGAAGTCAATGCAAGAATCACACCCTATGCAAATCAGTAACTTCTATTAAACCTTGATGCGGGGACTCCTCAAAATCCATAATTATAACAAAGTGACCTTCGATATTAAGATGTTCTTTAGGAAAGGGCCCAAGTCCAATACACTGCCCAAGAAGTCACAAATTGATACCTGATTTGCCCTACTTGCAAAATTGAGGTCAAAATCAACAGCATAAAAGAAAACGACTAAAGGAATGAAAAAGTATGTAGGCATTAGCATGCAAAAGCTCCATTTCACAAATCAAGCCACATAGAAAACCAAACTAAACACTATAAACAAAGTCACAGCCTCCTAGGAATACTGCCTTAGTGGTTTTCTAATTTCCAAATAATAATAGTAGTTTAGCTCATCACATTCATACATCATTATAGGTATATGTAATCTTTGTAAAGACAAAATGTTCATCAGCAGCCAACAGTGTTAGTCATTTGAATAATTGCTACAAAGTTTAAGAAAACTAACCAATTTTATGTATCTATTGCTATTTGTATCGTTTTTCACAAGAATAGTCGCATCAGCATTTTCTTGTCTTTTCTTTCTAAAATCAATGCCCATTTTCTTATCCATAACCCATAACCATCTCAATGTAAGTCGTGATTAACAGAATTGCCAACAAATACCTCAACAGAATGGGAACTATTTACTTTCTCATATATTATTCTGAACATTGAATTAATGCTCAAGATGAAAGTGCATATCTTTAGAATGCGAAGCACAGCATTAAAATTACATGAACTTAAGAGTTGGAGGAATATCCATATAAATCCGAATCATCTAACCATGATTGATAAAACAGGAAGTAACCTGATATTTTACATAGTTACACCCATAAGTGTAAGACTTATTTCCTTAAAAAATAGAATACTTGGTATGGGTCGCTTCAAAGAAGGTTTTCATGTTTCTTAATATAGATGGGCAAATAACAAACCTTTAGAGTTATAATGTTAGATGAACTAAACAAGGGCAGTAAAATCGGAATAGGCAGCGAATGAGAACATATAAGAAAGATCAAGATCTCAAAAGAAAAAGTGAACTTTAAGTCAAACATGAAAATCATATATCTCAAATAAACTGCACTGCAATGGTCGATATTAGTATAAACAATTAATTAAAATAATTTTGCTTTTCAAATAACCTATGAAGTCACCTTTCCTGCTTCACTGTAGCTAAAGAAGAAATGTATTAACATGTTTGAAATTACGCAGCACAAATAAAATGATAAGATAAGATAACGAAAGATAAGGAAGCAATTGAATCCACAGAATGCTCACTCTGATAAAAAAAACATGGTTAATTATTTCGAAATAAAGAGTAAGAAAATAACTAAATCTTCAAAAGACATATTGGACTAGTTAAAATTACCCTTTGGTTAGAAGAAACTTGAACTCTTGAAGAAGACTGGGAGTTCAACTGATCATGCCTATTAAATTGTTCCTGCTGTGTAGAGTTGGATCCATAAGATCCTTTATTTTCACGGATTGTATCCCAAGATTTTTCTTCTCCATAAGAAGACAATTGTCCTGACCGACCACGCCAATCACGATTGTCTGGCTCGGAGTAGTGAGTGTGTGATTGATTTAGAGACTTAAAAGGTGAGGGAAAAAAAAGAATATCAGGGAGGAGATCAATTGTACATATAATAAATGAAAAAGGACAAAACAAGATTTTTTTTTTTTTTTGATAAGTTAAACTCACAGAAAGTAACCTACACAGATGCACATTAAGAATGGATAGCAGCTGAATATGTAGAAGCATTGGATGATGTAATAGTTAAATTTAACTTAGTAACACTATGAGTGTGATAATTACACTTAAAGATGAAAATAATTCAAAATTTGAAAAACGAAGACTAAATATTATACATTTGAATCAGTACGACCCCAAGTTTGATCTTCAACATTAAATTCTTCCTCAATTTCCTGTTTGATTTTCAAGATACCTTCAGATACATGAATAACCTGCCATGAAGAACAATCAATAAGTAAATATAAACAGTAGCAAAGTTTTTTGAATAAGAACTCTCAACAAAAGCCCCATCATGTGATTACAATGCCTGCTCAAAGCATGATAAATTATATGGCTGCAAGCATGACTATCATAAAAACATTTATGCTGAAGTGAACAGAGACACCGTAATCATGTTGATTGCCACCATAAAAGCATCAGAGCAGTAGGAAGGGAAATGATCATTCCCCGGAGGATGTGTATTTACAAATCGTTGTGAAGATTACGTCAATTACTCTAATATGAATACTCATAACTTTTCTTCATTCTATAACCTTTTTCCTACTGAACCAAATAAAATCTAAATCTTATCTAAATTTCTAGACGAATTCAATGTTATCTTTTTTGACGAGTTTGTGAAGAAAAAAGAGGCACTTCGGGCTCCGAGCACACCGACAATCTCTTTTTCAGTTTGCATTAGTTGTGTTAGAACAATTAAATTTGAAAATTCAGAGCGAACATTGTTTCTCTTTGAGTTATTATACTTACCAACTGCATCGCCCCTCTTTTCTTTTCACCCTCTCATTCATCTCTCTCTTTTTTTCTCCTCTCTCTTCTCATAATGATAACAAGATCAAGAATAACCATGTTCACGGGCCTACATCTGACGGCACATGGAGTATTTGAAATGTCAATGTTCAATCATCGCTCTTCTTTACTCCTATTCTAATATATTATTTCTAGTGCTTACCCTGTTGAGTTTCACAGCTACTATGATTGAGATATATGTTTAAGCATCTTACATAATAACTGACTAGGAAGCAATGGCAACACAACGGAACTTTTCAGCCAAAGAGAATACTCAAAGCATAAGACAACAAGCCTTAAGGCTATTTCAGATAACTTGTTAGCATAGAGAAATTGGCATACCTCGTGCAAGTGTAAAAGTAAGTCCCTTGTATAACGAATGCAATCATGAGCCTCAAAACGTGAATCTCCGACCTACAACAAAACTTAGCAAGTCTTAGAAAGCTAAAAGACGTTGGAATTTGCGAAAGAAAAAAGGAGAGGAGCCTAAATCAAACTACAACTACAAAATAGGGTGCGCAGCATGTAAAATGAAGCACCCAATTTATATTCATGCTCAAACAGAACCCATAATACAACTTTGAAAGTAGAGTTTAGCAGTATTTCGCACTCACACTTTATCTTGAGAAAGAAAGCATACTACAGTCGCTGAAGACGAATTTGTGTATCTTATGCCTATATCCAAAAACAGCAATTTTCTTTCTTTTATTTTAGCCCCAAATTGTTACAAAGGGCCGATTTGATATTGAGGGTCATCTAACGCTATTAGACAAAACGGACTTAGGGAGAAAATATATAAGAATATGCTTCTATATTTTCCAGTAGGAGTGCATAAAATATGTGGTAACCGACTCATTGCAATACACGGAACATAATATTTTGTACGAAAACTAACTAACGCAATCTCCCCATAATCCCAAACGAATCCTAAAAATAATTGATCATTTCACAGGATAGATTCACTAGTTGATTTTCACAAAATAGATTCACTCGTTTACTCATTCCAAAGCATAAAGAATCTAAGAAAACACTAAGATGACACTCAGAATCACTTCCTACTAAATACAGTCAATATATAGTCACAATCAGAACACAAGAAGTGATCAAAAAGCTATATTATCATTTTTTTTGGCTCCATTAAACAGAAAAAATAAGGAAAATGTTGGCCCAAAATCCACCAAAAGGACCAAAACTCATCAAGATCCGAAACCATCACAATTCCGAGATACTTCGCAGAGAATAAACCGGATCCCCGATCAACAAAACACCTCAACCCCGCTAAAACCCTAATTCCCTAACCAAATCAAACCGAAACACGATCTCCATAAGGATTAAAAGTAACAAGAAGCCCTAGATTGGGGGAATGGCGGGGGGGTGCGGCGCCCACCTTAAGGACGGCGGCGGCGGCGGCGCCGCCGTGGGGGCGGAGGAAGGGAAGGTCGGCGGCGCCGTCACCGGCGGCGAAGGCGGAGGAGACGAAGTTGGGGGCGAGGATTCTAACGCCGCGGTTTCCGCCGCCGCCGCCGCCGCCGCCGCCGCCAGGCCTCAAGCTGATCACCGTCGTATCCGACTGCATAACTCGATCAGATCCGTCCGTTCGGGGGCCGCCGTGATGCGCGTAAATTCGACCGTTCGATCCGGCCGCGGAACACGGGAACAGGGTACGTAGAGCTCTCTCTCTCTCTCTCTCTCTCTACGCAGATGAGGGAGAAGAACAAGACGACGAAGAAGGGATTGGGATTTTTAGGGCTATGGAGGGGTATTTTGGGGATTTCACAAGAGTTTATAATAATAATAATATAAAACGGCGGGCCGCTTACGTCGGTTCAATTGAATCCTCACGTGTTGTGATTGTGTGAACAACGTGATAAATTCACCCATGGGTAAAATGACTGAAAATGTATGAAGACCCCTTCAAGGGCTTTTTTTTGCAAATGGCCCCCTGAAAAAATTTTATTTTTAAAAATAGCCCCAATAAATTTATAATTGTAAAAATGATTCTATTCCTGCCACGTAGGCGCCACGCAGGCGCCATGCGGGCGGGCTGAGAGGTGGGGTGGCAAGTTGAACACGGTGAACACGGTGAATGGTTCACCGTATTTCTTTCATTACTTGCACAAATTGATCTACACTATCTTTCCGGGGCAGTATAAGTAACTGAACACGGTGAACCATTCACCGTGTTTGAATACGGTGAATGGTTCACCGTGTTTAACTTGCCAACCCGGCGCCCACCCGCCCGCATGGTGCTGACGTGGCGCCTGCGTGGCAGCGCTGACGTGGCGCCTGCGTGGCAAGATTAGGACCATTTTTGTAATTATAAATTTATCAGAGCTATTTTTAAAATAAAATTTTTTTAGGGGGCCAATTGCAAAAAAAACCCCCCCTCAACTATACCCCGTTTTGCAATTAGCCCCTCAGTTTATGTTTTAAGGGGCAATTACTTACATACCACTGAAAAGTTTTTGACTTTTTTATTTACCTCCTCTTAGAAGGCTAATAATAAAAATACTCTTTTAAGATTTCAAAGTCCTTCAAATATACCTATAGAGTTAAATTCTATTAGTGAACTGCTAGAAACAGTCGTTATGTCTGTAAAATTAGCATTTTACCATTTCAAATATATCCTTCTACCGTCACCAATTTTTT
This sequence comes from Puya raimondii, assembly GCA_016920855.1. Classification (NCBI taxonomy): domain Eukaryota; kingdom Viridiplantae; phylum Streptophyta; class Magnoliopsida; order Poales; family Bromeliaceae; genus Puya; species Puya raimondii. Next base: position 40,301,113 of record JABWPP010000050.1, read on the forward strand.
TATTTGTCCCTAAACTAGGAGCAAAATTTTTTTTTTGAATTTTTGCCTTTTTAAATATATTTCTTTCTATCGTCACCAATTTTTTTTATTTGCCCTTAAGTTAGGGACAAAATAGTTATTTTTATTATTTTTTAACTATGGTAAAAATTTAATTGAGGTTTAACTCGAAATAATTTAACGGATATTAACAGCATGAATATTTTTTAGGTATATTTGAAACAAAAAAAATAAAAAAAATAAAAATTTTCAGACGTTTTGAGAGGTATAAAAGTAACAATCCCATATATTTTTATTATAGCACTATTGCATCGTACAATCTCTAAATCCAACGGCTGTGGATGATTTTAATATTTAATTTAAAAAATATATTGTCTTCACCCAGACATTTATCTTCTATTTATTTTTCCTTTCAATTATTTCTTTCCTGATTTTTTTTTTTTTTTGGAAAATTAATGCTGTAATTTTTTTTTCTTTTTTTGGTATTAAAGAGGTTTTAATTTTTTTTTCTCTTATCTAGGATTATTGTGAATTGTGAATTGTAAAATAATCTCATACTGTAAAATAATTTAGAGTTTGATTTTTTTTTTGTTACTAATTTGAAGGTATATTTAGAATATGCCAAAATTGCAATAATTGGTAGTGAGAATTGATATTTATGGTTGAATGTGTTTGTAATTTTTATTTCTCTTATTGATAAATGACTTCAGTGGTACTGCATGCACACTATTAATATGGTGAGAATAAGAAGCAACACATTATTATATGGAGTATTAACATTAACATATACAATTTATTATTGTAATGTAATTCTTCTATACCCATTAAATGAAATTATAAAATAAGATCATGACTTGAACTTTAGTTATATGAAATCTGAAGTAAGTCAAACAAAAACAATCATTCTTTATAGTTGAATATCATTAAGTTGGTTAAGATATAAGACTTTGAGTGATAACTGTTTTTTTATATTATCAATTTAAATATCATTATCTAGTAACATTTTAAGGAATATTCATTTCTAATGTTATTATCTAAAAACACTTTAAGGATTCTTCAGAAGATAATCGACACTCTCAGTAGGATGAAGTTATAAATCCAATAATGAGTTAAGCAATGTAAATCGTTTTAGTATCAGATTCGTTCTGAATTAAGCAATATATCTAGTTTCGAGTAGGGTATCATAACTTTTTGGTACCTAATTAATGATTTAATAGCAATATCTTTTATAAATTATTGTTTGATTCTATTTATTTACTTAAACTATTATAGCATTTTGTATAAAAATTTTAATGTCAAAATGGTGATCTACCAATGTGAGGTTGTTCAGAGGGATTTGGTGCATTTATCTCTCAATTTTATTTGGAATGCCAACTTTGTTTGAAGATAAAATTTTATAGGAGATTTTTTGTGTTGTTTCATTATCTTAGGATGATTGAGAATATATTGATGAGAATATAGTCGGATTATATTTGGCTTTAGTTTACGCTAATAAATATTAAAATTATAATTAAATTGCAAGGACAAAGAATGGATAATAATTATAGGGACGTGAATATAAGTCTGAATATATCAAATAACCGTGAAGAAGCAAAAATAATGGAAGTGGAATTAGAGAGAAAATTCTCTATGCATTACAGCATTTGATTCTTACATATATAAGCACAAAGATACATGTTTCAGTAGAAGGAATGTTTCAGTAGAAGGAATGTACAATTATAGTAGCTTATACAATGATTGATGCTAGAATCATGTAATCAGATTTCTCCATAATCAATCCCTTTGATCAACCAATCCCTTTGATGTGAGACCCCAGATTAGTCCTATATATGAGATATAATAGGGCTAAACTCTCAACCCGGCTTAAGCATTTTGGGTGGTGGCTAGGCCCAAGAGGTTGAGAGAGTTAAGCGTGCTAGGACGGGAGTAGTCCTAGGATGGGTGACCCCCTGGGAAGTGCGGGGCGTCACATTTGATTAGGTTTCTATGAGATTCATTAGTATTTCCTGCAGATTTTGATTCAGATTTTGATTTTGCTCTATCATTCCCCCTCAAGCTGGAGAGCGGAACTTTGTGAACTCCCAGCTTGAACCTGAGCACTTGAAAGTTAACGCATAGCAAAGGCTTAGTAAATATGTCAGCAATCTGATCTTGGCTTGGAACATAACGAGTCACGAGAGTACCAATGGCAACTTTTTCCCGAACAAAATGATAATCTATTTCAATGTGTTTTGTTCGAGCATGAAAGACCGGATTAATCGACATATGAAGAGCACTCATATTGTCACAAAATAATTGAGGAGGCTGAGGAAGAGATAGCCCAATATCTCGCAATAAATAGGTAATCCATGTTAATTCAGCTGTGGTGGATGCCATAGCACGGTATTCAGCCTCTGCAGTGGACCGAGCAACAGTAGATTGTTTCTTAGAGGCCCAGGAAATACAATTGGCACCTAAAAAAATGCAAAAACCAGTGGTGCTTCGTCGTGTGAGAGAACATCCTGCCCAATCAGCATCACAAAAGGCAGAAAGAGAAAGTGGGCTAGTGGAAAGAAATCGAAGACCATAATCAAGAGTTCCCTTAATATATCGTAGTATTCGCTTGACTTGTCGAAGATGAGCAACGGTAGGGGTGTGCATAAATTGACAAACACGATTCACAGCATGAGTAATATCAATTCTTGTGACGGTAATATATTGTAAAGCGCCTACAATACTTCTATATGCAGTGGCATCAACAAGATTACCATCAACAGAGGTGTTATTCTCTTTAATAGCTGAAGGAGTAGAAATAGAAGAAGCCTCCAACATTGAAGCACGAAGAAGAATGTCTTTGGCATATTTCATTTGAGAAAGAAAAATACCTCCAGAAAAGGGAGTAACCTCGATGCCAAGAAAATAATGTAGAGTACCCAAATCCTTGATTGCAAAGTCCATACTAAGACGATCAATGATATTCTGCATAAGTGTCGCATTACTAGCTGTAAGAACAATGTCGTCAACATAAAGTAAGAGTAAGATAGTTCCCTAAGAGCTATGAAAAATAAACAAAGAAGAATCAGCTCGACTGCAACAAAAACCTATGCACAGAAGATGAAGAGTAAACCGATCAAACCAAGCTCTCGATGCTTGTTTTAGGCCATAGATAGAACGGTGAAGATGACAAACATAATCTGGATATTGTGGATCGACAAAACCTGGTGGCTGTGACATATAAACAGTTTCCTTGAGATGTCCATGAATAAACGCATTCTTGACATCAAGTTGTCGAAGTGGCCAAGACAATGTAGTCGCTAAAGCAAGTACCAATCGAAGCGTAGTCGGCTTAAGAACAGGGCTAAAGGTTTCACCGAAATCAACCCCGGGAACTTGAGAAAACCCTTTAGCAACTAATCGAGCCTTAAATCGCTCCACAGAACCATCTGGATTAAGTTTCGTTTTAAAAACCCATTTGGATCCTACAACATTAGTATTTGGTGGACAAGGAACTAAGTCCCATGTATTATTCTGCTGTAAAGCATTTAATTCTTCATACATAGCAGCATACCAATGAGGAATTTGAAGTGCCTTGCGGACTGATTTTGGTTCTTGAATGGAACTTATAATACCTTGAGTAGCAGCAATCATAGCTTGACGATTGGTTCTAAAAGTCGTTTGAACATGTCCAGTATGGGTTCCAGCACGAGTGCGAGTCTGCATCGGATGAGACGAGATCGATACAGTATTATGTGGAGGTGGTGGCACTCCAAGTGGAAATATATTTTCAGCTTGAGGACTATGAATTGTAGGTGATGTTGAGCTTGTAGTTGAATCAGATTCACCAGATTGGTCCAAGGGAGTTTCCTCAGCTTGAGTAGAATCAGTTGGCTCAGTCATAGAACACTCACTAGTTCTTTCTAGACTTCGGATGATCTAAGAGGCGTTGAGTGTGATGTGACTGTAGAAGAATCTCCCAAAGGCTGAGTAGCTATAATAGGTTGAATAATCTCTGAATGTTGCATCGAACTAAGAGAAGTTGGTTGCAGCTGCTTTGGTGCACGAATCCACTCATCACAATCTGGGTATGTACTAAACTCCCCCTGTGTATCAACACTTTTAGATAAATTGGTGAGATCAGTATATGGCAAAAAATACTCATCAAACACGACGTGTCTAGAAATGAACACCCTTTGTGTTGACGGATGTAAACATCGATATCCTTTGTGTAGTGGACTATAACCAATGAAAACACATGGCAGTGAGCGAGGTTGGAGCTTGTTGGATGCATAATTTCTTAAATACGGAAAACACCGACACCCAAAGACCTTGAGAAAGGAGTAATCTGGCTTTTTCCCAAATAATTGTTGGAAAGGTGTGCTTGAGTTTAGAACCGGAGTGGGCAGCCTATTAATTAAGTATGTTGCTGTTGAAAAGGTTTCAACCCAGAACCTTTGTGGCATATTAGCATGAATCATCATCGTTAGCCCTGTTTCGACAATATGGCGATGCTTTCTTTCGGCAACGCCATTTTGTTCCGGAGTTCCTGGACAAGAAATTTGTTGACGAATACCACACTGGGCTAAATGTTCAAGAAATTCAGCTTTAGCAAACTCTCCTCCTCCATCACATTGAAAGATTTTGATAGTTCTTTCAAATTGATTCTCAATCAGCCGTTGAAATTTCAGAAAGCAATTGAAGAAATCAGATTTCTTTTTGAGTGGATAAAACCAAGTAAATCTACTAAAATCATCCACAAGGATAACATAGTATTGAAAATTTTGGACAGAATGGATAGGCGAAGGACCCCATAAGTCGCAATGTATTTTCTCAAAAGCAAACTTAGACTTTTCATTTTTAAGAGAAAAAGGAAGTTTACAACTTTTCCCCATTTGACAGCTAGTGCAAAGACCAACTGGTCTAGTCCACGAAGAAACCTTTATTACATTATTTGAAGCTAAAGTTTGTAGAATACGAGAATGCGGATGTCCTAATCGAGAGTGCCAAATTGAATCATCTGCCTTTCCTGCTTTGAGAACTGCAAGTGCATATTCTTCTCCTTCGTCCAGTGCATAAAGCTTTTCTTTCTTAGTTCCTTTAGCTAGAACCTTTTGTGTTACTGGATCCTTTATCATAAAACCAGTTGATGAGAATACAAAAACACATGAATTTTCTTCAGTAAATTGACTAACGGATAGCAAATTCTTCTTTAATTCAGGTACTACTAACACATTATTCAATTTAACAGATCCAATTGATGTTGATCCAGTATGTGTAATAGGAAGAGCAGTTCCATCACCAGTATAGACTTTTGTTTAACCATGATATGGATATTTAGAATGAAGAATACCTGCGTCTGATGTCATATGAGCTGTAGCTGCAGTATCGGCATAAAAGGTTGGGTCTTTATCATTTGGCAAAGACATTGCTGCAAAGGCTTGTGGCAGATCTTCGCTTTGATATGCATGATCAAATCTATAGAAGCATTTGAGAGCAATATGACCAGATATACCACAAATTTGGCAAGAAACTTCACCTTGATTGGGTTGTTGCTGATTTTTTTTTTTCTTTGGAAATTTCCTTGTTGAGATTGTGGAGTAGTATTTGTGAAGAAGTTTTTATTGTTTCGACCGCCCTGGTTATTATAGGTTCCAGATTGAACAAATCCTCTTCCTCTCGAATTGAAATTGCGTCCTCCATTGTTTCTGCCACGACCTCCTCTTCCTCTTTGGGCAATGAAGGCTTGAGCATAATTTGGTGCTTTTTGTGTTTTTCTCCTCCTCATCTTCTAGAGCTAGTTGCTGTTCAAATCCTTGCAGTCCCATGATATATTCATTGAAGGTAGGATATGGTGGCTTTGATAGAACAGCTAAATTATAAGCTCTATAACGAGATCCTAGAACTCTCGATAATTGAAAAACTTTATCAACGTCATCTAAGGGTTGTTGTATTGCTGCAAGGCAATCACATGTGTGTTTGAATTTTCTAATAAATTCATCTAAAGGTTGATTTCCCTTCAAAACTGCTAGCTGGTTCTTTAGATGCATTTCTTTCTCTTTGGTAGAAGCAAGGAAATGTTCTTCTAGACATTTCCATATTTCTCTTACACTGTTGCATCCAATAACCAAGCCAAGAACTTCCTCTGCCATAGTCCCTAAGAGCCAACTGGTAAGGAGTCCATCATTATTAATCCAGATTGCATATTCTGGATTTTCTTCCTCCTTATCTCCTTTTAAAATTATTTTTGTAGGTGCATCTTCTTCCATGTGATGAAGAAGATGTGTACTACGAATGAGGGGGTAAATCTGTGATTTCCACAGTAAAAAATTGGAGGAAGAGAGTTTAACTGATACCAGACTTGTCATCTGATGAAAGCTCTGAATCGTCAACTCGGACTTGTTCTTCGCCATGCTTGAGAAAACGTTTCAGTCTCAGATGCAGAGGTCCTGCTCTGATACCATGAAGAAGCAAAAATAATGGAAGTGGAATTAGAGAGAAAATTCTCTATGCATTACAGCATTTGATTCTTACATATATAAGCACAAAGATACATGTTTCAGTAGAAGGAATGTTTCAGTAGAAGGAATGTACAATTATAGTAGCTTATACAATGATTGATGCTAGAATCATGTAATCAGATTTCTCCATAATCAATCCCTTTGATCAACCAATCCCTTTGATTAGGTTTCTATGAGATTCATTAGTATTTCCTGCAGATTTTGATTCAGATTTTGATTTTGCTCTATCAAACCGTCACTACAAAAAAAAGTACATTTAAGGACGTTTTTTTTTCATTTAACGATGTTTAAAAGCGTCCCAATATAATTTACCGACGCATTTGAAAGCGTCGATCAAAGCGTCGGTAAATGAAGGGTCACCACGTATATACCGACGCTTATGCCAAGCGTCGGTATAATATGTTCCGATGCTTTAAAGCGTCAAGATTTTCTAAAATCCTGACGCTTTAAAGCGTCGAAAAATTAAAAATAATAGTAAAATTTATCATTTAATAAATTAATTTAATATAATATAGGGTTCATATGACGACGCTTTTTGAAGCGTCGGTATTTACTATATTGTAGGGACGTTTAGTGACGCTTACCCCAAGCGTCGTCTAAAAAGCGTCCTTATATTAGAATTTTCTTGTAGTGCGTGACCCCTAAATGCATTACATAGCATTACAATCTAGATACTTTAATGCATGGGCACTGAGCATTACAATCCACATATATACTTTAATATGACAGAAAAAATAAGTCTGAATAAACCCTAAATTTTCATGAGTTTGAATATATTCTTTAGACAACCATAAAACTTCAAAATTTAAAAAAATTTCCAATAGATTAAATTAACTCCTCAAAGCTTTTGGCAATCCGTAAATCTGAGCCCTTTGTAACGAACACAATAGCGAAGATTTCACACAACAAAGCCAAACGCAGTGATAAAAAGGAGGGACGACGGAGAGGGCAAAGGTGAGAAGAGCGAGAGAAGTGAGCAGAATTGTGACCCGAGAGTAGGGGTGGCAATCCAGCTCGCTGTTCGCGAGCCAACTCGTGTTCGGCTCGATATGAGCTCGAGATCGATTCGCTCGTTTAGTAAACGAGCCGAACACGAGCTGAATTTTTCAGCTCGTTTAATAAACGAGCCGAACACGAGCTGGGGTCAGCTCGCTCGTGTTCGGCTCGATAACAGCTCGAATATATATATATATATATATATATATATATATATATATATATATATATATATATATATATATATATTTATATATTTTATATTAATTTTTATATATATATAAATAAATAATTATATATAAATATAATTTTTTATTATTTGATTTTTAGCTCAACCTAAATTAAAGCCCAACTCAATTATAAAAAATTAATTTATATGTAAAATTTCAACCATTAGATCAAAGTCTAATGGATAAGATCTCATAAATTTATTTTCTATATATATATTCTTTCGAATCATTTTAACTTATTGTTTCTGAGCCGGCTCGTGTTCGGCTCGTTAATAAACGAGCCGAACACGAGCCGAATTTTTTGGCTCGATACTTAAACGAGCCGGCTCGTGTTCGGCTCGTTTATGAAACGAGCCGAACACGAGCCGACCCCAGCTCGCTCGTGTTCGACTCGTTGATACTCCTACCCGAGAGGCAATTTTATATTTTGGGAAAGGATTGGCCTCCCAGGGAGCGAATGAGAGTTGAGTTCTTGTATGCTCGCGCGCGAGAGAGAGAGAGAGAGAGAGAGAGAGAGAGAGAGAGAGAGAGAGAGAGAGGAGCATCCTACGAGTGAGAGAAAGGGAGAAGAGGGGATCCAGAGAGAAGAGGTGAGCGAGAGAAGAGGTGAGCAACGGAGTGGAAGAAACTAGGGATGTCAATGGGTCGGGTTTGGGTCGGGTTTCAAAAACCCGAATCCGAATTCGACAATCAAATTGAAATTCGAACCCGGACTCGAACCCGGCGGGTTTTAAAAATTCATACCCATACCTGACCCAACCAAAAACTCAAAATCCGAACCCGAACCCGAAAACTCAAATCCGAAGTAATGATTTTTCTTTACCATATTTCAAAATTATTATAGTAAAATCAAAATTTTTCAAAACACAATCAAACATAAGTAAATAAATAATATATATATATAATTTGATCGTTGGATAAAGATCCAATGGCTAAAATATTATTAGACATTTTATATATTATATAAGTAAACAAATAATATATATATATAATTTATTTCGGGTTCGGATTCGGGTCGGGTACATACAAAATTCATGCCCGTTTCCATACCCGTCAGATTTTTATTTTCTATACCTATACCCGAATCCATATCCATTTAGTTCGGATAAACCCGCCCCGTTCGGATTCGGATTCGAATTCGGGTAATATTTTGGGTATCCATACCCATTGACATTCCTAGAAGAAACCCATATTTAAGGAGAGAGAGAGAGAGAGAGAGAGAGAGAGAGAGAGAGAGAGAGAGAGAGAGAGAGAGAGAGAGAGAGAGAGAGAGAGAGAGAGAGAGGAGAGAAATGAGAAATACTTTTGGGAGTGGGATTAGATAATAGGGGGTGAGAATAAGATGCCACTAAAACTAAGTTAATCTCAGCCATTTTAATTTGGGGTGTAGGTTGGGGTTTACGAGTAGCATTTTTCATTTTTCATTAGGACTCTTTTTGTATTTATCCTCTCAAAATATTTATTTCAAATTGATCAATTCTACAGTATATGTAAGGACATAAAAGATCTTTTGTTGTATTCGTAGGCGACGAGCTGGAGAACAAATAAATGTTTTAAGTGAACACGGTAATTTATTTACAGTATTAAAAAAAATATTTATTATTAAAAACGGTAAATTGTTTACTGTGTTTCTTCTCAGCAACATCTCAACACCGTTTCTCGATCCCCGCCGACAAGGTCTTATTCCATGGCCAAATCCTCCCTCACCCTCCTCCAATACCTCTGCACTTACCTACTCCGGCACCTCCTCCCCCGCTTACTCCGACACTACAGCAGCCACTGTTGCAACTGCGTCGACGAGGCGCGAAACATGGTGGCAAGGGTGAACATCATAGGGTGGGTGAGCGAGTTGACGGTACTGTGCTTGTAGATGATAACCATGGTCATGGCGCCGAGGGAATAAGAGAGAGTCTTCAGCCATGGAAAATGATACTAACAAACGCACATTTCATACAGACATATAAGAAATATAGAGGTTTGGTTCAGAAGAAGAGAAATGAAAATGGGAATAGAAATGAAAATGGGCCGGAAATAAAAACAGAACAACAAAAATAACAATTTATTTGGTTAATAACAGGAATCGGAATCGGAATTGGAATTATGTTCAAAGTGAAATAAAAATAATTACATGTTTTAAATTTAAATTTGTTATTCAAATTTTTAATCAAAATTTCAGCTTACAATTTGAATTTACAATTCAAATTCAAGATCTAAGTCAAAATTTAAATTTAGAACTGTAAATTAAAATTTAAGAAATTAAAATTTAATTTTTAAATTCATATACTAAGTCCAAATTTTAAATTATGATTTAATCTAATAAAATTATATGATTTATATTTTGATTCAAATAATTATTAGTGGAAAAGAAAATATCTTTTCTCAATTATTTCGGAATCAAAGTTGACTCCGACTATGAAGGCAGGAGTCGTGCATTTTTGAGGGATTCGAATTTCTCCGGAATAAAAATTGAAATGCTAATCACTCAATCCGAACACTACCAATAGCAAACTTATTCTGATTCTCATTCTAAGCCTCAAATACTTCAAATTAAACATGTCCTTAAAATTAAACATGAGTTCGGGCACAGCCCACTTCTTTTTTTCTTTTTTTTTTAATATCTTGATTTCTTTCATTTGAACATGAGGGATTGAAATTTTTTTAATTCAATTTAATTCTCTTCTCTCTCATTATATAAATTTAAAATATATAATTTTTTACACATAACTTTTAAATAATTTAGTTGCATGTATTACATATAAATTTTATAATATTGATTACTTAGTATTGACTGTACAATAAAAAATGAAAGAGAGATTGCTAAATTAATTACTTATTTTAATAAATTTAGTTGTAAAAATTATATAAAGTATACTAATTAAATCTGTAAAGTTAGACGACGCATTCAAATTTTGAAGTAAAAGTATCATATTGAAAGATTGGATAGTAAAAATAAAATTTTGAAAAATTGGATAGCTTATTCAAAATAGTTCATAATTCAAGAAAATACAACATGTCTTTAATTTGATTTTAATATCAAACTTCAATGTCATATTTATAATCTGATGAGCGATCAATTTTGTATTTAAATTTTTTTGAAATATCCAAAATATGATTGATCGACTTTTAATTTTAACAAGTAGGCATTCTAAAATATATTAGATAGTTTAACAGCTTTTTTTTCCTTAAATGAAATTAATAATTGAATAAAATCAATCGATGGTCAACCTTGTCTCCGTCTGAAATAAAAATAAAATATAAAAATGGTGAATTACGCTATTGGTCCTCAAACTATATGACGTGTGATACTTTAGTTCTTGAACTTTAATGCGTTATAATTTTTGACTCAAACTATGAGGCATATCATATTTTAATCATCAAACTTTAATTAGTTGTAATTTCTAGCTCGAACTGTAAAGCATATGACATTTTAATTCTTAATTTTTACTGATGTTATAAATATAATTTATTATTCTTATGATTTTATCCTTATTCCTTTCTTACCATTTTTATATTTTTATTCTTATACTTTTACTGCAACAGCTGTAGTTTCTTCTTTTTTCTTTTTTTTTTTTTTTTTTTTTTTTTTTTTTAATTCTTTGACTCTTCTTTTATTATTTGTTTGCTATTTTTTTAATTTTATTTATTTATTTGTTTCTGCAAAATTAATCCGCCGCAATGTATGGGTGTCTAGGCCTGGGGTACATTGGTTTTAGATTTGACTTATCAAACCAATGCAACATGATTTTAGGAGGGTTTCGAATTTTTATAGATTAATTCAACTTGTGTTTCAAATTTTGATAACCTAACAATTGAAATTAGAGGGCAACGGAAACCTACAAACTGGATAGTCAACATATCCATGAGCCAAAACCAGATCGAGTTGCTTGTTTTACTAGCCTTCTTGAATCGTCATTATCTTGATACTACTGAATCTTCCACCTTATTTTTGGGTCTTTTGCATATTTCGTCTTCTCCCACGTATGTTGTGAATCGGATGTGAAGAGGGCTATCAGAGTCCTCTTCAATGTTCACACTCCAAAAACTCCGGAAACATAGGTGAAATTTTCAAAGAGAAAGAAGAGAGAAGAACAAGAGAATTTATTATTTCGTACGTACGAATGGAGTCATATTTATAGATTATCAGAGTTTCGTAAAATATTCTTAATCTCATATAGATATTATGTTTGCACCCACGTATGATAAATGAAACAAACAACACATGCATGCTACACAAAAAAAGGAACCTGCATGCTCTGGTAATTCTTTTTTTTGTTGTTGTGTTCTTGTGTATCCACAAAAAAATATTACCACATCGGAATACATTTTTTAAAAAAATATAAACAAAAAAAAAACGAAGAGAAGCCAGCTGTGCAGGCCGGGCAGAGCTCGTACTGCCGCAACGGGCCGGGCCAAGCGCGCTGCGGGGCGGCCCAAGCCAGCCAGCCCGCAGAGAGCCGGGCCAGCAAGCCCGCAGAGAGCCGGGCGCGCGCGTCCGCTGCGGATCGGGCCGAACAGGGCCTGGGCGAGGCCTGGCCCACGTGTCCGCTGAGAGGTGGGCCGGAACAGCAAACACGCAGCGAGCCGGGGCTGGCAGGGCCTTCTGCTGCGGGACGTGACGGGCCAGGCCGGGCCAGGCCTGGGCAGGACGATCCGAGCGTGGGAGGGGCCGGGTCCGCGCGTCCGCTGCGGGTTGGGCCGGTCCGAGCCTCCTGCTGCGGGACGGCCCGGGTTAGGCCAGGACGGGTCTGGGCGGAGCCGGCCCGCGTGTCCGCCGTGGGCGGGCCGGGCCGGTCCTCTCGCCGCGAGACGGGCTGGGCCCGCACGCTCCTACGGGCCGGGCCGGGCCCTTACATCCACTGCAGGCCAGCAAGCCCGTAGCGGGCCGGGCCCGAGTGCCTGCTACGGGGCTGGCCAGGCCGTACCAGCCGTTGCCCGCCGGACCTGGCTGGCCGACTCGGGCCTGCGAGACGGGCCTGAGCGGGGCGGGGCACCTCGTCCGTTGTGTGGCGGGCCGGACCAGCAAGCCCTCAGTGGGCCGGTCTGGCCTGCGCGACCGCTGAGGGACGGGCCGTACCAGCGATCCGCTGCAGGCTGGCGTGCCGGGCAAGCAAGCCCGCGTAGGCCCGCAGGCCACCAGCCGGCGGGTCCGGGCCCTAAGGCCCCAAGCTGGCCGGGCTGGGCCCGCTGCGTGGCAGGCCGGACGAGCAAGACCGCATCTATCCGGGCCGGGCCTGCTGGCCATCAGCGGGCCGGGCCAAGCCCGTCGGCCAGCAAGACATCAGCGGGCTCAGCCGGACCAGAAAGCACGCAAAGGGCCGGGCCGTGCCAAGCCCGCGGGCCAGCAAGCCCTCAGCGGCTAGGCCGGGCGCGCGGGCCCTCTGCGGGGCAGGCCGGGCTCGCCGGCCTTCTGCGGGGAGCGGCCAGCAAGCTAGCAAAGGGACCTGAGTGGGCCGGGCCGGGCCTGCGGGCCAGCTGCTGGCCGGGCCGGGCCCGAGCGCCCGCTGCAGGGCGGGCCGTGTCAGCCCTCCTGTTGCGGTGCGGGCCGGGCTAGCGGGCCTGGCCCGAAGCGTGCTCTCAGAGGGCCGATCCGGGCCCTCGGTCCCGTTGCGGAGCGGGCCTGGCCAGCAAGCCTGCGACAGGCCGGGCCGGTCCAGCGCCCTCAGCAGGCCGGCTGGGTCCTCCGGCCTGCTGCGTACCGGGCCGGGCTAGGAAGGCCGCGTAGGGCCGGGCCGGGCCTGCAGGCCTCTTCAGGCTGGGCCGGCCCAGCCCTCCTGCTGAGTTGCGGGGAGGCCAGCAAGCTCGCAGCGGGCCGGGCCGTTCTCGCTGGCCCGCGGTGGGCTGGTCCGGAACCGCGGGCCAGCAGCGGGCCGTGCCGGGCCAGAAAGCCCGCATCGGGCCGTGCGGGCCCGCGGGCCCTTAGCTGGCCGGGCCAGCAAGCTCGCAGCGGTCTGGGCCGAGCCGATCCCGCGGGCCCTCAGCTGGCGGGCCAGCAAGCTCTGAGCGTTCTGGGCCTGGCCCTCTGGCCCCAGTCGGGCCCGTCCGGACCCTCTGGCGCGTAGAGGGCCGGGCCGGGCCAGGAAGCCCGTATCGGGTCGACCGGGCCCGCGGGCCCTCATCGGGTCGGGCCGCTTTAGCGGGCCCTCAGAAGGCTGGCCCGAGCCTGCACGCCAACAGCGGGGCCGGGCCTGGCCCTCGCGCCCGAAGCGCAGCGGGCCTGGGCTGCGGGGCCCGGGTCCGCCCCGCATCAGTCCCTTTTTTTTTTTGATGCACCAGGCAATAAATACTAAAAAATATATAAAACAGATATAAATTTTTTTTAGGCATGAAGTAAAAAAAAAGAATACAACCGATGTATTTATTTATTTTTATAATCATATGGGATTTATCCGCTCTCTCTATTGAAATATAATAAATATTCATTAGGAGATACATTTTTTAACTAATAAAAAATATATAATTCATCATTATCCATAACATATTAGGATAAAATCTCAATCCACATCTTATGTGGATCCGGTTGAATTTAAATGGGCCAATGTGGACACACCATATGGCAACAACTAACCTACAATTTGAATAGTTTGCATCGAAACTAATCTAATAGTTTGCTAATAGGTTTTTCAAAAGAAAACTCTATTAACATCTTAATTTAGGATTTTGTTTAGAATTGTGGAAAGAGTATATAATGCCCAATTTGAAAGTGCAACACAAAATATGCAAAAAATATATTTTGTATGTGAGAATATATTGCATAGATTGCACAGATTTGATTAAAATAGAATTTTTATGTGAAACCCCAGATAGTCTTATATATAAGATATAAAAGAGCTAAACTCTTAACCCAGTTTAAACATTTTGGGCGGTGGCTAGGCCCAAGAGGTTAAAAGAGTTAAGCGTGCTAGGATAGGAGTAGTCCTAGAATGAGTGACCCCCTGGAAAGTTGGGACGTCACAGTTGATATCAGAGCCAATTACCAGCCGAAAGTGTGAAATGAGTCTCGGCCGAGTCAGGATTATACAGAGGGGAGGGCGAAACTCTCATAGTGTTGACTGTTGTGGGTGGAGCGCGGCTCACCACAAGGTCAGTTTAGGTTAGCGAGATGAGTCTCACATCGCCTGGTACTTGTGAGTCTGAGCCTGGCGAGGACGTTAGAGCTTAAAAGGGGGGAGATTGTGAAACTCCATGTAGACCTATATATAAGATATAATAGGGCTAAACTCTTAACCCGGCTTAAGCATTTTGGGCTGTGACTAGGCCCAAGAGGTTAAGAGAGTTAAGTGTGTTGAGACGGGAATAGTTCTAGAATGGATGACCTCCTGAAAAATTGGGACGTCACATTTTACGTTCCAATAAATAATGGAGATATCTTTAGATGTTTCAAGCTTCTTTTGGTTCAACAATGTTCATTATAAAATGGATGCCCAAATTATTTTAGAAAAGCGTGAAAGGAGTGTACATGCACTACTGAAATAAAGAGATTATCAATAACAAATAGTAAGATATTAAAATGCAATATATATAACATATCTAGTATAGAGTTTGTTTTACCCCCACCAAAAAAAAAGAAAAAACAAAGAACCCAAGTTTCACTATAATATATGATGAAGTATTCAACTTGACTATGAGGGGCAATTTAAGTAGTGTAGCTACCTCAAGGCCAAAGTAACCAAGTTTGGTGTTGACTCAACAAGCAAGTTTTAAAGAATCTCATTTCAAAATTGAAAGTACCTAACTATGAACTATAAACAATTCTTGGATCCCTTTTTCTTTGGGAGGGGACAAAAAAATATATATAAAAAAGAAGATAAAAGAAAAGAAAAGGAGCACACTCCTACACCATGAATTCACAAAGGGGGATCTTGTTCCCACCACCTTTGAATTGCACTTCAATTGTGGGTCCTCTTTGAAAGTAATCGAATCGTGAAAGAAAGTAAGGATGGCAATGGGACAGGTTAGTCATAAAACTTTTCTGATCCACCCCTGATGGGACAGGCAGAAGAAACCCTAAAAACTGACACAGGTCAAAGATGGTAGAAATTGGAATCCTCTAAGGATATGAAGCAGGTTTAATTTAAAGTTGGTAAAAACGTACATAATTTGCCTGAATTATGAACCATGTTGAGTTGGCTACTCAGTCTTTCAAAATTTTGATTTTACTATCTAAAATAATACTTTGATCTCAAAATTTGTATGCGCCGTTTATCTTTATATGTTTAGTTAGTATATTTCACGTAATTCTCGCAATTATAAGTTCATTAAAATATATAATTAGCTTAAATTTTATAGTCAAAGTATTATTGACTAACTTAAATCAAACAAATTGAACGATTGTGTAGTAAAATCAGAATTTTGAAAGATTAGATAGCCGATTCAAAACTGTCCAAAGTTCATGTAAGTTCTGTACGTTTTTACCTTTAAAGTTTACCCCATCCGGAATACGCCCTTTCCAGAACCTATTCCGCATAGATCAAATATAAATATTTTAATACAGTAGATAGGTTGAGTGATTGCAAGTATGATGAGTTGCGTTTTAAGTACATTGGCGACACAGAGCTATATTGGTGAATATAGATGGAATATTTCAACCTGATTATCGAATACTTTGTAATAAATTACTGTAGCTAAAAGCAGAAGCAGAATCAGGACTAATAGGCCGTAATTCTAGATGGGCAACTAGGATTGACTAGTTCAAGTCCCACCTTTGACACTCACACCAAAAAAAATCTAATTTTGGTGTGAACACTTATCCTAATGGGGGAAGATTTTAAGGATTCCAGTGGTTATTGTAACTTGTAAGGATCCAATTCCCAAAATAATGGGGATTTGGTTTGGTTCGGACCATACAAACAATTATTATATAGAGTAGTTGGAGTCAAAATACATGCCTAATTGCATAATAATAAAAAGTTACGGAAAATTACATGTAATTTTGTCCTCAAATTACGAGATAGATCAATGATATTCAATTACTCAAACTTTAATGTTTGGCGTAATTGTTGGCTCGAACTTTTTTAGATTGTTTCAATCAAGTCACGCAGCCTAATTTAATTGACTGAATGATGATGTATTGCTGCTATGACGGTAACGCGATATTTTAGTCATTGACACGTTATCAACCACAACATTATCATAATACTATTATGCTAACGATATATCACTGTTCGGTTAACTAAAATATACTCATTAGATGGTGGTGATGAATTATCAGATGGAGTGAAGGTTAGAAGGCACGATATGCAAAAGTACAAACACATCTGCATAGAAAATAAACCTTTGGAGTCATCAGATGATTCAATTAAAAGACAAGTTAGCTAGTAAAATTTAAAAAAATTTCAAAGGTCACAAAATCGTTTACAAATGATCGAAAGGTAAGATTAGCTAATCACATATATCCACCCTAAATAATGTCCCTCTAAAGTTTTTTTTTCTAGCCCTTCTATTTTGTAAATATATGTACATATCATAACTAAAGTATGATATAAGAAGAACACGTAATTAAGTTTCAAAAAGATTCATAAAGATATAAATGCAAATGCTTTAGTATAATAGAAAATGGATAAATAAGAAGAAGAGAGAAAGAGAAGTTTGTTTCTAATTGGAGTTAGTGGGTGGCCTATCCCTTGTCTTTTTTTTATCTTCTTCTTTTGCTTTCCTTTTTATTTTATTTTATTTATTTATTTTTTAGCCTATCCTTGTCAAAAAATGTGGAGAAATAAGTGCATGTATCATGCATGGGAGGGATTCTATTGGTTAGTTGGAGAGTGGTTTAATTAATTTATCTTAGGTGGTCTTAGTAGTGTTTAATTTCTTGACCTAGCAGCACTTTCAGCAAGTCACTCCACCTACTTCACCAACAATGACTGCAGGTTCTCTTCACATGTTTCTGTAATTTTAGCTCTTTGGATTTAAATTGTAATTTATTAGCAAGCGCAAATTCTCTATAATCTCGACTGTAGAAAATTTTCTGTCAGCAGTCCATATGAAATACATGTAAGGTTGCAGCTCGTGCTAATGATCGATTAAGAGTCTCTCAATCTTTAATTGGATGACCTAACAATGTTTGTTTTTGTACAGAACCTGTGGCGCCCTAATTTAGGTTATGTTATTTCGTATTATGAACCTCATCTTAATTGTAGCTGATAAGTCAAATTAAATTCTTAACTTATAGGGTGTAGATTCTCTGCAGCCTCATCCGTCGGAGCCCTCCCTGTGTATTGGTGATCCAGACGTCCATTTAAAATGCAAGTTTCGTTTTAACCATGAAAGGTGAGGTAATGATTAAGAGCCACTATATCTTTAATTCGACAACCTAACCAAGTATTATGTAGGAATTCTCTGCATATCGTGTCTGTAAAGAATCTGTGCCCTAATTTGAACTTAAATACTATAATTATGTTATTTGGCAAATTTTAGTTCGGTACTGCGAACCTCGTCTTAAACGTGCCTCATAAGATAACTAATGTCAATGTATTTTAGTATTAATTATACGACCATTTTTTTTATTTCATTCTTTCTTTTTCGTCTTGTCATTAAAATATCTAACGTAAAAGCAATTGAGAATATATTCTATTACATTTGTATCTTTATACAATTATAAAAAAGTGACTTAAAATCAATGTTGGGACATCAATGTCAAAGATGCATATTATTGAATACAATCAAGCCTATTTAGCTAACCACCAAAAAAAAAGAAGAAAAAAAGATACAATTGCAAATAGCCACACACACACACAAGTTTTCAAAACTAGAAATTTTGAAAATCCAAAGCTTCTTGCGAAACAACATCACTAGAATCGAGGCATCACTATCTCTTCTGTACCAGCTTGCTAGTTATATGGGACCAGGATCAATTCAAATTCACAGAGTCTAATAATATGATATATCTACAGAAACTTATAGTTAAGAAGTTTAGAAATTTTTAGTTCAAGATCATGATCAAATGTATATATTGATCCTTTAGTAAGTTGTGGTTAAGTAAGCGCAAAGCAATTCTCATATTTAAATTCCTATTAAATTAACCACTATTATTGATCCCTCTTACCAAACAAAGTACATCACCAAATTGAGCATCTCCTACTATTTTCTTTCATCATCTTTGGTTTCACTCCTTAACAACCATTGAGCTCACCATGTACCTTCTCTTCCACCACCAAAAAATCACCACTCAAAGTTCACCTCCATATTCTTTTATCACTCTCAAATCTCGCACCATTAATTATTTTTAACGTCTTTAGTAGAGACCAAATCCTTTGCCATCCTCTCATCCAACCCTGTAACCACCGCTGTCATGTCGATTGTTCGTATCACAAATAGCCTACTTGACCCCACCGATAAATTACCAGTTAAATCCTTGCTCTCTATCACTCTAGAGGCCAAATCCTTTACCATCCTCTCATCCAACCCCGTAACCACCGCTATATATACCATGTCAATTGTTCGTATCACGACCCCCCCCCCCCCCCCCCCCCCCCCCCCCCCCCCCCCCCCCCCCCCCCCCCCCCACCGATAAATTACCAGGCAGTTAAACCCTTGACGTCTTTACTAGAGACCAAATCCTTTACCATCCTCTCATTCAACCCCGTAACCACCGCTACCACGTCGATTGTTCGTATCACAAATGGCCTACTTGACCCCCCCACCGATAAATTTTTAGGCTGTTAAATTATGTAAAACAACTATTGTTCTTCAAAAGCTTAAATTACTAGAAAATAGTATTTTAATATTTTATTTAAGAGTAGTGCTTCTATACTTGTAATTTTTCAACACCGTTCATTCATTTCTATTCAACAGCTAGGATTTAATTTTTCTAAAATTGTGACCTGCAATAGCAGGTCACTTTGAGAGAGGTACCGGTTACCAGGTACCCCAAAGAGAAATATTTTTGTCTTTTAATAGAAGGATAATTTAGTAACTTTATCTCTACTATATTATCAATTTTTTTTTTCTCTCTTTGTTTCCTTTTTCTCTCTTTATGTTTCTTGTTCTGCCACAATAGAGATGTAAAAGGGTTAAATTCGGGGCGGATTTTTAAAAACCCAAATCCGAACCCGACTATCAAAACCGAAATCGAACCTAAACACAAATCCGACAAATTTTAGAAAATCATATCCACACTCGTACCCAACTAAAAATCTGAAACCCAAACAGTAGCCCAAACCAAAAAATTATTTCTCTTTACAATATTTCAAAATATATTAAATTAAATCTAAATTTTTAAAATTATTAAACTAAATTTAAATTTTTAAAATACATATTCAAATATAACATCAAACATTTATATAGATTATATATAACGTAAAATAAATTCAGATTCTAGTTGGTTTCGGGTTCGGATTGGATACAATCAAATAATCTTAATCTTTTTAATACTTACATTTAAAATTTTGTGTAAAATTTTTATTATCTCGAATGGTTAAAATTTTTAAAACGTCTATTATATATAATGGTTCTAAAGTATTCTTATTATTCAGTTAAGTGGGTTGAACTGAGAAGCTTGATAGAATAGATTATGGTTTGATCAATCGAATCAATTGTTTTAATTTGGTTATTAAATCATTGATACTAATTTAATTAAAATAAGTAATATTAGTAAGCTAATTGCAAATCAAAATGTAAGGGACTAAAATTTTAAAAATCGACTAAAAGTTGAAAAATTTTAAGGGTGAAAATAGTCAAAATCACCTTAATAAATCAAATCAATTAGACTGACCAATTTTATAAAATATACAAATAGTCTAGATTTATTTCATATAAAAATTTGTTTAATTTATCTACATTCCAAATTTTGTTTACCATAATAAAACTTTATAGTGGAGATTTAGTATAAGCTTAAAATTTAAATTATATAATCTAAATTTATTTATTAGGAAGTTCACATTTCTACATACTTTTTAGATTTATAAGAGATTTTTATATACTTTTTAGGTTCTGAACTTCAATTTTAATTTCAGCTTATATTTTAAATTATAATACATGGTCTAATTATTTTAAGAGATTAATTTGAAATTAGAATTAATTTAGCCTATGTAATTCTATTCAAAGATAAATTTGAATTATACCCTATATTCTTAATCAATTAGCCCCATTCAATTTTTTTTTTAAATAGTGAAACAAAGTTAATTTATAAACTAGAAAAAGTTTTAAATTTTTTTAAACATATTAAATATTCCGAATTTAAATATTTACCCACATTCAAATATTTTTAAATTGGTGATACAAAAATAATGCCTAAACTAGAGGAATTCAAAATTTTCTTAAACATATTAAATATGTTGAATTTAAATATTTAGTAATATTACAATTTTTTTAAAAATAATGATACAAAATTAATGTCTAAAGTAGAAAAATTATAATTTTTTTTAAAACATGACAAATACATTAAATTTAAATGTTTAGCCTCTACAATTCTATTCTAAGAATAAATTGAATTATACCCAATATTCCTAATCAATTACCACATTCAAATTTTTTTTTAAATAGTAATACAAATTTAATGTTTAAATTTAAAAAAAATCTAAATTTTTTTTAAACATATTAAATATGTTGAATTTAAATATTTACCTACATTCAAATATATTTAAATTAGTGATACAAAATTAATGTCTAAACTAGTTGAATTAAACATTTATCAACATTACAAGTTCTTTTAAATAGTGATACAAAATTAATGTCTAAATAGAAAATTCTAAAATTAAAATATTAAATGTGTTGAATTTAAATAGTGATACAAAACGTTACAACATATTAAATATGTTGAATTTAAATTTTTTTAACCTAAATTTAAATTTTGTTACGTTTGTGATCCAAAATTAATGTCTAAAGTAGAGGAATTTAATAGTTTATTAAACAAATTAAATATGTTGAATTCGTTATTATCAACATTAATTTTGTTAAAACGGTAATACAAAGTTCCTTTTATTTAAATTTAAATTTTTAAATTTAAATATTTCAATTCAATATATTTAGAAACATTACTATTTCTAAAATTTCTAAAATTTAAATTAAAGTCTAAATTAGAATAATTCTAAGTTTCCTAAAATTAATGCCTAAATTAGTGCGCAATTAAAGCCTAAATTTGCATTATCAATCAATTGGGATATTATTCAAAACTTTCTTAAATTTGCTTAGCCTAATTACAAAAATACCCTCACATGAGGTAACCCGTTAACCTGCTACATAATAAAAAGATATTTTTATCCTTCATTAATCAACGGTTAAGATCTTTTCTATTTTTAATAAAATAAAGTACCAAATCATTTCTCTTTATTTAATACATACAAGCTCCTCTTTTACTTTTAATATTAAACAATCTCAAAAAATTAATAGCTTAGCATGGTAGAATTAAAGTAACTCGTTAAGTTAATATATAGACGAGAAAAAAAAATTCTAAATTTATCAAAAATTTCGTTAGAAAGTTTTGCTAAACAAACACTATATAGCAACAAATTAAACTTAGGAAGTTAACTTCCGTGTTTCGTAGCATTTAGAGTTTAAGAGTAGAAATTTGGATTGAGGGAGCAAGTTCAAAGTTAATCCTCGAGTTTCTAGCTAGCGTTGAGTAACTACTGGTTTCAGTGGTTTCAACAAGTGATAGCAGAGCAAATATTGTTTTCCGCAAAGTTAGTAAATGTCTCGATAACTTTGGATGTGAATATCTTATTCAAGATGTCTATCTTAGTTAACTGAACAGGTAGTTTGATAATTGATTGATGGGTAGTATAGGCCAAGTGTGTATAAACATTAAAAACATATACCTACTCTAACTCATTTTTTTAATATGATATATCAAAATTTTCTTTCTTAAAGCTAAAAACATTTTTTATCCTTTATTTTAAGTCAGAGTGCGCAGCTTTCTTTTTGACAAAATTTCGGCCTCATTTGTTTATTTCCACATGTGATCCTCATTGCTTATGTAAGGAAATGCTAATGCAATGTTGAATACAAAATGTAAAGATATTGATCTTGAAAAGCTTAAGTTTTCTAAGATAAATAGTTGTTTTATATGACCGAGACAGTATCTAGCGCAATTGGCTGAAGGCTTGATGGTTGGTATTTGAGATCTCATCACAAGTTTGAAGTCTAGTTGCTTTATATTTATAATTGAGTTAATTTTTGAAAAATAAACGAAGCGAATAACTTGTTATCTTTCTCTCAAACAAAAAGAAAAAGAAAAAAAAGTTATTTCTTATGGTAGTACGTAGACCAGGACTTAGGTTTATCAAAAAATTTCGCCCGGTCATCTCTAGTAACTTAAGCTGCTTAAAAAGAAAATAATTATTTCACACGGTATCACGACAGAAAATCTTAAGTTCAAATTCTTCTAGATTATTCTATTTATTTGCTCCTGATTAATCATAGTCGTGTCTTGAATCTATCAAAAATTAAGTCTCAAACTAATATATTAAAAATATAGTTATCTGATAACTTAAATTTTAGAAATAAACAATCATTTCACATAATTTAACATATAGTCTTTAACGAGTGAATAGGTTTCACCATCATCAACTTTTTTAAGAGCCAATGGAGAGTTATTCCTCTCCTCTCTTTTTTTTTCCTTTCTCCCCTATGATTTCTTTTGACCTTTTGTTTTTCTTTTCAAATGGAATAAAGGCACTCATTTCAACGGTCAAAATTTATCAAAGATCGTTGGAGACTCTGGATTCACATTTCAAATTCACACCATCAATAATTGGAGAACATCAACATTATTATTATTATTACTATTATTATTTTTTTTACTGGCAGTTCCTTAGCGCAGGTAATAAAGGACTTGATGGTTGGTATCCGAAGTTCCAAGTTTGAAACTTAAGAAATATTTCGTTCCTCGAAAAAGTATAGAAAAAAGTTTTTCAAAAAATAATTTTTTCATGGAAAATCTCTATTTCAGTTTTCTGTCTTCAACGAAAACTAGCTTTTTGAAATTTATTTTCAAAATCAATGTTTTCGTTTTTCAAATTTTTTTAGAAAAACGAAAAATGCTAGTTTTTCATAAGATTTGAAAAGAATTTTTCCCAAAAAGCTAGTGGGATTAAGCTAGTTTTTCTTGAAATCCAACGGACGAAAAACTAAAAAAGAGTCATGAATTTTTTTTTTCACACTTTTCTGAGAAACCAAACAACCTTTTAGTTACCTCACATTTCAAGCTAAATTTATTTTTAAAGAAAAAATTGAATGAAACGGACAGCATACTACCCTTCTCTAAAAAAGATGAAATTTTCATATTAGTCCCCATAATTTTTCAATATTCTATGTATAAGTCTCTCAAAATTTATTATTTTAGTCCCTTAGATTATCATCACTTATGCATACTAAGTCTTTTGTAAAATTTTTATAACCTAGTTGACTTAAAATAGGCTTGTAAGTCTAATTTGTCCATAAGGTTTTTTTTTTTTTTTTTTTCATCATAAACCTTCTACTTTTGTTTCAAATTTTGTGCTCCAAATTTAATTAATTTTGCTCTTGTTTTCTTCTCCAATCATCTATACATCCTCTAAAGATACTAATTTCATCATCTATGAAAGATCAATGTCGGATTTTTAAGAGTATAATAATGTCTCAACACATATCAAGCTCGATTTCATTGAGGAGCACCTTAACGTACTAGACCTTACTGAGATAATTTGGTAAGCTATCTGATGTTCTCCGTGGCTGAATCTGAAAGTTCTGTTCTAATTTAAAAGTTTAACATTTGAATCTTATGGTATTGTTAGAGGTTAAATTTTGGAAAGATTTAAATAATTACAAGCAAAATTGGTAACTAATATACAAAAGACCCTACTTTTTATTAGGTGGTCTTATTGTGATCCTTCACTATGAATTCACTTTTTATTTCTTCTTTTTTTTTTTTTAATGTTTGAAAGGGTAAGGGATTTTACTATTTCAAACATCATGGTGCAACTAGCATGTTATTGGGCAAAGGTTTCAATCAATAAAAATTATCTACCAACTAATCACTGCGCATAATTGATATCATCAAAGCTGTTTCTGCTATCGCCAGAACAGAAAAGTTCAAATTACGGTTAGATAAAATATATCTACTCTGCTATAACACGTTTAAAATAGTTTTAGCAATATCAATTCCCATCAATCACCCCTTCAAAATTGCTTACTCGTAGCGCTTACTTAATTATCACATCATTAAATTTCAAATATAATCTTTGATGTATCTATACTTCTATCCATCAAATAATTAGTTAAATACATGAAAAATAAAGAACATGCACCTACTTTCTTTTTTTGTGTGTGTTTATGTGTGTAAGAGAGAGAGAGAGAGAGAGCACTTAATTTATCATTTCAATCTCACCAAAACTAATGCACCATGTCAAAAAGGTAGGTACATAAATAGGTGTACAAAAGAGAAAAAAAAATTGTGAATTAAAAAAAAAAGAGTGAAAAAGGGAGTTAATGGTGGGTGGGCAACATTGGAAAATTCTCCTATAGGGGACATGAGGTGTGTATACATCTTTGACTAAAGGAGGAGGATTAGTTGACACATAGAGGTGCTCTTATTGACCAATTGGAATTGGAATATTGGCCTCTTATTATTAGTGTAATTAATTAATTTAGTTAATGTAGCATATGACTCAAGAGAGATCACATAGAAATGGGTTAGGTGAACCACAAAGTGGAAAATTTTGTTGACACTTCTCCCAAAGAACAAGTGCATGTAGAGGGAGTTATATTATATGATTAATTAAAATAGGTTGATTGAATAGCTAGGGTTGCAATGTGGTATGCTATGTGTGGGTGCATGGTGTGGTTTAATGAGCACATTTTGTTTACTATCATGTGGTTTAAAATATTTTGTTTTGTTATTCTGTAATTTTCTCTTTTATCACTGTACCTGTCATTATACATTTTACAAACACAGGGTGGGAAGATATAGTATTTTACAATTTTATAATTCATACTTAGTAATTCTCTGATTTGTAAAATATATTTCTTAACTATTGTATTTAAAGGCAGATCCTTACGGTGAAGCAATGATAAAATCACATGGTAGCAAACTTATTTAAAATGGAACGAATCGATTTTGGATTTATGAAATGAGGCACAAGATTTTTTTTTTTTTTTGAGCAAATGTTATTCTGTATGTAGTTGGGACATTTAGTAGATGAGGAGTGTGATCAGATGCCTAAAATAACATATTATTATTTGGCCTTTAATTTAATTTAATTTTTAGAGTATATTATCATATAAGTAAAATATGCTATCCTACCAAATTATAAATCCCAAATCCGTTCAAGGAGTAAAAATTAAACTGCTGATTTTTAATAGTAAAAGAAAAATCTTATATTGAGCAAGTTATTACCGAATGGCTTGGAGGCTGAATATATTATTCGGTCATAAATATCAAATTGCACTCCTCATTTAGTAATTAATTCATCCTACTTGAGTAAATAAAATTAATATTCTAAACAAAATTATTAACGCATCTAAATAAACGCTTAGAGCTTAAGCCTGAGCTTAACTCAAACACAATGAATAACTGAAAATAACAACTAGAATAAAAGATGGAGGTGGATATTATGAATTGTTTTTATGATTAAAAATTAGGAATTTTATTTAGGTAATAATAATTTCTTATAACCATGAATTGTAAAAATAATGCATGCTCCAATAAGGTGGCTCATTATAGTCAAAAATTATATGTGAATTTGAGGTTGCATTAATTATTAAATTTAGACATGATCTTTCGATATTTTATGTACTGCTTCAGTAAACAAAACTCGCAATTAAAAAAAGAAGTTAATGCATCCAAACGAGACCTTAATTTACATCATGCATGTTAAAGTTAATTTTAAAATAGTTTTAGCTCTTAATTTTTATCCATAAACCTAAAGTGGTTTAGCTTAATTTTATGAGTTTTGGAGAATATATTCTTAAACTTGCAAGTATGGTATATAAATGAAATAGAGTTTTCAAACACCACTTTTTTTATTTTTTAGTAAAATCACAAGTCATTTTCATACATATTTTCCCTTATTTTGATGTTATTATCCAACCAATGGCCATTGATGTTCCATCTAAACAAACAGGATTTGGGCAATGCATGTGTCAATTTACTGATCAATTGTGATAATAATAAGTCATTAGGAAATTGAGACATTGAAAATTATGAAAAAGGAAGCTCAGGTGAGAAAAAAAAGAAAAAAAAAAGAAAAATGCAATAGTGATGTGAATCATGTGAAATTAGTCACTGTTAATTCCACAGGAGTTGAAAAATTAAGAGGAAAAAAAAATTCTATTGAGTTAGGAATCTACAGCTTGTAGAGTAACTTCAAATTAAGATAATGGATCGATCAACATTGGTCACTGATATTTTTATGAGAATTTATTTGAGTCTCTCCACTTTTATTTTTTTCTCTTTTTTTTGGCAATTAATGTATCGAGCTTGAACTTCCATTTCAACTTAGTCACTATTCAAATTTTGATTAAATTTTTTGAAAAAAAAAATAATAAAGCACATAAATCAGCTACTAAAAAAGGACATTTTATTAGTCATTCCAAATAATCTATTATATTATTTTAAAATTATTATTATTAGATGTTATATCATTCTAAAAAGATGATTTGATAACTGATAAGAATAATAATATTATTCTAAGTTATTATTATTACAATTACTTTAATAATTCTATTAGGTTAATAATTATCTAAGTTACAATAATAATGATAGTTACTAAGAAAAAAAATATTGAATCTCAAACGTGATATATTTTGGAGATACGACTAGCTAGCGCTACTTAAGGGGCTTGTCTAATAGTTTAATATATATATATATAATTTAAAATGTAGCAAATGCAACTGCATGTATCTTATTTGGTTGGATGCAGCAGAGAGTATAAGCTAGAAAATAATTTATTTTGTTGCATACAGTTGAAAATTATATTTATAAATTTTGTAACAACAGGGCGGTGAGATTATCCCCTACCTAGAAGAAAATAATTTTTGTTTAAAAGGTGATCAGATAGATAAGCTTATCTGGTATTTACAATTACTCTTTCTAACTTCTGGAGTTTGAATTGTGACCAATTTTGGTATATGTAGTTCCAACTGCAACAATTTAACCTGCTTGTGTAAATTCAAATTTACAAAATCAAACATCGTATTAACACTTTTAGTCTAATTCTTTAAAGGAAAAAAAAAATACTATATGAACGCCATATTAATTATAGTGTGTAAATTCTACACCCTACGATCTTATTAGGGTTTAAAGATCCTCATGTGTACTT
Organism: Puya raimondii; assembly: GCA_016920855.1. NCBI lineage: Eukaryota > Viridiplantae > Streptophyta > Magnoliopsida > Poales > Bromeliaceae > Puya > Puya raimondii. Next base: position 40,329,064 of record JABWPP010000050.1, read on the forward strand.
ACTATTAAAAAAAATTTAATAGCACAAATGGACAAATCCTAGCCTTTAATTGAAACGTTCCAGCGTAAGCCGATCTTGCATTTATATTATAGATGTACAGATAACATTGCTCTTATTTAAGCCACGTACAGTGTCATTTCTCATAAGATTAATTGAGACTAATTTAATGCATGATTATGAGAAACACTATTTAATTTTTTATTTTATTTTATTTTATTTTATTTTATTTTAGAGAAAGGTAGCATGCTGCCCGCTTCGTTTATTTCTTTTTAGAAATAAACTTAGCTGGAAATGTGAATCAACTAGGATTCGAACTCGGGACTTCGGGTACCAACCACCAAATCCTTTACCACTTGCGCTAGGGTCGGTCGGTTATTATTATTTTTTTATTTTCTTGTGTACTTTGTTTGTTGTTTATTAAAAGCTATTGTCTCTCACTATAGCATCACTAGTGACGTTTGAACTACGAAAGCAACGTTTTTTTGTCCCTTTGATATCAAGGAAAAACAACAGTTTACTTAAATTAGTAAATTAATTATTTATTATATGAAAGATTAGATAAAAATTTATGATCATTAGGTTTAAATTGACTAAAATCATACAAACCTTTTTTCTAATTATAGATTACTCACATAAACTTTCAAAATGTTGAATTTAGCAAATCCAAGCTTTCAAAATTAGCCAATTGGTCAGTATTGTAGATTAGTTTCTTTAATGCCAAAAATTACTTTAGTGGTTACAATCAATCTTAATTATCCCATTTAATTCATAAAAATCAAATGCTAAAAATTAAATTTTAAATTTTAAAGCTGAATGTTGATGTAAACAAACAAACAAAAAAACCCTCTTATGTTGCCGGTACGTGTTCTTTATTCTTGATTATTTGGATAATAATATTTGTTGAAATAAAAACTCAAGAAGCAAATTGTAAAAAATTAAACAAATTATGAAAATATAAAGCCTAAATCACAGAAAACCTGCTTATAAATACCTGTTTTTTCACTTTTCCTCCTTAATTTTTAAAAATCTATATTTACCTCCTCAACATTTCAAGTTGTTGCATTTAGCCCACCGACGTCTGGATTCTATTATTATTCCGTCAATTTCTCATAATTTATATCGAATTTTTTTTTTCAAACTAACAGAAATATATTAAAAAATTATTTTTTTTTATAAAAGAAGTAAGAGTAATTTAGTCATTTTGCCTTCTCCATTAATACCGTACTTTTAAAAAATATTTTTAAAATTTTAAGAGGACAAAATGTAGATTTTTGAAATCCAAAAAGGTTAGTAAAAAAATAAATATTTGTAAGAAAATTTTCTATAATTTAACTAAACATAAAATGGTAAAAATTTAGATAGCCATCTACAAAGGGACGAAAACTGAGATGGTTTTGGTTGATCTAATTACTTAAAATTAGGACAAAGTGTCATCAATGGTCTCATATCTGAATTGCCTTGCACGAAATGTGTTTTTATTTTTTTTCAGAACAACAGGTGTCAAAATGTTGCTTGGTCCCAATATATTTGTGTAATACGAAATAAAATCTAACATAAATATGATAGTTACACTCGAAATCATTGTCACGCGCAGGTCTATTGACACATGTCCTCAGAACAAATGAAACTATTATGTGAATCCCAGTAAGAAAAGTTATTTTTATAAGTTGCTAATATGTCGATTATATATATATATATATATATAGCAGGACTATTGTATTATTAAGAGTACAGTAGTTTCTGTGCTCCTAAGTTCATAACCATCCATCACGTTTGATGGGTGGTTATGAAGAGAGAGAAGAGAATTTGAGGAGAAATTGAGTGTTTCAATTTTTCATTTCCTTAAATTTCTTTTCAATATCTCTTCTCTCTTTCATCCTAACCACCCATCAATTAGAAACTTAGAAATATAAGGACTGCTGTGCTCTTAATAGCACAGTAGTCCTGCTATATATATATATATATATATATATATATATATATATATATATATATATATATATATATATATATATATATAACTAGGCTGGAATACTATCAATAGTACCAAGGGCTTGGTGCTATTAGTTTTTTAGCCCTTGGATTGAGAAATATGCGGTTACGATGATGTGGGCCCTCTAGGGTTGAGTGGGTGGTTGGTTGAATAGTATAATCTAACGGGTAAAAATAATCAAAGGGTTAAATCTAACGGTGGAAAACTCGATAGCACCAAGCCCTTGGTGCTATCGATAGTATCCCAGCCGGATTCATATATATATATATATAGAGAGAAAGTAGGACTACTGTACTATTAGGAGCACAGCAGTCCCTGTGCTCCTAAGTTTTTAACCACCCATCAAATTTGATGGGTGGTTATGGGTGGTTAGGGTGAGAGAGAGAAGAGATATTGGAGAGAAATTTAAGGAGATGAAAAATTGAGACATCTAATTTCTCCTCAATTTCTCTTCTCTCTCTCTTCCTAACCATCCATCAAACTTGATGGGTGGTTAGGAACTTAGGAGCACAAGAACTGCTGTGCTCCTAATAGTACAGTAGCCCTTATTATATATATATATATATATATATATATATATATATATATATATATATATATATATATATATATATATATATATATATATATAGTGTGTGTGGAGCTATTATACTATCGGAAGCATAAGAGAGTTGGTACTTTCAATTTTGTGGCCCTTGAATCAACGATTGAACGGTTATGATGATAATGGTTCCCGTTAGGATTGAGTGGTCCCCCTAGGGTCCCCATTGGGTAATAATATTAATCCAATGGTTAAAAATGATCAAAGGGGTTGATCTAAGAGTCAAAAAATTGAAAGCACCAAATTTTTTATGCCTCTGATAGCATAATAGCTCCACTATCTCTCTCTCTGTATATATAAAATTGAACTTCTATGCTTTTAAAAGTATCAAGTAATTGGTATTGTAGGTTTTCGGCTTTTGAATTAAGAGATGTATGGTTAGGATGATAGTGGTTTTCTAGGGTTGAGTGGGTGGTCGGTTGAATAGTATGATCTAACGGATGAAAATAATCAAATGATTAAATCTAACGGTGGAAAACTTATAAGCACCAAGTGCTTGGTGCTTTTAATGCGAAGAATTTTATTTATTTTACAAATGTAGTTTAAGTATTTGATACAAATTATTGGGGATTATTTAAAGGGTTATCCAAAGCATTTTCCTTTTGAATTGTCGATAGTTTTAGTTGGAATCTCTTTTCATGTGGGTTTTCGAGTCGTTTTGGTGCTTTAATAAAAGTTACTTTTTGAGAAATAGATAGTATGCTATTTATTTTATTTTTATTTTTAGAATAAATTATACCTTTGGGTATCGTTTGGTTCGGGGATAAGCAAAAAGTGATTATTTCAGAGAAAGATATAAATTAGGGTATAAGCTGAGATTAGATCAATTTTGCGTTTTGATGAAAATTGAATTATTCCTGGGAATAAGAAAAATAGCGTTTGGTTAGGTAAGATGGAATAAGAATTAAACTGGGTAGTTATAAATAAAAAAATAATGATATTATCCCTTTCTTTATATTAGAATTAGAATTTTTATATTTTATATTTATATTTTAAAATTTTAAATATAAACTTTTAAATTTTAAAAATTAAATTTAGATTTTAAAATTTAAAATCTCAAATTTACAATTTTAAAAAAAGTAAAATTTTTAAATTTTAAACTTTAAATTTAAGATGAAATTTTAATTTAAAAAAAAAAAATATCAAATTCTAAATATAAAAAAATTTAAAATATCAAATTTTAAATTAAATAATTTAAAAATTAATTTTTAATTTTAAAATTTTAAAAAAATTTTAAATTTTAAATATTTTAAATTTTAATTTTAAACTTCCGTAATTTAAATTTTATAATAAAAAAAAAATTCTCTCTCTCTCTCTCTCTCTCTCTCTCTCTCTCTCTCTCTCCCTCTCTCTCTTCACGGGTGGAACCAGCTTGTTCCACCTTGGGGTTGGAACACTAGTTCCCACCCCTTAACGGGCTATTTTAGTATAGCCCTTTAAGGTGGGAACTAGTGTTCCCACCAATCCTTTTTTGTATTTGGAGGATAAGGGTGGAATAAACCCTTTATTCCACCCTTAACCCCCCAACCAAACATATTGGGGTCTCAAACACTTTGGTTTTAGACTTTATTTATTGCAATTTTAGGCTCAAATTTTCATAATTGTTTTAACAAAATTAGTTTGTAGAATTTGATTAAAAATTTGAGCAAAAAATTATAACAAAATAAAGTTTAAGCGCCAAAATATCATCCACCTCATAGTTTGAGGACAAAACGTGCAATTTACCATTTTTTAAAAAAACAAACTTAACTGAAAATGTGAAATAATTAGCCTTCAAATTTAAAATCTTGTGTACGAATTAGTCTTTTACTATTGTACTAGAAACAGTCAGTATAGAAGTTGTGAGTAGGACTACTATACTCTTATGAGTATAGACCCATTTATACTCATAAATTGTTCTTGATGATGGAACTTTTAAATTGACGATCCATACCATTAAATATAATCTAGAGTATTTAAAACTTTTAGACTATATATTTTTTAATTTTTAAAAATTATATCAAAATCCATCAAGCGGGCATAAAATGAACGTTCAAAATTGAACGGCATGTTTCTCTTTCCTTCTTTCTTTGAGCTTTATCTTATTTTTTTTTTTCGAGGCCGCGTTGCCTCACTATTTGTAGCCAAGTTCATTTTCTAAATGAATGAAGCGGGTAGCGTGCTACCTTTTTCTCAAAAAAAAAAATTTTGAACGACCTGCTAAAAATAGATAATCGGATTCTTCAATTCAAGATCGGAGTTATTGATCTTTATTTAGATAGTGAATAAATTTTTTTATAAAAAACTCAACCAATTTCGATTCTTTTACACTGTTGAATTAGCAAATATTTCATACCGGCCGTTAAAATTGTCAATCTTAAGATCTTTTGATTGTAAGGTAAATAATGTCGAAAAATTATAAAATTTAATTTTTAAAAATTTTAGATGCTCTAAATCATATTTAACGGTATGGATCATCGATTTGAAAGTTCTATTATTGAAAACGATTTATAAATACGAAAACGTGATCGTACTCATTAGAATATAGTAGTCGAACTCAAAAGTTATTGTTTAAATAAAGTTGTTTTAAAGAATCCAAATTATTGATGTGACGAGCAGGGTCTAGGCCTTCAAAGAATAATTAGGTTAAAAGCAAAAAGATGAAACTTTTGCTTTACATTTAGTGGAATATTTTTGATTGAATTTTAATAACTTTATTCGGATAACACTTTAACTAAACTTTCTCTTATTTTAACTAAACATCGAGACAAAGAATAATTCTACTCCTTTTTCTTTGCTAGTCACTTCTCTTTTTAAGAGAAAAAGAGCAAAAGAAAAAAAAAAAAAAAAAAAAAAAAAAAAAAGCTATATCTAAAAGCGAGGTTAAAGCAAAAAATTCTTAGGTACATCTTTGGCTTTTTTCGCTACCATATCCAAATGCGAGGTGAAATTTAAAATTTGAAATTTAAAATTTGAAATTTGAAATTTAAAATTTGATTTAAATTTTGAAATTTGATTTAAATTTTGAAATTTGATTTGAAATTTGAAATTGGAAATTGGAAAATGGAAATTGGAAATTTGAAATTTAAATTTTAATAGTTGAATTTGAAATTTGAAATTTAAAATTTGAAATTTAAACTTGAAATTTAAACTTTAAAAGTTGATTTGAAATTTGAAATTGTAAATTTGAAATTTATAATTTTTAAAATTTAAAATTTAAATTTGAAAATTAAAATTTGATATTTGATATTTGAAATTTAAATTTAAAATTTGAAATTTAAAAGTTTAAAATTTAGTTTCAAAATTTTATGTTGAAATTTAAAATTTGGAATTTAATACATTTTTGGAGTAAGAAGTCCAAGAATGGTGGAAATTTTTTCCTTTGGTAAAAGTGGATTGTAATTTTACTCCATTTTTTGGAGTATAGTATCACTATACTCCAAAAATTACATAACTTTTTATTCATCCAAACATGTCGTAGGATAATTTTCCTACCAGTATAACATAGTTTAACTATGCTACGTTTTGAGAGCTATCCAAACAGGGCCTAAGTGCTTTTGATAAAGTGAGATAGAAATATTTACTTTTTCAAAATTTATTTAAGTAAAAATTATGTTTTTAGTATACGACCGTATCTTTATCGTATTTGGCCGTATATGCATACAGAAAAAGAAATTATATATAATATAACAAAATTAAATAAACATGCAATACGTCACCTTACGAGGTATAACGGAAATAATGAGTCAAATGCAAGTGTTATTAGCAGAGAAATTGTAGGATAAATTATGTATTATGTCACTTCCAGAGTTAAAGAGTGGTTTAATTTGAGTTTTTGCACAAGCACCCCTTAAAAATGAAAGATACTGTAAATACTCCGCTATGTTGCTTAGCACTAAGTGGGCGTTTGGTTCGGCGTAAAACGAACAAAAAAATTATTTTCGATATAAAAAATATTTTTCCGTTTGTTTGATTCGATGTAAAAATATTTTTTCGTAAAAATATTTTTACAAATTTAGAGAAAAATTGAAGTTCTCAATTTTCTTTTTTTTGCTATTTTGTCAGAAAACGAAAATTCAAGCTATGTACAATTTTTTTCATTCATTTTTTTTTCACCGGACCAAACAAATATGAATTTATTTTCTTTCAATTAAACAAATGTTGATGAAAAATTATTATTATTTTTCTCTATAAACCAAATATTACAAAATGTAAAAACTTTTTTTTCACGGAAAATTATTTTCCACAAAAAAATATTTTTTATAATTTTATGTTGAACCAAGCGTACCCTAAAGTTGTGTGAGAATGCATTCTCCTATGAAGTATTGTGACATACAATTCGACCAAACAAGTCCTAAACACAGAACTAAACATAAAATTAATTGCGTATTTTTACTGATTGCATATCAAATTTATTACCTAATTAAAATCAGTCAATAAATAATGACCAAATCTCTGTGATTAACAAATTAGGATCTATTAATATCACTATCAATAATAAAAAAAAGGAAAAAAAAAAAACAGTTTCATTTTTTTTTCCTTTTTTCCATTTATATTACTCCAAACATTTGACTCTTTCCATCCCCCACCTTCCCCTCCCCCACCCTAAACACTCTATAAATACACACTCTACTCTATAAACCAACACACACAACTACCGCAAACAACACACACACCTACATATAGAGAGAAAACAAGTAGATAAGAGATAGAGAGAGACGCATAAAAGAGATATAACATATACACATAACAATGGTGGTGGTGGAGGTGATCAAGTCGGAGCTCGTCGCGCCGAGCGAGGCGACGCCGAGGGACCCGATATGGGCCTCGAACCTCGACCTCGCGGCGCGGCGGGGGTACACCCCGACCGTCTACTTCTACCGCCCCAACGGGGACTCAGACTTCTTTTCGGAGGATGTTCTTAAGACGGCTTTGGCAAAAACCCTAGTCAGGTTCTACCCCTTCGCGGGCCGGCTCGGGGTGAGCCCCGTCGACGGGCGCGTCGAGATCAGCTGCACAGCCGAGGGCGCGCTCTTCGTCGTCGCGCGGGCGGACGCGACGCTCGACGACTTCGACGGCTTCGCGCCGTCGACGGAGATGCGCGATCTCTTCGTGCCGCCGGCCGGCTCCCCCGACCCGCCGTGCATTCTCCTCATGCTTCAGGTCATCCACTACTAAATTTTGTTCTCCCACTTACATTTTGATCCATTAACTTTATCTTATTAGTGCAAAAAATTCATTAAATTATTTTTTTATTGTAATTAGTAATCACTACTAGTAATTATTTTTTTTAATCAAATCATACTTTTTTTAGCAAAATTTAAAGTTTACGTGCAATAAAGAAATTTACTAATATAAATAAGGGGTGCAATTTCAAACATAACACTCTAAAACTTAAATCCTAAACCCTTTAATATACATATATATATATATATATATATAAATAAGAGCACCAATAATATTTTAGAATTTGAGAGGATATTTATGAAATTCCATCATTTTAGGAGGTCATTGAAGAAATTAAAAACTATAAATAAATAAATAATGAGTTTTCCTCTCAACATAGCAATCTTTGTGGGCCAAATTGCAGTAAGTGGAGAATTAAAAAAATAATAAAAAAAAAGGAAAAACAGAAGTTAGTGGTCTTTTCTTTTCAAACGAAATTGAAGTTAGTGGGGTGGGTCCAAGTTCAATTCGGTGGAAGTTGGTGGACTTTTGTGAATCGAAACCCATAATAATATCTCCTTTTGTTGTTGGGTGACGTTGAAAACCCTAACCAAACCACCACCACTAGTTTTGGTGGCTACTGAGCAGGTATTTTAGGGCCAACTATAACGATAAGGTCAGAAAATTCAAGCTTATGTGATTACTCGTATGAATTTAACTAATAATTTTATGAAATAATTTTTTATTTAAAAAGTTAACTTAAAAATAATCGATATGTTATCATGTATATTTCAATGCTTTTTTGTGTCTGAACTTGAGATTTTATATATATATTTTTGTGGGCTCAAAATATAGAAAAAAACAAGAAAAAATTAGGAATTTGATGGAATTTATATTTGTCTCAATGATTTATCCGCAAAAGCTTATACTGTTATAAAATGGTGTTTTAATTTTGAAAAGGAGAGGTTCTAGATGGAGGAGGCTATATCGTACTAATAATAATAATAATAATAAATAAACAAAAAATAATACCTAAAGGTAAAAATGTACAAAACTTAACTATTACACATTTTGACCTCACTATTTAACCTTTAAAATTATAATTGTGATACCTAATTTTTTTTAATTTATTTAATTTGAATCGGCTAATGACTCTTAACTTCATATTTTAAATGCTTTGCTTATCTTAACTAATTTAATTAGTATATTTATACAATTCATGTAGCCATTAATTATTATAATAATTAATTAGCTTAAATTATATCTAGCCATCAAATAGATCGAAGCCAAAATTAAAATTTTAAAAAGCTAGGCAGTCAAATTAAAATCGTCTATGGTTCATATAAGTTTCAACCATATTTGTTAAAACCCAGCTAGAGTGCACCTGATAATATAGAAATAATACTTCTACTAACTTTTTAACACTTGAATATTTAAAATTTAATAATGATAAGTAAAATAATATTGCATCTCCAAATTTAAAAAATTATAGCATGCACTATTCACGTGCTATTGAAAGCTGGGACTGAAACCGGCCATTCCTAGCGCAAGTGACAAAGGATTTGGTGGTTGATATCCGAGGTCCCAAATTTGAATTCTAGTTGATTCACATTTCTAGCTAAGTTTATTTTTAAAATAAACGAAGCGGGTAGTGTGCTATCTTTTTCTGAAAAAAAAAAAAAAAAAAAAAAAAAAAAAAAAAAAAAAAAAAAAAGCAGCTGGGACTGAGTTAAAAGGAAGGCGATGACTAATCAGTGGGGCATTTGATCGAACAGGTGACGTACCTCAAGTGCGGCGGCGTGGCGCTGGGCACGGCGATGCACCACACCGTCATCGACGCGCGCAGCGCCTTCCACTTCATCTCCACCTGGTCCGCCATCGCGCGCGGCGGCGACGCCGACCTCCCCCCTCCTCCCTTCCTCGACCACACCCTCCTCCGCGCCCGCTCCCCCCCCGTCGTCCTCTTCGACCACCCCGAGTACAAGCCCGCCCCACCCAACCCTAACCCTAATTCGAGCCCCAATCCTAACGCTTCGTCGTCCCCCGCGCCCTACGCCAGCGCCATCCTCAGGCTCTCCCAGGCCCAGGTCGAAGCCCTCAAGGCGCGCTGCTGCGGCGGCGGCGGCGGCGGAGGCGGCGCGCGGGTGTCGGGGTTCCGGGCGATCGTGGCGCACGTGTGGCGGTGCGTGTGCGCGGCGCGGGGGCTCGCGCGCGGCGCCGAGACGCGGCTCTACACGATGGTCGACGTGCGCGCGCGCCTCGCCCCGCCGCTGCCCCCGAACTACTTCGGCAACGCCGTGCTCCGCACCTCCGTCGCCGCCGCCGCGGGCGAGCTCGCCGACGCCCCGCTCGGCTCCGTCGCGCGCCGCCTCCGCGCCGCGACGAGCCCCGGCGACGACTACGCGCGCTCCCTCGTCGACTACCTGGAGGGCGTCGACATGGACCGGCTCCCCCGAAGTGGGTTACCGGGAAACGACCTACGCGTGATCAGCTGGATGGGGATGTCGATTTACGACGCCGACTTCGGGTGGGGCGAGCCCGTTTTCATGGGCCCCGCGCTCATGTACTACGCCGGCTTCGTCTACTTGATGACCAGCCCCGGTAAAGTCGGCGGCGTATCCGTCGCCGTCTCCTTGGAGCCCGACACGCTGCCGAGTTTCAAGAAGCTGCTCTTCCAGGAACTCGGAGGGGTACAAGGGTAAATACATAAATTACCATTACCATTACCATTACCATTACCATTAATTAATATCCCGTAAACTGGAAGTGCTTTTCCATTTCCTTTCCCTTTTTTACTTTTACTTTTATTTTTTTACTTGGGTTTTGGTTTTGTTACTCGAGTAGTAGATAGTCGTTCTCGACGATGGGTCATCCGAATCGACGATCGGCGCTGTTAAATATAATCACGTCTTAATAATACAGATCATATAATATTTAATTTGTGTGTTTTATCATCAAACTTGCTGCTCTCAGCTAGTAAGTGGAATTAGTTGGTGGTGCTAAAATTGTCGCGGGTGTAGATGTGGTGGGTGGGTAATACAAATCATGGTCCCGGGACTAAAGTATTATGTATAAAAAATAAATAAATAAAAGTTTATTACAAAGCAAAGTTGGATATAACGACTACTAGTTTTGATGTTCAATAATGATTTTCACTCCTAGAATGTGTTTGTTTTATCGGTGCAGTGTGAAATAATTTTTGACTGTAAATATTTATTTTTGTTGTTTGATTCATTATAATTTTACGTACGATCGAAACTCACAGCCCAAAAAAAAAAATACTAGGCCAAAATCAATTATGGTAAAAAAAAAAGAAAGAAAACGAATATTAACTCATCTCTTATATCTTCAGTTTTACTTCATTCATGTTTTACCATACAAATAGCAAAACTGAAAAAAAAAATTAATTTCATAACTATATAAATAACTAGAAAATATTTTTCCTCTAAACTCTAATTCACTTAAAAATTTTACTTCAATCTCAATTTCATAGGAAAAAGATCGCTTTTGCTGCATTGCTACGCTCTTTGTATAGGTTGGAGAACCATCGTCTTCATCTTACTTTTTATTCTCTAAATTAGTTATTATCTTCTCCTGTGATAATAACTAAGAATCCACAAGTTTTGGGAATTGTTTATGGCTTTGGGAATTGTTTATGGCCAATTTGCATAAAAAATCCACAAGTTTTGAGCTTTGGCAAAATTGGACCATCTTTTTCGATTTTGCAGATTTGGACCGAATTTTCAACAAACTGACCAAAATACTCTTATTCCTTTTTCTCTCTTCTTTTTTTCTCCCTTCGTTCTTTTTTTTTTCTCTCCGACCCTCATCGCCTCCTTCACCGCCTCTGCGGCCTCGACGACAGTAACGAGGGCGGCGCCACCTCCTTTTCCTCCATCTCCTCCTCTGCCGGCGCCGGCAGCCCTCGGCGACGGTAACGAGGGCGGCGCCGCCTTCACTTCCTCCGCCTCCGCCTCCGCCAGCGCCGGAGAAGGAGAAGGAGAAGGAGAAATAGGCTCGGGTGGGGGCGGAGCTGACGGAGGCAACAAGGTCGTTGCCGAGGAGGTGCTCGCCGCCCGTGAGGGTGAGGAAAAAAGACGCGCCCATCTCCAATGAGCGAACAAAAATGCAGAGGGTAGAAAAAAATAAGAATAAAAAGTATTAAAAAAAAAATCTCTTTGAAAGACCATTATATATCGTTGCTGCTACCGAAAAGTCTTAGAATTAGAGAAAAAGAAAGAAGATGATGAAGGTTGCACTGTTAAAATAAAATTGTACTGTTTAATATGAACGTTGCACTCTTTGAGATGAAAATTACACTCTTTGAGATAAAAGTTACACTCTTTCGACAAAAATTATACTGTTTCAGAAAAAATTGCACTATTCTCCGACCCTCATCGCCTCATCTTCATTTTCTTCTTCCTCTTTCCTTGACCCCCTCCTCCCCCTCCCTCTTCGACTCCCATCCTCACCAACGTGAGCCTCTCTACCCTGTGCGCCGCATCGGAGCCCCAAAACACGAAAACAACCTCATCACCTTCGTCCGCTCCGCCCTCACTCGGGCTCGCTCCGAGTTCTCCTTCTCCGGCGCTGGCGGAGGCGGAGGCGGAGGCGGAGGCGGAGGCGGAGGCGTAGGAAGAGGAGGTGGCGCCGCCCTCGTTACCGTCGCCGGCGGAGGAGGAGATGGAGGAAGAGGAGGTAGCGCCGCCCTTGTTACCGTCGCCGAGGGCCGCGGAGGCGGTGGAGGAGGCGATGAGGGTCGGAGAGAAAAAAAAGAACGAAGGAAAAACAAAAAAAAAGAAAAATAAGAGAGAGGTAGGTCGTTTCCGTGTTTCGGCGCTCCGATGCGGCGCACGGGATAGAGAGGCTCGCGTTGGTGAGGATGGGGGTCGGAGGGGGAGGGGAAGGGGGAGGAGAGGGTCAAGGGAAGAGGAAAAAGAAGATGAAGATAAGGCGATGAGGGTCGGAGAATAGTGCAATTTTTTCTGAAACAGTGTATTTTTTGTCGAAAGAGTGCAACTTTTATTTCAAAGAGTGTAATTTTTATCTCAAAGAGTGCAACGTTCATATTAAACAGTGCAATTTTTTGTAAAACAGTGCAACCTTCATCTTCTTCTTCTTTTTTCTCTGATTCTAAGATTTTTCGGTAGCAGCAACGATATATAATGATCTTTTAAAGAGATTTTTTTTTTTACTTTTTATTCTTATTTTTTTCTACCTTCTGCATCTTTGTTCGCTCTTTGGAGATGAGCGCGTCTTTTTTTCTCACCCTCACAGACGGCGAGCACCTCCTCGACAACGACCTCATCGCCTTCGTCCGCTCCGCCCTCACCCGGACCCGCTTCAAGTTCTTCTTCTCTTTCTCCGGCGCCGGCAGAGGCGGAGGCGGAGGCGGAGGAGGCGGAGGCGGAGGAGGCGGCGCCGCGCTCGTTACCGTCGCCGAGGGCCGCCGGCGCCGGCGGAGGAGGAGATGGAGGAAGAGGATGTGGCGTCGCCCTCGTTACCGTCGCTGAGGGCCGCGGAGGCGGTGGAGGAGGCGATGAGAATCGGAGAGAAAAAAAAGAACGAAGGGAAAAAAAGAAGAGAGAGAAAGGAATAAGGGTATTTTTGTCAGTTTTTTAAAAATTCGGTCCGAATCTGTAAAATCGAAAAAGGTGGCCCAGTTTTGCAAAAGCTCAAAACTTGTGGATTTTTTATGCAAATTGGCCATTGTTTATATATATATATATATATATATATATATATATATATATATATATATATATATATATATATATATATATATATATATATACTTATATATTACATTAAGCTCTTTTGGCTATTTGTTATTAGCTAAAATAGATTCAACTACCTACTATATGAGAATAGGTCTAAGAGGCTAATAAGTTGAGTTGGGTTAGCCCAATAAATTAAGTAGGGCTATGGTCCACGATAGACCTAAGGGTAAGTGACCCAACAATAAACTTAATATCCAGATGGATTGAGTCAGCAAGAGACTAAATAATAGACCTAACGTCCAGATGGGTTGAATCAGGTCGAAGCCCGTGAAATGTTGTGACTGAGCCCTTAAATACGATGAATGTGACATTCCTATCAACACGTACTTTTAGAATAGTTAGTTAGCGGTTACGATCCACAAGCTCTACATTTATAGTAAAAATTAAGATAAACTTCAATTTGCCTCTCTGTGATTTAACTGATTTTTATTTTGCCACTTTGTGGTTGTACTTAATTATCCTATAATTTTATCTTTTTTTTTCAAAAAAATATTAAATAGGATAGCAAAGTGAAATTTTTTAATAAACACATAATAATTAAGTATAACTTTTTAAATCACAGGATGACAAAGTAAAAATGAGCTAAACTCTAGAAATATGATACTTTATTTTAAACCACAGGATGACAAAGTATAACATATTTCACTTACGAGATGATTTATCTCATTCTGAAAAAATAACTTGCAGTTCGAATATGATACTTTATTTTAAACATTTGATCACACTCCTTATGAATCAAATATATAAATTCTTTCAATAAATTAAGGAGACATACCGAACAAAATATTCATGCATCCAAATAGTAGTCCATCCTATTCGAGACTTCATAAATACTTCGAAATTGTTAAATATAATCAGTTCTATTTATGATAATAAGTTAATCCTTCAAAATGAGGTGGTTACTGGTTAGAGGTGGCAAACCCTAAATGAGCCCCACCAAAGAACCCAGGATACATGAAGCCACCTACTATTGAGGACAAGGATAAGGACCATGCATTGTTACTCAGATGGAATTTAATTGCTCACTTTAGAGCTTCATTTGGAGTTTTGAATCATGACCTTGCAATATTGTAATACCCCCAAAACAAAAAATTGGCACATAACTCTTTGCTCCTCAAACTTTAATTGGTTGTAATTTCAAACTCAAACTTTCGAATTGTTACAATCAAGTCCCATACTACAATTCTAGTTGACTGAATGATGATATGTCGTTGATCTGATAATGATATTAACAAAACTATATTTTTAGAAAAATCGGATCAAACAAGCTCTGCGAAGATCGAAAAACCAACTAGAGATGGGTAAACTTGGATTGAAAAACGACGCAGAGTCCCCAACAAGTGCCCTAAATATTCTCAATCAAGAATTTAACCGAAAATCTCAATCAAGAATCTAACCGAAAAGCCCAACGACAACCGATCAATCGACCAAGCAGGCACGGCCGTCCGCCAATCTGGGTCAGCCGGCCCACGACGTTACAGTTATCGAAACAATCTGCAAACATCATTTTCTTGAGATCTTCGAAAGACAATGTGCTCAACAATTTGTACTCTTGAGCCCGCAGAAATCACCTCTAGAGCCATGAGTTAGTTGGGAGCCACCTCTTAAATCTGCAGGAGCAACCTCTAAATTTTCATATCTTCTGAAAATTTTGGTCCATACATATGATTACTTTGGAATCTCACATTGCTTGATAATTCTAGTCTAGAGTTTGGTGGGAGCCACTTATTAAATCCGCAGGAGCCACCTCTATAATCTTACATCGCTTGCTAATTCTGGTATATATATATATATGTGATTACACTAGAATATCACATTATATAGTAATTCTGGTCTATATGTGTGATTATGTTTAAGCCTAAGGAGGATGTCAGAGTCTAATTGGGGGGAGTCTATAACGCCCCAATAATTCAGCGATTTGAGCCTGATGAGAACGTTAGAGTCTAATAGGCAGGAGTCTGTAACACTCTAATAATTTCACATTAAATAAAAAATGGATTGTGATAAAAAATATAAGAGATCATAGACCCTAATAATAATGATAATAACTGAATTTATCCATTTTGGATTAGTGATTTGGATTCAATAAATTATTATCGTAATTTGAATTTAATAAATTATTATTAGCGGCGGTCAGGTTGCTCTAATTTGTCTTTGTGTTAAATCAAAATGATTTCACTACTCTTTCGCTTGACTGATTGATCCCAACCACTAAAGGACAACAGTGAGGAAGCCAAAACGGGCGAGTTTGTTATCACCGAACCACTACAACCCACGGAAATAGCGACTTCTAAAGAAATTAGCATCACAAATGCCCTGTACGGTATCATAATTTCTGTAAAATTTAGGCGTCACGGATACTGAGACACGAAGTGTTTATATCGAACACAGAGTGTCTACATCTTACATTATATATACATAAAAAAAAAAAGAAGAATTTGTATATATATTTTTTAATTGTATATACTATGAATCGGCATTAAACACGCATCCAATAAGTGTCTATATCTGACACGAGTACAGCACAGACTTATAGAAGTGTCCGTGATATATAAATGAAGCGTCCAGTTCTTGAGACAGATTTTACGTGAGCCCGTCGTGACGGTCTCAACAAAATGTAATTGAGTGTGGGTGTTTTCTCGAAACGTCGGGTGTTTTGCGTCACTGGGCTCCATAGTTCTGTTGTCGAGTTTGTTTCTAATAATCACACCCGAACGAATTTTTTGTTGAGTTCAATAGTTTTTGACTTTCACATCCTACCTAATTTATGCAGCACAGGTATTGGCATGACACTCATCCCATGGTTTTCAGTCATCTGAACCAAAATGTGAATGTGAAAATCTTTGTCTGGCTGCTGTCAAGAAATAGAATCCTAACTCCCGACAATCTCCTTAAATAGAGTTAGACGGGCGAGCGAACTTGAGGCATGTAATCATCTTTTCTGAAGATGCATCTACTTTCGATACTTGCTTACATGCTCGAACGGCGACTTGACTTGCCCATAGTACAACCCGCAGAAAATGTAAGAGAGTTATGAAAAGAACTGGCCAGACAAAGAGACACGTGCGAAAGAAAAATGAACTTTACTACTTTAGCGGCAATTTAGTCAGCAGTATAGTTTGAGAAAAGTAATATCATCTTCAAAGATAAAAGTTCTGCAGGATGATTGAAACATTCTGCAGTTAGTATTTATCCCATTCATCTTTTCTAATATTGAAACGAGTAGCTCGCTATCTCTCCCTCAAAAAAAAGAAAAAAAGAAAAAAAGAATCACTTAAATGTGCACCCAAAAGCAGGACCAAGCATGCATTTTTAATGTCTTATGAAAGTTTAAAATGGCGATATAGGGGTTATAACCAAATACGCGACTCTCGATCTCTACAATGATCAATTATGAATTTTGAATCCAATTAGGCCATATTTGGATAGCAGAATAAATTATCTTATTTCGTATAAGAATTTTCTAATAACATGATAGGTAAGAAGTTTAATTTTTTTGCATCTTCAAATATCTTATTATTCATAATTTGATAGGATATCATATTTCACTTATAAAATGATTTATTTTATTCTGAAAAAAATAACTTAGAATTCGAATAGAATATTTTGTTTTAAACATTTGATCATACCCCTTATCAATCAAATATACAAATTCCTTCAATCAATCAAGGAGATATGCAGAACAAAATATTCATGCATCCAAATAGAATAGGCCGTCCTATTCGAGACTTCATAAATACTTCGAAATTGGAAAATATAATTGGTTCTATTTATTATGTTAATGAGTTAATCCTTCAAAATGAGGTGGTTAGAGGTGGCAAATCCTAAATAAGCCCCACCAAAAAAACATGAAGCCACCTACTATTGAGGATAAGGATAAGGACCATGCATTGTTACTCAGATGGAATTTAATTGCTCACTTTAGAGCTTCATTTGGAGTTTTGAATCATGACCTTGCAATATTGTAATACCCAAAAAATAAAAAAAAATTGGCACATAACTCTTTGCTCCTCAAACTTTAGTTGGTTGTAATTTCAAACTCAAACTTTCGAATTGTTACAATCAAGTCTCATACTACAATTCTAGTTGACTGAATGATGATATGTCGTTGATCTGATAATGATATTAACAAAACTGTATTTTCAGAAAAATCGGATCAAACAAGCCCTAAGCAGATCAAGAAACCATCTAGAGATTGGTAACTCGGTTCGAAAAAAGACGCAAGAGTCCTCAACAAGTACCCTAAATATTCTCAATCAAGAACCTAACCGAAAAGCCCAACGACAACCGATCAACCTGTTGGCTATTTATTATTGGGCTAAAATAGGTCCAACTTCCTGCCCCGTGACAATAGGCCAATGAGACAAATAAGTTGAATTAGGTGAGCCTAATAAGTTGAGCGGGGGTATGATCCACAAGAGATCCAACGGCAAAAGGCCCAACAATAGACCCAACGTCCAGGTGGGTTGAGTCAGGCCGAAGCCCGCGCGCGCTATGACTGAGCCCTTAAGTGCGATGGGTGCGTCATTCCTATCAGCACGTGCTTTTGGAATAATTGGTTAGCGCTTACGATCCACACAACCGACCAAGCAGGCACGGCCGTCCGCCAATCTGGGTCAGCCGCCCACGACGTTACAGTTATCGAAACAATCTGCAAACATCATTTTCTTGACATCTTCCAAAGACAATGTGCTCAACAATTTGACTGATGCTTCATCATGCAGAAATAAATTCACAAGCACTGTATATACCAAAGCAGCACTACTGTATACAAAGATCTCATTAATGATAAATAAATTTTCTGATAAATGAACAACAGCAAGAGAAGTTAATGAGAAATTCACATGAAGACTTTTCTTAACTGATTTTAAAGGGACTCAAAGAGTCCAGATAAGTAGGAAGAAATTAAATCAGATCAGCAACAAAAGTAGGATAAATGTCAACAACATGAGAATGACAAGCATGATAAGTAATAGCAGTATGGATTCTATTATGAACCACAGGAATAAACAGTAAATAAAGTTGCTTAATCAACCACCACATTAGACTTTTTGAGGCCCAGAAACCAAAACTCCAATATGGTGTTCTTGATTCTACTGCGGAGAGAAGTTGCAAGTAATTTATTAATATAATGCTTCTCCCAACAGCACTTTTTAGATAACACTTCATTAAACATCACTACACCTCACAGAAGAGTCATAACGATAGAATCGTCAATGCAGATTTTCTTTTTCTTTTGAACTCAGAAAACGTAGAAGTTCAAATTACAAGAATGCGTGATTAATAACTATGCCATTGATCCTATCATTTTCAAAACTCGCAGCATTCTACAGCAACAACAACATAAAGCTGTAAAAATTTAACTATCCCTTGTCATGCTAGAATTTCATTGTTTTTTCATCTCCCCTTCTTTTCCTCCTCAGAAGAATTGTACCAAAACAGACTTGGTTATTTCAATATCATGAAGCTGAAGGGAATGCAGATAAATATAAAACAACAAGAGAACTGGAAAAATGTATGTCAGACAAGCCTAATTATCAATGAACAAATGACTGTTGCTGTTCAAAAATATGATCAACAGCCATTATTGTATCAAGGAAAGTGGAAAATACGCCATCACCCCGTTACATTCACCCAATTGCAAATCGCCATATGAACTTTAAAGATTTGAAATAAGCAGCCACCTAGCCCTCAATTCTATATAATTTCCTTAACAATATTAAACGATACAAAAGAAGAATGATTCAAAATGTCGCAATTGCTTTGAATGTCCGGTTAATGTTTGAGGTACTTGAGTCATTTTGCTTCCATGTGATTGAAGATCATTATAAGAAATCAACAAAATTAGGGGCTAACGACTGCAAGAGTTAATGCAGCTTCATTTGGAAGAGAATGGCATATTTTCCGAATAAAAAAGTCATATAGAACAACAAAGTAAACACTAATTTCCATACTCTAACAATCACTAATAAATTGAATAAATTTTCCTTCTATATTATGACTATGATAAACTATGTCTATATCCAAATTATGCTACAATTGTGCCATTCCACTAAGCAACATGTATATTCCCATCACAAGAACCTCTTTTGTTCCTCTACAGACCATCTACTTGGAGCAAAAACAAAGGGAAAAAACAACAACAACAACAAAAGAAACACACGGCACAACAAACAACTAAACCTTCAAAGCCACCTGATCTTGCCGCGTAATCTTCCTCTTACCCGCCCTGTTTGAATTGTTCCCTAAATCTCTACACATCGATAATTTAATATCATTAACCACGGTACTTCCATCGACTATGCACTCTTTCGGCTTCTCTATTTTCAGAGGCTCTCGATCCACCTTACAGTCCATTTCCTCACTGTTCTGGAACAAGTAAGAAGTATAAGTTAATAAAGATAAACAATTATACATCAATATATAGGCTTTATTGTCTTAATAAAGAGAAACAATTATACATCAATATATAGGCTTTATTGTCTTAATAAAGATAAACAATCTATAAAATATATAATTTGAGGGTTGGGTCACATCAACAAACCCAACCCTCATGAAGCCACGTCTCTCCTTAAAATAGTGGCCAATGGGGGATTGCCGCGTGTTTAATAAATATTTCGATGTGCCTATTGCACCGTAGACCACCTCTAAAATATGTTTCAGAAATAAAATTGCGATAGTATAATAAATTATTTAACTATTTTATATCATATTTTATTTTACAATATTAATCACCAAATACTCCATAAACTATATAATATTTTAGATGGTGTATAAAAAAATTAATACGATCATATTTATATTATATTATATCATATTTTATTTTACAATATTAATCACCAAATACTCCATAAACTATATAATATTTTAGATGGTGTATACAAAAATTAATACGCATCATATGCAAGCAAAAATTTCTTCCCTCTTTTGAAATTATATGTGTACCTAACTAAGCATTCTATGCATCGGGTGCATAGACTAGATGCTCAACATTCTTTAGTAGAGATGTTAAAGTTAATTCATTAAATATAATTTTAATTATTAGACTCTATAAAAAAATTATATTTAATTAATTTTTGATATTGGAATATTAGTCATCTGATATAAGTTGCAGGCTATGGAGTATTAATATGCATCAGGTGCATATAATAGTTTCTTCTTCTCCAATCAATTTTACCAAGGTAAAGACACTCTCACTTATTCTTCAATTGAAAATAAGCCTTTCAAATTAAACTTTTTATTTAAAAAAATTTATTTATAGAATAGTTATCAAGACTATAATTTGAAATAAGTTTTAAATAAAATTATTAGAATAATTCAACTCTATAAATGAAAGGTAAGAAAACATTAATTAAAAAACTTATTTCGTACAGTGTACATAAGACTATTTTATAGATTTTTTTATTTTTTTGATATAATTTTTTCTTTCTAAAATTTTATTAACTATATATATTTTAATTAGTTGAAATATTATCTACCCGCTGCGAAGCGCGGGCCCTTTACTAGTTATACATCAATATATAGGCTTTAATGATAGGAATTTTTCTAGGAACAATATATAAGCGTGTTCTGTCGCAATGCTACTTCGTGTCTGAAATTTTCACTTAAACACAGGAATGTACTCGGTTCGTTAGGTTGTTTTTGAGCAAAAATTCTAACTGAACCAAATTTCTGGTTTCATGGTTCTGTAAACTGAACCAAACCAAACAGATCTGTGTCACTTTTTCCTAGTTATACTCCTTTGCAATCACCCAAACTCCAAAGGAGATTACTGTCGGAAGTTTTGCCAGGATCTTCTAGAAGCATCCACGGGTATCTAGACTGCGGATGCGGAAGTCAAGGAGTCAAATGTCTCTTAGGGTTTCTAGAAGATGTAACAAATGGAGTCTCTTAGGAGCTCGCAACCTCCCGTTTTGGCTTGTAGCTTTTGCGCTACTTTGTGCCGATCTATTTGCTTTCTTGGGCGGCGAGTGACCTATATATATACTTGTGGCCTCCACCCCCTCATAATAACTCAATTGTACTCATCTACTCTCAAGTAATAGAATACTACTTTCCTCCAAACTCTCTCTCTTGTTCTTAGTCGTAGGACGAGTAGGCCTGGACTAGCAAGCGAAGAGATAGGTCTGCTTACTTCGCGAAGGAAGGCGAGCGCCGCACGGGCTTGGAAAGCGATTTTGCTCAAGTCAGTGACATCTGGGACCAAATCAGTCCAAGCAGAACTTAATCCAGTTTGATTCGGTTTAACCAATCGGTTTTGGTTTGTGTAAGAATTCACATGGTCTTAGCTAGATATTGAACACCTAGCTTTGTGAGATAACTGTGGACACGGTGACACACTACGTTGATCAAGAACCGTAGAATAGAGAACTCATTTTCATACAAAGATTGGGCACAAATATATATCGCTTTTCAATTTTTTGTCAAAATCTGAAGAACAAACCAAAACCAAATCTCAGCAAAAAATAAAAATTAAACCAAACAAAAACCCATTTAGACTGAACCAAATTGCTTTATTGGATTTTGTACAGTTTGGTTCTTGTGTGAAACCAAACAATGAACCCTACGAACTTTGTCAGAAATTGCAATGCCATCACTGAGCTTGGACAAAATCCCTTCTCTAATTTTTTTTTTTTTTGGGTGTGTTGAGTAAATTACCACATAATCAATTCTATAAAATGATTTCGTTGTTTACAACACTTGAAACAGGTTTCAAAGGTCATTTTTAGGCAAAGGCCACATGTCGTTCAGGGACAGAAGTATTTATATGAAAATTTCACGACTAATTGCAGTATCAAGATAGTACCAGGATTGCCCAAATGTTTTACCTTTTCTGCAATTACCGGTAACGAGACTTGATTCAAATCTAAAACTCCATTGTTGCTTGTAGATGGAGCTTCACTCGCTATGTATTTCCTATCGATGATTTTGTAAGATTGTTTCTTGATTCTACACCGAGTTCGCTGAGATGGGTTTCGCGCAAAACGCTTGAATTTTCCTCGCAAGAACCTAAATATTCCACTCATTATGAAGATACATCCATAAAGTGTGCAATTTTAAGAAATCGGAATAGGATATTCGAGAACACAAGGATAAGCTAAGTGATAATACTTGATTTCACCCAACAGCCTGAGTTTCTTCTTCTTTGTCTCCTGCAATTTCTCGCTTTTCGCTTCAATTTCCTGTAATATCCTCAGGTTATTGTTTCACAAACAAATAATGATAAGTTTTAAGCAAAAAAATATAGAAGAATCTCCAGAAACTGTTTCACTCACAATCACAAGATCATTCTGAAAACAGGAATTTCTCAAACTAAATAACTTAGGAAGAACCACAAATTAAGATCCTCAGTTAAAATTTACTAGACCACTTGATAACGAACTAGATTACCAAATTCATGCCTAAAACAATCAAAATTAAGGAAGCCTCAATGGCAAGAACAAAAGATATACATTAAAAAAAAAGAAAAGAAGAGGATCTAGATTGCTGAAATTAAGAGAATCAGATAAGTCCATATGAAGAACTCATTAAGTAAATCAAACACACAAGTAACCCTAAAATCAGATAAGATATCTCTTGAAGGAGATAATGAATCTCGTAAATATCAAACAACTGGAGAAAAATTAATCCCAAGATCCAAGAGCATAACCCATGCTCCAAAAAATATAAAATATAATTGATACCACAGCCCAAATAGATCACACAAACAAAGAAAAGGAGAAAAAGAAAAAGAAAAAAAAAGAAAGAAGAAAAATGAGAAAAGGCCTCACCTTGATCGAATCCTCATAATCCTGTAAGAGGTTCTGATGCTTGAGCCTTGTCCTGGGCATGTATTCATCATCTGGGAAACAAGAAGACGAGGGAGAAAGCTCCATGGGCACCTTTCCCCTCCTCTTCACCATCCTCCTCCTCCCCACCCTAGAGAGAGAAAATAGAGAGAGAAAACAAGGGGGAGAGCCTATGAAATGTGGTCCAAAGCAAGACCCAGATGGGAATTAGGCCCCCCTTTTACCCCAAACAAGAGGTCATAACACAGGGTAGGGGAAGAGAGAGAAAGGGAAGGTTCCTCCCCTTGGTTTCTCTCTCTCTTCTCCACTGTGGAAGGGTCTTTTAAAAGAAAACCCCCCCAAAGAGACCCATAAAAATCCCATCTTGGGAGGGAGCTTGGGCTCAAGGTGACATCTTTGATGGAGAAATGTAGGATTTGGGCTTGGAGAGGGGCATTTTGGGGATGGTCCTTGCATGAAGAGGGAGGAGGGGATTGGGTAGGGAGATGCACCCATTTCTCTCTCCTCTCTCTCTCTCTCTCTCTCTCTCTAGAGACCTCTTCTTAGTTCTCTCCCTCTCACACATATTTGGTACAGCTGGGCTATTAGGAAGAGAGAGAGGTGAAGGGATAATATATATAATATATATATATATATGTATATATATTTATATATAGAGAGAGAGCATGGTCTCTCTTGGCCTGGGTTGGAGAATTGGGTTCCTCTCTCTCTTTCCCTCTCTCTCTCTCTCTCTCTCTCTCTCTCTCTCTCTCTCTCTATCTAAGATCAGTGTGATCTTCAATTTGGATGCTGGAGATGAGAGGAGATTAGGGGCTGCAGCAGTCTCTCTCTCTCTCTCTCTTCATTTGCAAAACCTTTCATCCAGATAGAAAGTGATTTGACAGAACTGCCCTTTCACATTTTTCTTGTTTCTTGGATAACTTGTACCACCGGTCCTGAACTTCCAAATACTGTTTTGATGCATTAATATCTTATTTTATTTATATATATGAGTCAAGCTTATGTGTTTTTAGAACTATGATAGTTTCAGTGCTTTCTAGTCGTTTTTGATACTGAAATTTTCGAATCAATGATTGGCTCCGTTAGATTTAATATAAAATATTTAAAATAGCTAAAAAATAAATTTTTACGATTTTGATATTATTTACGTAGTCATTGAAATGACTCAAAATCAATAATTTTAATGGTCGTGGTAAGCCGTTTACAAGTAACGATATAGAAGTATCCAAATTCCGTAAAATTCTGATAGAAATTTTTTTGTACTGTATAAAACGAGACCAATATTTTTGATCTAAAATTTTAGTGTCATATTAGTATTTTTTGTGAGATTTTTATTTTTAGCTATTGATTTTGAGCTCTTCCGATCACTAGGTAAATGATATTAAAATATTATGAAACTTATTTTCTAGGTACTTAGAATACTCTACATTAAGTCTAACGAAGCCGATTGTCGATTTGAAAATCTCAATATCGAAAACAACTTGATAGTACGAAAGTTACCGTGCTTCTAAAAGCAACAAGCCTAACTCTCTCTCTCTCTCTCTATATATATATATATATATATATATTTGGTTTTTTTTAAGAAGCTTATAGCATTTGAAAAAAAATGAGGAGAGTGATCAAAATTTAAAATTAGATATTCATATTCAGCATTCAAATTATTTTTTACAATAAAATGAATTAACTCGTAGGTGAAATATATTATCCAAATAAAACAATAATATTAAATTTTTTGAGAAGTAAAAATTATATTCTTTGCTTTCAATCTGATAAGACAACCCTCATACATCTTAGATAATTTATTTCAACATCCAAGTTAGCCTTATTTTTAATATTGTTTGGATATCTTGTACTTTTATTGTCGAGTAATATATATATATATATATATATATATATATTATCAATATAGAGTTACTATACTTTCGAAGCATAAAAGAGTTGGCGCTTCTGACTTTTTAGTCCTTGGATTAAAAACTGTTCGGTTGGGGTGACAGTAGTCTCCCTTAAGGTTGAGTGGTCACTCTAGAAAAATAATATTAATCCAAAAATTAGAAATGATTAAAATGGTTGATTCAAGATTAAAAACTTAAAAGCACCAACTCCTTTATGTTTCTGGAAGCACCATAGTCGAAAGTCGAACTGTATATTATCATCCTATTATAATGGCAAATAATTTTAGAGATCCAGAAGTTTTAGTCTATTTTTTTTTTCTCTTACGATAATTTTTGAGATTTTTTTCTTTTTTTTTTCAATACTTCAAACGAGGTATCCAAACTCCTCTTTCTAATTGTAAACATGCATGGTTTTATCAGAAAACAACAAAAATACCCTAGGATTACAAAGTATACATGACATCTAAATTCAAAGCCTAATTATTTTACATTTGTAGATGAGTTTATTTTTTAAAAAATAAACATTGCTACTTATCTCTAAAAAAAACTTACAATCAAGTTTGCCTCCACTTTGAATTGTTAAAAGTGCTTTACTTTATTTTTTATTTTTTTAAAAAATAATAACACTCTAAAATATAAAAATAAATATCGAGTTGAAAAATTCAGGTTGTGTTTTGGCTTGTTTTATTAACGAGCCGAACACGAGCTAGCTTGCGAAGACCAAATTAGATTATTGAGTTTACCACTTGATGAAATTTTGAAAAAAAAAAATAAACTATTAAAATCGCCAGCGAGTTGGATGGCCAGTTCTAGTCTCGTGGCCTCATATTCTGATAAAATCTCATTTCGAGCTGAACACGAGTTGACCTCGTACTCTGCTAGAATCTTATTTCGAGCCGAACACGAGTTAGTCCCGTGTTCGGCTCGAAATGAGATTCTAGCAGAATACGAGCTGGCTCGCGAATAGTAAGCTGGATGGTCAGTCCTAGCAAAAGACCCACAGCTTTACCAAAAGTAGTAATATACTATTCCTCAATAGCATCGTATCAAGCTACTTAAGGCATTCACAAATGAGAGAGTGCAATGTCTAAAGGGGAATATTTGGTGCACCCGGTGCACCATAAATTAATTCTAAAATATAAATAAAAAATAAAAAAAAATTCTTTGATTATATTTTAATTTTAAAATAAATTAAAATATTATCTACCCAAAGCACAGGCACTCCACCGGTTACCAAACTAAACGTGAAAATAAAAATGAATGCGGATACCGAGGTGAATACACGACACCCGATCCACAACCAATCCATTTTCACCTCCCGTGCTCTACGACATCGGAATCTCCTGGACCTTCCGATAAACCCCTCGCGCTCTCTTTTTCTCTCGAGTACATCTCTCTCTCTCTCCTCCTCCTCCTCCTCCTCCTCCTCCCATGGCTTCAATCCTACGAGCTCCGGGGCTCCTCCTCCCCCCTTCGTCCCCGAGCATCGCCCATCCCGAAGCTCGTAGGGTTTCTCCGTCCCTCGCCTTCAAAGAGAGGCGCGCGAGGCCGCTGCTCGTGAAGCTTCCCCCTTTCCCGAAGAGCACTCGGATGTTTCCTAGGGTTCTCCCCTTCGCGGCGTACGAGGAGGCGACCGAGGCCGACGAGGCCGCGAAGGCGACGACCCAGGTGACGTTTTGATCGGAATCTTCTAGGGTTTCTATTGGTTTTTAATGTGGATCCTCGTTTCTGGTGGGATTTGTTGGTATTGGTTATCATTTTGGTGGGATGTTGTTGATTATTTGGGGATTTAACGATTTGATTGGAAATGAGTAGTGCAAAAATATAATGTTTTTGCGGGTGAATCTATAATGCAGAGGCCGTTCGCTGCTGTGTCATTTCCGACAATGGGGCATCCTGAATCAGAATCTATATTTCTAAAATTGATTTAGACTTTTTGCGAAATTTTGGCATCATTTGTCTAGTATTCGAGTGGTCTAAAAATTGACAATTTTTACGGTCTAATGCAGGGTGAAAATTCTCAAAATTCGCAATTTTTAACTGCTAAGGTAAGGTGAATTTGAGACCACTCTAATCATCATTAGGTAAATGATGTTGCAAAATCTCGGAATTCGATTCCTAGGAAGCTTAAATAGCGGAGGTTGTGTTTAACGGTGTCTATCGCCGACCCAGATGCCCCATCATTGGAAATGACACGCATTCTAGCTTTACTCATGTTTTGACTGTTTAAAAAGGTTAGAAGCCCTCTATTCAGCTCTGCTAATATTTGTGTGGGTGGTCATATGTGGGACAATAGCTAGTTTATCCCTATGAAGTAGTGGAATAATATATTTGTCCCTGCAAAGTTTTAATTCTCATATTCGTCCCTCTAAAAGTTTTGAAGAGTTACGCATTTGTCTTGGTTAGTAAACTAATGTCTGTTGGCTACTATTATTATTTTTTTTTTGGTTTAGTTCCTAAAATTGTTTACTTCAGCTAAGGATCTGTGTAAATAAAGGAGATAGTTCAAAAGGATAAACCTACAAAGATTAAGGAGGACTATGTAGTTCAAGAGAAACAGGCTGAGAATATGCTAAGAAATCGTATAGGACTGTTGCACAGCGGTTGATATATTGCAATGAAAGTGGTTGGTTCATGTGAACCACTTTAAGTAGTCGGTTTTTTAGATGTATTTCTCGGCTCGCTATCTTTTTTGTTGTTTTGTTTTAGTTGTCTCTACTTGGCACATATTCCCGTTTTATTACTAAGCTAGCTAATTTGTTTATTTTTAAGTTTTGTTTAGTCTTTCGATCCTCAATACATATCCCTATGTTTGTAAGTATGAAGGGGACCATTCCTTCTTTGCTTAAGCTTTTCGGAGTCAAGAAGGCTGCCTGACTTTTGTTGTTCTTAACTGGCTTTATGAGTTAAAACTCTAAACATAGTCCTCTGCCAGAAGTTGATTTTTGAGGATAATACCAATTTTGGGAGAGAAATGATTAAGTTAATCCAGTCGAAAACTTTGCTAGTTTTGCTTATACTTTGCAATTAGGCGCTTAATATTCCAGTTTTGCTGTAGTTCAGTGTGTCGAGGCTTGATGGTGATGATTCTGTTTATATAACTGCAACTTTGCTGCTCTTGACTCAACAAGTTGTATGTGACTTGACTCTTTCGGTTTGACAAATGTGTTCAATTGATAATTATTATTCTTATTGTGATTATGATGCTACTAGAGGTTGAGTTGATATGATGAACAATTGCATCAAGGTATAGTCATTTGGAAGTACATTAAAAATGTTAATGCGAATGGTACACCATTGTTCACTTATGTATGTCCTAGGCATAGCACAATGCTCCATATGAGCCTACTTTGGTTTTGCAACTAAGATTATACCGTGATGATATTATTGGACCCCTTTGTGGATAGTGAGCATTGAAAATCATCCTCTTACTGTTGTCAAGAACTTCAGTGTTTCTCCTATGATAAAGGGGAAGATATCTATGTTGTTGAAAATAAGTTTATAAACTTCATAATACGAGCATGTTAATGAAGAGATTTATGCTTTTTTGTCCTCGCATACATCTAACAGTCATTAATTTGAGCTTGTGGGAAGTGCCTTCTTCCTCTAATGTGCCAAGTGCAACAGCCTCTTTGTAAGTTTCCTTGACCACCTCAAATTGTTTGTGATTATACCTCTGAATTAATATTTAGTTGCAATTTTCACCCTCCAGTTGAGTGAAATGCACAACTTTTATCTCGGGAGATTTAAGACTTTAAAATTTGTAAAAACCTACCACTTATTATTTTGCAATTTCAATTTAAGTCTACTATGAAGTTTCAGTTCAGTTGATATCTTGGAAATGAGAACCAGAATACTTTCGTTTTCTCATATATGGGGTGCGATCATTTCATGCTAACTGTAATCTCACAATTGGATTGTCATGCTGATTGATGCACGCCTATCTTCTTTGAGTGTATAGGCATTTTTGTCTGGTGGATAGATAAATTTGGCTTATTTCTTGCGAATAAGCAGGAAGTTTATCTACAGTTGCAGCTTGAGGATATATATTTTTTTTTTGGTGTAATCCTATCTGCATTATTTACTGATCACTACTGGATGCCTTCCATACTAGTACTGAACAACTTTATTCTGCAGGAAGATTCAGAAAATGAAGCCCCTGTAAATGATGATGCAGATGATGGTGCTGTTACTGATCAAGAAGAAAAGGTTGTCTCAGCTGTACTAACGGCGCTGCAATCATATAAAGAAGCTTTAGCTACTAACGACGAACCAAAAATTATCGAAATTGAGAGCTTTCTACTGTCCATTGAAGACGAGAAGAACTCTCTTGCGAATAAAATCGCTATGTTGACGCAAGAATTATCAGTTGAACGCGACCGAATTCTTAGGATCAGTGCGGACTTTGATAATTTCCGAAAACGGACGGAGAGAGAAAAGCTTTCTTTGATGACGAACGTGCAAGGGGAAGTTGTAGAGAGCTTGTTACCTGTTCTTGATAATTTCGAAAGAGCTAAAGCGCAAATAAAGGTAGAGACGGAGGGGGAAGAGAAGATCAATAACAGTTATCAGAGCATCTATAAGCAGTTTATTGAGATTCTGACCTCGTTGGGTGTCGAAGATGTCGAAACTGTTGGCCATGCTTTTGACCCTTCGGTAAGTTGTTGTATAAGCGCAATCATTTTGTACTCCGCTGGTTTTAGATATTTAGTCAAAAAAAAGTTTATGATAGATATCCTTTTCTGTTTTCTTTTGTTGTCCTCATGTTCGTTACATTCATTGTATTTGTATGCCATTCTCTTCCCTCTCAAACTTTCTTTGTTGTTTTGTAAAGCTCCACGAGGCAATAATGCGCGAGGAATCAGTAGAGTTTGAAGAGGGAATCATCATCCAAGAATTCCGCAAGGGCTTCAAACTCGGGGAAAGGTTACTCCGTCCGGCTATGGTGAAGGTATCTGCCGGGCCAGGCCCTGCAAAGACCGAAGACGGGAGCACGGCAACCGATGAAGACAGCGGGCTTCAAAGGAAGGACGAGGACACCGGAGAAACAAGTGATGAGAGCAGCGATGCGAGCGAAGATTCAGAATAATTCTGGGCTTTTGAACAACATCATTGTTTATGAGTTTGGGTTTTTATTATTGATCGAGAAGTTTTGAAGTGCACTAGTGGTTGGAAGTAGATTACATCCGTAGAAGTAGCCGTACGCACGAAGTGATTTTTGCCAAAGCAAAGTTTTGTTTTCTGCTGTAATGTAACATTCGATGTTCCTGTTTGTTACCATCTTTCTTGGCAGTGAATCATCCTTGTTATCATCTTTCTTTTCATTTGAAATGTAATATTTTATGGGTAGTTTTGGTTCAAAGGAAATGCGAAATTACTGATGAATCGAGCGCTTGTGAGTTGGTTTGGTTTCAGTCCGACTGATTTGCGGCTTGATCTTTTTTTAATCCTGGCAGTCTGGCACTGATCCTGCCCGGCCTGCAGCATGAATAAGCAGTTTCCTTTGCAACAACTGAATGTTTCTTTTTCTTTTCTTTTCTTTTCTTTTTTTCAATGCAAGCAACAATTTTGCAGCGGCTGAATCAGAAGCACCTAATCAAAACTTCTACTTGTAGGTCTTAAAATTCTACTTTTATTTATTATTGCAGTAAAATCTTCAAAAAAATTTTGTTCTTACCAAATGCTCTATATACACGTCTGCCACTGAAACCTTTATAAGCATCAACACTTCCTCGAACTACTGTTGAATTTTCTCGCATTGCTCTACTATGATTGAGATTTTGGATGACTCTAGAATCCACTCCTATTACTGTTTTTAATAGACTTGTAATCTCTACAACCTCTCGTTCAAGGGTACTAGAATTTACTAACCCCTTTATGGTTTTAGTATAACAAAAGAGAGAGAGAGAGAGAATGAATAGTTACTGCCGGGTACTGCCATACAAGGACTTCTTAGCTTCAAAAGGAATGAAAAATAATTTTAAAATAATTCATAAGAATTTATTTGCTTCTACAAAATTGGAGAGGGATAAAAGAGTCTGGCTAGTATACTATCGGTAGTACGGAGGCCTTCATACTGCCAAGTTGTTTTTCATAATGCGGATTTTGGATCGACGATCGGTTCTGTTAGATATGATCTACGCTATTGCAAGTATTTATAACTAAATTTTATATTCTTTTCGAAATTATTTGACTAGTTATCAAAAGGTCTCAAAGTTGACAATTTGAATGGCTAATGTGATGCATTTTTGATTTTATCATTGTAAAATAATTCAAAACCAGTAAAATTTTGATAATTTTTTTTTTCATTATTTAGAGTAAGATGAGTATCCATGATCGAAAATTTAAGTTTTTTATCATTATTTTTTATAAGATTTTTAGTTTCAGTTCAATTTGAGACTTATTCGTTTTAAAGATAAATAATATTAAAAAAATCATGAAAATTAATTTCTAGATATATCTAATAGTGTAAATCATGTCTAATAGAACCGATCGCCGATTCGAATAGCCTATCATCGAAAATAACTTGATAGCATATAAGCCTCCTGTGCTATTAATAGTATTCTAGTCCAGTTTGGAATAAAGTAATTTTTGACTATAAATAACAGTCGTAATTAAATTAGGATAACTTCAAATACCACCCATGTGGTTTCGTGCTTTCTCACTTTAGTGCCCTGTGGTTTAAAAATGTATCACTTTAGTACCCTGTGGTTTGGTTATTCTCTTTTTGTTATTTTTTCGTTAATTTTTTCGTTAAATTATACGGAAAAATTTTCAAATATCTCACTTATGGTTTATTTGAAAAAATTTCCGTATAATTTAACAAAAAAATTAACGAAAAGATAACAAAAAAAGAGAATAACCAAACCACATGGTACTAAAGTGATACGTTTTGAACCACAGGACACTAAAGTGAGAAAGCACGAAACCACAGAAATAATATTTGAAGTTATTCCAAAGAAATAAAAGCAGCCCCAAATGGAGACAAGGAACTCCCACAAGTCCTAAGCCAGGTCCCGGTTCGGTTTTTTTTGGCCCCCGAACCAAGCGAAAAGAAAAAAGAAAAAAACCCGGTCCGTAGCGAGAGCCAAGTATATTATTTAAGAGAGAGCGAACGAAGAGGGCGAGGGAAATGGCGGCGATGGTGGTGGTGGGCGCGGGGGTGCTCGTACCGTTCCCGTTCTACTACGCTCTATGGAAGTACCCGCATAAATGGGTGGGTCTATGCGGGAAGGGGGTGGACCCCTCCCATCGCATGGCCCAGATCTCCCACGCCCTCAAGGCCCTCCAGATCCTCTCCCTCCTCTCCCTCGCACGAATCTCCGCGCCTCCCCCCTCCTCCTGCCTCCTCCTCTTCCTCCTCGGACAGTACCTCAACTTCAAGTCAGTTACTGACCCTTCTCTCTCTCTCTCTCTTTTTTTTCTTTTTTCTTTTTAATTTTGGATTATTATTGATGTTAATTCTTTCATTTTTGGGGGATTTTTTGTGTGTTAAACAATGTGAAACAATCATGAATAAATGGGAGGAAATAAATTAAATGAAGCAAGGAGTGTGAATGTAACGTGGTATCTGAGCTAATTCTAAACTCCTTCGTTACGTGCGATTAATAGGTTCTAGGTTCGATCCCCATATTTAACATTTTTTACGCATTATATTCTGATAAGTTAATTTACTAGATGAGATGTAACGTAAAATTCGCATTCTTTGTCGAACCGGTTTGACAATGAGTGCATTTCTTTTCTTGTGCTTGCAATTAATTGTTAGTGTTGCCATGTCGTGCTAGTAAACCAAACAACCCGATTCGTTTTCGATTTCGATTTCTGGATACGTTGGCTGTCCGGTTTGTAAGTTTTCACTGCCCTCTAATTCCAACAGTTAGGAACTTGTACTGCAGAGAAATCTTTAAACGAAATAACATTGTCCTAAAAGAAGCTGATGTGGCCAATTTGGCATTAGAGTTTTTGGAAAAACGCGACTCAACCAAGCTGAGCTGAGAATTTAATTGTTCCGGCCTCTGTTTTTTTCATTTTTAGGTTATTTCGGAAAAGTTTTGTATTTTTTTTCTATTTTTAGTCCGATTATTTGATTATTTCTAATCTAATAAGGTTTAGAGATATATTCGAATTTATTATCTTTGTTGAGTAGGATTCGGGTATCGCCTCTATACATAGACGTGGCGTTCGGTTAATGTAATCAGAGTTTTTAGAATTGATTAACAATATTTTCGTCTTTGTCGAAGAATTGATTCTTCGTGTATCATCTCCTTCCGTCCTTGTGCTTCTTCCCTCTCAACGCAGCTTAGGCCTGCGTCAGAATCCAAAGGCAAACTATGGTCTTAAATATTGAAGCTAATTTATAATGACTCAGGTGCCACTACTTGTAGAGATAGCATCTATGCGGTCATTTGCAATATGGGAGAAACCAAGGACCAACAGTATGCTTGGACAATGTAACTCTATAAGTGATTATTTGACAGTGTAATGTAAGGTCCCTTAGTGTAGACTGAGTAATACCGATACATTCATGCGAAATCTCGACTGATTTGTGCTACTGAGCATCT
This sequence comes from Puya raimondii, assembly GCA_016920855.1. Lineage (NCBI taxonomy): Eukaryota > Viridiplantae > Streptophyta > Magnoliopsida > Poales > Bromeliaceae > Puya > Puya raimondii. The sequence goes on from JABWPP010000050.1 coordinate 40,362,824, forward strand.
GAACTTAAATTCTCATTCACTCTCTAGATTGATAAAATGATTATATGCGATTAATTTTCCCTCCTTCCTGCAATGCTGATATCTAACTTTGTACATACCAGGGTGTACCAGTTGCTCGGGGAGGCGGGGACGTACTACGGTGTCCGATTCGGAAAGAGCATTCCCTGGGTCACGGAATTCCCCTTCGGCTACATCAAGGACCCACAGTATGTTGGGGGTATACTGAGTCTTTTAGCCCTTCTGTGTTGGGTCCCCTTCTGGTGTGTGTTTCTGTGGATTCTTGGCTATCTCTTCATGATGTGGGTCGAATCCGACGAAGATCCCGCAACGCGTGCGAAGCCGCTCTCCTGATTTCATTGTTTGAGACTGATTTTTTTAGGGCTAGTTGTTCTGAAATACTCCTTTCACTTGTTGATTGTTACCCATCTGTTTTGCCGACGCGAATAATTGTGCACTTCATGGACTGAATTTTTGATTGATTCAACTCTTCTTTAAGCTCCTTAAGCTGATACTTCTTACTCTTCTACTCAATTGTATAGTTATTTGCATTTTGCAATGGATATTGAAATCTGTGAGGTTTGTTTGGATGCTTGAGGAATGTTTTAACCTTTTTTGGTACACCCTTTTTTATAGTATGAGAATAACTTACAGGAGGGGCTCAAAGAAGTCCTAATTTTATGGAAGTATCCCTTTGTAGAGAGAAATCTTGTAATGCCACTAAAAGTGATCAGGATTTTTAATTTTAACAACCCTGGATTAGCAATCTGAAGGTCTCCACTTCTTCACTTTTACATGTCTCCACTTTCCCCATTGAGATTCAAAATTTTGATTTTACTGCCCAAATTTGCAATTTATTTGATTTGAGTCTGCTAACGGTACTGACCTCAAAATTTGAGCTAATTACTTTCGTGAATTTATAGGTGCGAGAATTGCATGAAGTATATTATCTAAACCTATAAAAATCAACCACGCATTCAAATTTTGAAGTTAAAAGTGCCGTTGATTAACTCAAATTCAAACAAATTGAAAAATTGAATAATATCAAAATTTTGAAATGTAGGATAGCCAACTCAAAATGGTCCATAATTCAGATAAGTTCTTTATGTTTTTACTAATAAAGTACCATAACAGTGCTGAGACATTTTATTCTCTCAGAGAAAGTGTTCAAGATTATACTTTTTGGTTGCTATCACTTTAAATGAGATCCATTCCATATGCTTTCCAATGAATTAGATGGAAATGTTCTAGGCATCATAACAACAGTGATAATAACTGATATTATTACCAAATGGATAGCTAACAGAACAGGAAAGCTTCGATCATAATTTAACACAAGTTTGCATTAAAAAGCGCGAAACAATTCTAAAAAGTGCAAGTTAAACAGATTATGCCATTATTTTAAGAAAAGCAGCTGAACAACATCATGCTTTCTCCTGTGACTGCTCTGACTTGATTTAATGAATATGCAAATCCTTTATTACCATGTCGACTTTTAGCCTCTCAAAGATGTTGCCTCAGTTATTGAATCCTCGGTGAGATTTAAGAAGAATTTTTCAGCACCCATTCTACCAAGGTTGACACTCCAAACCCGGTCGCAGCGCGCTTCTTATCGTTCCACACAGGCCCTGCCATATCAATGTGCATCCACTGGACCTTCTCATCGACAAACTGCAAATGATCAATGATCAGTTTCAGTTTAGTGTGATCATATCATTCATTTGAAATACGAGCAATCTAAGGTAGTAATCTGACAAATATGCCGGTATATACTAGGGCTAGCAATTCATCTAACTTGCTGTTCGCGAGCCAGCTCGTGTTCGGCTCGTTAATAAACAAGCCGAACGAGCTAGATTTTTTAGCTCAATATTTCAACGAGCCAGCTGATGTTCGGCTTGTTGACACCCAATCCATACATAGAAAAAATAGTTCTTTTTTTGAAATAACAAATTGATCTTGTTGCGTCTTTTTTATTTTTTTTCTAGCTCAATTTAATTTATATTACTTCATATTTCAATAATAACAAATTTGCAGGTATCCACACTATATTTAGTATAACAGTTAGAAATATGAAAAGAATATAGTTTGGAGATGTGCGAAATAGTGTCTTATACTGTTATCTTTCTTAACAAGAAAAAGCCATTTAGGAAGCCTGGTGGCAGAATAATAGTAATGATTACAGTTTTGACTTAAAAGAACTGAATATTAAGAGATACTTAGATCTCATAAAGATGTACAGTTACCTATTTTGCAAAAGGTCACTAGCATATTTTCAAAGCAGGTGTTTTTTTGTTATTAACATAATAGCTGCATTAAATGCAGTTTATTCACGTGATAGACTTGATCAGGTTCGATACATCTACTCTTTCAATAACAAAGCCAACTCTGTTAAAACTATAAAACTACGCAAAACTTTCTGTAGCTCCAGTATTATGTACTAGAATTACTAGAATTTGTGTCAAACCAGTGTCAATATTGAAAATTGGTTGTATAACTTTGTTGTTCATCAAGTCAAATGGTCGACGATAAAATTGTAGGGGGGGAAGATAAAAAAAGGCTAGATTTGGGACCTGTTTCAAGAAAAGTGCAGCAGTGATAGCACCGCCTTGGCGTCCTCCAGTGTTCACCATATCAGCCACACCCGATTTCATCGACTCCCAATAGCTTTCCTCCAGCGGCATCCTCCAGAACTTCTCTCCTGTGATCTCTGATGCTAATCCAATCTCCTTCGCTAAGTCGTCGCTAGGGGTGAAAAACCCTGCAAATTATAAAATACCTATATATTAAAGAAACAAAAGTAACTCGGTATAAGTGGTGTCCGAAGAACAGAAATTTTGAAAGGAAATCAAACCACCAGTGGACAACTATAAATCCAAGACAAAATGAGAACAAAGATAATGTGTCGTGCAGCAAGACAAAGAAAAATATTTCAAAATTATAATACACTAATTATATCAATAACAATACTAAGTATAGAACTAAATACATACAAGTTAGTTGCCGCTAAAATTGACACAGAACTTAATGCTAATGAATAAAACTATTTCCTGCCTTTTACAAGGTAGTCAAAAAAGCAAGAATTAAAATCAGAATAATGGTGAAATATAATTAAGGTCTTTACCTGCAATACTGGGCCCAAGAGCAACTATACAAGCACCAGTCAAGGTAGCCAGATCAACTACCTGCATGCAACAATTTTTGAAGTGCTAATAAAACTCGCAACAAGAACAGAGACTGTACATTTAATACACTAAACCTTTCTTAAACATCTGCATATTCTTGCTACAGGCATAAACCTGAGAACTATGGTTCTTTTGCGCGTAACTCCAACAAAATCTATATTTACAACTATCACCCTCAATGAGTTCCTTAATAGTATATAAATACTCCTGCAGGTGAGTGGTAACAGCCAAGCACTAAAATATGGCTTATTGGAGGTCAATAGATAACTCAAAAGTCACTTCAAAGGGTCGTACTAAGACCCAGATGGTCCCATAGTAATCCAAGCTAACACAAAAAAAAGAGTTGCAAAACAGAAATTAGATCTCTCAGTGGCTTATATGTACATACTCAGCAACTTAATTTTATGACTTGTCTCTACACTCCACATTTACCATAAAGCTTTTTAACTTTTCCACTTTTTCCTGTTAGTAATGACTCTTCTTTCCAGGTAAAGACAACTCAACGGAAAGAAAATTCTAGTTATAGTCCTGCAATGATTTCCATGACAGTATGTGATGTTGAAGAACTTTCACAACAGTAGACATTGGAAAAATTCGGACTTGCTAAGTGGCATGAACATAGAAGTACAAAAGCCTCAACAAAAAAAAAAAAAGCACAGATTTTAAATTTGAATAATGGAAACCCTGATCAGAAAAGATTGTATTGTAAGAACTATGAGAGATGACTAATGTACAGAGTTTGTAACCTTCAGGTGCCTTTAAAATAATGGGCTTAAGTGCATATCGTAATTTGCCTTAGGCCCTTAAGTACATATATTCCATTCCAAAAAGAATTACAAACAGAAAAACAAACAAACAACCAAAATATAGAATTTTCCAAAAGATCAACGCAAAAAATACTTAGCAAGAATCTAGCATGTCAATACCTTTTCAACACCTTGTTTACATGTGTAAACCAAAGCATCAGCAAGTGTAAGCCTTCCCTCTGCATCAGTATTATTGACCTGAAGCAACAAAAGAAGATCGCTCAAGAGGCTTTTTGGTGGAGGGTCAATACAAAAAAAAGCCGATCAACTTATATAGAATAGAGGAAGGAAGGCTATATAAATGATGAAAGACCACCTTATTCACACTGAACAGCATTAGCACATAAGATCAAATGTCCAAGCATGTAGTAGGTAAACGTGAAATAGTACTGGAAAGGATGTTAAAGGGTCTTTAAAGATAGTATTACAGGTAAAAATACTACTGGAAAGCATATCAACAGGTCTACGGTAAATAATTTACAGGTGTAGATCGTAAGTACACCAGTCTAGCAGCAGTAATATTAAGTGTCGCATCTGTCAAACAAGGATTTTTAATCTTTTCACTGAAGCATGAAGCCAAACAGAAATTCTTGGTGCCAAAAGCAGAGGTTTCAAATTAAAGCTTCGATTTCTAGCTACAATTCAAGAGATTTAGAGCAACTCAGATAGCACTTCTAAAGAAACTCGAGCCACTATATTTGAGAAACATGACAAATTTCATGTTCAAATTTCCCAAGATTTAGTTGTAACCAAAGAGGAAAAAGTAATACATGTACTGCAAACTTTTAGACATTTTTCCTTCCGAAATACGAATAAAGAGAATTGAATTGACAGTATTTTATTTGATGCTCCAAAGCAGATATTTGATGAAAGACTGACAGCAGGGAGCAATTTGAGGGGAAAAGAATAGCAGAAAATATTTTGCCAAAAATTATTATGGCCAAGAAGACTAGCAATTTTATCATACTTAACAATAAGGGATCAGAATGAACCTAAAACCATTTTGAAGGTGTCTGTTGTATTTTCACCGAAAAGAAAACGATAACAAGAAATTATGGTGAGATGATCAAACTACAGACAGAAAGCAGGCGAAATTCTTTCTTCACTCCCGAACTATGGCAACTAAGAAAAGGATAAAGTAACATCATATAGAATATATCAAAAACAGGCTGATCTTTTAAATAGGTATACCTCAATTGTTTTTCCATTAGAAGCTGTAACTATATCTCCAGGTCTCATGCCTGTGCCACTTATCATATTTTCACAGGCAGCAACAACAAAATGAACCTGGAAGCAGAAAGCTCATTAGGCATGTTGAGAAAAACTAATTTTAGATGCCTTAGAAAACATTATGTTTGAGAGAAAAAGGAAAACCCCGTTACCTCTACTCCAGGAGGTTTGATTTGACCAATAGCTTTTGCTGCACCAAAAGCAGCAGCGGCGCCGCCCATATCAGATTTCATTAATTCTATGGAACAGCCCGGCCCAGTCTTTATGTTGTAACCACCACTACAATAACAAAGGAAAGAAGCATTAATCAGTCCTGTTCAGTTATTTGCTTTAGCAACAGTAGAAGCATGTATATCCTGCAAAAAACTTATTATAAGCACAAAGTACAGCATCCGGAAAGATATGATTTAGAAAGATAACCTCCGTGACTCTGGCATTAGTGGCAAAAGCTTACAATTGCACATAATGAAAGAGAAAAAACAACCTTTCTTGATTTAACTTCTTGGAATCAAGATAAAGATCTTAAATTCTCGCGTAAGGACACTTACCTGTCAAATGTTAAACCTTTCCCAACAATAGCCAGCTTTCTTTTCACATCACCACCCGGAGGCTTATAACACAAATGGATAAAATGAGGAGGGTTTGCAGATGCTGCAGCGACACCCAAGTATGAACCCATCTTTAGCTCCTTGCATTGCTCCACGTCTAGTATATTTGCAGTAAAAACGTCGCTATACAAGGAAGCAACTTTTGAAGCCTCTTCCGCAAGTACACCTGAAGGCAAGAAAGGTTACTACAAGAAACGTCAATTTCCAAGTTCTAGGAATGAAGTAAAATCTAGGAAAATTAGAAGGATTCAAAGTCTACTAACCAGGGGTAAGCACATTTGCTGGTGCATTCACAAGCTCTTTTCCAAAAATTACTCCAGTACAAACATCACTTGCATACTTGAGTTTCTTGTCCAAATCTGGCCCAGAGCCCAAGCCAATAATATCCACTGTTTTGAGTTGTGTCTTTTTCGACTCAGACTTGAACCTGTTGTCTTCATACACTCCAAGCAAAATTCCTAGTAATCATTTGAAATTAGATATATAGAGTGGGTCCTCTACTCAATCTAATAATTACAAAGACGCCTTTTGATCAGCTAAATTATCTTGCTACGGCTTAGCTGTAGAAGAGATCTTCCATCATATTTAAATTTAAGGGCCTATCTACACTAGTTTATTGAACAACTTCTCTACTCCAAAAAGTAGCAGCCAAGCATTAGACAAGTGAAGGTTAACAAATTTTATTGTAACCGACCGTCCCTAGCGCAAGTGGCAAAGGGCTTGGTGGTTGGTACCCGAGGTCCCAAGTTCGAACCCTAGTTGATTCACATTTTCAGCTAAGTTTATTTCTAGAAGAAATAAACGAAGCGGGTAGCATGCTACCTTTCTCTCTCAAAAAAAAAAAAAAACAAATTTTATTGTAGCAGGAGCAAAAATTAGCTTCTAGGCCCCAAAACAAACTTCAATTTAAAGCTTCTGCTTTAGCGGGAAGCAATAGGAGGATTTTAATGAATAAAACTATCAATGCTTCTTCTCTACAGCTCTATCGATCAGCACTTCTCCAGAAGCCCCAGCCGGGCCAGACATGCCCCATACATGAGTACATCACAACCGATGTAACAAAAAATACCTGAAGCTATTGCCGAAAGGGCGTTTGGCTTGGACTCCTCCGAGATTGCATTGGAAGAAGCAAGAAGAATAGCAGCACTGCTTGCTTGGGCGGTCTTTGCTACTGCCGCAACAGCCTCACCAATGCCTCGATAAGCGCTTGTATTGGAGGGAGAGTTTTGCCCGAGACCAACTAGACCTAATCTCTTGAAACCCAAGCCCGGTAGCCGGAGAACAGTAGTCTGCCCGGCTTTCCCATTAAAATCTTCCTCACTAGAAGCTTCAGCCAACAGACCATTAAGCTGCTCGTTCAATTTTTTCAAGATCGGGTTCTCGAAATTCGAATCCGAGTCCTTCGACATGTCTTTCTCTGAGACGGCCACCGCAAGCACGTCTCCTTTCCATTGGGCAAAATCAATGTCCTTAGCAGAAAATGTGATCTACAAGAAGAGATGAAAATTCAGAAATCTCAGCAGAGAAATGTTAAGAACATTACTATCTAGATACAAAAGTTCTGACTCAAGAATAAAGCAAGTGCAGAGTTAAATTCTGCTGTTTTCACAGGCTTTTATCTCTATAAATGTTACACTTCCTCTTGTATACAATTGTGAACAAGAGCGAGACAAGCAAATATGATCGAAACAAGAACAACCAATATAGTAGAGAATATCTTACAGCTTAATTGCAAAACAAATAAAAACGGCTTTCAAAAACATATAACTAATACTATAAAACTAAAAAATTATTTTTGCCTCCGAATTGGGTTTTGGGTAGACTCAAGGATGAACCCAACCTCCTACAACTAGCACTAAAACGCAGTTCGGTTGCCCGTAAGCCGCTAAAGTGGAAAGTACCATTTTTAAAAAATCGCACTTTTGAGAAGTTAAACCTCAATCTTATTTAACTCCATAGATCTGTTTGATAACAAAATCAACTAAATTGAAGAAAAGCGTTGGGATTTAGCCTGTACAAAAATGGTTACTCTTCAGAAATGAAGGGTTTTGCTACCGGAAAAGCATAGCACAAGAACCTAATTCTCAATCTGATCATAAATTAGGACGCCCTTTTGAGATCAATTCCATGTTTAAATGTCGCCAAAATTAAAGATCACCCAAAAGTTCCATGTAAACCACAATTCCAACCGCATATAACCTAGATCCAACCGATCAAAAGATCAAGCTAAATCAGAGTATACGAATGCACATCCACATAGTCCGCGATCAAAACCAAAGCAAATACCAAAGGTAAGATGCTACAAACCTCATCATAGTACTTGGTACCTCGTAGATTACGACAAAGGTTGCAATTTTTAGGGGGCGGGGGGGAATAAAAAAAGATCGTAAGAACCCTAAATAAGGGATCACCTGAGGGGGCTCGATTGTAGCGGGTTTCGTGAGGCCGAGAGTGGCGGCGGCGGCGCCGGCGACGGAGGTGGCAGCGGCGGCGGCGGAGTGGCCCATGGTAGCGCGTTTGGGGAACGCGATGCGGCGGGGGAGAGGGAGAAAGCGGGGGAAGCGCGGCGAAAGTGCGGTGGAGGAAGCAGAAGCAGAAGCAGAAGCAGCGACGAGTGCGGCGGCGGCGGTGGTGGGCGTACTTTATAGATATTTATTATGGGTAAAAGTTACAGGTAGTCCCTGTAATATTTCGATTGTGATTTCAGCCCCTTACGTTTCTTTGTTTTCAGAGTAACTTTTATAATCAAATAATTCTTTAATATATATATATATATATATATAGAGTCCGGCTACTATATTCTTATTAGTATATGCCCTTTTGTACTCATAAATTTTCGGCCGTTAGATCTACCATTTTGACCATTTTCATCCGTTAGATCATACTATTCAACTAACCACTCACTCAACCATACGGGACCACTATCATCCTAACCGGGGACTACTATTATCCTAATCGTACATCCCTTCATCCAACGGCTAATTACCCACTCAACCATACGGGACCACTATCATACTAATCGGGGACTACTATTATCCTAATCGTACATTCCTTCATCCAACGGCCGAAAACTTATGAGTACAAAGTGATCTATACTCATAAGAGTATAATAGCCTGGCCTATATATATATATATATAACACAAAAGATGTGTATTTTATGGTGGAGTGTACGTGCAAATGTATGTAATAATTATTTTAATTTATTTCAAATTAATATAAATTTGTACATCATATTTATCAAAAAATTTACAATAAAAATTATATTTTATAAAATCATATATTATATCTATACTATATATAAAAGCGTATAACATTCTTACAATGACTGACGGAATTAAAAAAGAAATAAAAGAATATTTCCTATTAAAGATTATGATCAATTTATTAAAAAATATTTCAAATATGAACAAACGGTTATGATCGATCTGTTAAAAAATAACATTCCTATCCACCTATAAATCTAATCTTACGAACGGTTATGATCAATTTGTTAAAACATATCTCAAGTAAAAATGAACGGTTATGATCAATCTGTTAAAAAATAGCATTTATATCCATCTATTTTACATTAAAAGTAAAATTAAGTTTAAATAATGAATTAAATTTAATTTTTGATATCAAATTTGAATTAATAATTAAATAAATTTAATTACAGTGGATCAAAATTAAATTTTAAATTTTAAAATAAATATAAATAAATTTTGATGCTTTTATTTTAAAACGCATACTTAAATTTTAGATTCGTTAAAAAATATATAAAAATATTCAATGTATTCAAAAAAAGAATAATAGAGAATGTTGCAGATATTTTAATTCACATTTATTTCAAATTTTTAAATTTAATATTGATCCACTATATAATTAATTTTTTTAATTGTTAATTCAAATTTGATATCAAAAATTAAATTTAATTCACGATTTAAACTCAAATTTTAATTTTAATGTATAATGTAAAATGGATAGAAATGGATACTATTTTTTAACAAATTGATCATAACCGTTCGTTTTTATTTGAAATATTTTTTAACGAATTAATCATAAACATTCATATGATTAGATTTATAGATGGATATGAACGATTTTTTAATAAATTGATCATAATCATACGTTCTTATTTGAGATACTTTTTAACAAATTGATCAAATCCGTTCGTAGAGAATATTCTTTTTTTATATTATTCCATCTGTCATTATTATACTCTTTTATATATAGGGTGTGTTTGGTTTGAAGTCGGAATCGGTATCGGAATCAGAATGAGAATAAGTTGGAAACGGAATCGGAATGATTCATTACCTCATTCTGTTTGGATCGCCATCTGAATCGGAATCGAAATGAGCCATTCCCATTATCGGTGTTTGGTTAAGATAGATATCAGAAATATAATCAAATTAATATATCAATTCTATCTTTATAATATATTAGTTTAAATTCAAACTGAAAATTAAATATTAAAAATTTACGTCAAAATTTTAAAATGATGTCAAAATTTTAAATATATTTTTTTAAAAAATTAAAATTTAAAATTGAACGGATAATTCAAAATATAAAACTAAATTTTGATTTATTCAAATTCAAACTTAAAATTATAATTTAAATTTAAATTTGAATCCATAAATTTAATTTAAATTTTAAATAAAATTTGAATAAAACTTTAGATTTTAAATTAAATTTAAATTTAAATTCAAATTTATAAATTAGATTCGAAATGTTTGATTGAATTTTTCTTTTTAATTTAAGTTAATTAAAATTAAAATTTATAAATATAATTTTTAAACTTAAACTTATGTTTTAATTAAAAGATAAGTTTATAAAAGTTAAATTTAATCCGAATAAATCCATTCTGCCCGTATTCAATTTTCAATCCGGCCTCTTAGGCCGGAATGGGAAAAAGGGTAATTGGAGTGTATTCCCATTGACCCGGGAATCGGAATCGGAATGAGAATCCCGCATACCAAACACGGACGAATTCGTTCATTCCGATTCCGATTTTAGAGTAAAAAGGGGGCGAACCAAACACGCCCATAGTATAGATATAGATACATATATAACACAAAAGATGTGTATTTTATGGTCAAGGACTAAGGACATTTTCTGTAGGGGTGAGTATCGATCGCTTCGGGTCGTCTCTGTTCGGTTTGGTTTATTTGATTTTAGTAAAATATTTTTATTTAGTTTAATCTTTTTTAACTACTAAAAATAAATTATAATTATAATTATAATTAATTTTATATTAATATAATTAATTTAAAATAATACTAATTTATATTTCTTAATATTTGATCATTTTTTATTTTAAAATGTATATATATATATATATATAGAACTAGGCTGGAATATTATCAATAGCACCAAGCTATTGGTGCTATTAGTTTTCCAGCCCTTGGATTGAGAAATGTGCGGTTAGGATGATGTGGGGCCCCTAGGGTTGAGTGGGTGGTTGGTTGAATAGTATAATCTGACGGGTAATATACTATATATAAAAACGTATAAGAATGACAGACGGAATAAAAAAGGAATAAAAAAATATTTCCTACGAACGGTTATGATTAATTTGTTAAAAATATTTTAAATAAATAAGAATGAATGGTTATAATCAATCTGTTAAAAAATATTATTCATATCCATCTATAAATTCAATTCTACGAATAGTTATGATCAATTTTGTAGTACACTGAATTTCAGTGCATCGTACCGAACTTCTACAAATTGTGGAGTTCCGATAGAAAAATAGCATGTGAAGCTATGTGTGAGGCTTCGGCCCTGTTTGAGACTTGTGCGAAGTGTTTTCGGCGCAAAAGAGGCGTGAAAACGGACTTCGATAAGTTAAAACTGCAGATGTTGTAAATTCTGCATTTGGATTCCGGTATGTGAAGCTCATACCGGTACTGAAGTGATTAGTACCGGTATGTGATGAGTATACCGGAATGCCATGTTGAAACCGAAAATCCAGCTCTCGAGTTTTACGGAACTTTCCGGAGTATACCGGTATGTGAAGAGGGATACCGGTATGTGATGGTCGAAACAGTATATCCAGCTCTCGGGTTCTGCGGAATCTCCGAGGTATACCGGAACCAACACTCGTATACCGGTATGCATATGCACATACCGGTATACAGTGCCCAGTTTGGGCTGGTTGAGAGTGTTAAGTGTGGAGAAGGGCAATTTGGTCTTTTCACACTCAAAGGAGGGTTTGAAAGGCAGGGAACACCCCCCTTTCTCAGTCACCTTCTTCTCCATTTCTCCTCTTCATCTCCTCTCACTTTCTCTCTCTAGAGATTTCTCCAAAACTTGGAGAAAATGGTGGATTGATCTTGGAAAAAGCTTCCAAAAGAGAAAAGAAGCTTCTTGGTGCAAGAAGGAGCTTGGAGATTTCGTGATTAAGGTTAGTACCTCACATTTTGGGTTCAAACCTTGGATTTAATCCTTTGTTATGAGTTTTTTGGGAACCCTTGGCAATCTAAACCACAAATGGTGGGAGATTGGCCATGAAATCTAGGGTTTGGCTTGCATGCATGCAAACCCTAGGTAGAATGAGGATTTTTGCAATGTGAGGTTCTAAAAATATTTGGACCTTCGATAATTGCAATTGAGGCGTAGGAAATCATGTTGGAACACTTGATTTCATGTATTGAGTTGATTTAGGGGTTCGTAACGAGTAACGAACCGTTTTCTTGTAGAAGCTTGGGTTGAAGCAAGAACTCAAGGCTTGGACACTTAGGAGCTTGAAGAATACAAGGATTTGAAAGCTCTTGAGGTGGGTTTGTGTTTACCGAAGTGATTAGGTCACTTCCATGTCTAGGATAAATATCTATTTAAAGATAAAATGGTATGTGTTGTGAACCCTAGAATTTGCATGTTGGCAAGGATAAAAATCATGATAGGTTGAGAAATGAGCTCATATTGCATGATATAGAATTCAAGTATAATTCAATTATCTATACTTGTTGCATGGTTGCATGTGTGAATAAAACCTAGTGTTATTGAACATAGGTTGGAACATGTGAGATTGAAACCTAGTGTCATTGAACATAGGTTGGAACATGTGAGAAAGTAAACCTAGTGTCATTGAACATAGGTGAGACTTAGTGACTTGAACCTAAGGTCATGAGACTTAGGTTGGCAAGTGAAAAATGTGAACAACGGGATGTGCGACGATTTTGCTATCCCGGGTAGGCGACGATTTTGCTACCATGCCACAAGTTGGCGGTGTTGAAATGGGATGTGCGACGATTTTGCTATCCCGGGTAGGCGATGATTTCGCTACCATGCCACGAGTTGGTGGTGTCGACACGGGATGTGCGACGATTTTGCTATCCCGGGTATGTGACGATTTCGCTACCACGCCATGAGTTGGCGGTGTCGAGGTGGGATGTGCGACGAGGTTGCTATCCCGGATATGCGACGAGTTCGCTATCCATGCCATGTGATGGCGGTGTTGAGACGGGGTATGCGACGATTTTGCTATCCCGAGTATGCGACGAGTTCGCTACTCGAACTAGGAGGTGACGAGTTCACTCCTCGAATGTTGGGATAATTATGGTGAGACGGCGATTCCGAAACCAAAAGTAAATGACTAGTAATTGAACTTAGTCAATGCGGAATATAGGATGAACCTATGAGAGAATGATAAATTATATTTCATTTGGTTGCATCATTTATGCTTATTTACAAGCATGTAAATAATTGTTGCATAGTTATATGTGATCTAACTTATGCGTATGGTGTTTCTTTGGACCTGGTGGGTCGAGCTTCTCTCTTGGGTGGCCTTACCCACTGGGAACTATGTTTATAGTTCTCATCCCATGTTTTTCAGGTCCTTCCGCGAGTGAGGCGGCGGAGCGAGGCAAGGGTTTAGCTCTCTAGATAGCGGCCCTTCTATTTTGGTGATACTTAGAGTGCACCCCTAGTTTGGATTATGATGGCATAGGGGGATTTTCATTTTATGTATGAAAATTGTATATTCCATCGTTTTGGAACATAGTGTATGGAATGAAAGTGAAAGAAAAGAAAAATTTAGACATGTATATTGTGTCATGTGATGTAATAGAAATAGAACTTCTTTATGTTAATGCTTTCCTTGTGCAACTCTTGTGCTCCGTTCCTAGTTGGAACATTGTGGATAAGCTTGTATTGTGACGCCTTGGACGGGTAGAAAAGACTATATCCGTTCGGCGGGTCTGGGGCATGCGCCCGTGCGGTTATCCTTTCCACCTAGTCGGTATAAAAGAGCCGGCGGGGCGTGACAAATTTATTAAAAATATTTCAAATAAAAATAAACGGTTATGATCAATTTGTTAAAAAATAACATTCATATTCATCTATTTTACATTAAAATTTAAATTTGAGTTTAAACCATGAATTAAATTTAATTTTTTATATCAAATTTGAATTAACGATTAAAAAAATTTAATTATATAATGGATCAAAATTAAATTTTAAAGTTTGAAATAAATGTGAATTAAATTTTAATGCTTTTAGTTTAAAACACATACTTAAATTTTAGATTTATCAAAAATAAAAAATATATAAAAATATTTAATGTATATAAGAAAAAAAGAATAATATAGAATATTGCAGATATATTCTAATAAAATATAACATATGAATTTTATAAAATATAAATTTTATTGTAAATTTTTAAATAAATATAATTTACAAATTTATATTGATTTAAAATAAATTAAAATAATTGTTACGTGTGTTTGCACTTGCACGTACACTCAACTAGTATATATATATATATATATATATAATTACTAAAAAAGAAATTCTGGTTTTTAACTTTTAGAAGCAAACCTAACTAAGTTATATGTAAAATCGTACTAAACCAAATTATCTCGGTCGGTTCAGTCTGGTAATTCAGTTTGGATCGAATAATAATCACCCTTAATGTTTTGTCTTACTTTTTTTTGTGTGTTCAACAGCAATAAATATTTAATAAAATATTTAATAAAAAAAATTATAAAATGTTTGATGAAGTATTAATTATAAATACGATTTTGAAGCTTGAGAAAAAAAGTTTTAATTTCGAGTTACTAATGTTGTGTTCAGGAGCGTGGCTTTATTTCTTATAGTATAGCCCATGCATCATGTGTTTAAATTATTTTGCAAAACAAACAAAAATATATCCACTGTAAATAATTCTATAGAAAAAAAAAATTATATAGCGCTTCTATTAATAGTATTTTCTAAATAGTACTTAGTTAAATAGTTCTACATATTAGATATGGGCAAGATACATTTTAAGAAAAACTTCAAATATCATTCCTATGATTTCGCATTTTTTCACTTTAGTTTCTGTGATTGAAAGTGTATTATTTTAGTACTCTGTGGTTTCATTTTTTTTTTTCGTTGTTTCTTTTATTAATTTTTTCGTTAAATCAGTGAGAAAGTTAAAATCACAGGGTACTAAAGTGAATGCTCGATAAATCAGAGGTGGATTATCTGAAGTTTTTTCTATATAATTTAATAAAAAAATTAACGAAAAAAACAACAAAAATGTGGCTTGTCCTTTTTAGAGCTATTTGATTTCTTAGAAAAGCATGAAAATAAAATTGGAGAAAAATAAATTTTATAAAAAAAATAGTTTTTTGTCCGTTTGATTTCAAGAAAAAATTATTTTTTCAGAAAATTATTTCTAAATTTTATAAAAAACTAGCTTTTCGTTTTCGTAAAAATATTTAGAAAATAAAAACATTAATTTGTCATGAAATTTGAATTTTTTTTAAAAAAACTAGTTTTCCTTGAAATCAGATGAAAAATCGAAATAGAGTTTTTTCATGACAATTTTTTTTTAAAAAATTGTTTTTTTCATGCTTTTCCGACGAACCAAACATTTTAAAATTAGTGGATAACTTCAAATATCACACCTGTAATTTCATGCTTTCTCACTTTAATATCCTGTGGTTTAAAACGTATCACTTTAGTACCCTGTGGTTTGGTTATTCTCTTTTTTTGTTATCTTTTCGTTAATTTTTTTGTTAAATTATACAGAAAAAACTTCAAATATCTCACCTATGATTTATCAAATATTCACTTTACTATCCTGTAGTTTTAACTTTCTAATTAATTTAACGAAAAAATTAATAAAAAGATAATAAAGAAAAAATAATCAAACCACAGAATACTAAAGTGATACGTTTTAAACCACATGATACTAAAATGAAAAAATACGAAACTACAAGGATATTATTTGAAGTTATTCCTAAAATTAGTATATGCATTGATAACAACCAAAGGAAAAAAAAAGCAAAGTGCATAGGGAGCAAATTGTAAATACGGATAAGTATAAGGAGCATCCATACACTTTACCCTCTACTTTTTATTATTTATTGATAGGGACCATCGAAACCGTTGAATCTGCCACACATGTGTCTCTTTTATTTTTTTTACTGGGGCGCGTGCCGGGCTGTGGGCCAGGATGAGGATGGAGTCGGTTTTCTGTGTAACGGTTATAAATCCGAACTAATTATTGAGACATAAGGGGCCCACAAAAATGTGGGGCCCCCAAATTGGATCCTATCGCTTTGCTTGATATATCACGAGATTACGTTACGTACAGTAAAAAAAAAAAAAAATGATAAACCCGAGAAAAGTGTTTTTATTATATAATTTCGTTTTAATTCAGTTTTATCTATTAGTGTCGATGGGCTTTAATACAAAAAGTTTTTATTTGGATGTCAAAATTAGATATTCGATAGATTCTCCGGTACGGAAATTTTTTTTTTTGTGTGGGTATGATTAGAGATTCAAATTTTGATTTTTATTTTTTGAATAGTCATAGCATTAATAATTTGGTATGAAAATATATTTTACCTAACAGGCGATCTATCTTATTTTAAAAAATAATTTAACGATATAATATAACATTTATTCTTGATGTTTGGTGGCAACCCTCATCTAAAAATTACTCAGTTTCTTTCTTTATGTATTGGTTATAATAAATTTTCTGTAGTCCCATCGAACCTATCGAAAAAGAGAAAAATATTTTTCTATATACTTTCGTCTCAACTTACTTTTGCCGACTAGCGTTAATGAGCTTCAATAACAAATAAATCTTACGTTTCTATTTGGATGTCAGAATTAGATATCCAATAATAAATTCTTCGGTATGAAGATTTTCTTTTTTTTTGTGTGGGTATGATTAGAAGTTCAAATTTTGATTTTTATTTTTTTGAAAATTCCTTATCTAAAAACTACACTTTGTTTCTTTCTCTATGTATTGGTTATAATATATTTTATGTAGTCCATCGAACCTCTCGAAAAAGAGAGAAGTATTTTTCTGCATGTTTTCACCCCCAACTCAGTTTTGCCTACTAGTATTAATGGGTTTTAATACCAAACAAATTTTAAGTTCCTATTTGGATGTCAGAATAAGATATCTAATGATTGGAGATTTTTTTTTTTTTTTTTGTATGATTAGAAGATCAAATTTTGATTTTTATCTTTTGAAAAGTTATGGCATTAATAATTTGGTTATGAAAATATAATTCACCTACCAGATGATCTATTCTATTCGAAAAAACAACTTAAAGATCTAATGTAATATTTATTCTTGATATTTAATTGCAACCCTCATCTAAAAACTACTTTGTTTTGTTTTATATGTATAGATTGTAATATAACCGAGTCGAAAGTTCAATCTCCGTACAACTGTGAGTGAAAATTCAGATAATCTCGCAACTTTCGTGCCGTAATAAACGCGGAAGCGAGGCACAAGTTTAATGTTCGAAATCCAAAAAAATAAATAAACAAACAGAAAAAAGTGCAAGAAAAATTATTTTGTATTTTGTAATTTAGCCTGCACTTTATGAAGTGATACATGTATAAGCTTTACTGGGAGAAAAGAGAATTGTGGGATCCTATTAGGGATGCATACGGGGCGGGAGGGGTCCCCCACCTCCTGCTCCATTTCTTGTCGGATCGGAGCGGATTCGAGACGGATCGAAGTAGGAGCTCCACCAAGCCGGATCCATTTGCATCCCTAGATCCTAATTGGAAAAGTGGCAGGCTCTGAGCTGGCTCCGGATTTAAATAATCTGGCACTTCGAGGAATGAGATAAGAAAAGCATTATATCATTAATCATTTGGGTAATTATTTTGGATTCCACAAAGCCCAAGGTGGGCTCAAAATATTGCTCACTGGGAAGAGCTTTTGTCACGCTTTAATTTTTTTTATTTTTATTTTTTATTTTTTTTTCTCGGGAGGCCCTAGCTGCTTCCACCATGCACGCTTAATTCATCTTGCTTAATGAATGAAGCAGATAGCTTGCTATCTATTCCTCAAAAAAAAAAAAAAAAATATTAGATGTAAAACAAATTTATGTCCAACAAATACTTGTATTAATGAGGTGAATTGTTACGTATATTTATGAAAATTATGATTTACAGGAACAATTATATAATTGTGGGAGTAAGGAACTAATACCATGTCTAACCTCACTGAAAAAAAATATTGCCAATCTAGTTTTTTTTTTCAAATTTTTTTCTAATCTAGCCTTCCTTCGATGGATTAGGAAAAAAAAGATGATTTAATAGCATTTATATGCTAATTAGCCAAGATAAACTTTTTTTCTCGCTCTCTCCTCCCAACCTACTAATATTTAAAAATAATTAATTTTTTATACTAATAGTAATTAAAAATTGATATTTAATAATAATAAATATTATTATTATTGAATGATGATGATTATTATTATTATTATTATTATTATTATTACTATTACTGGTATTTAATTTGACTATACAAGCAGATCAAATTTGACTTTTATAGTCAAATTAAACACTAGTAATAGTAGTAGTAATAATAATAATAATAAAATTATCATTCAGTAATAATAATATTTATTATTATTAAATAATAATTTTTAATTACTATTATTATTTTAAAAATCAATTATTTTTAAATATTATTGTAGGTTGGGAGAAAACTCTCCTAATTAACATATAAATGCTGTTAAGTCACCTTTTTGATTTTTTAATCTATGAAAGGGAGGCTAGATTAGAAATTTTTTAAAAAGAAGACTAGATTAGTAATATTTTTTTTTCAATGAGGCTAGACATGGCATTAGCTCAGGAGAAAGAGAACGGTAATAATAAGATGCGTCACACCAAAATATGTAAAGAATTATACAAGCTTGAATTTAGGTGAATTATTTTCCTAGTTTTGCTGCGGGTGAACTCATATGGTATTTTGAATGCACGTACATCAACCAATCAGTCAATCAAAACTCTCCATATTATGATTGTTAAAATATCGATGTTATATTTATAATAATACTAATGTATAGAGATAACAAGGTGCAAAATCAAGAATACGTAAATTCTAACTTGCAAAAGTGAAAGAAAAAAAAAGACCTTTAGGCCTGGTTTGGTTCGAGAATTATGAGAATTTGGATAAATTTTTTTATTTCTAGAATAGTTTATTATTCCTAAATAGTCAGAAATAAAGATAAAATTGTGCTTGGTTTATAATACTGCTATTCTAAAAAATAACTGAAATTATATTTAGTTAATTATATAAAATAAAAAATAGTGAAAAAAATGGTGGTTGAATTTAATATAAAATATAATTTAATAAAAAATATTTTTTTATAAAAATTAACTTGTAATAAAAATGATGGATCCGTTCCATATTATTTTAATTGGGAAATCTAATAAACTTCTTAGTATAGAGCATGGTTTTTTTATTTTTATTTTATAAAACAGAGAAATATAGCAAGTTACCTACTTCGTTTAATTTTTTTTTTTCAAGAAATGAACTCAATTAAAAATATGAAACAACTAAGCTTCAAATTTGAAAACTCAAGTATCAATCATCAAATTCTTAATCAACTATACTAGATACCATTTCTCTCAAGAAAAAAAAAAAAAAAAAAAAAACTATACTAGGTACTATTGGTGCAACAACGTTTCTTCGTAATACATGAATCAAGGTCCATTAACATCATTGGATCAAAAACTGCGCACTGTAGAGAGACTTTAATGTAATCGTTTAGTTCGTGTTTTTTTTTTTTTTTTTTTTTTTTTTTTTTTTTCGCCATCCCCGAGGCCTGAGTTGCCTCACCCATGTAGCTTAGTTCACATCCTAAATGAATGAAGCGGGTAGCGTGCTACCTTTTTCTCAAAAAAAAAAAAACATCATTGGATCAAGGCCCAATAGTTTCTTGTGTGGCAATTGCATGAATAATACCATCATATTTAGTGCATAAAATTACCAGCACTAAATATGTAACACCTTTTTAGTGCTGGTAAATAGACAGATCCATTTTTTGGCGAAATTTTGTTTTGATTCCTCTTATTCGTTACGTAAAATAAATAACATAATAAAACAAGCTTTCAATTACTCTTTTTCTCTCAAAGATAGCTTATTTTTATTAAATATTTTTATATCATTCTATATCTTTTCTTTTTAGGTAAATATTTTTAGATTATCTCAATATTATCTGCTAATATTTAGTTGTTATATAAACTTTTTATTAATTACAATCGAAATTTGAGTTTAATATAAAATATATATTTAGATTTTAAATTTTTATTTCATCTTAAATTAAAATTAAAATTTAATTATACTACTTAAACTTAAATTGATGAATTTTAACTAAAACTAAAATTTGAGTTTACATCATGAAATAAATTTAATTTTGAATTGAATGTGAATTAAATTTTGACGCTTTTAGTTTAAAACACAAATTTTAATTTTGGGTTTGTCACGTATTTGACAAATATACAAAAATATTTATATATATATAAAAAAATAAAATTATATATTTATTGTAGTCAACAACCATATAAATTTAAGTTAGAATATGACAGATATTTTCTAATAAAATATAACAAATAAATTATTTTTAAAAAAAAAAAAAAATTAAGTTTTTATTGTAAATTTTTGGATAAATATAATGTATAAGTTTACGCTAATTTAAGATAACTATTAAAATAATTGTCATGTGCATTTGTATTGACACTTAACTAATATATATAAATACATATATAAAATATAGATAAAATATATTAAAAAGTAAGGATAATTTTATATAGCTTTCTGTAAACATATCGAATATCAAATATATTCCTACAAAGGTCAAGTTTTCAGATTTATCTCTCAAAAAGTTCTAACAATTTCAAATATTTCTACTGTTAGTGTCCGCTAGAAAAATATAGTTAACCATAGGTAAAATACTTAAATTTGGTTAGTAAGTGAGGTAAATTGACCTTTTTACCCTTTTGATATTATACTTTCTTCTCTCAATCAACACCCTAGCAATGAGAACTCTTCTTCTTCTTCCTCTTCTTCTCTCTTCTTCATGCTGGTTTTGAATCCGTAACTAGGGTTTCTTCTTCCCATTCATCAATGACGCGTGTTGCTTCACTCTATGTCGAGCGCTGGAAAATCAATATTAGATAGGAAAATGAGAAAAGAGTGAGAGAAGAGATAGAGAAGAGGTTGCAACAATGGTGGATTATGTTCGTTTTTATAGAGAAAGAAGATGACCATTGGAGATTTTTTTGGAGGATATTTCTGCACGTTTTTAATAGTTGGGACTTTGGGAGGGACATATTTGTGATGACAAAATTGACACTTCACTTATCTTCTGTTAAAAAATAAACAGTAAGCTAACAGTAACAAAGCAGAGAGACAAATATGAACATCACTGAACTTTTGAAAGAATAAATCTGAAAATTTAAACTTTGTAAGAATATATCTGTTATTCGATATGTTTACGGAGAGCTGTATAAAAATTATTCCAAAAAAATATGTTGGGCTCCAACAATTTGTTTGAAGGACTCCGAGATCTGTTGGGCGTAGCGCGGACACCTGCTCACACAGCACCTATATATCTAGTCTATTTTTAATTTAAAAATAAAAATTAAAAAACGATCAAATATATAGCCCGGAAGTTCCCCCGGGAGAAGTCTTCAATATATCTGGTTGTTTAGTTGATGGCCAAACCCTTCGTTCGCGGTAGACGACTGCATGATCCTGCTGGCGATCTACTCTAGATTGTTCGGCCACCTGTTGGTGCTACACTAGCGGAGGATGATTTTCCGGCGCCTAAATCTAGATACCTAGGCCCTATTATGAGGGTGGTAAACTTTTTCGCCGTGCGTTCGTACTAAGCTATGTATCACGGACACTTCTGTTATTCTCGCGTGTCCGTATCGGACACGTGCGTGTTCATGACGGATACTTGTTCAATATGGACACTCTTTGAACGCGCGTTCAATGCCGATCCCTAACGCATACATCTAAAATTAATATATACATTTTTTATTTTATTTTTACTATGCATATATAATGTAAGATGATAAATATTTTAGATTTTTGATGAATGCATATAATTTTTTGACAATATAAATAAATTATATTCGGTGGAGAATTTTTTTAAAAATGTATGAACTATTAATAAAAGTTTTACTAACTTTCATTTGTATGACCGACTGTCCCTAGCGCAAGTGGCAAAGGACTTGGTGGTTGGTATTCGAGGTCCCGAGTTCGAATCCTAGTTGATTCACATTTCGAGCTAAATTTATTTTTTTAAAAAATAAACGAAGCGGGTAGCGTGCTATCTTTCTCTCAAAAAAACTTTAATTTGTATGAGAAATATAACAATATTTTATATATAATAAAAATATATTATTATATATTTTATAAGCGGTGTTCGTGTCGTATCCGTATCCTAAATTTTTAAAAGTTGCCGAGTCGCGGTGTCCGAGTCGTTTCGTGTCTTGTGTCCCGTGTTCCGTGTCAGTGTCCATGACGCCTAGTACATAAGTGGCCATCAGGTTTTGCATGACTTGAGCTTGCCGAAGGCTACTCTAAGTTATCAACTCCATATGTTTCACCATTTGGGCCGTGAGCGACTGCAACCAAATTGTTTCCTTCGCTACTGCAAACTCGTGTGCGACGCCACGTCCGAGATCAGGCTACCTCTCGGGGCATTCAGAGGCAAGCCAGAAACGAACGGTGATGACTCGTGCAACTCCATAGGTAGTGCATTCTTCGGCATGTCGTCGATGTTCTAACCGTTTCTTGTGTTCATCATCAATGCGAAGGTCAAGATCTCCTTTCTATGGACCGTATCGGGCGTGCTAAGATTATTCACCGAAAAAAAATAAAATAAAACTTTATTAACATATAATTAAGAAGTTGTAATAGTTAGTGAGACTCTCCTTAAAGTATTCTACATTCGGACACTTGATTCGGGTCGAACTTGGTTGAATTGGACTCGATTACCTCGATCCCAACAGAAGTTGGAGCACCTCAAGAACTTGGACTTTCAGTTTAGACCTCCAAAATGGCTGAAAACATTAGAAAAATGAACCACCAAAGCTACAACTACTAAACCTACCGAAGCTATTACTACTTTTGGTGAAAATAGAAAACTACTATTGCTCCAAAATCGTCTGAGAGTTGAAAGATGTGCGTAAAAAGATTCTCTGTATTTGTGTTGAAGAAGGGGTGTCTCTTTCCTTGATCACATTCACAGTATTTATAGCCTTCGCACTCCAAATCCGAATCCGATTTTTCTGATAAGCCCGAATATAAAATGAAAATAGAATTACGATAATTTCGATCGAATCTTTGAAAAAAGTAAGAATCCTAATAAACTGTATCAGACGGCCAAAATATCTCGCTAACATATAAGTTAATATGTAGCGCATCGAAACAACAGGAGTGACAAGATAAACTGTTTCGAAAGTATGGAGATCTCTATACTTTCAAATTATTTTCACTGATAGGATGTCCGATTTGAAAATCGGCTCTATTAGGTATGATATATACTATTAAAACTATTTAGAAATCAAATTTTATAACTTTTTGACATTATTTGTCAAATTCTGAAAAATAACTATTTTAATGACCGATGTGGCACGTTTGTAAGTTTAACGATGTATAACAATCCAAATTAAGTAAAATCTTAATAAAAAATTTTATTTATCATCAAGAGTAATTAAGATCAATATTTTCGATTTGAAATTGAAGTTTTTTATCACTATTTTTTATGAGAATTTTATTTCAGCCGTTCATTTTGAAGATATTTGTTCACTAGGCAAACAAAGTCAAAAAATTATAATATTTAGTTTCTAAATAGTTTCAACACTATAAATCATATCTAACGGAGCCGATCGCGGAATCGTATGTCATATCATCGAAACAACTTAGAAGCCCAGATGTCTCCATATTTTTGAAAGTATAGTAGCCTAGCTATACACGCGCGTGCGAGAATGAGACAGAAAAATCATATATATTTTATGCAAAAGTTATTTGCTTCTTGATTGAAACCCCCTACCAAGTGAACCTTTAGGCCCCGTTTGGTTCGGGGGTTAAAGCGGGGATAACGAAGTTATTCCCGCTATTCCGCCAAACGAAACGAAGTTTGGCCGGGATATTTTATCCCGGTCAAACTTCGTTATTCTCGGTTATTCCGGAATAGCTGGGATAAACTATTCCATCGTTTTGACGGAATAGCGTTATTCCAAGCTTAATTCTAAATTTAATTAAGATTATAAATTTATTTAAACATAAATTATATAAACATAATATATTTAATTAAGAATAAAAGAATAAAATATCCAAGCTAGATTTATAATAAATATTATTTAATTAATAATTTATAAATTAATTTATTTACTAATTAACTAGATAATTAATTAACTATTTAATTTATTACTTTAATAAATATTTAATTAATTTTTTGAGTAATTAATTCATTATTTTAATTAATTTACTAATTAAATAATTAATTATATTGTTTAATTAATTAATATTATGAGTAATTTAATTATTTTCTTAATTAATCATCTGACTATTATTAACTAATTTATTTATTAATTTATTATTTTTTTATTAAATTATTTGTAATTAATTAAATTATTAATTACCAATTAATTTATTTATTAATATTAAGGGTTTTTAGCAATATTCATAATTATTTAGTATATTAAATAAGTTAAATTATTACTTAATTAATATTTCGTCTTAATTAATTAGATAAAATATTATTGTTTAAAATTATAATTATTCTTATCCTCGCAATTCCAATCAAACCATCCAAACACTATTTTTCTTATTCCCGAAAAAAATCTACTTTTCATCCAAACGCAAAATTGATTTAATCCCCGCTTATACCTCAATTTATATCTATCCCTGGAATAGTCACTTTTTGCTTATCCCCGAACCAAACGATAACTTAAAGCCTCACCTGCATGTCAGATCAAGTTGGTCCGTTACTTCCTCATAGGGTTCTTAAGCATGAAAGTGACCCATCATATTTATTATTATGTAGGTAAAAATATATAAGCATATCTCAAGTTTTACTTATTTTGATTTAACAATTCATTCTTCAAAAATTTAATTTTCTATTTATTCTTTTAGTTTATTTAAATCGATCCAGTTAATGATCTTTTAACTTCAAAATTTTAATGTATTATTTATCCTTATAGATTTATTAGTATATTTTATGCAATTTGTTTCACTATAAATTCATTAAAGTAAGTAATTAGCTCAAATTTATATCAAAACAGTCAGCGAATGACTAAATCAAAAAATTTAAAAGATTGGATACTAAAATTAAAAATTTGAAAGATTAATTCATTGGTCAAATCAAAATGATCGTTAGTTCAGAAAATTTTTATACATTTTTACCTTATGATATATGATAACAAGGTACGATATCTCAAAGTCGTTGATACCTAAGAAAGATTAAGTGTCACCTTTACTAATTAAGATCAGTGTACTTAATTAAATAGTGAAGCCGTTGGTGAGATTGATTACTGAATAGAGATATATATATATATATATATATATATTTTTTTTGAGAAAAGGTAGCATGCTACCGCTCCATTCATTACGCGGATGAACTCGGCTACAAAGTGAGGCAGCCAGGGCCTCGATCGAAAAAAAAAAAAAAAAAAAGGTTGGATCTAACTAAAACTCGACAGGCTTACTGCGAGAACAGTAACGAAACCAGAGGTGTTTAAGAGATCTGATTTCAGCATGCAAGGTCCCTAGCGAGTGTTTGGAATGTACGAAGATCCTACGGTTCCGCTCGAGCCAGATGACCCACCAGGTGGCAGCGATAGTTAATAGATCACTCCTACCCTGGGCTCCTCTCTTACTACAACTTGCCTCCCAAATTTCATTAGATGATGAGCAATGTTGTAGGAAGCGTTTGTTAGGAAGGAATCCCTCCAAAAGAGCCTTAGAACCAGCGCATCCAGCAAAAAGGTGGTCCACAGTCTCCATCCCCTCTAAGCAAAAGACACATTTTTCGTCGCCACTCCAGCCCCTTTTTAGTAGGTTTTCCACAGTTAGCACCTTATTTTTCAGAACTAACCACAAAAAAATTTTGACTTTGAGAGGGGATCGGATCTTCCACAGTTGTGCGAAGCTCTTGGTGATGATACCGCCATCTTGTAAAAATATGTAAAGAGATTTGACAGAAAAAATTCCGTTGCTAGTCCATCGCCATCTTACATCATCTCTACGATTACATAGGGACATCACAGAGATCGACTCCTTAAGCTCCTGAATCTGGATATTTTCGGTCGCGGACATGTGAGAGAGTCCAGCTAGAATCTTCCGCCACTTCCACCCTTGACCACCCCAACAATCCTTTATTCTGAGGTTCTTGTTCTTAACTCTATCAAAGATGTGCGGGAAGGAAGTTCGCAGCGACACTTGGTCTAACCAAATGTCTGTCCAGAAATTAACCGAATGTCCTTCACCTATCGAATAAGAAACCCCACACTTAAAGATATCTCTGGTCGCTAGGACGCTTCGCCACCAGAAGGAGTGGGGTCTGAAAGACTGTCCTTCCATAAGCGGTTTCCTCCGTTGATAGTAGATACCGTTGATGAGAGCACCCCACTGATGATTTCTCTCTGAAAAAAACCTCCACCACCATTTTGTCAGTAAAGCGGTGTTCATGGCCTCTAAGTCCTTGACCCCGAGTCCGCCCTCCAATTTTGGTCTGCACACTATTTTCCATTATACTAGGCACTGTCCTCCCCCTACGGTTGTAGTCCCTCGCCAGAAAAAAGCCCTCCGCAGTGCTTCTAATCGGCGTACCACCCATTTTGGAGCTTTGAAAACAGAGAAAAAATATAGGGCCAGATTCGAAAGAACCGAATTAACAAGTACTAGCCGACCCCCTTGTGATAAAATAGCTTGCCATCCTTCGATCCGTTTCTCCATCTTGCCAATAATGGTCCACCAATCTTCCTTTTTCAGGCGTCCGGTCTGTAGTGGCAGTCCCAGATAGTTCATTGGTAGAGAACCTAATTTACAATCCAAGGATGTCGCGAGTCTCCTACCCACATTGGCATTATTTCCCATGTAGAATAGTTCGGACTTACTTCGGTTGATCTTCAACCCTGAGGCCCATTCAAAAACATGCCATATGAACAAAAGGTTTCGCGTCTGCTTTCTTTTAGCTTCGCAGAAGAAAATAGTATCATCAGCGTACTGTAAGATAACAATTTTTGTGTTGTCATTTGGTCCAACACCTCTCATCAAACCGTTTCGAACAGCTCGCTCCGTCATTCTGGTTAAACTTTCGGCTACCAGCAAGAAGAGATAAGGGGACAGAGGATCACCTTGTCTCAGGCCTCTTTTTGTTTTAATCCACTGAGTGGGTACTCCGTTGACCAAAACAGCAACTTTAGCATTAGAGATGCAGAGGTCTATCCAATCACACCACTTACTGGCGTAGCAAGAAATATTTCTTCAAATTTTAAGTTGTTTTACCCTCTTATTGCCTGATTAATCATTAGCCATTCACTTAGCCTTAAGATTGGTGCATATGTATCTATATATATGCTTGTAGTAGTATGATATTTTATTGCCACATCAAAAATGGAAAGGAGCCATATATAGATGTGTATTTGAATACCTGCACCCCTGTTTATTTGAATAGTTCTTAAACTAAGTTCTCATGCAAACTTGATGATTATAATTCGAATAAAAGAATTCCTGGCTATTTGGGAAAAAAAGAAGAAGAGAAAATTCATCACCAAAATTCTCATGCATTTTTATGATTTCCTAAAATTTGATTTTCTATGGGTGTAACTCACATGATTCATGTACAGGTGATGTATATTTATAAGAGAAATGACTTTGGAATAACCATCATTGTTCATTTGGTTCTCTCTCTCTCTCTCTCTCTCTCTCTCTCTCTCTAATTGGATTCTTTGTGAATTTTTTTTATTACTTTTAGTTGTTTTTCTTTTACATCACTTCATTTCGAGCCAAGAATGGAGTAAACAAAGTCTCCAAAAAATGCATCCAAACAATGTTTTACTGGGGGAAAAAAAAAATCTAGTACTTAAAACAAATGTTTCACTGCAATATTGTGGTTTTACAGAGTTTCCAAACGTGTCCCCATTTGGTTCGGGGATAACAAACATTGAGATAAATTTTTTTATCCTTGAAATAGCTTACTATTCCGGAATATCAGGAATAAAAGTAAAATTATGTTTGATTTGTAATACTGTTAAGAATAACTAAAATTGTGTTTGGTTAATTTTATCGAATAGTAGAGGATAGTGAAAAAAAAGTGATGATTGAATTTGATATAAAGTATAATTTAATAAAAATAATTTATTATACAAATAATTTATTATAAAACTGATATATTATGATATTTAATAAAAATAATTTATTATAAATTATGATTTAATAACAATAATTTTTTACAAAAAAAATTTTATTTTTGCAAATTCTACTTAAAATTAAATTTAATAAAAATAAATTTATTATAATATTTAAGTATAATTTATTATAATATTTAAATATAAATAATATGTATTAATATAGTACAATTAATAATTTCTTATAAAAATAATTTATTATAATAAAGAAGATATAATTTCTATATAATTTAGTTTTAATTTAATTTATAATTTTAATAAATCTTGGAATTAAACCTTGAAATAATATTATTCCGCCAAAAGGTTGGAATAATTTATCCCTAGCTATTCCGGGATTATAGGGAATAGCAAAGTTTGACCGGGATAAAATATCCCGGCCAAAAATTACCCCGTTTGGTGGAATAGTGGGGATAACTTTCGTTATTTCTGTTTTATCCTCGAACCAAACGGGGAGTTTAGTTACAAAATATACATACTCATCATTCATTTTAAATTTGACAAGGTTAACATTAATTAAATTAAGCTCGAAGTTTGTCGAAAATTCTAAAAGTTCAAAAAAAAAAAAGAAGGATTTATAGCTCTATTAATATGCTAGTGGATAATTGAAAGAAAATTTGAACAACTACCCAAGCATAAATCATTCATAAACTTTTTAATAAATGCATTAGGAACATTGTTACTGTGCTTCGTACTCGATTCGATCGATCCTTTTAACTTGCTCTACTTTGCTGGGACTTGAGACTGATTCTCTACCTACATTAGTACTTGTTTAACACAACTAAATCTTCTTAAACCTAAACTTTCCATTATTAGCAAATAATCTAAAACTTTTTCTGACATCATTGACGATCATCTTACACCTAATCGTCGACAAATTATAGGGATTAATAAAGTATAATTAGGCCCTAACTAACGATTACTAGATATACCCTAAGCTTTATATACTTGTTTAAAACTTTGATAGTTGTGCTTAATTTTGCATTACAAAACAATTAAAAAGGTTAGGACCTAATGGGCCCCTTGCTAGCAATAGCAAGAGATGAATAGTGTTGTGATAGGAGGCCTACTAACTAACTAGTTGAATTGGAGTAATTGTGACGCCCCAACTTCTCAGAGGTCATCCATCCTAGGGCTACTCTAGCCCTAGCACGCTTAACTCTCTTAATCTGGGTCTAGTCACCGCCCAAAATGCTATAGCCGGATTTAAAAACTCACAACTACCAGGCAATATGAGACTCGTCTAGCTAGCCTTAGCCAATCTTGTGGAGTGCCCCGCTCCACCCACAATAATCATCAGCATGAGAGCCTCGCTCTTCCCGCTGTATAACGTTGCTCAGCCGAGACTCATCTCACACTTCTGGCTAGTAAGTGTCTCTGATACCAACTGTGACGCCCCAACTTCCTAGGACTACTCTAGCCCTAGCACGCTTAACTTGGTATCACCTACTTCTCAGGGAGTCATCCATCCTAGAACTACTCTAGTCCTAGCACGATTAATCCTCTTAACCTCTTAGGCCTATCCACCGCCCAACATGCTATAGCTGAATTATATAGCGGATAGAGCGCGGCTCTCCGACTGATGATCGTTGTAGGTGGAGCGGGGCTCTCCACAAGATTGGCTAAGACTAGTGAGACGAATCTCACATTACTTGGTGGTTGTGAGTTTCTAAACTCGGCTATAGCATTTTGGACAGTGACTAGACCCAAGAGATTAAGAGGGTTAAGCGTGCTAGGACTAGAGTTGTCCTAAGATGGGTGACCTCCTGGGAAGTGGGGCATCACAGTAATACCAAACATACTCATTTTATATTAATTGATCCACACATGGCTAATTAGTATATTACTTGTGGCTAGATGGAAAAATAAGCTGAATATATATTTACAATATAAATCTCCCATGCATGGTATAACATTTCATACGTACAAGTGGACATCGTAACATCTTATTTCGTACATCTCTGTTGAGTTAGTCGAAGAATAGAAAATTAACCCATCATATGTAAGTTGATAGATACATCTAAGACGTTACAGAACTTAGTAGATTCACGACTAGCTACGATACCATATTATATAAATAAACTATTAATCAAATTCACGAATGAGCTTTGATAAAATGGGAATAATAATGTGCATCACAAGGGTGAGAATCTCGAAGCTGAAGTTTCTGGATCTTGATGCACATCTAAATTAAGTGTGAAGGAAATGGAAACATTAATATCCTGCCAATGCTTGCGAAAACATTCCTATATCTAAAAAAAAATTGTATACTTGTGAATGGATAAATTAAATTTATGTGATTTGTCTAATTGTGAAATATGAAATCTTAGGTAATTATATATATATATATATATATATATATATATATAAGATTCTAGTACATATTTTCCCATCAAATCTTTTTTTTTTTTTTGAGAAAAGATAGCATGCTACCGCTTCATTCAATTAGAAAATAAATTCGGCTACAATGAGAGGCAGCTAGGGCCTCGCAAAAAAAAAAAAAAAAAAACACTCAGTCGGACTTACTACAAGCGCAACAAGGAAACCATAACTCCCAAAGAGATCTGATCTCGGCCAGCAAGTATCCCAAGGTATGTTTAGACTGTACGAAGATTCTTCTCTTCCGCTCTAACCAGAGAACCCACCACGTGGCGGCGATAGTCACTAAATCTCTACCCCCATGTACTCCTCTCATACTACAGCTCGATCGCCTCCCAAATTTCTTTAGCAGACGGGTAGTGACGAAGAAGATGTTTGTTTGGGAGAAGTCCATCCAGTAAAGCCGTAGTACTAGCACATCTAGCAAAAATGTGGTTCACCGTCTCCGTCCCTTCTAAACAGTAGACACATCACTCCTCGCCGCACCAGCCCCTTTTTTGAAGATTATCCATAGTGAACACCTTATTTTTCAGGACTAACCACACAAAAAACTTGACTTTGAGGGAGGATCGAATTTCCCCAACAAATCTTGATGGAGACATCAAAATAATTGTGCATTTTAAAACTATATAGTTGTCTCGTCTTACAGGGGAGTTTAAAACCATATAGCTTTCTCATCCTACAGGAATATTATATATATATTTATACGTAGTTGTACTGAAATACTATTAATAGTATGATATTATCCACTTTGTAATCTTTGGATGCTTAGAATTGAGTAGGTGGTTGATGTAATAGTAATGATCCAAGGGTGGCAAAATGTAATAATATGTACTATTAATAATATCCTATATATATATATATTATTGTTTCTCTCAAATGGCCAATGCTCAATAATACTGGAAAGGGCTACATTTGAAGAAGCTCAAACCTTTTTTTTTTTTGTAATTGGAAATTTTAAATTAGCTTAAATCACACATTGTAAACGAATGAATGATTTTACAATACTAATATATTAAGTGCAATGTATAAGACAAACGTATAAAAATACAATAAACTTATTCCCTGGTGCATGTATTCAATGAAAACAACACAAACAAAAGAAGTGTGAAGCATATAAATACATACATATTCTCTCTACCTGCTCTAACGACCCCCCTCTCCAACCCTTGAGCAAAAATTGCACAAATTATTCCCCAAACAAAAAAAATAAAATAAAATAAAATAAAAATAATTTTTAACAACTCCCTCGGTGTCCGCGCCGACAGGGTTGGGCATCTTGGATTTGGCCAGGGTGGGCCCCAGCCTAATCTACTTCAAAAAATTTATGCTATTTTTAGTAGCTTTATTTTTGGTGACACAACCCTTTTATGGAAGAAAAATAGAAAAAAAAAAATAATGTGACTAGTAAAATAATTTTTTATTTATTAAATGAACCGGATATATGATTTATACTCGGAAAGAGGGCATAGATAGCATTTTTCTTAGGAGCTATTTAGTTTTTCGAAAAAATAAATGCAAAAAAGTTTTTGAGAAAAAAAATTTCATAATTTTTTTTAGTTTTCTATCTGTTTGATTCAGAAAAAAAAAACTAACTTTTTTGAATTTTCTATCTGTTTGATTCAGGATTTTTTTTTTCAATTTTATGGAAAACTAGTATTTTTTTATTTTCAAATTTTTTTTTTAGAAAAACAAAAATACTAGTTTTCTATAATTTTTTTAAAAAAATTGCATTCTAAAAAAAAAAAACCTTTTTTTTTGAACCAAACATTCGGAGAACTGGTAAAGGAGTTTTCATATCGACCGTCCCCAGTGCAAGTGGTAAAGAGCTTGGTGATTGGTACCCGAGATCACAAGTTCGAATCCTAGTTGATTCACATTTCCAGCTAAGTTTATTTCTAAAAAAAATAAACGAAATGAGTAGCATGCTACTTTTCTCTCAAAAAAAAGTTTTCATGAATTTTTTTATTTTTTTTCATTCTTTTCCAAGGAACCAAACAGCCCATTATAAAATTTTGATTTTATTAAATTCATTCAAATTTTGTTCGGGAGCGGTAGCTGAATTTAGTCAATCTACTTATTAATATCAAAAACAGTTTTATTGACATATCAGTTTTATTAAATCTGACCAAATTTAGTTCAAAAGTAGTAGCTAAATTTAAATAAGCTTTGCTTGTAGCAACGTCCTAAACAAAATTTTCAAAATATTGGCATTTAAACTTCATGTCTATTTTAATCTCATTATCATAATTTAATTACAATAATTTAGTCCCTAATTTTTTTTTCATATATTACAATTAACATTCATGGCGATTTTTGGTTCTCAGAAAATCATAAAAAACTGTATTTATCGAATAAAAAAAATTTAAAAACAAAAAAAAGCTTTTTCATGAAATCTGAATTTTTTTTTTATCAAAAATGCTATTTTTCATTAGAACCAAAAGGATGGAATATATTTTTTTAATCACAAAATTATTTTTCGAGATATTTTTCAGGAAACCAAACATTCCCCCAATTAAACCACAAACTTTGAGAACTAAATTAATTTAAAGGTGAAAATTTACAAGTGTTAACTATTCAAAGTAGCAGTTTTTGAAATAGGTATCAAAACTCGCAAAATTTTGATTTTTAAAAATTAACTTTATAGTACGTTTGAACAGTGTACTTCAAATTAATGTGATTTTTTTTTTTTTTTCATTTTACCACCTAGTGACCTAATTAACTCAATAGTATTTGTACCATCTTAATGATTTACTCAGTACTAATAAAATATTTCGTCAAAATCTCGTAAATAATGTAAGATTCGATCGATAAGTCAAATCAAAATATCTAAAGTTTGGATATCTATCTCAAAGACAATGCAACATTAGATAGTCGTTTTAAAATTTTTAAAGTTTAAAGTGTCTATTTTAGAATTGAAATTGAGTCAAATTTTAGTAAAACTAAATTAATACGTTAGAATAAGCCCCAATAAAAATGTAAATCATAAAAAAAATGCCCATGGGAAATAATAAGAAAACGCCAAAAAGGATCTTTTTGTGTGAAGTGTTCCAAATATTTAGTCATTTCAAAAATTTATTTGCAAAAAAATAAAAATAAAAACAAAAACAAAACAAAAGATACGGCGAGCACCACGTGTCCAATTCACTGCTCCATAAAAAAAAACTAGGATAATTAATTTTTATTATTTTTATTATCTTCGTTATTGGCTTTGTCACCGTTGGGGACAAAGTCGATTACAATTTTTTGAAAAAGTAAAATTTTAGGCGAATTTAATTTATGATGAACCAAATAACAGATATAGATACTTCCGGTTGAAAACCACTTCACCCCTCTACGTATACGTATTTTCGATTTAAGTGAAGCAAACATGCTCTAATATGCGTTTATATATCCTTGTGTCGCTCCGTTCATGAGATGGATTTTGAGACACCTTTTTCTCCATTACTATTGAATTTCACTCTACAAATATTAAGATTTATGCAGATAAAATTTAAAGGCAAAAAAAAAATTGTTTGATACGTGCATCTTATAAAAAAAAATTACGCCCCTAAATAGGGATGTCAGTGGGTATGGATACCCAAAAAATTATCCGAATCCAAATCCGAACGGGTCGGGTTTATCCGAACTAAATAGATATGGATTCGGGTATGGGTATAGAAAATAAAAACCCGACGGGTATGGATACGGGTATGGATTTGTATGTACCCGACCCGAACCCGAACCCGAATCCGAATAAATTATATATATTTTATTTATTTATTTATTTAATATATAATGATTTCTATCCATTGGATCTTCATCCAATGGTACACTCAAAGGCTCAAAAGTTTTGATTTTACTACAATATATTTTCAAATATAGTATTTCGGGTTTGGGTTTCGGGTTCGGGTTCGGGTTCGGGTTCGGGTTTCGGGTATTTGGTCGGGTCGGGTATGGGTATGAATTTTTAAAATCCGTCGGGTTCGGGTCCGGATTCGGGTTCAAATTTGGGGGTCGGGTTCGGATTTCTTAAAACCCGATCGAAACCCGACCCATTGACATCCCTACCCCTAAATCAGAACTCTTGAATCAACAAAAGTGGACTTTTATAAAATTTAAAGGGATTGAATTGGTGTTTCTTAAAAGTTCAGGGCATAGTGGTGAAAGTTTATAACAAGAACTAGAGCAATACTATCCATAAATTCCAAAAAGCGTGTATATAATACATCTCCGCTATCTAAACAACAATTTCAGACCTATTCCTCTAAAACTTTAAAATATCATAGACATCCCTCCAAAATTTAAAATATCACCAATACCTCTCTAATCATATAAAACTGTCACTAATTCCTATATATATATATATGTTAGGGCTATTATACTCTTATGTGTATAGACCCCTTTGTACTCATAAGTTTTCGGCCGTTAGATCTACCCCTTTGATCATTTCCACCCGTTAGATCATATTATTCAACCAACAACCCACCCAACCCTAGGGACCACTATCATTTTAATCATGGACCACCATCATTCTAACCGCACATCCCTTCATCCAACGGCCGAAAATTTATAAGTACAAAAGGGTCTATACTCATAAGAGTATAGTAGCCCTAGCATATAATATATATATATATGCTAGGGCTACTATACTCTTATGAGTATGATCGTATTCGTACTCATAAGTTTTTCTCGATGATGGAGCTTTTGAATCGATGATCCATACCGTTAAATATTATCTAGAGCATTTAAAACTTCTAGAAATTAAATTTCATAATTTTTTGACATCATTTGCCCTATGATCAAAAGATCTCAAAGTAGACAATTTTTAACGGCCGGTATGGGATACTTGCTCGTTTAACGGTGTAAAAGAATCGGAATCTGTTGAATTTTTGATAAAATTTTTTATTTACTATGTAAATAAAGATCAATAACTCGGATCTTAAATTGAAGAATCCGATCATCTATTTTTAGGACGTCGTTCAATTTTGACCGTTCATTTTATGCCCACTTGATGGACTTTATAACGATTTCGAAAAATTACGAAATTTATTTTCTAAAAGTTTTAAATACTCTAGATCATATTTAATGGTGTGGATCGTCGATTCGGAAGCTCCATCATCGAAAACGACTTATGAGTACGAAGGGTCCTATACTCATAAGAGTATAGTAGCCCTACCATATATATATATATATATATATATATATATATATATATATATATATATATATTAAATTATCATTAATACCCCTCTAAATTTTAAATTTGAAACTTATACCATAAACCCTTACATATATATAAGGGGAATGAGGCTACTATACTATCTATAGTACCGGAGCTCCGGTACTATAGTCTCGTTTTCAATCTTAGGGTGTTTAAATCAACGATCCACACTGTCAAATATGATCTAGGATATATGAAGTTCTTAAAAATAAAAATTTAATTTTTTTCAACATCGTTTGCTTAGTAAATAAATCATGTCAAAATGAACGGTGAAAATTGAACGATCTTTAAAATTTGAGGATAGGACTTTTGAATTCAAGATCAAGAATGCTGACCTTGATCTAGATAATTTAAAGTATTTTTTTATCAAAATTTGAATAAATTTAGATCTTTCTATACCGTTAAACTACAAACTCATCATAGTAGCCATTAAAAATTGACAATTTTGAAATAGATTGATTATCATAAAGTAAACTATGTTGAAAAAATATAAATTTTATTTTTAAAATTTTTAAATATTTTAAATCAATTTTAACGGTATGAATCGTTGATTGAAATATTCTAAAATTGAAAACGAGACTATAGGTTCGGAGTCCTGGTACTATAATTAGTATAGGAGCCTAACTCTATATAAGGGTACGAATTTGGAGGGGCATTAATGAAATTACTTCCTTTTAGAGGGGTATTGAAGAAATTAACGCTTATACGCAAACTCCGAGGGTGTTTAGTAAACCTAAATATCTTGAAAAAAAAAAAAAAAAACTGAAAGAGTCCAAAGCAAAAGATTCGATTCGTTTATTGCTCACAAACGAAATTATTGCTGCACCAGGTGCATTCGTACATCTCATACACCATATTTTATATTTATTAATTATCATCTAAAAATGAAAAAATTCTATGGTAATTTAATTTAATGTAACTAAAAAATTATACATAAACAATAAGTACTCCTAAAAGTTAATGGTGTGAACTACTAATGAACTTATTTGTAAAAAATTAATATCTAAAATTTATGAACTTTAATATGTAAAAAATTACAACCCTGCATATCCAGACATCTCATATACTGTATTTTAATATTTGATAATCTGTATCTTAAAATTACAATCTAATTCAATAAAAATGTATGCGTATAAAATTAATAATACTGAAAAATTTTATTTTTTGATTTAGAAGAAATTAATGTTCAAAGTTTTTGACTTTTAGCCTTCGATATTTTAAATATCATTAAACAACACAACCTAACTAATTTTTAAGCATCGATGATAAAAGTTGGATAAACTTTAATTTGCCTCCTAGTAGTTTAGCGTATTTTTATTTTTACTTCTCTGTTTTTTCAAAAAATTATACTTAAATGCCACGTCATTTTTTTAATTGTTATTTTACCTAAGTACTTAACGTCAAACAGAGTTAAATAACATACCAAAATGATACCTTTTGAAAGATGTAGAATTGTATAATATTTTACTATCCAATTATCTGCATTTTAGTATGATTTGCAAAACATATTATTTTTACTATCCTATTTAACTCTGTTAAACAAAATATCATTGCTATGAAATAAACATAGAGTTATAAAATAGTTTGATATAAATTCTAACTATGAAATGACAAAGTAAAAAATATACTAAATAATAAAATGTCAAATTAAAGTTTACCATAAAAATCTCAAAATGTGCGGTGTATGAAATGTACTTATACACCGGGTCCATGGTTTAATTTCTTGTAGCCTAGGGCGTGAAGAAGCTGTTCCCCCGCCGTTCTCTCCCGACAAAGCCACCGGCTACAGCCGGTCGAACCACCTAACCCGACCGGCATTTTCCGGTCACCCCCCCGGTTCAAAAATCGCGATGTAAAAGCTCCCTTTTTTTTCCTCCTCCTCACAAGCTCACATACACTCTCTCTCTCTCTCTCTCTCTCTCTCTCTCTCTCTTCGTTCTCCTCCCCGAATCTATCGAATCCCCGAGCGTTTCCCTTCGCCGCTAGGGTTTCTCGCGGTCGATTGGTGCGGCGACGCGCGGATTGCGGGGTTTCGCGGCGGATCGGAGCGATTTTTCTGCGCAAATCTCGCGAGTTGGGTGCTCGAATGGGTGTTTTCGAGTAGGTTTTCGCAATGTCGGGGTGTTCTCCGTTCGATTTTGGGGTTTTCGCTTCGAGAGGAGGTAGGTTTCGTGCTACGTGCGCAGTCTTAGGGTTTTGATGGAGATCGGAGCTTTTAGGGAATCGATTCTGTGGAAGGTTTTTTGAGATCTGGAGGTGTGATTCGTGTTCCATGAGGTTTTGGAAGGCGAGATCTTAGGGTTTTGGATTTGTTGTTTGTTCCGATGTCGACGGGAGCTCCGAAGGTGCGGTCCATTAATGTCGCGGAATCGGAGGCGAGGCCGATCCTCGGACCTGCGGGGAACAAGGCGAAATCGTCCTCTATACCTCGGAAGCATTCCCCGAAGCCGAACAAGGCGGAGGAGAAGAAGTCCTCTTCGCCTTCTCCGGCGCCGCAAAGTGCTCCCTCAGTGTTGCGGAGGCAGGAGCTGCTGCTGCGCTCCAACTTTTCATTGAACGCTTCTTGCTCTTCGGATGCTTCCACGGATTCGTTCTGTAGCCGCGCCTCAACAGGGAGGATCGGGAGGCCGAGCTTCACCGCCCGGCGGAGGCCGAGCTCCGCTAGGTCGGATAGTAAAGTCCCGGCTAAGCTGGAGAAAGTTGTTCCCGACGGTGTGTCGGTGCCTCCGGTGGAGATCTCGGCGGTGAAGAGGAGGTGTTCTTGGGTTACTCCGAATTCCGGTGCGTATTTCATTGATTTGCCCTCCCTTTGCTTAATGTTTCAGTGTGGAAATTTCACTGCATTATCAATTGACATTACATTTTGTCAGTATAAGTTAGAGATGTGGCTATTTTCGCGTCCGAATGTAAGGTTGTTTCAATACTGGGAAACGTAATTTAATTAGATGAGTAAACTGTTGAAAACTTCAGAGAGGGTTGTTGAATTACAACAGTATGTTGGTGGTGGGATTAGAGTACATTTTAGTTGATTTAATAGCTAATTAAAAAGAGTCGTATCTATACTACACCAGATATGCCTTTACGTCGCGGTCGTACCGGAGCAATATGGCGGAATCTCTATCGCCAGTCTTCTGGTACTTATATTTTAGCTAGTCAAATCATACAACTTGTGGTATCTATATTGTAGCTGGTCAAATTGAACCAGGAAATGTATTTGATGGACGATGCAGATGTTTGAGAAAATCTTTTTATGTTTTCGGGATGAATCTTTACTACTTAATGGTAAATTGGAAGAGAAAAAGACGTTGGAAAGCTTGATATGCTTAGTTTTTTTATTTGTATATTAAGTGGTTTGTGGATTGTAACTTAAGCAACAGTTTGGCACTATCTCATCTCGCAGAGGATAAAACCGATATGTCTTCTTTGGTTTATATTGTAGTAGTGTTATTCTGTGAGTAGTATCGCCGTTGATAAAATTGTTAGACGCACTCTGACAATTTTGAAGTACACATAGATGCAGTTTAATCATCAACATACAAAATGGTATAGTTGTGGTGAATAACTATCAAATTTTGGCAGTGTGTGCCACTGAATGCTGTTAATTTTTGTTCTTTGAATACATGCACCTTCCTGTCTTTTTTGTTACAATTTACATGTTAACACATGATCATTTAGATGTATGAAAGTTACTGGTAATCATCATGGTACAAATCCAAATGGCAATTTAAAAAACCCCCATATACTTTTGCCTTCAATCTCTCAATGAATGAATAAGAGGTTAAAGCATATATTGATTATTAGTTAGAATTATTCACTATTATGACTTAAATTCTAACCTGAATTTGTCAAACATCTCTGACAATTCATTTGATTATCAATTCGATATTCAGCATAAACCATTTCCATACTGCAGAAAAGAGAAGTTCATAAATTTGTTTTCATATGGAATTTCTCAATTCCTCCCCTTTCTTCTTGATAGCTCTACCACTTTTAAATTTACCTGATGGGTCTGCACCTTAGGGACACCATATTTTAATGAATTTGTGATAATTGAGTAGTTGAAGGTCTGCTATACATAATTATATGACTACTTTGATGGGGGCAAAATAGTTAGGGTGTTTTTGCATATATACCTCTGCAAATGTGTGAAATAGAGCAAATACCCTGCAAATGTGCATGCTTCCGGACCTTATTTATTTCCGTGCACACCTTATCAAAAGTAGGTAACTTGGTAGGGGCATGCTACAAAAAAGTAACATTTTCAAGGATATGCATGCAAATACCAACTTTGGAGGGGTATTTGTGCAATTTCACATATTTGCTGCACTATGTATGGGAAAAGCAACAACAAATGTGGCTGATTCATTTTAACCTTTCTATAGTTAGTTACTACACGTCCTTTTTCATTCTCAAGTGATCAGGACATATCTTAGAGATAAACCAAGGCTAGATGGGCTGGGCGGATGACATGTCACACTAGGAATAAAAAGGTAGAGAGAAGATATTAAATGAGTTGAAGCTTCGGTACTACATCTCTTGCAATGAAAGAGTAGAAGAATATCATGGCTTGTGTAAAAGTTATTGCCTTTTCTACTGAAGAGAGCAGTTACGAGTTTATGTGTTGGATGTACTTGGACTGTAGATAAACATGAGAAACTGAAAAAAAAAATTTGCTTGAATCTAAAAAAGTTTAAACACACCCCCACACACACAACACCCATCCCCACCTTGTGTCCTTCCCTCAGTTCCTCTCATTATTCAATACCTAATCTATCTTTTCTTCTACATGTTCTTGGGTCCAAATGTAAGTTTATTTTGCATGCGTTCAGGACTTGGGTGCCCATAAGTTTCTTTCTCTTTCTTTTAAGTGGGTGTTTGGATTGCTGTAACTGTGATTCGTTCATAAATCTAGTCTTATGAGAGTAGAAACATTTGTCTTGTTGTTGACTATGATGACATGAGAGTAGAAACACTATGATGACATTGTGGATTGCTTTCTTAGCGTGACTTTGTATCTTTTGCCCATTCTTATCTGCAGTTGCCTTAGAAAAATGTTAACATGTAATCTTGGTTTGACATGCAACAGATCCCTGTTCTGTAACATTTCATGATGAAGAGTGGGGGGTCCCAGTGCATGATGATAAGTATGCAATGTCAAACCCTCTTACCTCAATCTATCACAACAGATGTTCCGTAATTATTTTATAGATGACGCATTATAAATTATGTTCTTTTCCTGCATTAAATTACAGGAAGTTGTTTGAGTTGCTTGTACTATCAGGTGCATTAGCTGAACTTACATGGCCAGCAATTCTTAGCAAGAGACACTTATTCAGGTATTTTCGTCACTGATATAGTCACTTGAAGATTTACCATGTGTAATTTAATCCTATTGTCTGCTTAAATTTAATTCATAGGGAAGTCTTCATGGATTTCGATCCAGTATCGGTCTCTAAATTAAATGAGAAGAAGATTATATCACCAGGAAGTCCTGCTAGCTTCCTATTACCCGAGACAAAGCTGCGCCACATCATCGAGAATGCACGTGAAATAGTCAAGGTTTGTTCCTCCCTATCTTGTCTTCTAGTCGGCGAACCTTGAATTTCCGTCATTTTCGTCTGGAACACAGCCTATTTTATGTAGTGCTATTCTTACTTGCATTGTTGTTTAATTTCATTGAATTACTTTTTGAATTACTGCATTGATCATTCATAGAGGCTAAAAATACACGACTTTCACATTGCCCTCTGGTATTTTAAAAGCTACATTTTACTCTCATTATCCTATGAGCGAAGTGATAGATATCTCCTAACAGAACACTTGTGGATGAGACAAAGTGATGGCATCTTGTAGTTTAAAGTGATAGATATATTGCTTGTAATATTTCACGGGTGTAAAAAGAAAATCATTTATTTATACTGAGGTTTCCTTCTATTTAGCGTTCAGAAAATTGCAAACATTACCCGCTTTAAACTCGTCGGGATTTTTATGAAAGTGATGAGTTTTCATGTATAGTTTCCAAGTAAATGATCTTCGTACTCATTTCCTGGCACAGATCGTAGAGGAGTTCGGATCGTTTGATCGATACTGCTGGAGCTTTGTGAACTACAAGCCCATAGTGAGCAGATTCCGCCACCCCCGGCAGGTCCCTGTAAAGACTCCCAAAGCCGACTTCATAAGCAAAGACCTGGTGCGGAGGGGTCTACGTGTCGGGCCGACGGTCGTCTATTCCTTCATGCAGGCTTCGGGCATGACCAACGACCACCTCATCTCCTGTTATCGCTTCGACGAATGCGCCGCTGCTCCCACCGTCGCAGAAGCGAACGATCAGAACACAATCAACAGCAACCACAAGGCGGAAGAGAAGATAGTCGGCGGCGATGTGGTGGTGGGGCCCGTCGATTTCGAGCTGTCAGGGGCCGTCGACAGGCTCAGCTTCTCATAGCTAATAAAGCGACTGTCTGGTGGTTGCTGGGTTTGTGAAATTTGTGCCAGCTTCTCCCACCTATTCTTTCTTGATGGAAGGGTAATGGATGGTCCTTTTGTGTATAATGTTATGTAATTTATGCAGTAGATCCTCTTCATTTCATAGAGTGCAAAAAAACTTGGTCTAGAGAGAGAAGCAAAGTAGGATTGTAAATTCTAATTGATGCATCAGTTTCACCTAATTCATTGTAGAGGCAGTTGCCATGTTTCTTTCTCTCTCTTTCGCCAAAAGCTAAAGATTTTTTTTTGGTTTTTTAAAGGTCATGGGATCTTTGAGAAGATTTATATTGATGAGAAAGAAAACAAGGATTTCGATGGGAAAAGGATTGGGTGATTTGATAACTAAAATCTTAGTCACAAATGTGTGAATGTGATTAAGCATAATTAATAAATAGATTCTTTGTGATTTTCCTTAGTACCTTTTTTATACTTTTAATTGCAAAAGAGATCCTGGTGTGGCCTTTGCAAATTTCACTATTAAGAAAATGGAATGTTGGAAGGTGCTCCATGAGGCCATGCATACAAAGGCAAACCGAGAGATGGCGTGTAAAAGAATTGTTTTTGTAGTATAGTTGAATCAAAACTTTTGAAACTGTAGTTGTTTCAAACCAGGTCATAGTTTATGTTAGTACTGTACACATATTTCATATTAAACAATACATCGACTGGTCAAAGACTTGGCCAATCATAAAAAAGTAGAAACGAACAAAGCTTATAGAAACTATATGCCATTTCTATATTTCAAATCTATTATTTATTGCGACAATATTAGTGCTATCCGACTTGCCTATAATTCTATTTTTTTTTTTCATGCTCGAACTAAACACATCAAAATTGATTATCATTTTGTACGAGAAATGATTGTTCAACAAGATCTCGATGTTCAATATGTAGCGTCACAAGATCAAATTACGGTCATCTTTACTAAAGAATTGATACTAGGTTTAATATATATACAAATTCATTCTATAATGTCTCTAGAGGGTTATCATTGTTTTCTCAACTTATGTTAGATGACCCTTTTTTGCAGTAGAGTAAAAACTTTATATTAAGACCTCATGCCATACCGACCGTTCCTAGCGCAAGTGGCAAAGGACTTGGTGGTTGGTACCCGAGGTCCCGAGTTCGAATCCTTAGTTGATTTACATTTCTAACTAAGTTTTTTTCTATAAGAAATAAACGAAGCGACCTCATGCCATTTAATCATTTTTATTATATAAACTTTGCGTTGCAACTCAGTTGGATGCTTGAAAGTATTATTTTTTTTTAATTACAAACCTGAAAAAGGAAAAAAAAATTGTATTACAGTATCTTTATTCTTTGTTGCCAAACAAAACTATTATATTTATAGAATACAAGAACTACGCTATTTTTACGCTCATTACTCATACTTCATTACAATAAAAATTGTGTTTATTAAAAAAAAAAGAAAAAAAGAATACCAAGTAGGGCCTAGAATTCTTTACCTTCACTCTTTGGAATATCATCTCTGCTTTTTGCTGCAGTAAAAATTGTAATTTTTATACTTACATTTGGCCAAGCAATCGGTTAATGTTTCAACAAGGAAAGGCAAAAACAAAAACAAAAACAGAGTCGATCGAACACTCTCCTGTTACAGTACAAAAGTAGAAGTAATGCAACCTGTTTATTAAAGGCAATGCAAAAAGTAGTACCATCCAAATTGATCGAATATTCCCAACTTAACCTTTCAGTGGACTCGGCACCTTTGGTGGACACCATGTTCCAGAATAAGTAATTTATCTTTTGACAGGACAAGAATATATATATATATTTTTGGAGATTAAGATTGTTTGCTATCGCTTTATTCGTTAAGTTAAATGAACTAAGCTACAATAGTGAGACAGCAAGGTCTCGAAAAAACAAAAGCGACGGTAAGAGAGAAGAATAAATGAACACAGTAAAGAAAACAAAAATAAATAACAGTCATTAACAAAAAATTTATCCAATAAATTTAACGTTCTTTCAAGATATTCAAATTATTCTTATATAATTCAAGATGGAAAATTTTACAAGAAATCATTATAGATTTCGAAACAATCGGGATATTATTGTACCACAAAATAGTCATTTTAATATACGGTGATAATCATTTGTACTCTATTAACAAGAATATATAAATTTGTAAAAACACCGCCATTCAAGTGGGGGCATGTTTTGGCATGTTAGTAACAAATTTGCCATTTCAACTATAAATTAAGTATACCTTATTACTGGAATGTTATAAATCGGTAAAACGAATGGCCCTGCAAGTTTGATTGAAAAGTACTAAAAAAAAATAAGTGACATAAATTTATGAGATTAAAATGACATATGCACGAATTGAATAATTAGAATATTTTTTTAAATTAAGGCCTAGTTTAAAATTGCATTAACAATAGTACCTCTTTTCAAGCTTTGTATGGTCAAAAAATTCGAAAGAATTTTGA
This sequence comes from Puya raimondii, assembly GCA_016920855.1. Lineage (NCBI taxonomy): Eukaryota > Viridiplantae > Streptophyta > Magnoliopsida > Poales > Bromeliaceae > Puya > Puya raimondii. Next base: position 40,407,813 of record JABWPP010000050.1, read on the forward strand.
AATTCTTCTTCTTTAATGGTATAAAATAGTACTAAGAATCGCCGCTAGAAAAAATCTTAACAATTTGAAGTTAAGGGGTGTGTTTGGTTCCTCGGAACAGTACGAAATACTAATTTTCGGAAAGACGATTTTTCATGAATTTTTTTTCATTATTTTTATTTTTTAGATAAAAAGTAAAAAAAATAAAGAGAAGACTTTTCCATAAAATGTGAGAATTTTTTTTTTTTTTTTCAGAAAAACTATTTTTTAGAAACCAAACGGACCTTAATAGAAAATTGTATGAGATAGAGCTTATATGTACTTTTGGAGAAAGTCATCTTTCAGTAATTAGTAATAATTATTTCAAATAAAAAAAAATTGATTACAAGTTTTGCTCTTGCATAAAAATATAGAAATAAAATCAAATAAAAATAATAATATTTGATTACAAATTTTGATCTTGTATAAAAATATATAAAAACAAATTTAACATGACTTTTATACAAAACTATTATATTATTCTTGATTAGAATCCTAATATGATAGGTAAGCCTAAAATGAACAACGAGTAATATAAACTACAGTTCTTTCGGTGGCAGATTTAGTAGTGTCTTCCTTAGATCATACACAACAGGAGTGCAACCACGAGTCACTATTATTGACTTTTGGTCTAATAACTATGAAGATTAAATCCAATGGTCAAAAAATATAAGCACGAAGAATTTGATACTCGTAAAAACATTCCAGCTCAGTTTATGAATTAATTGTTGTGAATTTTTTTTTCTAAAGCTTTTAGTAAAATATTGTTTTAAATAATTTTAAATAAAAATTATTTAAATTTCGGTTTTAAAAATCGCAAGCAGGAATCAGTAAAATAAGTATTAGGGAGAAGAAAATAGATGAGGCCTAGCTGTGAGTCGAGACGTGCAAGAGCACTATCCCAGAAGCGAGATTGCCCCTCCTCCATGTGCGAGGCTCCTGCAATCACTCCTAGCGATACAACGACCACTGTCCGTCTCGTCGGCACGTCTTCAGGGTGGCGCAACACGAACCTAATAGGCTTTAGGAGATCCAGCAAAAGAAAAGTTCGGTGTAAAAGAACAAGTTGAAGTTCAGTGACGAATAGATGTATAACTCAGAATAAAAGAAGGTGAGGAAGAAGATGATTCAGAGGTGGAGCTCAGGTTAAGCACCTGCTCCTGCAAGATCTGGTCCAGATATGAACCGTTACCGAGGTTGGACCTTACCAATGTAATATAATCATTAGGTTTAAATAATATTAAAATCCAATAAAAATAAAAGAAAAGGTGTAAGTGTCATGCATGTGTTTAGTCGAGAGCTCCACTCTCATATTCTTCCAAATAACTAACTTGAGGATGAATGAAAATATAAAGTGCAACTACAAGCCTTTGATTTTTAATGTGGGACTAAACTTCACATGTGGAGACCTAAGCACGGGCTTCCAGACAAGACCCATAAATAGTTGGGCTGCCAGAAAGCCCATAGACTAAATTGAAGTTTTAAATCACTGTTTTAAAATTAATACTAACATTAATTTGGTACAAAATGACATGCATGCGAAATAGAAGACTCAATTTGTCGTCATCCTTCTCGTGGGCTTACGTCATCCGCTCTTCGCCGACAAAACACGGCGCGTGGGCCGCCACCACCACCACCACCACCACCGCCACCGCCACCACCGCCGCGCGTTTCCGACCACCACCACCACCCCCACCACCACCACATCACGCGGCTCATGATAAGCTCTCGTCCTCTACTTTAACTGACACACACACACTACACACACAGCACACGTACATACACTCCCCTCAACTTCAAAATTTTTTAAAAATATATTATATATATATATATATATATATATATATATATATATATATATATATATATATATATATATATATATATATTTTAAAAAGGAGAGGCAAAAAGAGAGGCAAAATTGAGAAACAAATAAAACCAACACCACAAAAGTGGTCGCAAAAAAGTACCCTCTCTCTCTCTCTCACTCATACTCTCTCTCTCTCTCCACTCGATTTTTTAATTTATAATTTAATTTGTGTTGTGTGGGGGCCTCTCCCATATGTATGTGCACCTCTCCCATGCATCCACCTCTTGTGGATCATAATAAATCATAGTAGTAATAATAATAATATATTGTTTGAATGTTTAATTACGTACCCCACCTCACCTACTCCCTTCCACTGTCCCACCCATCTTGCGTGTACCTTGCACTAGATTTTTGAATAATAACTTTTTTCTTTTTTCTTTTGGTTAAAATATAAAAAAAAATTATGTATTTTTTTTTTTACTTTCAAAAATTTATATTTTATTTTCTTAAAATTTTAAAAATATTTTCAAAGAGTTATGACGTTAATGGAGAAGACGAAATGATCAAATTATCCTGACTTAATTTATATATAATTTTTTTTAATATATTTCCGTCTTTTTTAAGAATATTTTCGATATAAATTAAAGAAATAGACGGAATAGTAATGAAACCTAACGAAGGAGGGCTAAATGTATTAACTTGAAATTTTGAGATGATAAAATTATAGATTTTGAAAATCAGAAAAAAGTGAAAAAAAAGATATTTATAGATAAGGTTTTTTTTTACATTTTAGCTATTGTTTGTTAGAAAACTAGTTGAGTATGTTGAATGCATAATATTAACTATCGTCTTCTAGCACCTTAAGCTTTTGGGAATAATTATTGTTCATATTAATTATTTAACGTGGTATTAAAGAAGATGATTCTGAGCTCGTATCATAAAATTAAGATACTTTAATTTTTGGCAATTTAAACATTTGAAAAACAACAGTGACCATAAGAAAAGGCGATCATAAAGATAGTTTAAATCGTATCTATAAACTATAGAGGCTTTAGACCATTGGCGTAGATACCACTTCTACAATATAGTGTGTGACGCCCCAACTTTTCAGGAGGTCATCTATTCTAGGACTACTCCCGTCCTAGCACGCTTAACTCTCTTAATCTCTTAGGCCTAGCCACCGTCTAAAATACTTAAGCCGGGTTTAGAGTTTAGCCATATTATATCTTATATATAGGACTATCTAGGATCTCACATAGTGGCAGTGGACTGTCCGCCGGCAATGTCTAGAGGCGATCGAAACTGCTGAATCTAGAAATGGCGTTGAGATGTAGACCCGCACTCCTATCCACCAATGGAGGCTGATTCCGCAGGCCTATTCGGATCGATGAATTTGAAAAAAGAAAAAAAAATTATTAATTTATCTGTACATTTAAACATAGGTTTACAATCTTACACCTCCACTTTTCTATGATTCACAAAATTTCAAATAAATTTTAATAAAAAAATAAATAAAACTAGTACAGAATAACAGCCACTAGATGGATAGGATGTAAAATTTGTACCTAGCGTGATGGTGCACGAAATATATATATGATGCACCTAGTGCCATCGTTTTTCTAAATTAAAGCATTTTCCATTGGTTGATAAAGGGCTTTTTTTGCATTTGGCCCCCTCAAGAATTTTTTTTTCGCAAATGGCCCTATCAATTTTGTAATTGCGGAAATGGCCCTATCCCCGCCACGTAGGCGCCACCTCAGCGCCACGCAAGCAGGCTGAGGCCGGGTGGAATAAGTTGAACACGGTGAACCATTCACCGTGTCTAAACACGGTGAACGGTTCACCGTGTTTAGTCACTCATACCCCTTGCCTAAAAACACTAAACACGGTAAATGGATTACCGTGTTTAGACACGGTTATCCATTCACCGTGTTTAGACGCGGTGAACCATTCACCGCGTTTAGACACGGTGAATGGTTCACCGCGTCTAAAAACACGGTGAATAGATAACCGTGTCTAGACGCGGTGAATGGTTCACCGCGTCTAAACACGGTAATCCATTTACCGTGTTCTCTAGAATCACAGCAAGTGCAAAATTCAGCACATTAATATAAAAATTTCAACATCAACAACACAACAAATTCAACATCAACAATACAACAACACAACAAATTCAGCACATCAATACAACAAATTCAGCGCAACAATACAACAACAAATTCAACGCAACAATACAACAACAAATTCAACACAACAATACAACAACAAATCCAACACTAGAGCAAGTTTTTCAATAATATAGAAAGTTCTGTCCAATTTAAAATTTACAAAAATGTAATGTCATGTTCTCCTCCTAGTCCCTCGACCACGTCTACCTACACGTTCCCTACCACGACCGCGACCACGATCAACACCATGCTCATCAAAGGGCTCTATGACATCCAACTGGTCGAGATGTTCGATAGAAGCACCCTCAACAACTGGCTGAGTGTCCTGCGTCTCCATCACCCGTCTGATCTCGTGCTCAACCATAGCAGGTGTCGGTAGTATATCTGGCTGTGGAGGAGCTGAAGATGAGGGCTGATCTACGTGGAGAGACTGCAACTGCCGTCGGCGCCTACGATAAACAACATCAGCTGGTCGAGGTGGATCCTCTGGTACTGGTACTAGTACTGGTACTGGTACTGGTAGTCGCACTGATAATGTGTCTGGATGATAAGGTGACTCCTCTATCGGTGAAGATGGCCTCGGCGGACTATACAGTGGTACATGGCCCGACGTCGATGGTCCACCATGTTCGGCTGGCCGTGGAGCTACAGACACTGGAAGCGTAGGTAGAGTCTCCAAAACTGCTTCCATTTGATCGGCAACTTGCGACAGAGCTTCTAATACTCCGCCATCTGAAATATCTGGCAGGACACGTCTAATCGTATAATGTGATCTCTGCACAACATCGACCTGAAATAAAAGCACCATTATAAAAATAACACTAAACTTTCTTTATATATAAAAATAAATATAAAGAAATATTATATCTTAAAATCATACCAATACTCTCTCGACATGTCCACGTGGCTGATACGCGAGAAGTGGGCGCTGTACTGGCCTAAATATCCATCTCCTGGTGATCCTCCAATACCACTGCATGTAAACAGTGCTAGCTCGTATAGGATCTGGATCTACTTCAGGGTCCACCTCTACTATGTCCCTCAATCTATCATCCCAACGCTGAATATAAGAAGCATGAAACGCCGCCCAATTCTCATCTGCTCTACCTCGTGAAGTGATGCGAGGTATGGCAACCACTGCTTCAGGTATATGCTGTCGAAGACCAAACTGCCGAAGCACACGATCTGGAAGATGCAGCTCAATAATATGGAAGCAGACTAAGGTGGTCCTAGATCGCCAAATCTGGGACCCCGCTACACAGAAAGGTGGAAGTGTCTCTAATACTGCATCGGTATAAGGCCTCCATGTAATCTATTGTGAAAAATACATAGGGTTACTTACCCTCTCGTTTTTAAATATAATTTACAGTTATAATAAGATTGAGTTACTTTCATTTACCTGAGACTCTAGCTGCTGATCAAGCTGATCACGATAAAACTCAATGTCAGTAGTCCTGACATTATCTCGAAAAGCCAGCCTAGTATTCCACCTGATTCATTTATATCATATTAGGCATGATTAAATAGTATATAGAAAACTGAAAATTATGTTGAAAAAAACAAAACTGAAAATTATGTTGAAAAAAACAAAACTTACCTAGAACCTAGTGGCATGTCGACAAGCTCAGGCTGCGGTCCAACAATCTCAGGGCGACCAATGTGCAAGTGGTCCCATGCCCATATCTATACAAAAAAGATAGTTAGAAATTACAGCAAAAGTCATGACTTATAAAAAGCTAGTAAGGCAATGTACCTGAAGTAATGTCCCAAAGCAACAACACTCCACCTTCCCCCTCATGCAAGCATTTCCTAATGCCCGATAGAGATGAGCTAGCGTAGCTGCACCCCATGCCAACTCACCACATACGTCAAAATCCTCTAACAGTGGCAACCACTTCAAATGCACTCTATTCCCGCTTGGATTTGGAAACAAACTACATCCTATCTGAAACAGTATATATGCTCTAGCTGTAGCTCGTACAATAGCGGGAGGTGCATCTAGGGCGATATCATGAAAATGATAGTATAACCAATCTATCTTTATCTCACCGCCCTTAATATCCTCAGGAACCACCCCGAGAAGTAGCTCGCAGAGCTGTGGCCACTGATATGACGCCCCTCCGGTCACAGCCCCACCATGGACGCAGAGTCCTGTAATAACAGCGACATCCATCAAAGTAATAGTCATCTCCCCGTGTCGCATATGGAAAGTCTGCGTCTCCCTCCGCCACCTCTCGACTAATGATCCCAATAAGGACTGATCTAGCTGTAGGTGCCGCAATCGTGATACATAAAAAAATCCTGCTCGTCGCAACAGGTCCAAAACTGCAGGATGCTCAACTTGCCATCGGTTCAATTTACGGCCATGCTCCGTAAATTGAACAGGAGAATAACCCTGCATGATTATGAATGTTAGTTCAATATTAGTACATAGTTTACCAGTAAATTTGAAATGTTTAAAAAACATCACCTCCTCTCTAATCAAAGTGGATCTATGGTGTGGCTGCTCAGTCAGCACAGATGTATCAATCGGTCCCGGCTCCTCGTGATCGTCCATCTGAAATAGTGAAATAAAACCAGTGAGAAACATTGTGGCTGTAATATGAGTACATTAACATAAAATAATAATTAAAAAAGGCAACAACAATTTTCATATCAAATAACCTAGCGACGACGTCTCTCGCGTCTTTGCTGATTTTCAGGACATGTGCTTTTATAATGGCCGTATTGTTTACACATACTACACTTGCCCCTCCTGTTCCCAACGCCTTCATCCATAACATTGCGAATGCGAGTAGATTTTGGTCGTCCCTTTTTCCTTCTCTCGCGTGGTGGAAGTATAGGTGAACCATATGTCTCGACCCAATAACGACGATCGGGAACGGGATGGAACTGCGGTTCATAAGCCTTATGATAGGATGTGGTAGAATACCAATCTGAACATAAGGCATAGTAATCTATGTTCATGTGTGAAGAACTACAACATGACAAAATATGTGAACAAGGAATTCCTGTGAGTTGCAAACACAAACATGAACAACTAGAATCTCTTCCATTGATAACCACTTGATATTGCAAATCCCCCCCAGTAAATACCTGGAACTCCTGAACTCCAAATCGCCGAACTGTATATGCTCTAGCACATGTCATCCGGCTATTGATGATTTTATCAACAGTCGATACAAACTGTGTAGACATTGCGACTCCTTCCTTACGATGCGTTAGAAAAAATTCAACCAGTCGATGAAATGTTGCCATCACAAAAGCTGTAATTGGTAAGGCACGAACCCCCCTCAACACCCCATTTAAACTTTCTGATCGGTTCGTTGTCATAATACCGAATCGTCGACCACCATCGAAAGCTTTAGCCCAGTATGTCCTATCGGCATGAAGTTTGTCAACCCAAAGCCAAGCATCTTCATCCATAGCCTTCAATTCTTCCTTTAATGCGTAATATTCTCGTTCTTCTGATGCACTCCCAATTCTCCAAAATTTCGTAAGCAAGTGTTTTGCTTTGAAATGAATATTCATATTAGCCTTCATATGTCGCAAACACCATCGATGAACATGACCTTCTGATCGTGGGTATACAAGTGCAACAAGATTTGCTAGCCCTTTAAAACGATCCGAAATGAGTGTAATAACTCGAGATCGTGTTATGTACCTTCGTAGGCAACTTAGAAACCACTCCCAACTCGAGCTATTCTCCCCCTCACAAATTGCGAACGCTAGCGGATACAGGTGTCCATCGGCATCGACACCTGTGGCAATTAATGCGTGGCCTCCGTATTTTCCATACAAATGGGTAGCATCGATACTAAGTAATGGGCGGCAATACTCCCAACCATGAATCGAAGGTCCAAAAGCCCAAAAGGCTCGTGAAAACATTCTTGTAGTACTTGTCACACTAATGAAATCAATCTTCGTAATAGTTCCGGGGTTTGTTGCTTCTAACATGGAAAAGTATCGAGGAAGGTCACAATATGATTGCTCCCAACTACCGTATATAATTTGTAGTGCTTTATTCTGTGCCCGCCAAGCCTTACTATATGATATGCTAACGTGCTTCTCACTCTGAACTCGAGATTGAATTTCCATAGGACTCATAGTAAGCCTTGCCTTCAATGTAGGTAGTATAAATTGACATATGAAAGAAGATGTACAGTTTCGATGCATTGTATTCAAAATTGGAACCATGCATGTGTGCGGACCTCTATAAGTCTTTACTTTAAAATATGGACTACCTTTCGGTTGAGAGGCATGTAATCTCCAAGGGCAAGAATTGACCACACATCTCACAGTGTATCTAGTTGTATTTGACTTAACAACTTTAAGCTGCACATTATGTTCAATGTGCCAAGCTTCTAAAGCATTCACCAATGATGATTTATCAGAAAATGTTCGATTAGCCCATGACTCATCATTTGGAGGACCCTGATCAATATTTTGTTCAGTATATGCATCAACAACGTTTTGATGAATTAATTCATTACCCATGAGAAACCGTTGTCGTTGATCTTCAAATTCCTCGAATTCCACCGGGTCCGGTACATCATCGTTGTTGACATTTGAATTTTCAATCCATTCAACACCTTCATCTCGAATGGCGCATGCGAGTGTGTTCAAACCACCGTCATGATCAGGATCCAAAGAATGCGGAACGAAGGATTCCTCGTCATCACTAGACTCATCATCAATTCGCCTTAGATTCTCTTCATCACTTTCAATAACATACTCCTCATCACTTCCAATTATTTTCTCATTATCAATTGTAGTTCCCACTTCCCAATCGGTGCATTCACGAATACTAGACGATGGACCTTCACCTTGATTATGAGGGATAGTCATCCTGCAAAGATATTTAAAATTAACTATTCGTATTGGTCCAATTTTTATATAACTAAATCAAACAATCACCTACCGCTTATTTTGACGAACCGATGGAGACGGATCCATCATAGTAGATGGCAATGATGCACTAACTGGCACACATGGGAGTTCAAATTCTCTGTAGCACTTACAATATAAAGTTAATAATTTCGCGCACCTAAACTAATTGAGGAATTATGTAAAATATTTTTAAAGATCATTACTCTATACCTTGACGTAGGAACTCGTTCGCAATTGACGTAATTCCTTTGATAATCACTAGGTAGCATTTCCGTATAGTTAACGGTACTTGGACGGTCTTGTGTCGTCAACACATATTTCTCTACGTATAACTTTATACATCCATGGAACGGAAATAAACTCATCACTCCAAATAGTGCATTGTCACTTGATATGTTAAGTAATTCCCATTCGTTGGCTCCCATTGGACATCGAACCGTTATGCGGAGACGGTCTTCCACTCGATCATAGTTAGTAACCTTGTATATTTCCATCTCAAATTCCCGAAATGTGATATCGCGTCGGAAACCAACCAATTCTTTACGACCACCAATGTATCGTGGTACATTATCATTCACGACTAAATTTCCGTCCCAATGGATACAAAAAGGAACACCTTCGCCGGACATAGAGTTCTAAAGTAAACAATATTATCAAAATATACGTGAGTTGTCCTCTCTATACAAAATCTCTAAAAACTATATAAATATTAGGAATTTGTATGAAATAATATAATAAAATTAACAAAAGCACTACATTCATGATATATTAACATAGGCATTCTCTAACATACAACAAAGGGAAGGGTGAGAGATGAAATTACCATTTTGCGAACACGTTCGAACGAGAGTGATCTGTGAGAGAGAGAGAGTGCGAACACGGTCGGAGGAGAGTGATCTGTGAGAGAGAGAGAGATCTGAGAGAGAGATCTGTGTGAGAGAGAGTGAGAGAGAGAGTGATCTGTGAGTGTGAGAGAGAGAGAGTGATCACAGAGAGAGAGAGGGGGGGTTCACAGAGAGAGAGAGGCGGGGTTTCTGTGAGGGGGCTGATGGGGGTAAAGAGAGAGAGAGAGTGAGAGGGAGAGAGAAAGGCTGCGGCGGCGGCGGGGAGGCAAGCGGCGACGGGGATGCGGCGGCGGGGATGCGGCGGCGGGGCCACAGAGAGAGAGAGAGCGACGTGGAGGGGTTCACAGAGAGAGAGAGAGAGGGGGTTTCTGTGGGGGGGGAGGCGGCGGGTGGGCAACAGAGAGAGAGAGAGAGAGAGGGAGAGAGATAGCGACCGAGTGAGAAGTGGGGAAGACTCTATATATTTCAAACAAACACGGTAAATGGATTACCGTGTTTAGACACGGTTATCCATTCACCGTGTTTAGACGCGGTGAACCATTCACCGTGTCTAAACGCGGTGAATGGTTCACCGCGTCTAAACACGGTGAATGGATAACCGTGTCTAAACACGGTAATCCAGTTACCGTGTTTAGTGTTTTTAGGCAAGGGGTATAGTGACAAACACGGTGAACCGTTCACCGTGTTTAGACACGGTGAATGGTTCACCGTGTTCAACTTATTCCACCCGGCCCCAGCCTGCTTGCGTGGCGCTGAGGTGGCGCCTACGTGGCGGGGATAGGGCCATTTCCGTAATTACAAAATTGATAGGGCCATTTGCGAAAAAAAAATTCTTGAGGGGGCCAAATGCAAAAAAAGCCCGTTGATAAATTGCCACGCATTGTTGCCTTTTATTTTATTTTGTTTTTTTGTTTTTTGTTTTTTCCTTCCCCTTGGAAGCTTTAGCTTCCATATCCACAACTTCAAAATCTCTCCGATTACTACAGTGGGTCCCACCTGCTCCGGTTATTATTACTAGAACACTCGGTCCTCATATTTTCATCATAGAGCAATATGAGTTTGATAAATTTTGATACTATATTAGTAAAATAAAAAATAAAAAAAAACTTATATTTGTGAGCTCATTTTATTTTCACAATAAATATATAGTATTTTATGATATTTTTGTTACATTTTGGCATTTTAAAAAAACATCCAAACACTTTTATACAGATGTCAATAATTGTACAAAATAATAAAAATATATATTCTGCTGCAATATAATTCGGGAGAATCCAAACAGGTAGTGTTCACTTTCACCTTCTATATATATATATAAATAAATAAATAAATAAATAAATAAATATATATATATATATATATATATATATATATATATATATATATATATATATATATATATATATATATATATATATATATATATATATATATATATATATATATATATATATATATATATATATATATAAACATTACACGCTCCACCTTTCTCTTTTCTTACTATAAATACACCACCTCCCCTCCACCCTTTTTCTCCAACTACACTACCATAGTTTCCCACCAAAGCAATAACCCTTCTCTTCTAAAACTTTTTTTTTTATAATTAGTTGCTCTCAATTGATAGATCTTCAAACAACATGACCGTCGACGATACGACGGCAATAGCGAGCCCTGGAAATGGCCGAACCGTGTGTGTCACCGGCGCGGGGGGCTTCATCGCATCGTGGCTCGTCAAGCTCCTCTTGGAGAGGGGCTACACTGTCAAGGGAACCGTACGTAACCCAGGTACATATATATATATATACACACACATACATGCATGTAGCTAGAACATGAGAAATGCTTTAAGATTGGTGTGGAATGGTACTTAACGCTTTGAGATTGGTGCGAGAAGACGACCCCAAGAACGCGCACTTGAAGGCGCTGGACGGCGCTGCGGAGAGGCTGGTCCTCTGCAAGGCCGACCTGCTCGACTACGACGCGCTCCGCCGCGCCGTCGACGGCTGCGAAGGAGTGTTCCACACTGCCTCTCCAGTAACCGATGACCCTGTACGTCCATATATACTTATATCTATACTATATATAAAAACATGTATTTCAAATTTTAGTCCATCGACACGTGCTTTTGTTGTCCATGTGCATGGATATATATGTTGTGAAATAATAATTAACACGTACAGGAGAAGATGGTGGAGCCCGCGGTGAGGGGGACGAAGTACGTGATCGACGCGGCGGCCGACGCCGGGACGGTGCGGCGCGTGGTGTTCACGTCGTCGGTCGGGGCGGTGACGATGAACCCCAACCGCGGTGCCGACGTGGTCGTCGACGAGTCCTGCTGGAGCGACCTCGACTACTGCAAGAAGACCAAGGTCGATATACACATATAGTTTTTCCATATGTTTGGCTCAGATGAAGAGCGCACTAATTAAATGAACTACTTTCTGAAGGCTCCAAAATCTCTAATTAATTCAATCGTAATTTTAAGTTAGTTGTAGAAATAATGATAAAAAATATAACTAGATCAAAATATTAATAAAATAATTTATTAATTCGTCTTTCACTTACGATGGAACTCTAATATGTCTTTTTGTTAAGGACAATGCTAAATTTAAAATTCAAAAGGGATTGAGATTCTAAAATTTTATCATCGAGGGCCAATTTTTCTGTATTGATCTTATTATTTATTTAAGGAAAAATTGTAAACTTTGCATTTCCTATTAAAAATTTGTCATTTTCGCCCGAAAGGTACAAACGGAAATTGCGTGCACCAGGTGCACCACTTCATTCTACGCAGCGAGCTTATACTTTAATTCACATCATTTAAGCTCACTTTCATATCACTTATACTCACTAGAATATTTAAATTAAGGAACAACAATAAAATGTCCGCCACTCACTCGGAGAGTTTAAAGTACGAGAAGTGGAGAAGTATACGATGACGTGGAGAACAACAGCCAAAATCTAGGGACTCCTTTTTATTTTTAAAATAAATTTTGTATATTAAGTAATATAGGAGTGATAATTCTTTCATATAAAGTATTTATTTAGCAACAAAAAAAAACTTTAAAAATAAATTATTCTTTTACTGCTAATTTTTTTCTTAAATAAATTGTTATCTATTATTTAGGCAGATGTATTATAAGCTAATCAACTATGACAATAAAAGAATAATTTTTCTTTCAACACATCAAATTATATAAATTAGTGTTCAAAAAATAAAAAAAAATGACAACAATATCAAACGAGACCTAAACTTTTTACTGAAACACTTTTGTGGTTTTATATCTCAACTTTCTCTCAATTGAAGTATTAGTTTTGACCAAAATAAAAATAATTAATAATTTTCTTTTACGTCTATCAAATAATTTACTTATTTTTACTTTATATCATATAAAATTTTAAAAATATTTTACAATAAAAATAATATTTTTAGTAATTAAGAGATTAAAATACTATTTATATAATTTTTTTCAAACTTAAATATCTAAGCAAAAAAGAAAATGTAGAAAATAAATTATAGTGTCAGAATAATACATTATTATTAGTATCTTAATTAGTTACAAATAGTTCTCCACAAATGATCATCTTTTCTGTACGTAGTTACCACTACAATTTTATGTACGTTTGTATATGCACGAAGCACGATAACGTGATTAGAACTAGTATTGTTCCAGAATGATTTATCTTTTTAGTATCTAAAGTTGTATGCAGTTACTGTTGAACTTAATTTTTTGTATATTTGCATGTATATATGACAGTATGATTAGAACTGATATTGTTACAGAAAGATTTATCTTTCTAGTACCTAAAGTTGTATGTAGTTACGGCTGTACTTAATTTTTTGTATGTTTGTATGCATGTCGGCATGGTTAGAATTGGTATTGTTACGGGAAGACCGCCGCAGAGCAGGCGGCGTGGGACGCGGCGCGGGAGCGGGGGCTGGACCTGGTGGTGGTGAACCCGGTGCTGGTGCTCGGCCCGCTGCTGCAGCCGGGCATCAACGCCAGCACCGCGCACGTGCTCAAGTACCTCGACGGCTCGGCCCGCACCTTCGCCAACGCCGTCCAGGCCTATGTCCACGTCCGCGACGTCGCCGACGCGCACGTGCGCGTATACGAGTGCCCCGCCGCCTCCGGACGGTACCTGTGCGCCGAGAGCGTGCTCCACCGCGAGGACGTCGTCCGGATCCTCGGAAAATTCTTCCCGGAATACCCTGTTCCCACCAGGTATTGTTGTCGATGCATTTCTGAGTATGCTATCTGTTTCATCCGTTTTTTAAAGAAAATAAATTTAATTAGAAGTGTAAATCAATTAAATTTTGAGATCTTATTTACTAACCATCAAACCCGCTGCATATGGTGTTGGCTGGTAGTAGAATCGCTAGCTTCTTTTGTAAATAAAGATTGAGGTAATTTTGGAAAAAATTAAGAGGGGGCTATATTAGAAATTGGTTAATTTGATATTTGAAAGATTAAGTCGGAAATAAGTTTTCTCTGTAACAATTATTTTGTATGAAATAATAGAATAGTAACTAACCAGATATTTCCATCTTAATAGAATTGACTTGGTATAAATTTTATATAAAATATATATTATAGAGAATACTTTTTTTATTTGCGCATGCACTTGAAGGAAACAAAAGTTAAATTAATAATAATAAAAAGATTGTACATGTGAATGATTCGGTTGTACCAAACAGATAAAGGTTGTCACCTAACTTGTTTCTTGAAGAGAAAAAAAAGGAACTAACCAAAGTTCCAAAAAGAGATCAACTTTATGTGACAGAAAATATATGCCAACCTACTAGGGCTTAGGTAGGAAACCAAAGTTTTAATCTTAATTGTTCATTTATTTATGGGTAAATTACATGTTTGATCCTCAAACTATGAGGTTGGTGACACTTTGTTCCTCAAGCTTTAATTTATTGTAATTTTTTATTCGAACTTTCAGAGTTCTTGCAATCAAGTTTTACAATCTAATTTAGTTGATCAAATTTTAACGTATTGTTAATATAAACGTGATGTGACATCGTAATTATTGGTGCATCATCAATCACACCATTATTACATTACCCCTATATTAGCGATTATCAATATTTAGTCTCTAAAATTGGGCTATAAGACTTAGTTGCAATAGTTCTAAAAGTTCGAGTCAAATATTGCAACAAATTAAAGTTTGAGAGCTCACGATTGATAGGGTTGTAGGACATCAAGCTTCCAATTCCATTTTTTTTATTAAAAAAAGCAAAAAAGAAGTGTTCAATGACTGAAATTAAGGTTCAATTTTGTTTTGTCATTTATCTTATATAGTAAGGCTTGTTCAAAAGAGGCATTATTAGAAATTATTTCTTTTCTAACAATAAACACAATTACAATTGATGACTATTAGTTGTAACAATAATTATTTTGCAATACATAAGAATCGCTGGTGACGAAGTAAAATGCTCTGTATCTCACAAAATTCATAATATAGTTGGTAAGTTAATTTTGTACACCTTCTAACTAAATACTGGTTTGGCTTTTACTTGGGCACCAACTTAGCAAAGTAAAATCATCAAATGATACATAAAAGTTTTCAAAATGATTAGTAATTCATTGTCAAAATATTCTGATAAAGATGATTAGTAATTCATTGTCAAATTTTGGTGTTGCATGTGGTGGTGGAGACTATCATGGGTAGGTGATATCTAACTAGGCAAAACATTTCCCACCAATTATTGCCTTTGCTTTAACTTGATTGATGGTAACTTTATTAGTAAGGTATCTTTCACTTTTATTATTCACTATATATACACATATGATCCTTTTATTAAAGTACTATTTTGATTGGAATGTTAAACAAGAATAGTAAATGGTAATGATATATAAGCCTAAGACAGTTCGGCTACTATACTCTTATGAGTATAAACTCTTTTGTACTTATAAGTTTTCCGTTAGATCTACCCCTTTGACCATTTTCATCCGTTAGATCATACTATTCAACCAACCACCCACTCAACCCTAGGGGATCACTATCATTCTAATCGGAGACCACTATCATCCTAACTGCACATTCCTTCATCCAACGGTCGAAAATTTATGAGTACAAAGGGGTTTATACTCATAAGATTATAGTAGCCCTAACCTAAGACCGAGTCCGGCTACTATACTCTTATGAGTATAGACCCCTTTGTACTCATAAATCTTCGGCCGTTAAATCTACCCCTTTGATCATTTCCATCCGTTAGATCATATTATTCAACCAACCACCCAGTCAACCATAGGGGACCAATACGAGTGAGTTATAGGTGAGATGATGACATAGCTAATGCGGTCATGTCTTTTTTTTTTTGCTTTAGGTACAATTTTGTAAATTAGAAAAAGTGTATTAACACATCTTGAAATTTAACTCTTTTCCTAAAAGATTTCTAAACTTCGAGTTTGGCAATTGGATCTGTTAAAATTTTCAAATAATTTTTATAGGCTTTTTTCTTTAATCAAAGTTACTAATTATGCAACTATTTTGACCGCAAATCATGCCATAAATTTATAAAGTTTTTAAACACAAAGAAAATCATTTTTTTCTATTTCTAACTTATGAAAATAGCAACAAAAAACAAAGATAGGCTTGACTTATTCTTCAATTCGTATACTTAATTATCAAAATTTGAAGGAAAAAGATAGGTTTTCTAGTATTTTGGAGCTTAATAAAATTATGTGCAAGACATGCGATTAAAACAGCTACGTAATTAGTAACTTTATTCAAGAGGTCATCCTACATTTGTTTTCTTGTAAATTTGTTGGATTGAGTTAAGTCGAGGTCTTCTGAAGCCCCCCTCTCTAATCTCTAGGCCATAATCCAATTATTTCATTAAAATGCTCTGAGATTATTGTTAATTGTTCATTAACATTTCAATTAAGTTTTACGAGTGTGTGTATATATATATGCGCAGATGCTCAGATGAGATAAATCCTCGACAGCAACCGTATAAGTTCTCGAACCAGCGGTTGAAGGACCTTGGCCTCGAATTCACGCCGGCGACACAATGCCTCTACGAGACAGTGAAGAGCCTCCAGGAAAAAGGCCACCTGATGGTGATGCATCTTTGAGTACACAACGCTCTCATCTTCGCCTTCCGACTCTGCTTCACTGTTTGCTGCGATGTAGTATGTATGCTTGTGTTTCGTTAATGTAAAGTATATTCGCCCTGTGTCTGTTTGTGGGAACTAATTATTAGTTACAAACGCTGGTATTTTTCTCGCGATTAAAAATTAATCTCAGCTAGCATACTATTTATAATGCCCCACTTCCCAGAAAGTCATCAATCCTAGGAGTACTCTAGCCCGAACACGCTTAACTCTCTTAATCTCTTTGTGAGACCCCAGATTAGTCCTATTTATGAGATATAATAGGGCTAAACTCTCAACCCGGCTTAAGTATTTTCAGCGGTGGCTAGACCGAAGAGGTTGAGAGAGTTAAGCGTGCTAGGACGGGAGTAGTCCTAGGATGGGTGACCCTCTAGGAAGTTGGGGCGTCACACTCTTGGGCCTAACCACCGATACTATAGCCGGATTAAGAGGTTTGGTCTTATTATACCTTATATATAGGACTTATTTCAAATTCTAGGGTCTCACATTCTACCCCTCCCATTTTTAAGCTCTGCCATTCTCGTCAGGCTCAAGAATATTTACATGTACCAGGCGATGTGAGACTCGTCTAGTTAGCTCTAGCCGACTTTTGTGGGGAGCTGCACTCCACCCACAAAAGTCATCAGCCAAAGAATCTCTCTGCCTGCTGTGTAACCATCCTGGTTCAGCCGAGGCTCATCTCACACTTCCGACTGATAATTGGCTCTGATACCAACTGTGATGCCCCACTCCGGTGCATCCTAGGACTACTCTAGTCTGAGCATGCTTAACTTTCTCAACTTATTAGATGTAACTACCATCCAAAATACTATAACCAGGTTAAGAGGTTTAGTCCTATTATACTTTATATATAGGATTTATTTTAAATCTCAGGGTCTCACACTATTCAAGAAGCGCTTCGTTGAATAAATATTATACCCTGCATCAGAGCCAAAAATACAAATTGGAGAGGAATTAATGTTTTGTTTGATAAATTAATGATAACATTTAATTTATGGTCCTTGTGATTAACATGGCGGAAGTACAAGTAAAAATTATTTCTTGTACCTACAAAGGGCATGTCATAGGGGTGAAAACGGATCGGATATGGTCGGATATTTGATGAAACCATATCCGTGTCCATATTTTTTTTTCGGATACGGATTCAGATACGGATATGTATCAGATACTAAATTTTTATTACCATATCCACTAAAAACGGATTCGGATATGGTCGGATATTTTTCGGATTCGAATATGGATCGGATATGTATTCGGATAATTAATATGCACATATACAATAAACGAGAAACACAAAAAAATACTTTATTTTCCTACCTTATTTCCTCACTTTATTTCTTCGCATATAAAATATGCAATTTTAATATATAACTCGTTATAAAATAAACGAATAATACAAAAATCACCTTATTTTTCCACAACATATATTAATAATCTTTTCGTACATTAATTTGCAATGAATTAGAGTGTAGACAAGAAAGATTTCTCGAATAAGAGCTATTTAAATAGTCACTAAATTCATCAAATTCAAAATGCCATCAAAATAGTCACCAAATTCCTCGTCGTCCTCTTCACGGATGGCGGATCTCGCGTCGCGGTCGGTTTGAAAATAGGGTGAGAGAACGAAGAGATGAATAGAGTAAAAGAGCAAACGCCGGAGAGAGAGAAATAGAGATAGAATTTGGGGATTTAGTTTTATTCGTTAAAGAGAAATCGAGCGATCGACTCTGGAGAAAAGGGATTTGGGCGGGTCAGGTAAGCGAAATTGGGCCGAAGCCGAACAGATCAAAAAATATAAAGAATATAAAAATAATAATACTAAAAATCCGGATATCCGTATCCGTATCCGTTTTTTCGGATATCCGTAAAAATTAACTTTCTAAAACCATATCCGTATCCGTATCCGACCGGATCCGAATATTTTCTATTCGGATCCGGATATTATCGAATACGAATACGAATATTTTCGGATAATATCCGATCCATTTTCACCCCTAGCATGTCATCGATCACCCTAGGTTTAGGAAAGCAGTGGAAAAGCAACAAAAATAAAACGAAACTTCCAGAAAGTATCTATTTTTGAAAGAAAAAAAGAAAAAAGTGGGACACCGAGCCGAAACGAATAATTTTACATCGGATAGTTGCGGATTTGGCGTGGAATATATAAAAAAGGAGTAGGTCTTGTGTGTGCTCCTGAGCCGTTTTCGATGATGGGACTCTCGAATCGACGATCGGCTCCGTTAGACTTGATCTAGCATATCTGAAATATATAGAAAATAAATTTTACGATTTTTCGATATTATTTACATAATAATCTAAATGGTTCAAAATCAACAACTTTTAATGGTTGATATCTGCCGTTTCAAGTTTAACGGTGTAGAAGTATCCAAATCATATGAAATTTTAATAGAAAATTTTTTATACTATTTACAACAAGTTCAATATCTCTGATCGAAAATTTTAGTACTATATCACTAATTTTTATGAGATTTTTATTTTCAGCCGCTGAATTTGAACCTTTTCGATCACTAAGTAAACGATATCGAAAAATCACAAAATTTATTTTCTAGATACTTCAAATATGCTAGATCAAGTCTAACGGAGCCGATCGTCGATTCGGGAGTTCCATCATCGAAAACGGCTCAAGAGCACGGAGGGCTCCGTGCTCCAGAGAGCACAGCAGCTCCTGCTCTATAAAAAAGAATATTTTAAGCTAATAACTAGAATTAGGTGGGTCCAATAAATTATTAGAGTTAGGTTGCTTCAGATAGGCCAGCTGTGGGCCCCGAAATGGACATGACGGTGGTATCAGAGCGATTTGTTAGACAAATGTATGAGACAAAGACTTATATCACCCGACGATCTTGAACCGTGTGTATTATTAAGTCCGACAAGAACATTAGAACTTAAAAAAACAAAAGTATTCTATAGTTTAGATAATAACTGAACTTAAATATTTTAGGTGAGTTAATTTGATTCTAACAAATTATTAAGGTTAAGGTGGCATAGTTAAGCAAACCGCGAACTCTGAAATAGATGACCATGTGCAACGTGACTACATGCGTCATCTCTAAACTTGAGCCACAAATTAACCACTACTGTTCATTTTACTCGAGGCCTCGTTGTCTCAACATCTATAGCAGAATTTATTTTTCGAATGAATGAAACAGACAGCGTGCTATCTTTATCTCAAAAAAACTTCTCTTCTTTTCTTTTTATTTTTTATTTTTGTTTTTTTGTTTTTTAATTTGACAAGTAGGTTCCCAAATACCTTAATAAATACCCACCCGCTGTAGTGCAATTAAGTTCTAGTGGCTTCATTTATTAGCTCTTTCAAACGTATGCAGTGAGGTCATGTTACATGTTTTTTCTTTTTTGTTTTAAGAGAAAGAATAAATACTCAACAAAAAATGTGAAAAAATTAGGTTTCAAATTTGAAACTTCAAAATACTAACTATCAAGCTCTTAACCAACTGTACTAGATAAGCTCAGTCCTTAAGGTTATATATTATCACGAGCAAAGGCGGGAGCACGTTATATATGTTAAGTATAAAAATATAAAAATAATGTTCTCTATTAGCTTGAGTTTTTAGAATATAATGATTTTTTCGTAATATTTAATATAGTATCACAGCAGGAGGTCCTGAATTTGAATCTCGTCACATTTCCTTCTATTTAATACAAGTGCATGTTATAGATTTATTAAAAAGTTTCAAGCCCAGATGTGAAAGCGAGTGTTAAATATCAAAAAAATAAAAATACCGTACTCTATCAACTTAAACTTTTGGAGAACAATGCTGTTTAATTTAATTTAATAATATATGTAATGCAGTACAAAGAAATAATATATCTACAACAACATGGATCTTAACTGTTGAAAGTAAATTCTGTGTATCTACAGTTCGATGGATCTCAGATGTTGGATGTAAATAATGTGTACGACTGTAGAAAAATTGCATCCACAAAAAGACTAATTTGTAATTTCAAGAAAAATTGTTACTAGTTTATGCTTAAAAACAAAGCATTTCACCTTTTTGTGTTTTCTATTTTAACTTTTTTGTGAATGAAGAATATAGTAGTAGTAGATCTAGTATTATATTTCATAGACAGGAGATGCTCGAATGCTACATTGTTTCACTCCATAATTTATAAAATACAGAATTTTAATGTTGTCTCTAATGCTCAGGGACAAAATATTATAAAATGTATACATACACTAGGATATTCCATGTAGCTTCCGTGTTTACGATTGCAACGAGATTGTGTTAAGTACAGTAAAAAAAATACGATAAAAAATATTATATTTATTTTCGTACGTAATATCGCACTCCATATATCAGAGTAAGTCGTTTACGATATATTTTCTGTGTTACCATCGAAAAACGCAGAAGCAAATTCCTCTCTGGTTTCGCCCGAGCTCTATTTTATCTATTAGCATAAGATGAGCCTTAATACCAAACGGGCTCATGGGCTACTCTTGAATTTGGTTCACATGAGCTGGATAAAAGTGGGTGAGCACAAATCACATTTACAAGCTTGCACATATGGTTCACTTTTTCGGCCATAAAACTATTTTCTAGAATATTTTTTCAGAGGAAGCAAACACCTCCTCAGAATAAAATAAAACATTTTGGATTGTCGAAGCGAAACATTTGATTCGACTAAGCAAGAAAACATATTTCCCTTAATAGAATAAAATAAAACACAGTAACTCGCTGGTCCGAACAAACACACCAAAATTCAGATTCATAATTCGTAAAATTTATACAACACATATCTAATTAAAGAGAAACAATTTTGGTTTCACTGTACTCTTTTCGGAAAGGGAAAATACATCATAATCCATTAGAGCTTTTTCATTGTCATGATTATATGGTCAGGTATTGTTCACTTGCACGCTACAAGAAATTCACCGTCACAGCAAAAACGTTTCCTGCAATATATTGCTAATCTTTGTTTACAAAAAAATTATCAGCACACACTGCATGCGAACATGGTCATATCAACGAATATCAGAGCATGAGGTCCTGAGCTTGGACACTGAGATCAATCTGCGTATCGATCGACGACAATCGTCATACACTTCAACCCCCCTGATGGGAATCATGGGAGTGAATTAGCATGCTCATAAAAAATACAGAAACTAAAGCTTTTCACAAACCAGAATGGTAACACCAAGAGATAAGTAGATAACACATCAATTAATGAAACAAAGAATGAAGGACTTGAACTTAGAAAACACAAAATATTTAGAGGAATTGTTCTTAAAAGACGTATCAGATCATAACAGAACTTGAAATCGTTGT
Organism: Puya raimondii; assembly: GCA_016920855.1. Taxonomy (NCBI): domain Eukaryota; kingdom Viridiplantae; phylum Streptophyta; class Magnoliopsida; order Poales; family Bromeliaceae; genus Puya; species Puya raimondii. Next base: position 40,429,980 of record JABWPP010000050.1, read on the forward strand.
TTCTGCAGATTGATTCTAATAGAAAACAACAACAACAACAACAACAACAACTATGGGCATGATTTTGAAGTTCTTGGCGCTAACAGCAAAATATTTTGATGTTTAAACAAGTGATATTTTGGTGATTCGCATTATTTTTCGTGCAAAATGATGGATTTCTCTGTGTAGATCTTTGTTTGACACACACTTTATTTACTGAATGCATCAAAGATTTTGATAACTCTCATGCATAGTTCTCGTGATTCTCCTCTTCCGCTGTTCTCAGCAAGTAAAACCATTCACTGTAATTGGCATGCTTCATTCACTTTTGATGAAAGTTCGTTCTTTCACAGAAATATTAACTATCCTTCTTCCCGTCAATTGTGTTCCAAACGTGCCATGATTATAAATACACTTCCAAACTTAGCGAAATAAATAACCTTATTCTAAAATAGCAAAGGCAAGTAAGGAATTAGTACATACCACCTCTCATATCGGTTTAGTGATGAAATAGCTGATGTAATGCGCGCCTCAATGGATGTATGAAGGTCTAAAAATCATCCTGCAAATAATGGAAACTAATTATACAATAACATGACAACATACCTTGCAAATGGGTTCAGACTCATCGATAGGTAAAAGTTAAATGCTACATGGCTTAAATAAGCATATTTTCTCACAAAATTCTTTGATGAATGTTCGAAAGTACTGATGAATGTTCATCAAATTTATTCTCTGCTAATTAGACACCCCTAACTAGGGAACAAATTGTTGGGTTTCACATATGTCTATACAGATCAGACTTTGAAGCCACCGAAAATTCAAGGAACTCGGTAAAAACTAATTAACAGAAAAGGAGTGCTAAATGAGTCGAGCTAGGGTTCTATTAATTGCACCAAGGCCTTCGTGCTATATCCTCAGTTTCAATGATAGGGCCTCTGAGTTGACTATCGAAAACATTATCTAAGATATTTGAACTTTGTAAGAATCAAGTTTCACAATTTTTTAGAATTGTTTTCTACTTCAAGTGACCACAAAATAAACAGTCACAATCAAACAATTTTTTAGAATAGATGATAGAATTATTAAATTCTATATCAGGGTTGTAGATTCTGATCTATTCGGTTAAAAGAATACCGATTTGCATTCTTCAATACCGCTAAATTAGAAAACGTCTAATGTGGGCTGTTAAAATTGTCAACTTTATGGCCGCTTGATCACTATATAGATGACATTGAAAAATCACAAATTGATACCTAAGACGTTCAAATTATGAGATCATCTTCAACAGTGTCAATTGGATACCATATCGTCGAAAATGACTCTATAGCACCAAGTATTGGATTTTATCCAATGATAATTTTGATGATAACAAATAAATTTTGGAATTACTTTTTCACTTAGTGATTTCAAGGTTTAATTGGATTTGAAATGACTCGAGCCTAACCTGAATTGATCAAAGATAGTCATTCAATCGAATTGTTCAAAATGGCCCGGACAAGATCAATTTGCACCAAATTGGACGCAAGTGCCACAGCAATATTATGGAAGGCTTCTTTGCAATTTTCATCGGATTTGAACCAATAAACCGAATCAAGTTAACCAATCTACCACATGGGTTTGATTTAAAAATAATACCAAATTAGCCATTATTTTTAATATAGTATGAATTTAAAAGAGGTTTGATATATGGTATAAATTCAAAAGTTATTTCATTATGGCATAAAAAGTTTGAAATATGATATAAATGAGTTCTACAAATGTGGTATTAATTCAAAAGCATTTTACAAAAGCATTATTAATTCAAAAGCATTTTACAAATGTGGTATGAATTTAAAGGGCTTAAGACTAGTGGTATGAATTCAAAGAGTTTTACAAATATGGTATCATTTCAAACGAGCTTTTCAAATGTAGTATAATTTCAAACGTGCATTGCAAATGTGGAATGAATTTAATTTTTTTTTGGAATATGATATTAATTCAAATGCATTTGCAAATATGGTTGAAATTCAAATAAAAATCATTTAACCTCATATCCTACTTCTCTAATTTTGAAATGATGGCTAACGTATTTAAATAGGGTTTGGATATTGTTTAAGCCATAACTTTACATTAAGAAAAAATTTCTAAGTTATAATTGTTCTTTTATTTTTTATTTTGTAATTATGAGATTTATTGAGAGATTATAATAGAAGTATTGTAAAGCGTAATTGTAACTTGTAAGCTACTTTGATTTTACCTTGTTTAAAAGACTAAGTGATAGTGATTAAATCAGAACCTTGAGGAGTAGAAGGATTGGACTGGAGTAGGCAAAATGGCCGAACTAGGATAAATTATTTGTGTATCTTAGTTTGTTTCTCTTCTTTTCTTTCTTTTATTTGGCTATGAATTTACTATCCTAGATTAAATTTACTTTAGGTTTATTTGCCAACTAATTGACTCCCTCTCCTCTTAATTAGTTGTCATTTGATCCTTAACCAAGGTCTCGATGCTATTAACAGCACACTTAATTTCATAGCATGGTTTGAATAATTAAAAGTAGTTAAAAGATTGGCTGAAATCTCTACATAGTAAATTTTAAGCTAAAGTACAGAAAATTCTTATGTACATAGCCGTTTTTTTAGTTTCCCCTCTGAAAATCAATATTTTATAACCTCCTCAAAATTTCAAGTTGATGCACTTTATAGACCCTCCCTCCGTCACTGTTCCGTCTATTTCATATAATTTATACCAAAAATACCCTTTAAAATAGTAGCATATATTTTAAAAAAAATTTCTAGAACAAGCAAGGGTAATTTGATCATTTCGCCCTCTCCATTAACGCTGTAAACTCCTCAAAACATTTTTGAAATTTTGAGAGAGCAAAATGTACGTTTTTAGAAGTTAGGAGAAAAGGCAAAAAAAAGGTATTTATAGGAGGGTTTGTGGTGTTTTAGCCTAGATTTCACAAATTTTTTTCCACCCCAACTATATTATCTTTAGGAGATTCACGGGGAGAGATCCTTCACAGGTCCTATTGACTACTCGTACATTTACCTATTGCACAAAATAGAGGGAGCTATGCAAACTAACAATTTTGGGCTTATAAGGTTGCTTTCCAAGGTCCTAATAAAGAGACTGTAACGCCCCAATAGTCCCACATCGGATGAAAAACTGATTCTGATTAGAATATATGACGCCTCACATGCTAGTAATAAAAACTGGGGTTCAGCATTTTAGGCCGGTGGTTCGGATCTGACGAGTTATTATTGCTAGCGGGTCGGGTCGCTACAATTGGTATCAGAGCAGAATATCAGCCGGAAGTGTGAAGGCTAAGTGCTATGCGGGGCAAAGTGCTATACCAACGGGTTTGGTGGGAGCCACCTCTTGAACCCGTAGGAGCCATCTCTAGAATCTCACATCGCCTGATAATTCTGGTCCTGATCTGTCTCTCTGTGATCTGGGTTTGGACCTTATGAGGACGTCAGGGTCTAAACAGGGGGAGTTTGTAATACCCCAATAGTCCTACATCGGATGAAAAACTGATTCTGATAAGAATATATGAGGCCTCACACGCTAGTAATAAAAACTAGGCTTAAGCATTTTGGGCCGGTGGTTTGGGTCAAACGAGTTATTATTGCTACCAGGTCGGTTCGTGATAATTGGTATCAGAGCCGAATACCAACCGGAAGTGTGCGAGCTAAGTGCTATGCGGGACAAAGTGTCACACCAACGAGTTTGGTAGGAGCCACCTCTTGAACCCATAGGAACCACCTCTAGAATCTCACATCGTTTGGTAATTCTGGTCCTAATCTGTCTGTCTGTTATCGAGTTTGGACCTAACGAGGACGTCAGGCTCTAAACAGGGGGAGTTTGTAACACCCCAATAGTCTCACATCGGATGAAAAAGTGATTCTGATTGGAATATATGAGGCTTGCACGCTAATAATAAAAATTGGGCTTAAGCATTTTGTGCCGGTGGTTTGGGTCCGACGAGTTATTATTGCTAGCGGGTCGGGTCGTTACAGAGACTTGAAAAAGTTTGCACGAAATTATTTCTACATCCCAATCGGCGTTTCTAAAGGGGAGGTCATCTTGGATGCTTTTGTATCAACTAATGAACTTGTCACATGAGGCAGTAAAGTAGCGGTAAACGGTGTTAGGGCAAAAGTAAATTTTGTGAAAGCTTACTATAGAGTTGATTGGGCCTTCCTAGTTAAGATTATGCATTGATAGGGTTTTGATGACAAGTTATGCGAATGGATTGAACAGTGAATATGCAAGGCAAAAGTGGCAGTGTCAGCTAATTAAGAGGCAACTAATGGATTAAGATGAAAAAATGAGTGCGTCGGGGTGATCCGTTATCACCATTCTTTTTTTTATTGGCGGCAGAATGTCTAGCTTGAATAATGAAAATGATAATCAAACACAATTTTTACAAAAGGCTTAGTCCCATAAGAAAGAGTAAGGTAGCTCTTATCCCGTTTGCGAATGAGATAATTTATTTATGTAAAGTTAAAAAGAAGTATGTGAGGTATCTCAGATTTATTTGGAGCCTATTCAAACGGGCCTTGGAAGTGAGGATTAATAAGGATAAACCTAAGCTATTTTATTTGTGACATAATGGAGATAAGACATAGAGGCCTGCAGATGTCCTAGCGTGTAAGGTGGGCAGTTTTTCGACTAAATACTTGCGGCTACTGCTGTTTAGTGGTAACCGAGAAAAGAGGATTGGTTAGGGATGATTGATAAAGAACACAAGCAAATTGACGACTGGCAAACAAAATTACTCTCACGTGGAGGCAGACTAACGTTAGTTATTCAGTGCTGTCTAATCTGCCAATTTATTTTCTCTCAATACCTAACCCACTGAAATAGGTTATAAAATGTGTCGAGACTTTAAGGAGGAACTTCTTTTGGAAAGGCAAAGAAGGTGCAAATAGAGTAGTTAACTTGGTAGCGTGGAAATATGTGTGTAGGAGTAGAAAGAAAGAGGGCCCTGAGTGTTAAGAATGTGCCTATTATGAATGAAGCTCTCCTCTCCAAATGTTGGTGGAGACTATTCACGGAGCCAGATCTTCATTGGTCCACACTTACCAAATCATTGTACAATATTAAAAAGAAACCCCTTTAAAAAAGTTGGTCTTTTAAGCCCGTTTCATGCTGGTGAAGGAGTGTATTGCGAATGAAAAGTCTTCAAATATATGGTGTGAGCATCACTCTAGAGAATGATGGGTATGACAGACTCTTGGACAGATCGGTGGTGTGCCGAAGTTTCATTATGTTTACTTCCCTGATATGTACAAGAATATTCAAACTAAGAGAATTACAATTCTAAAGTGTTGCTCTACTCATAAAGAGAGGCGGAGAAAGATTTTGAGGGGAGATGAAACTGATGCTTAAGGTTTGAATTCAAGCATCTGAGAATTAAAGTCTGTTCTGTCCAATCTTCATGCAGAGAATAGGCCGGATAGCCTCAGATGGCAGTGAAATACAGGGCATACGCCATAAAGTCGACATACTTGATGTTAAATGATGGGGCAATTAGAGATACTATGTCATCGAGAATTTGAAAGCTTAAGATCTCTTTGAAAGTGAAGATATGCATCTAGTTAATTGTCAAGAAATGAACTCCTCTGGACAATCTTATTAAGAGAGGCTAGATGGAGGATCAGTCTTGTGTGTTTTGTGTGGTCAATGTGGAGAAAATTGATATTCTTTCGCAAGCTGTGTCTTCAGCCGATACCTGCTCACGATGTCCCTGGAGAGGACACCCGAGGTAGAGACCTCGGTGGATGTTAGGAGCCTCTAAGAATTTGGAGAGTTAAAATATATTATAGTTATTGTGGATGTGATAGTAAAGATCTATTAGGAACTACAAGATTTTTCTTTCGTAATTCACATCAGCCAAATAATAGATCATCCTAATAACGTAACAAGAAATTTGAGTTTGAAAACTGTGTTCCATGAGTGAAGATTCACAGGTTATTAATAGGAACATATTTGTTTTATCAAGTACATGTTGACTAGGCTAGTTATTCATCTAAATCTAGAGGAATGTCTCTGGATTAAATACAATTTTAGAGAAATATGTATACTTCTTAATAAAGATTCTAAGAAAGTAACGAAATCCTCGAGAAAGGTCGACGGAGATGGCTACGAAGTTCGAAATCAAGAAGCTCGATAGCAAGAACAATTTCGGCTTGTGGTAGATTAAAGTATGGGCAATTCTGGTACAATAGGATTTGGATCAAATGTTGAACGGAAAAGAGGTGAAGTCGACAGAGATCACGGATGCGGCATTGGAGAAGATGGAGCGGAAGGCGCTGAGCATGCTTCATCTATCGTTAGCAGATAAGGTTCTTTACAACATAGCTGGTAAGTCGATAACAATAACGTATGGAAGAAATTGAAAAAGCTGTACTTTACCAAGGCCCTGACGAATAAGTTGTATCTAAAGCAACGACTGTTCACGCTGCGGATGTAGGAAGCGGCTAGCCTACATGAGCATCTTAACAAGTGCAACAATATGGCAGCTCAATTGACTTGTATCGGAGTCAATATGGATGATGAGGTCAAGGTGCTTAGTTTACTATCTTCGCTACCAGTGGTATATGAGCATCTAGCGACCACGTTAATTTAGAGAGAATAAACATGGAAGCAGACACGGCCACGCTCCTCTCGAACGAGATGTAGAAAATAACTCGAGAGTCTGGCACGCAGATCCAGGATACAACTCCGGTGATAAAAACGAAGACAAAGGTGAAAGTATGGGCAATCGAAGATAGGTAAAAGAAGCCACTATCTGAGGTAGAGTGCTTTTACTATCACACGACTGATCACATAAAGCACAACTACCGAAAGTTTCAAAATAATCTGAAGGAGCTGAAATGGCAAAAAGGCAAAACTGACGTGGACCGGGAAGACGAAAAGATATCAGCGATGGCGCAGGTAGCAGAATTAGAGCTGATCGATTCTGATGTGCTGTATGCGGCTTTCGGCAGTGCTAAAATTTTGGATGTTTTGTGGATACTCGACTCGATGTGTATTTCACGTTTGCCAGAAAAAAGTATCTTTTGCTACCTGTAAGGTGATCAGAGGTGGAAAAGTTCTTATGAGGAACGAGATAATGTGCAAACTTTTAGGAGTTGGCACTGTGAAGATCCAGATGCATAACAGGTTTGTAAGGACGCTGACAGGTGTGCGAGATGTTCCTAGTTTGAAGCGAAAGTTGATCTAGTTAGGCGTTGGACCCGGAAGGATAGAAAATTTTCAACTTCAGGTGGAGCCATGAGGGTCCAAAAACGAGATCGAGTTGTCTACGAGGCGAACAAGCACGAAAACTTGTACATTCTGAATGGGAGCACAGTTAGAATGAGAGCGAAAGCAATTTGGGTACCGAAAGTTAACAAAGGTGCAAATGTAGTCGGTCGAGGTGGAGCAGCGGATGCGGCGACATCGAGGAGAGACAAAAGGTGGAGCTTGCATGGTAAGCTCGATGGTGCGATTCAAGACTACAAATCAAACCAAGGTGGAAATGGTTAGAATTTGATTAGATTTGTAGCAAAAATCCTAATTGGATTAGAATAAATATTTAAATCTGCTAGAGATAAACTAATTTAAATATTAAATTACAGAAAAAATCTAATTAGATTAGAATTTTGGTAGCTTCTGATGTAAGCTATATATATATAGCATAGGTGCTATTGTAATGTATCAAATTTAGCTGAATTGATAAAGTGTGGATTAAATTATACTAGACATGATTAAATTGGGTTTAAAAAGCCTAAACTGAGTTTGGATCAAACTGAAATCAATTCGGACCGAAACCTTGCATAAAACTTATAGGTGATTTAATTGTGAATTTGGATTGTTGGAGGGTTTATGTGCTATTATAACACTCCTATAAAAAGGTTTCTCATATTCAAACCCTAATCCCTCACCTTATTGCCTTTTCACTCTCTCTCTCTTCCTACTCTCCCTCCAGAACGGAGCCCTAATTTTTCCTTATTGTTGGACTTGGAGATCCATCTCCTTGTGAGCTTGGAAAAGGTCAAGAGCATTAAGAGGAAGCTCTTGGAGGGTGAAGTCAACCCTCTCAACCCGTTTATCTCATACTAGAAGGTGAAGAGGTAAGTTGGTATTTTTAGGATTTCTTTTGGGGTTTTCCTAAATAAAAGATTTTTAGGTTTTAACTCTGTTATAACCATTTTTAGGATTTTCTTGAGATCCTAGGAAGATCAAGGATTATCCCTTAGAAGAGATCTAGAAGAAGGTGGAGAATACACCGAAATGGGTTTGATCTCTCCTTTGTCTATAATCTCATTGTTATATGCATGTATTATGGATCATAAATGAAGTAAAATGAATTTAGTTACATAGTATAGTTACATACTAGGAGATTTAATAGGTCATGCTCGCCTTTGAGCAATTGACCTAAGGGAATAGGATTTCTAATCCTTTATTATGGTAAAAGGAAAAGTGTGTGTCATACACATGTGTAAGAAATTGTGTGAGCCTTGGAACATAAGCTAACTATGTGTAGCATTTAAGCTAGAATGGAACCGAGGGTGTGAAAACAATGGTATTGAACTTCGGTTGGAACCTAAGGTGTGAACATAATGGCATATGAACTCTAGGCGACACTTGAAACTAGAGAATAAGAGAATATAGCAATAAACCTTGTAGTTAACCCTAGAAGTCGTGAGAACTTAAGGTGTAATTATAGGACATGTTGAGACCTTCCGGAAGTGGAAAAAGGAGATGATGATCCTTATCGACTCCTTATGTTGCTAAGGGGGAAGTCCGATCCTCTCGACTCCCGATGTCGTACTTGGGGAAGTCTGATCTCCCTTGACCCCAAGTACCTACCGATCGAGTAGAGAGAAGTCCAATCGTCCCCTACTCACCATGAGGTGTGTAATAAAAATAAAAAACTAGATTAATAAATTAGTAAAAGCAAAGAAATGAAATGAGATGAATGTATAGGCTAATGACATAACAAATCGTTGTTGCATATTGTATATATGTTGAGGCATTGTAGCTATACTTCAGTTTACTGCATTTTTATTGTAGAAATGATTGTTTCAGTTATTGTTGTTACCTACTAATGCCTCCTTTAAACTGAACATGTAGAGTGCCATTTTCGGCGGTTGCACCCATTGAAAACTTATTTCAAATTCTCACCGCATTGTGGTTGATGTTTTCTAAGGCTACCCATCATGATGAGGTGCATGACCACGGCAAGGACGTCGCAGGGTTGGATCAAGAGAGCTCGATCAAACTGTGGTCAGTCAGTCTAGAAAGTATCCCCCTTATGTGTGAATAATGGATTTGTAATAGGTTGGGTTGAAGTGATGTAAACCATAAAGAGATTAAGTTGTAATAGTTGTAACTTAGAAGTTAAACTTTAATGGCTATTAATTTAGAAGCTTTAATTATGCTAATACTCTTGTAACCATATTGTTTATGAGTTGTACATGTTAGTGTATGCTCCGCTTCGTGCAGGTAGAAAAAACTTTGCCTGTTCCGCAGGCCTGTCGTATGTGCTCGAGCGGGTCCAATTAGCGGGATTCGGAGCATGATGGCTATTGTTTTGGAGGTGGACTACGGCCAGTTTGAAGTGCTCTCGGGAGAAGCTTCACAGGTAGAGTATGACCAATCATACGTGTTTGTACTAAGGAAAGAGAGAGTCGGTCATATTTCGGTGCACCTAGTGCACGAGTGCATTGGAAAAAAAAGGAGAAGTCTTTTGAATCTATAGAAGACGAGAGAAGGGTTAGAGAGATTCAGAAAAAGGGTCGGGTTAAAGCTACTCTGTATAGAAGTGAAGCCAGGTATAATTCTTCTCTTAGTGAATCTTATTTCACCCATATTTTATATTTGACTTTTTTTCTCTTTTATATAGTTGTATCAGCTTTTGTAGAGGATATGGATTCACCGTAAAAATCCAATTTGACGCTTCCATTGTGAAATCCTTATAACCAGTATCGAAGCGAATGCTGGATTCACAGCGGTCGGTATCAGAGCGGATTGTGAATTCTCAACTTTTGGTATCATAGCAAGTACCAAATTTCCCAACATATACACGGTCTTCATAGGTCGGAGAAATATAGGCAGTGAGAAGATTTGTTATGGAATGTAAATCTAAGATTGTGTGCATGAAAGAGACTACTATTAATATATATATATAATGTTTTCGGCTACTATACTATTAATAGTATTAAGCGCTTGGTGCTATTAGGATTTCGGCCCTTGGATTAGGGATATGCGATTAGGATAATAGTGGTCTCCTACGGTTGAGTAGGTGGTTGGTTGAATAGTATGATCTATCAGGTGAAAATGGCCAAAGGGGTAGATCTAACAACGGTAGACTCAATAGCACCAAGCGCTTGGTACTATCGATAGTATAGTAGTTTGACTATATATATATACACACAAATATAAATATATATATATATATATGTATATATATATATGTACATATATATGTACATATATATATATATGTACATATATATGTACATATATATATACATATATAGGTACATATATATGTACATATATATATATATATGTACATATATATGTACATATATATACATATATAGGTCAGTAGGGCTACTATACTCTTATGATTATAGAGCCATTCGTATTCATAAGTTGTTTTCGATAATGAAGCTTCTGAATTGATGGTCCATACCATTAAATATAATCTAGTGTATTTTAAACTTCTAGAAAAAAAATTCGTAATTTTTCAAAATAATAATAAAATCCATCAAGCCGGCATAATATTAATTGTGAAAATCGAACGACTTCCTAAAAAAGAGGATCGAATACTTCAACTTAAGATCGGAGTAATTGATATTTATCTAGATAGTGAACAGAATTTTTTATCAAAAGTTAAACTATTTCAATTCTTTTACACCGTTAGACTAGCAAGTATCACATACCGGCCATTAAAAATTATCAATTTTAAGATTTTTTCATTGCAAGTTAAATGATAAAAAAATTATGAAATTCGAATCTAGAAATTTCAAATGCTCTAGATAATGTTTAACAGTATGTATTGTCGATTCAGAAGCCTCATCATCGAAAATGACTTATGAATACGATGGCGATCGTACTCATAAGAATATAACAGCCGGAGTATATATACATATATATATATCTACCGTCTCCATCTCTTTTGTCAAACTGTTTTATTTATACTAAAGTATAGTTAAAATTTATTTTTATTTAATTATTTATCATTTATATTGTAAAAAATTTGTGCGTATTATGTAAAATTTTAAAAGGTTGGTAATCACACTGTTGTTTTGAAGAAGGTATTTATATACCAAAATTTTCAACTAACCAAACAAGTGAAATAGAAATAAAAAACTATTTTTCAATTTTTTTTTTCTTACCAACCAAACACGTATACATCGAAAACTACTTTTTTTTTTCGTCGAACCAAACAACTGAAATTAAAAAATAAATTTTCCACAAAACTTTTTTCTTCAAAAAAATAGTTTTCTACTATTTTCTAAGGAACCAAACAGGCCCTAAACAGCTGCAATACTCTCCCTCATATAAAAATAGTTTTGCCTATGTAGCTGCATAAACCTTCTCTTGCAACCTCCCTCCGCTTTTAGTTAAATTCAGAGAAATTAATTATTCCATCTCTCCTTGGTCAAATTCTTTGGAGAAGAATTATATTATATCGTTTTGTTGATCACATTCGTCGTCAAATCCATCACGACTGTTGATAAGGTTTCAAAGTTTAATGGCAGGGGTTTGAACATGTTGATACTTCGGCCATTTATTGCACGGATGATCATAGGTGACTGAACACTCATTAGATTTTTTTTATTTCAAACTAAGAATTAATTTTTGATAATAAAATAATGTCTGATATAGATTTCTCAAAAATACAGTTTAAGCATGCATATGAATTATTGAAGAGAAGTATCCTAAATTTTAAATCGAAAGCATTGATCTTGCTCTTGATAGCAAATACATTTTTTTATTAAAATTTTACCAAATTTGGATTATATTATACTGTTGAACTTACAAATGTGCCGCATCGGCCATTAAAATAGCCATTTGTGATATGTCAAAAAATTATAAAAATATTAACTTGCCAAATGATAATGCGTAATGATATCGAAAAATTATGAAATTTAGTCTATAGATAGTTCTAATAGTGTAGATCATGCCTAATGGAATCAATCATCGAATCGGATGTCCCATTATTAAAAGTAATTTTAAAGCACAGAGACCTCCATAGAGATGTACTCATATATTTCACATTTAATATATTTTATATTATAAAATATGATTCTAATAAAAAAGTATATATTATAACAAAAAAAAAGAGTGGAAATACTTTCTTTGAAGTTCCCTAGGTAACAAATCTTAACGAGGTGTTTCTAGAAAACCTATTTTGACCGAAACAAGTTGATCCAATAACTTTTGCTAGTGTTTAGGGATAAATTGGGGGATATCTTGTTTATTCCAATGCGAAGGTCCTCACACGCTCTTCCGATCTAGACCTTGATCCCTGTTGTAAAATGAGGGTGAAATATATTGGTGGCAATTTCACAAACACTTGGTGGGCAATTTTACAAGCCACACCCTACAAGCATTCAATGGAGAGCCAAGCACGAGCAATAATAAAACAATGAAAATCACAAGAACACAATGATTTACGTGGTTCGGCTATGCCTACATCCACGGGAGAACAATGCAAAAGAAGCTTCCACTATAAACTTGGAGATTACAAGAGAGATACAAATAGGAGAGATATCACCTTAACTCCAAGGTACAAAGAGAGCTCCAACAATCTCTAGTTCTACCCAAATGGTGTAATCCACACCTAACAAGGAAGATCTCACCTCCTTCTTGATAGAACCAAGATAAAAAATAAGCTCTAGGGTTTCCTCTCATTTCTCCCACTTCTTTGCTCACTCTCTACTTCTCTCTCTTCTTTTCTTTCTAATATTCTAATATTCCACTTTAGCTCCTAAGAGAAGAAGCTATCAATATGGGCCTTTGGATCAAAAGAATCATGATCCAAAGGCTTACAAATAGGGGACCACATGCATAGTAAGAAAATATAGAGATAGAAGATTAGACTTTACTAAATTACATAGCCCAAATAGTAAGGCCCAAATAACAAATAGGCCCAATGTAATTAGCTCAACAATCTCCCACTTGAAAGCAAATCTCCATCCTTCAAACAAATAATCTCCATCCATCAAATAAGCTTCATCGCAATGCATTGTTCTCCAACCACTCCATCTACGTCTCGATCAATCCGGAGTGAGCTTTTTCGTAGGAACAACTTTTGTCAACATATCCGCAAGGTTTTTCTTTGTATCGATCTTCTCCACATCCAAGTGTTGACGATCCAATGCCATCCGAATAAAGTGGAAACGAACATCGATATGCTTAGTTCGGGAGTGATACGCCGCATTCTTTGCAAGATGAATTGCACTTTGATTATCACAATGCACAATATATTTGTTTTGCTTCACTCCAAATTGTGCAAGCAATTGCTTCAACCAAATCATTTCCTTCGCCGCCTCGGTCAAGGCAACATATTCGGCTTCCGTAGAGGACAAAGCAACGATGTCTTGCAACCTAGACATCCAACTAACCGCACTACCTCCAAATGTAAAAACATATCCCGTAGTGGACTTTCTTGTCTCTCTACAACCGGCATGATCGGAATCAACATATCCATTCACCTCCAAAGAAGTTCTACCGAAACACAAGCAAACATTTTGTGTGCCCTTCAAATACCGAAGAATCCATTTAACGGCTTGCCAATGCTCCCAACCCGGATTAGACATATATCTTGAAATAACTCCAACCGCATAAGCTATGTCCGGTCTTGTACAAACCATAGCATACATCAAACTCCCAACGGCGGAATTATAAGAAACATATTTTATTTTATCTCTTTCAATCTCATTCTTTGGAGAGTTTTTCTTGGATAACTTGAAATGTCCGGCTAATGAAGTAGAAACCGGCTTATAATCATTCATCTCAAACCTTTCAAGAACTTTAGAAATATAGCCCGATTGACTAAGCCATAACTTGCCATGCTCCCTATCCTTTTTAATTTGCATGCCCAAAATTTTCTTTGCTTCACCAAGATCCTTAGTAGCAAACTTTTTCGACATGTCAAGCTTCAACTTTGTAATATCATTTTGATCATTACTAGCAATCAACATATCATCCACATATAGTAACAAAATAGTGAAAGAATCATATGTCGAGCTTTTAAAATAAACACAATGATCAAAATCACATCTTTTATAGCCTTCATCTTGCATGAAAGAATCAAACTTCTTATACCATTGTCTAGATGCTTGCTTTAAACCATACAATCCTTTCTTTAATTAGTTTACATACTAAATTATGATTAACTTCATCAACAAAGCCTTCGGGTTGAAACATGTAAATTTCTTCATCTAAATCACCATGCAAGAAAGCGGTTTTAATATCAAGTTGTTCAAGCTCAAGATCCAAATTTGCAACCAAGGATAAAACAACTCTAATTGAGCAATGCTTAACAACGAGAGCAAATATTTCATTGAAGTCAATACCTTACTTTTGTCCATAGCCCTTAACAACAAGCCTTGCCTTATATCTCTTGGATCCATCGGCATCATTCTTGATCACATAAACCCATCGATTTCTCAATGCTTTCTTTCCGACCGGAAGCTCCACCAACTCCCAAGTATGGTTTTGATGTAAGGAATCCATCTCATCCTCCATTGCCCTTTGCCACTTTGCTTCTTCGGGACAATCTTTTGTTTTCTGAAAACACTTGGGCTAGCCCGAATCAGTAAATAAAGCATAATACAAAGAAGGAGAATACCTTTGTGTGGGTTTATGTAGCCTAGTTGATCGTCTCAATTCATGTGCCGACGAGGTAGACATATCATCCTCGCTCTCATGAGAATCATGCCGATTTTCACTAGATTGTGTGCTTTCTTCATGATCAACATCACTATCATGAAGTGGAGGATAAACTTCATGTACATCTTGAGAAGAACCATCAACTTGTACATCAACAATAAGCTTATCTTTCTTTTGCTCTTCTTCCGTGCCTTCTTTAAACATTACGTCTTCTCTAAACACAACATTCCGACTTCGAATAGTTTTTCAAACAACGGGATCCCAAAGCCTATAGTCTAACTCATCACCTCCATAGCCAAGAAATACACATTTCCTTGATTTCATATCAAGCTTTGTTCTACTTTCTTTCGGAATATGAACATAAGCTTCACACCCAAATATTCTCAAGTGCCCATAGGAAATGTCTTTGCCACTCCATATAATTTTCGGAATGTCTCCATCTAATGCAACACTAGGTGATCTATTAATCAAGTAAACGGCCGTATTTGCTGCTTCGGCCCAAAAAGGCTTTGATAGGCCGGAGTGAGACAACATACTTCAAATCCGCTCCACAATGGTTCGGTTCATTCTTTCAATGATACCATTTTGTTGAGGGGTGTAGGGAACCGTCTTCACTCTTTTGATGCCATTTTCTAAGCAAAAATCATCAAAGGAACTAGAACAAAATTCACGACCATTATCGGTTTGCAAGCACTTAATAAAATGTTCACTTTCCTTTTCAACACGGGCTTTAAATTTCTTAAAAGTTTCAAAAACTTGATCTTTTGAAGCCAAAGGATAAATCCAACACTTTCTAGAATAATCATCTAAGAAAATAACAAAATAACATGCTCCTCCAAGTGACTTAATATTGAAAGGACCACAAACATCGGAATAAACCAATTCCAATAGCTTGCCCTTTCTATGCATCTCATTCCTTTTAAAGTTAACTCTATGTTGTTTTCCCATAATGCAATGTTCACAAAAATCAAGAAATGAATGCTTAAAGGAAGGAATAAGGTTATGTTCTTGTAATACCTTCATACCATGCTCACTTAGATGACCAAGCCGATTATGCCAAACTTGCATATCTTCGCCTTTGCTTGTGGTAGCAACCACCAAATATGAATCATCACCCTTTTGAGCGGTTCCATGAAGTGTATAGAGACTTCTATCCTTTTGCCCTTTCAAAATAGTCATACTACCCTTTGATATCTTCCAAGAGCCCTTTCCGAAAGTGATAACAAAATCGGAATCATCCAATTGTCCCGCCGATATTAAGTTCTTTGTGATCTCCGGAACATGACACACATTTGTCAATGTATGCTTTTGGCCATTTGTTTGCTTTATGACAATGTCACCAATGCCAATAATTTTACATGCCCGATCATTACCAAGATAAACACATTCACCATCTACTTCTTTGTATGTAGAAAAATATGATCGATCCGGACATATATGAAAAGAAGCACCGGAATCCAAAACCCAAGTGTTTGCACAAGAAGAGACCGTGCAAGCAACACTTAATGTAACTCCACCTTCACCATCCGAAGCGTTGTTAGCTTCATTCTTGACATCCTTGCCTTTACCCTTTTGCTTATTTTTCAAAGCATAACAATCATTTCTCACATGGCCCGTCTTCTTGCAATACCAACAAGTAAGCTTTCTACCTTGTGATTTTGATCTTCCTTTACTTTGAAACCTTCCCTTCGTGTTAGAATATTGGCCTCGCTTCGGTGACCTTCCTCTTTCATCAATAGTTAGTGCTTGACTCAAATCACTAGACAATTGATTTGTGGCTTTGCAAGTTTCCTCATTCAACAATGAAGCAACAATATCATTCAACTTAAATTTGTTTTCCATTGTGTTCGCCACCATAGTAACAAGAGTATCCCAACTTGAAGAAAAAGAACTCAAAAGTAGTAAACAAAGGACTTCTTCATCAAGATTAATTTTGAGAGACTTCAATTGTGCCGCAATAGAGTTGAACTCGCTCACATACTTACGAATAGTAGAACCTTCTTGCATCTTCAAGAGAAAGAGTATCTTCATTGCGTGCATTTTGTTCACACCGGAAGGTTGCTCAAATGATTGCTTCAAAGTCTCCCACAACTCGGATGCGGTCTTGCATTGATAGACATCAAACAAAATCGACGGTGAAATGCATGGCCTAATCGCCGCCAAACATTTTCGATCAAGTATATCATATTCATGATTATCCATACTAGTGGGTTTTGCACATTTTCCCAATATTGGTAAATCAAGCTCTTTTGCAACCAAATAATCCTCTATCATGATTTTCCATATAGGCCAATTGCTCTCATTCAACTTCTCAAATTCCATAGCCTTCTCCATTTGAAAGATGAGTAAATGAATACAAGTGAATGCTTAAATAACCACCAATCAAGCTCTGATACCAATTGTTGTAAAATAATTGTGAAATATATTGGTGGCAATTTCACAAACACTTGGTGGGCAATTTCACAAGCCACACCCTACAAGCATTCAATGGAGAGCCAAGCACAAGAGCAATAATAAAATAATGAAAATCACAAGAACACAAGGATTTACGTGGTTCGGCTATGCCTACATCCACGGGAGAACAATGCAAAAGAAGCTTCCACTATAAACTTGGAGATTACAAAAGAGATACAAATGGAAGAGATATCACCTTAACTCCAAGGTACAAAGAGAGCTCCAACAATCTCTAGTTCTACCCAAATGGTGTAATCCACACCTAACAAGGAAGATCTCACCTCCTTCTTGATAGAACCAAGATAAAAAATAAGCTCTAGGATTTCCTCTCTTTTCTCCCACTTCTTTGCTCACTCTCTACTTCTCTCTCTTCTTTTCTTTCTAATATTCTAATATTCCACTTTAGCTCCTAAGAGAAGAAGCTATCAATATGGGCCTTTGGATCAAAAGAACCATAATCCAAAGGCTTACAAATAGGGGACCACATGCATAGTAAGAAAACATAGAGATAGAAGATTAGACTTCACTAAATTACATAGCCCAAATAGCAAGTCCCAAATAACAAATAGGCCTAATGTAATTAGCTCAACAATCCCAAGATTATTACACGATGTGCAACCTATCTACTTCGAGCTAACTATATGGCTTTGATACCAAATATAACAACCCATCCTATTAGCATTAATGACTCGTTGTGTCCAAACCACTAGCCCAAAATAGTTTAGCCCACTTATTGTACTAAAGCCCTTGGTCTTTATATTCCTATACACAATCTTTCCCATCAATATGAGATTATTGGGGCATCACAAACCTATTGGTGTTCGTTCTTCTTCATCCGCTTTTGTTGAAAAGGATAGTCTTCCAAATCAACATGACAAGAAAGAGCTCTTTAAAATAATCTCTACTTTTGTCACTACCAAATAACATTAGTAAAGTCTCCATTGGGACATCGAGAAACAAAGTAAATTCTATACTCTCAAACTTTACAACAGATGCTTTTTGTAGTGCCACGTCGAAATGGCCAATGAAGGTCTCATGTAGCTTTAGGTGATCCCAGTCTCACAGAAGAAGATCCATTGTAGCCCGGTACCCGGTTATGGGCAGAAGAGGCTCCTCAGTAGTGGTGCTGGATGTGGGGTTAACAATAAATCCACAATCTCCCAAAATAGCTTTAAATAGTTTAAATAATTTTTAGGCTTATTACTTGCATAATAATGATTTGATTCTTTTCAAGAAAAGGATAAGAAATGATTCGAGAATTTACATGAAAATATGCAAAATACAAGCAAGAGATTTAGGCTTCACTATTTCTTAGTCAATTACATTAAAATGGAAATAGTCAATTTCACTCATGCTGGTCAAAAGTATGAAGCTATCATTGATGCTCCTAAGTAGTTTAAAATATCTTTGATGCTCCGTCATAAATACCCTAGACATAGTAATCCATAAGGAGACATATCTTTAATCATGGTCTAAATATTAGTTTAATATTTACTTCGAAATTTACGTCTTTATCACCTTAGCTTGCAAATTTATGTGTTCACTATTTTGGCTTAAAAATTTATGTTTTCACTATGTTCTTGCAGCAGATCTTCTTCCTATTTTCAATTGTTAAAGAAATGTTTATTCTCTCCTTTTACTACCAAATAGACACTACCAAAAGGAGAGTGAGAAGAGATTCGAAGACAGTATATATAGGGTGCACCTATGGTTGGGAGAAGGATTGATGAAGAAAAAACAGCAAAATGGGTATTTCAATGGAGAACTTGATATGCTATTACTTCAAAGGATACTCATAATTAGAAGGGCATTTTTTATGCTTACGACTTTTGGAGAGCATATATTTATTATGCTCACCAAAAAGGCTCTTCGTATACTTTTCCCAAATAAAATCTCTTTCATTTGCCATAACAACTATGTTAAGAGCATCTTGAAATGCTCTGAATGAATAACTGCATGCAAGACGACGCCGGCAACTTTGGTTGTGATTGAAAAACTTACAAGACGATGTCAGCAACTTTGGTTGTGATTGAAAAACTTACAAGACGACGTCGGCAACTTTGGTTGTGATTGAAAACCTTACAAGACAACTTAAAATAGGAAGCTATGCATCATGTTCGCTAAATCGAATATTATGTCCATTACTTGCTTATCTTCCTAGTTCATGCAAAATACAGCACAAATTCATTTTCTTATTGATAAAAAAGGGTAAAGGTACATTAAAGAGCCTTGTAACAACGGAAGAGGCATGCATGGAAAAACTTACAAAATTAAGTTGCTTTGTAATTGTGATGGTGGTTGGCCCAAAAATGTCAATGGTATGAGAAGCACCTTCAAATATAGAAATTCTCCTGGATCTGGTTTACATTTTACACATTAAACAAGAATAAAAAAGTGTGGCATTACTTTGGCCTAACACTAAATATGTTTATACCAAGCCTAACTATTTTGAAGAGTTTTCAAAGATAATAGAGAAAATAGGAGGAAGCTGATATAAGCTTTTGTGACAATTCAATGACCAAAATTCCTATTAGTAACGGCCAAACAAAGCATATTACAATCAAGCATCACTTCATACATAAGAGAAGGAATAGGAAACAACAAAGCAGATCAATCAAATATGTGAAGACCTCAGCAAAACATAGGGAAAGGATGAATTTCTCTACTTGTAAGAAATGATTGGTGCTCAGGAGCAAACCATTATGATAAGTCCTGAATACCCTACAGTTATTATTCTGTCCATATGAAGCAAAACGGACCATCATCAATACCTTTAAAAGTCCAACCATATGTAGCAAAACAAAATTTAAATACTATTGACCCTAAGAAAGATGCTGCCACAAATGTACTTGAAATTCCCGATGGCCTACTCTTATGCTTTTTGTAAATGCACCTAAATTCCAAAATCCAATACTTAACAAGTGCCTCCACAAATTTTGAACAAAGCAATATTCTAGAGTATGTTGGGTCGCAAGATATATAACGTGGGTAGATAGGTCATCGTCTAGAGATTGCAGGGAAGATGAGCAAAGAAATTTTAATTCACCCTTGATAGGAGAAGATGCTAACGCAATCAACGGTAGCAACTGTTTCTCCCAGGCAGTTCATTCCTTGGCCGAATAAGGAGGAACAAGCCTAGATGATGGCAGCTTACAATCAGTGTCCTTGGCAGCTTCCGAGAGGAGGCAAAGCCTGCGAGGCTTGTTACAAAAATTGATAGCTCACAGAACTGCCACTGAATACGTTTAATGGAAAAGATTGGGAGTAAAAAGGGATGACAGAGAGATTATGAAGAAGAAAACAGTTTGAGCAGTAAGGTCGCGGTTGTGATATTGAACTCTTAATTGACAAGCACCAGACACAACATGAGCATCTATGACGGAAAATATAGAATTGTTGGGCATTTGTGAGATTTTCAACTTAACGGAGGTATCTACAATATTTTGATAGTTTTATCGCTTAAGTTAAATTGCTTCATCAAGTCAACACTCTAAAAATAAAATTAAAAGCAAAAGCAAGAGTATATGCTGCAACTTATAGGTTACAATAAAGCTTATCATCATAATACCTAGGAACTGTTATCCCAAGTACAACTCTACAAAAATCCAGACCAAGTACTTTTATATCTACATCCTTTATACAATCATCATGTTGCACTTCCAACATAAATTATCCTTTCTAAATTATATCTACATCCTTTCATACCAAAAAAAATTGATCATCCAACTTGACAAAGATGCTAACTACAATGTTAACTCTATATGCCAACAATTAAGGATGCCAGGTTCTTAACACTAGTTGGCAACTTAACTAGCGACGGGCTGCCTCGGTGAATAAAAATCTATAGGCTGATCAACCCAGGATCTTACCATGTGGTAAGAACAAGAGAGATTAAAGACAAAATTTAATTAACACGTTTCAAGACGCTGTATGATTTGCAAATTGTTCTAGGTTGCATCATGTGAATCAATCAAACTTAATCTTGCAAATCATGTCATCCAAAATTCATATGTTTGATGATTTATATTTCCCTCTCAAAATGTAAGAATCTGTTTGTTAAATACCATAATACCCACTAAATACAGCAATTTGAGAGTAGGTAATGGAGTAATCCAAAACTAACTAGAATATGCTCTTGTTATCAAATGAAAGGGAAGAAAAAAAGAGGCGTATTCTCACATTACACTAAATAATACTTGTAAAAATCACCAGCACATATCGATAGGTTGCTTAACTCTTCCGCATAGCAGCAACCACCTACGGCATAGGCACTGCATAATATGCGCATTAGAAAGCTGCTTCCTAGCTTGCATTTTATGCAACGTGAGCAGGTTTAGCACATGTTTATGATTAGCAACTCAAACACTCAAAAATAAATATTGATATTAAAAATTTATTATTTTTTAATAATCATAATTTCATACTTGTATTTGTAATATTTCTATTTCATAAGTAATGTAAAATGTTGACATGTATAATATTCAGTGTCCTACATTAAATTTAGAGAAATTAATGCTAAGTCTACAACCAAAGAGGGGTTGTAATCTCTACAATCCCTTGTCCAAGGGTTCTGGGGTTTACTAACCCTTTCCAGTGAAAAAAAAGAGAGAGAAAATGAGTGATAAGATTCGTAAAGAAAAAGTGGGCTTTTGGATGGAGTTATTGTAGGATTACAACCCATTATGGAATGGGTTGTAGACCTAGCAATGCTCTTATATTTGTTGTTTAAGTTGGTAAGACCTTCTTCCTAATTTTTCTATTTATCATCTAATTGTTTATCATATGTTTGATAATTTTTATTCATATATGATGCACATGCACCTACATATCTGCTGCCTACAAACAAACGGTGCTTTCGGTTGCCTACGGACTATTTCTACTTTTTAAAATATTGCATAATAAAGCCTCTAATTACCTTTCACTGTATTAGTTCTGCCTATTTACATTAAACTTTGCTAGTTTCTTCACCTATTGTAACAGTACAACTCTATTATCCAAGGGCCCATATTTTTTACTAGTGTTATCACCCCTTTTTTATTACTAAAATCTAAAAAGAATGTTGATTTCAACCCTTGGTTTAGGGGGGTGCTAATCCAACAACCTTTTTGGGTTGTAGACTTGGTATTTCTCTTGAATAATTTGTTTCTACATCCTGCAAACAAATATTCCTCACTATAAATAGCGACTAGGTTTCCTTCCAATATGCATTGCTTATTTTGCTTTTCAAAAAAGTAATGAACTTCACTCAAATCCATCACACATGCCGCTGAATTAGATTCATAATTAGGACCAATAGAAGTCTTGAAAAGGCCTTGGCATTCCTGTATCTTTTTCTCTTAAGGGCCATATCCCCCAAACCAACCACCCCTCCTCCAATCCCCACATTCACTACAGTTGGCTTCTACAAAAAGAAAGGTCTTGAATTGCTTTCAATTTATGAAGATTGAATTTCAGAATATGCAATCGAGCACTTACGGGAGACGCTAGGACATGCTATATGGCTGCTATGCTATATGGTTGCTCAATCAGGTAGTATCAATGAAACAAGATCCTGCTTAACTTTCAGATTGCTATTACTGGGTTAAAAAAAAAAGAAAATAGTATGGCCATGATCTGAACATTAATAAGAGACTAACAAGCCAGGTGAAAATGGGAGATGATGCATGTAACCAACTTGCTCAACATAGTATCAATGAAACAAGGTCCTACTGGACTCTCAGATTACTATTATTGGGTAAAAAAAATAGTATGGCCATGATCTGAACATTAAGAGACTAACAAGCTAGGAGTTATTCCTACAAGTGAAAATGGGAGATGACGCATATAAACACCTTTCTCAACGAAGTAGGATCCTACTGGACTTTCAGATTACTATTATTGAGTTAAAAAAAAAAAATTAGTATGCCCATTATCTCAAAACAAGTTAGTGGTTCTTCCTGCAAGTGAAAATGAGAGATAATGCATATAACCAACTTGATACACAATTCTACGATGCCATCGACAAATTCTATATGTCTCTTTGCTGCACAAATAATTTTCCAATGTAAAAGATAGATATAACCTTTCAAAAAAGCACAATCTTGCAGCAGAAAAGATAATCATATCAAACAAGCAAGAAACTAGATCAAAATGTTCTCATCCAGAGAAACTGGGACATGTAATGATAATTGCAAATGGCCATAGAGATTAAAAACATCAGTTTAGCAGATATAGCAGTCACTAGATACATATCTTGGAATCTTGTAAGAAAAATGCGGAATTAGAAACTTTTAATGGTGAATTCTTGCTATGTACTTGATTCCTACTGGATTATTAAGCAAAAAATGTCTCTAACCATACAATATATCAACCTTAGACGATCTATTTACATCTTACAAATTATTAAGAACTCAGGAGGAGAACACCTAATAATCACCAACAAGTGACAGTTATTATTGAAAACTACTACCTTATAGTGGAACAAGGAGGAAGAGAAGCAAAATGTAAACATCGTATCACGATCGAATCAACTCAACATATATATTTCACATTAAAGGATAACATAAAGGACGTACCATAAAGCAACAGCAGATGATGCTCCTTTCTATGATAATGTAAAGCAGCAGCAATGGAACAGTAAAAAGTCTTTAGCATCTGCGAACAGAAAAGTGTTCTATCAGAATGGATTAGTTCTTGTTACCCCAGAACAATATAATCATCAGTCACTATAAATAATCAAACAACAAAACATTATTCCCAGATTTAGATGGAGAGAGGAGACCATAAAATAAGGATCTTAGTTCATAAGTTGCTGCTGATGTTTACTAACCTCAGGTTGAGACCAGATCTAAAAAACTTAATCTCTCTTTTCTCTAACAACTCTTCTATCAAACTCTAACCTCAAAACTCAAGATCCATCCATAGATCCATGAAAAAGTATACCCATATGATGATGACAATTATTTTTCTACCATTACATACTCTTTTTCGTCCAAAAAAAGCTTACCCTACGTAAAAAAGAACAGATCAGGATGGATGATGGTTGTAAACAGTACATCAGCAATGGCGGATTCATACCCACAAAAAAAAAACCAAAAAATGTAAGGAAAAAGAATAGCTTTCCACAAAAACGAAAGTGAAGAAGAAGAAGAAGAAGCTAGAGAGAGAGAGAGAGAGAGAGAGAGAGAGAGAGAGAGAGAGAGGAGAGCAAGGACTGAGTCAAACAGTGTGTGAAGAGTACAAGTTGTACGCACCTCGTCTGATCCGTCCCTTCGTGATTTCTCGCGCTCCCCCACCCCCCCCCACCACACGCTTCGGCCTTTCCCCAAATTTGCGTCTCTCTCTCTCTCTCTCTCTCTCCGTTTTCCGATGATTTTATTTCCCACTTCCTCCTCCTCCTGCATATCACAAAATCCACAACGAAAAAGAAAAAGGAAAAAAAAAGAAAAGAAAAAGGGAAATTAATATAACTAAAAAAAGCAGGAGTCGTCGTAGCGACACACATCCCTTCCTTTCCTTCGATGCACGAGCCGACAGAAGAACTAGATAAGATAAGGGCGGGCTCACTCTCTCATCAATCAAATCACACAGTCTCGAAAAAGAGAGAGAATCGAGAAGCACAAAAAAGAAAAAAATAGAAATTAAAAAAAAAAACCAAAACCGAAAGCATCGATTAGACTCGAAAGAAAGAGAAAGAAAGAAGAACAAAAAGTGCAGCAGGCAGCAGGCAGGCAGGCGGGTGGGTCGGGGGGCGTCGGTGGTCGAGTTCCAAGAAACGAGGGCTGACAGAAAGAGAAGTGAGCACGCAACAGCGCCGGCACCCTCCGCTCTCCGGTGCCGGCAGCACCTGCTGTGTGCTCACTCTCTTCTGTCAGCGGCCGCGTCCCCCCTCCCCACGCCGCCGCCGACCTCAAAATCAAAATCGAAAATCAAAAACCAAAATAATGAGAGCATAGAAGACTCTTTCGCCGATCTCGCTGTTTCTCTCCTCTCTTTCTTCCCCCCACCTCCCCACCCCTCTACTCCCTTTTATAGAAGCCCGAGCCTCTCCGAATTAGGGTTTCTCCTTTTTCTATGTCGGTCGTATAATACCTGAGAAATTTTCCAAACCTACCCATAGATATAAATAAATATATGATATTTTTCCAAAATAGAATTCTATTTGGTCGCCGTAAATAGTAAACAGTAATTTACCAGTTTTGGGTCGGTCCATATTTTACATTTCCTATCCAGCTATCCTTAAATAGACCCTTTAATTATTACATTACATACAATATTGAGATCTCACTCACCCATTATTATGCGCAGTGTCACGTGTCACATGGTGAGGTGGGTGTGAGCACCAGACCCAGATAGAAAGGTTTCTATAAGCGGCCGCACAACTGCGCACTCATATCAGAAACTATGCGGCCGCACGCACGGATGCTTCGAGATCCGCCCCCGCACGAATCTCGACGCGCCAGCGTGGTTGAACGCACGCTCGCACATATTCGCTCGGACTGATTAATCTACGAACCTTAATAACAAAAAAAAATATATATATATATAAGTCATTAATTAATGTTGAGAATCTTTGTTTAGCGTAATCAACGCATAATTAGGCCGTTATGTGGGCCCGCACCCCGATGTAGAATAATATGCGGGCGCGGGATGGACCGAGTATGAGGGACACGCTGTCGACTCCCGATTGGCTAACCGCTTGTGCGCATAGAAAACTCTATGCGGGAGCCAATTTCGACGGATGGGTGCATATCGAGCGGTTGGGTCGGTAACCGCATAAAAATGCTCGCGCGGACGTCCGCAGAAAAAGAGGTGGCCGTTTTAGTACGGGGTGCGTTACGGTGCGCTGCGCGATTTGACTGCTTCCGTAGCGTCCTGGCCGTTTGATCAGCTTCTCGGGAAGCGCGTGGGCCCACCACCGGACGATATTACCGCATGCACCGGATGTCCTTTTTAACGACATCTAAAATATTTACGTACCAAAAAGACATAAGTTTCCCATGATAGTTTATAACAAACCAAACAATAATTTTTTTAATCTTCTACTGATTTGATATTAAGCATCAAGACTAAATTATAATTTTGGTACTTCAATTTTAATTTATTATAATTTTTTATTCGAATTTGATAGATTATTACAGCAAGTCATATAAGTATAATTTAGTTAGCTAGTTAGTAATGTGTTGCTGATATGACAGTGGTGTGATGAGGAACGCCATTGTGTCAAATTCGGAGTGAGTTTTCAACCAAAAAAAAAAAAAAATCTGAATCCAAATCGGACAACTAAAACCAAAACTCGAACTTGAACCCCAACTCGACGGGTTATGAAAATCTATGTCCAAAACTAAATCCGACGTAAAACCCAAAACTCGAATCCAAATCCAAAAACCTCGAACCCGAAATAATTATTTTTTTAACATATATATTTCAAAGCATTTATTATATTAAAATCTAATTCTCGTGATACAAATTGAAACGTAACATTAAATATTCATGTAAATTATAAAATCTATTCAGGTTGGGATTTGAGTTTGGGTCAGGTACAGACAAAATTCATACTTGAATTCGAATTCGTCAGTTTTTATTTTTTATACGCGTAATCAAAATTATTATATCCATTAAGCATCGAATGACCAGCCCCGTTTGGATTTAAATTTCGAAAAAAATTTCAAATGTGCATACCCATTGACACCCCTAGCAATGCCAAATTAGCAATACCTCATCATCTCCAAGACTTGATTCACAGAATCTAAAAAAAAATTGCGCCAAAAATTATAACAAATTAAAATCTGAAGATTAAAATGTCATAAGTCTCGTAATTGAAGGACCAAAAGAGAATTTAGCCAAGTATATCCTAGGGGTGTCAACGAGCCGAACAAGAGCGAGCTGGGGCCGGCTCGTGTTTGGCTCGTTTCATAAACGAGCCGAACACGAGCTGGCTCGTTTAAGTATTGAGCCGAAAAATTCGGCTCGTGTTCGGCTCATTTATTAACGAGCCGAACACGAGCTGGCACAGGAATTATAAGTTAAAATGATTAGAAATAATATATTTACATAGAAAATAAATTTATGAGATCTTATCCATTAGATTTTGATCTAATGGTTGAAACTTTATATATAAATTGACTTTTTATAATTGAGTTGGGCTTTAATTTAGGTTGGACTAAAAATCAGATAATAAAAATTTATATTTATATATAATTATTTATTTATATAAATATATATAAATTATATAAATAATATAAATATTAAATATATATATTCGAGCTGTTATCGAGCCGAATACGAGCGAGCTGACCCCAGCTCGTGTTCGGCTCGTTTATTAAACGAGCTGAAAAATTCAGCT
Organism: Puya raimondii; assembly: GCA_016920855.1. Lineage (NCBI taxonomy): Eukaryota > Viridiplantae > Streptophyta > Magnoliopsida > Poales > Bromeliaceae > Puya > Puya raimondii. The sequence goes on from JABWPP010000050.1 coordinate 40,457,629, forward strand.
CGTGTTCGGCTCGTTTACTAAACGAGCGAGTCGATCTCGAGCTCACTTCGAGCCGAACACGAGCTGGCACGCGAACAGCGAGCTGGATTGCCACCCCTAGTATATCCTATATGAAAGTGTGGTGTATGGAGTGTGGTCACGCACCGGGTGCAGCGACGAGTTTCAGGGCAGAGTGGGCGCTCCGATAACGACATCGTCCACCGCGCGCGGGGCCGGCGAGGGGATCGAGGCGGTACGCTCACCGCCCCCACTCATCGCACCAGATATTCGTACAACGCTTTGTCCCCCACAGTACCAAAAACGGCATGGGGTTCGGAACCTGAAGGTGTTGGGGGAGTTACTGGGGACGTTTTGTACGAAGCTTTGGCGCTGGACCACGGCAAAAAAAGGGGGGCAATTATTATTGGCACTATAAATGGTGTTTTGAGCCGCCCATCTAGGTGGGTGTGTCTTCATATGGAGAGCAAGTGGGGTGTGTGGGGTGTGGGACTAGTCCTCATTCCGAACTGTCATTAGTTCAAAAACTAAGTTATAAATTTATAATTTTTTCTTTCTTTTACATTACTATATCGGTTCATTGAATCTGATCTTATTTATTGTTGAATAATATAAAATTAGTGTAGTTACCCGCGCGATGCGACGGACAGGTATTATCGAAGTAATTTTTTCTATCATCGTTAATCATCGATGATAGTCTGTAATTATACATATATAAAAAAAATACAGCAGGAAGATGAAGAGAGAAAGAAAGAGAGGCATAGGAAGGAAGAATGACAAAAGGTGCCAAAATTATACATATTTATATAAAAAAAAAGTTTTGGTTGAAGGTGGGCCCCACTTACCCAAAATAAGAAGAGGCCTCCATGGCTCCACATCAGTATTAGAAATTGAGCTTTCATATATAGGTATAGGTATAGGTATAGAAAAAAATACAACGGGAAGATAAAGAGAGAAAGAAAGAGAAGCGTAGGAAGGGAAACTGACAAAAGGTGCCAAAATTATTCATATATACAAAAACAAAAAAAAAAGGTTGAAGGTGAGCTCCACTTAGCCCAAAATAAGGAGAGGTATCTACATGATCAGCATTACGAATTGAGCTTTCATATATAGGTATAGATGAATCAGGCTTGTATGCTTTCGAGTAGTTTTCAACGATGAGACCTCTGATTTGACGTTCGTCTTTGTTAGATATGGTCTATACTATTTGAACTATTTAAAAAGTAAATTTTATAATTTTTTTAACTTCTTTTGCCTAGTGAACCAATAGTTTCAAAATAAATAGCTGAAAATAAAAATCTCATTAAAAAGAGTGATAGAAACTTAAATTTCAAATCGAAAGTGCTGATCTTACTCTTGATTATAAATTATACCATTGAACTTACAAAGTATCACATTGGCCGTTAAAATAGTCAATTTTGAGACCCTTTAATCACTTGGCAGGTGATGTGGAAAAATTATAAAATTTAGTTTCTAAGTAGTTTCAATAGTGTAGGTCATGTCTAACGTCATCGAAAACAACTTGAAAATATGGAAGCCTCTGTACTTCCAATAGCATACAAACTGTACTCATGTAAAATAATTATTTTTACTAATTTTTTTATTAACTCATGGTTCCAGTGAGTGTGGTTTTGCTTATGTTAAATAATATGAAACAACCGCTTTTAACAATTTTTATATTAAATCGATTCATTTAATCTAGTCTTATTTATTATTAAATAATGTAAAGTAATTGCTTGTTTTCAAAAGATTAAGTTATGACAGGATGATATTATATATATCTCTGAAAATTTAAAAACTATTACAGACACCACTTCAAAATTGTAAATATTGATACTATCTCTATAAATATATAAATCATATCGGAGATGCTCTTTCAGTCAATTTTTCTTTAATTAAAATACAAAATGACCTATTTAACTCTCACAATAGCTGATTATCATATATTTTTTAACTTTTGATTTAATTTATGTCACTTAGGGCCCATTTGATATTGAAGCACATCTAATGCTAATAGAAATAAAGTTGGAACGAAAGCATGTAGGAATATGCTTCTGCTTGTTTTTGTCGGACCACATAAAGTATATCGTAACTGACTCTTACAATACTCGGAACGCGATATTATATACGAGAATAAATAGAATATTTTTTTATCGTACTTTCTCACCGCATGTAATGCAATTTCTTCACAATTCCAAACAGAGCCTTAGACGAAGAATAGTATAAATGAATGAACTATAAAAACTACAAATCTAAAATAAAAGTATAGTAATATAAACAATAATATAAAGAACTTTTGAACTACTTCGACAATAATATAAAGAGCTAAAATATAATTAGTGAAAACTATAAAAATATAAATATGAAATAAACATATAGCAATATAAATCAAAGCTAAAAGAAAGAATGGCCGAACTACATCTAAAATACTATAAACATCTAAAAATAAACCTATAAAAAAGTATCTAACTCTTAAACAAGATAAAATAAAGGCATATTAAATTAATCAAAATAAAAAATAAAATAAACTAGAAATGTACTAATAATAAATGCATACTGTTTGCAGAGAAATAAATAATTCGAACTTTTATTAATTTCAAATGAAAAGATTACAATTGTTGGATCTACCAGGTTTTCGGCTTGGTTCTTCGCTGTGGCTTGACATCTATGAAAACACGCTATGTTCGGCCGCTTCACTCGGGCCGACTTGAATGGATGGATCTGGTTGGCCTTCAGCTTGAACCAAAAGGACTCCGAATACCTAAGATTTCAGCTTACACCTCTAGATGGCCGAAAATTTCGAAATAATGTGGCTACTATTGCTGCTTCTACTCTCGACTAGAACTACACCACCCTAGCTACTTTCCTTATGAATAAAAAACTAGTTCTAGTTTAGAACCGCATTAATAATTGATATGGTGTTCTTCTTGTGGAAGAAGGTAGTGTTTCTGTTTGCCTATGCATTATTTATAGCCTCAACATTCCAAATCAAAATCCGTCTTTCCTGATAAACTCGAATCTCAATTGGAATCTTAATTGCGATGATTTCGGCCCATATCTCATCTGATAGCTGGATCAAATAATTTCTGCCAAATTTCGAAAATACCGGAATGCTTATCTCTTTTCAAAGAAAGTTCGCTCATCAGGAGACTAAGATCTCTCATCACTCATGTTCATCAAATGGTTAAAATACCGTGCAAACATATAATATGTTGATTATAATATGTATTACAATAATTAAAGGGTAGGAGGGATATAATGGGCATTTAAGCCATATTTTGGATAGAATATTAATAACGTAGAAAATTTTGATATTTTTACTAAATTTGAGGAGCATTTTCGATATTGACAACTTTTGGAGGACTTCAATATTATTAAGAGTGGACAGAAGGTTACTTATAAAATTGAGTATGGGGTTACAAGTGTGGGGTTAAGCTCTTGTAATATTTTATGGTGTGACTGTTGCTCCTGTATTTTTTTTTAACGATATTTGGTTGTTTCATGAGTGAAAGTGAAGCAAGAGAGAAAAAGTGAGAAGAAAAGAGACAATGGAAGGATAGAGAAGAAAAGAATAAAGGGATGATAGAGAAAGCGAAGAGAGAAAAAGGAGAGAAAATAAGGAGAGAGAAATTGAAGACAGATATGACAAGGAGAGAGGGATGGGAGAGAAAGTGACGAGAGAAGATGATGAGAGAGAAAGTGAGGGATGAGAGAGATTGAAGACAGAGAATAAAGTGAGAAAATGTGAAGAGAGAGAAAAGAATGACGAGAGAGAAACTGAAGACAAATACGACAAGAAGAGAGGGATGAGAGAGCAGTGAAGAAAGAGAAAGTGAGAAGAGAGAAGATAATAAGAGAGAAAGCAAGAAGAGATAAAAGTATGAGAAAAGAGAAAGTGAAGGAAAATAAGGAAGGAAAGAGGGATGAGAGAGAAAGTGAAGAAAGAGAAAACAAGGAGAGAGAAAGTGAAGAGAGAAAATAAGAAAAGAGAAAGTAAAGAAGAGAAAGTTAATTAGGAGGGATAAAGTGAAGAGAGAGAAATTAAGGAGAGAGAAAGTGAAGAGAGAGAAATAGAGGAGAGATAGTGAAGAAAGAGAAGGAGAGAGAAATTGAGGAGAGAGAAAGTAAAGAAAGAAAATAAGGAAAGAAAAATTAAGAGAGAGAAACAAAATTAATAGGAGTAAAAGTTTATAGAAGCAACATTTCACGCCCTTGTATCATGTAACAAATATGCCCTCACGAAGGATCTATCACAGAAAAAATGCTTTGGATTCTCACAAAAGATCCTCCACAAGCGAGTAAAGAAAACGTCTTGGATTCCCACTAAGGATTCGATAAAGATTATTAATGTATTGGCAAGCTTAGTAAAGAAAACGTCTTGGATTCCCACTAAGGATTCGATAAGGATTATTAATGTATTGGCAAGCTTACATCAGGTAGTTGAATTGCATATCGTAAACCATTCAAATTTTTTTTACATGATTTAATGTTAATACATTGGTAGCTTATAAGTGCAGCATTTTAGAAGACCAATAGCAATTTTGAGTTCAATAGTTAAATGTACAATTTAAATTTAATATTTGAGCACAAAATTTAAATTTAAGTTTATTTTTTATTTAAATTTATATAGATGACTTAATTATATCATTGAAAGTGACTCTTTCGAATGACTCCCACAATATAGCGTGAGTGAAGAAGGGCAATGCTGCTTGAAAATTAAATGCAAATTTGAATTTGCAATTTGGTTGTAAAATTTTAATTTAGTATACAAATTTAATTAATTTTTTTACTACGTCTATAATTCGAATTAAAAAGTTTGAATCAAATACAAATTGAACATTTGAGCCAACAACACATATAATAAATTTAAGTTTGAATTTTTTTAAAAAAATTTTAAAATCACAATTGCATAATCTTAATAAGTTATTTATGAGTAATACTACCGGTACACCCCAAAGTGGGGTGTACATCTTACACCCACTCCATCTCAAGGTTATTAATACTCTACTTGTCACATCAATTTTTTTTATTCTTACTAAAAATCATTTGAGTTTTTTCAATCCTAGAATGGAGGGTGTAAGATCTATACCCCATTTTGGGTGTACAAAGAAGCATTTTTCCTTTATATGTACAGGAAATATATCTAGTGATCTAAACCAAACATAACAATTTATGCTCCTTAATTAGTATTGTAAGATCTGATTACTGGACAAACCAAGCGCAAGAATAGTACATTTCCGAGTAATATATCTTGTTCTCAGAAATGAGATTCCTCTTAATCTAGCAATTTTTGAAAATCTTTCATAAAACGCAAACAAACTTTATGTAAACAAGAGCCTCAGTAACATACTTGTATTTATGAGGGAATTTTTTTTTTTGTGTAAAATAATACTTTTGTATAATATATTCGTAAATTGCTCAAGTTCGACCAAATAAATGAGCTGGCTCGAATATGAGCTTACATCCAGGTCTTTTAAACCCCTACCTACCACCCATTACATGCAACTTGTTTCTTTGATCACCTTGAATTATTTGTTCTTCCTACTTTTTCGGGAACTTAAGTGGTCCAGGTAACTAATTTCACTGGCTTTAGTTCCATATGATTCCTGACATAAACAAAACAGAAGTATTTATTTATATAATGAAAAATAGTAAACATATTAGAACCCTTTGTGGAGGGTTAATTAATTGTTTACATTTGAAGGACACATGCATGGCAAGAGCAATTGAGCTCTGACTAGTTCATATTACATTTTTCTGATTAAAGCAAGCTATGGTGTCTTTTGAGTAAATGGAAATTAAGCGCTTGTCATTTTGATTTCGGTAATCAAAATCGCTGTTAAGTGCTATTTTCATCGACTCAGTCGTCGCTATTACCGACACCACCACCATTACCTTCATAGCCTGTGCCATCTTGTTGTGATTTATTTTAAATTCCCAACTTGATCGAATAAACTAATCGACGAGAATAGGAATCAAACATTTCGACTCAGATTCTCATAGCCAACAAAACATATCATGAGATTTATGCACCTTGTGTCCCAGTGCGTGCGGTCCACTCTTATTTTGATTCTCCTTACAAACCAAAAGTACTCGTATACTATATATATACTTGATATCCAACCATGATGCTTATGTAATTAATTGAAGTTTAGTTTTGATAAAATATACTTACGATGCTTAATTAGCCGATGTTCGTCAAATCTTATTTTGGAGTGGGGTGAATATAAAGACTAAACATTTTGCTTTAACATTTGATTGAAACTCTAAAAAGTCCCGCAATTTGTTGGCTTAAAGGGGGGTAGCATTCTGCCCTGAGGTGGGAGGTTAGTTTTGGGCCGAATTATGTTCGAAATGGTGGGAGGACGGGTTGGACGAATCATATTCGAAGTGGGGTGAGGCTGACTGAGCCGAGTCACAATCGAGACCCACAGTATCAGCATTCTGCCCTGTGACGAGAGGCCAGGCAAGTAGTATCAGAGCCAAAGATTATGGATTCGATTTTCATATATTGCGAATTTGTGCAGGTGCTGGGGGGTGTGGGAAATTGTTGGCTTAAAGGGGTGCTGGGGGGAGAGGGGATTAATTGTTGGCTTAAAGCGGCCAGTATACTGCCATGTGTTGTGGGCGAGAGGTCAGTTTGGGCTGAGTTTCTAACAGCTCGAGCTTTTGATATTAATGGTTAGCGCCAACGATCCGGCACAATTGAATCAAAGACTCCTTGCTTTAGATTGTGAATTTAAAGGAATTACCTACAGCCCTAGACAAATGAGTCAAAGACTCCAAGCTATAGATTTGGAATTTAGGGGAGCAACCTACAACCCTAGCTATCTGATCAATTTCATGAAAAGTCAAACTCTGGCAGTGGACATGTGAGAATGTTGTTGAGACATGATGAACTACAGGCAAAAGTGGGTCTAGAAAAACAGATCCAAGAAATTTGATAGGATTTATACAAAAAAAAATATATGTAGGGGAGGATTTGTTGGTTAACAAGAGACTAATTAGGTGGCAGATGGAGGGGATTTAATTGGAAGATTCTCCTGCACTAGTGATAGGAGACAAGGACCCACGATTCTGTTGTTATTGACCTCGAAGTCAAATGTCAATTTCAAGTTGAGTGAGGTTACTGCTAAGATGTGAAAGTTTGAGTGGAAAGATGGTTCGAGAAAAGTCACGAGTTGAAGATAAATACACAAGTGCCAAATTGCAATAATGGAGGGTGTAGTCAAATTAGGATTATTAGTTAAATTGTGCGGAATATTTTGCTCTTAAATTAGCAAATAGTATGATATGGATTATCTAATTAGCGCTCGGCTAAAATACTTTTAACAGAAAACAGAAAATAAGACATTTGAGCTGACGATTGACACTGTCAGATATATGCTTTAGAGTATTCGAAGTTTCTAGCTAACGATTTAATAATATCAAAATCGACACTTTTTAGTGGTCGTTATGAGACATTTGCCGAGTTCATAGTATAGAAAAATCAAAACTCGTTAAAGTTTGGTCAGAAAAATTTTTGAACTACTTAAATCAAGATCAACACTCTTGATCTGTTTCTTTTCCCCCTTAAGTGTATTCAATTTTAGCTATTTATTTTGTGCTTATTTAGTACACATGAGAATAGTTATGGAGAAACGTAAAATTTAGTTCCTAGAACTTCAAATGCTTTTGATATTACTTGATGGTGTCGATTGTCATCTAATAATTTAAAAAAAAAAAAGAAATTAAACATTACATACATATCCAACTACACTACATTTACAATTACAATATCCAACCAAAGTTCCCCATATAGCTACTAGCTAGGATGAACACTACAATCATGTTTCCTAAATATCTTCTTTTTATAGCAAAATCAAAGTATCAAACTAAAACTTCTGCTTTTTCAACAAAACAAAACAAAAATCTGAAAATTTTAATTTTTAAAATTCCTTCCTTCAATTTTGTGTGACATTTCAACTGACCTTCTGGGCTGAACAACATTACTTTCCTTGGGGTTTCTTGTCAATTTTTTGTCACATCTGTCTTAATCACTAATTATTAGAAGCACAATATCATATCAAGCTCCAAAAAGATCCCCAAATTTCATGTTGAAACTAATTACTATACATTAACTGTCACTTAGTCAAATTACCCTACATGCAGCTTGTCGTTTCAAATAGGTGTCCAAACTTTATAAATTTTATTTTTAATGCTTAATCTATCTAAAATTACTGTTTTAGTACCTCCCGCTGTCCCTAATAGGTGTAGAAATTATTTCCTGCATCACATGCATTTGCTCATTTATACACTGATCTACCATTTACGTACTCTCGATCTTAATTTCACCTCATACTTCTCTTCTTATCGTTAACCTTATTGCAATGTTTCTTTATTGGAAAGTGCAGGCAAATGCAATTTAGTGCATAAATATGTAAAACCATGGGTATGTGTTGGCAAAAATTCTCGAATAATTAATTAATATGTAGCTACCAAAGTGAGAATTTTAGAAAGTTCAGGTACCAAAATGAAAACATTTGAAATTTGCAAGTGGTCTGTATTTTAGTAACTTACATACACTAACCTTTTTTTTATTTACTTTTACGTGTAAAGCAGTATGGTTCGCATCTCTTTTGTTATCGGGAGGCAACCACGCATGCACAGCTCAGACCCCAATAAAGAGGAGTAAAAGTTTAATACCGAATTCTTTAATTATGAAGGATATTTTATCAAAGATTTGGATGCCGTTCATCCTTCCGATACTCCTAATTTCAACAATCAAACTAATAATTTTCTAATAATTTAAATTCTTCAAAGAAGCATTTTTTTTCTAATTAGAAATATACTAGTTGCAGGTTTAATAATCGAGCTGGAAAGCTTAGTTAGTGGATGATTGACCCTCCGCATAATAACTTCTATAGGGAGCTCCCTATATACGGAGTTCGTTTTCGTTCATCGAAAAGCATGCACGGTTTATTTCATCTTTCTTTTCCACAAGTGGATCCTGCACTGGGGACATCACTTTGTCATGAAAGTAGATGATTGCATCAGAAAAGGATGCATGCTTTCTCATTTTCTCGAAGTCCCGGTCCCCTCCTTGAATAGCCTCTCGGTACCCCAGTTACAATATCATTTCATGTATGTTGGGAGCATATATAACACGACACGTTCATGGGATTCCAAAAGGGGTTTTGCAGCTCATTACAATGATTTAATTATCTTAAATGTAAGGAGAATCGTATATTAATTGATGCATCACCTGCTTTCTAGTTAAAGCATATATGTATAGCCATGTAGAGTGGTCCAAGATTCGAAAGAAATATTAGTAAGGTATCAAAGCTTTTATTAAATAACATGTTTTGGTGCTTTGGAATACATGGAAGGGACCATTATCTTTGAACCTTTTGTTTAGATAAGTTGCACCACTTTATAGATCATGTTTGAATTAAAATATATAAGTAGATGTGGTAAGGGACCATGTTAATAATTTTATGGGGGGATGCGAACTAAGTCCGAGGAGGTGATTAGTGGGTGTGGAAAATTAAGTTTAGGGCCAATCTGGGCTAGCAATTTGAAAAGATCAAGGGGAAAGAAAAAGCTAAATCATACCACTGGATAAACATCAAAAATTATGTGGAAAATCATTGGAAAAGAGCACCAAGAGAACCACATATATATATAGTACTGCGCTTGTACTTTAGTCTATGTCTTACTCACTCCTCTACATGAAAGATATATATATTTGCATGCACCTTACCATTATATCAAAAAGGCTAAAAACTAAAGAATATGATTATTGACGTGTTGTTATATGATGATAGTAATGCTATGGAGTATAATCATATAAACTGAACAAATTGTCTCTCAAACTTAGCAAATTTGGTAGCTATATTTTTTTCAAGGATCGATAAACATATATCTATTTTTCATATATCTATTTTTCAAGGGTAAACATTAATAATATCTCTTTCTATATCTTGGAGGAAGTTCGGATTACAATTTCCAATATCCTCCCTTAATTTAAACTTCATTTTCAAATTATGAACTCACGAAACGTGCAACTTTGTTTTCGACATCTCTGCTACTATTATGTAGAGCTTAATTGTGTAGTGTCGACATGCCAGTCGAATGATCTCGTCATGCATAAAATCTTGACCGTTTGTATTCTTCACTTTCTCCCTTTAAAATTTTTCAAGGATCTTCCCCACATATGTATTAATTTCCACACAAAAAAAAAAAAATTGTTTTCACCAACATGCAAACTTGCAATCCGAACATAATAAGCCATAATTAAGGACCCTATTACTCATCTTAATTCATTGCTCATACTCTTTTTTGAATTTATCACTCATACTCTTTCAAATTCATTACTCAATACTCTTTTTTGTAAATATCTCGCGTGTTCAGTTTCCAAGAACAACCCCCACAATCAAATGAGGCTGCTGGGTCCATCAAACAATATGCTAAAAACAACAATATTTTGGCATCAACTAAAATGACACTATTTTAGTCTGGTTGTGAAACCCACCACCATTCAACATTAATTATCTTGAAAGAGACTTATGAAGCAGCTCAAATTTGAAATGCTTTACTCCACTGAGTTCTTAATATGTTCATAAGTTAATGTAAAACAATCTCAAGAACATTTTGCACCTATGCCAACTACTTGAAACAGATCTATTTATTGGGAAAAATAATGCATGGATAAAATATAGTGGCACAGAGAACATGATTTCTCAAGTTCACTACTTTGCTCCAAACACGATTGTGAAAATTAATGTATGGATAACATATAGAATTTTTTTAAAAATTTTAACCCTTGTGTCCTTATTAAATGAGAGAAAAACTTATAGCCTACCGGTACCAAGTGTATGGATCTATGCATTTATATATGCACTGTGTCATTATTAACCCCTGATGATATCTTATATTTTAACCTTGTATATATCATCCCTCAAACTACAATCTTTTCTTTATTTAGATATTAAACTATCGAACTTACGAGAAGAATAGAATATTTATAACAGGAAAAAAGTTTAGGTCAGGAGCATCGAACTCAGAAGTTTTAAGAACTACAATGGAAACTTAGCTGGAAATTTGAGGACAGGTAAATGGTAATGCGCGCAATACATTAATCTTTATAGGCCATGTATGGATAGATTGTTATATCTAATATTGTAGACTTTGATTGGTTTTTATGCATATAATTCAAGGGCTTAATGGTCGGTATCTAAGGTCCCAAGATCGAAACCTAATTACTTCACATTTCTATCTGAGCTTATTTTTTTTTTTTTTTTAAATGAACGGGGCGGGTAGCTTGCTACCATTCCCTCAAAAATTAAAAGTAAAATAAAAATAAAAAACCAAGGCACTATACAAAATTTTATGGGAAAAATGAAACAAGTACCTAAACTTTTGATTTTGGCAATTAAACCTCCCAAAACTTTATCAAGTAGTTTAATAGGCTCCTCTCTTCAATTGGAGTTATTCTTTCTTAAGAAACATCAATTTTAGTTATTCTTTCTTAAGAAAATTTTATTTGTTTTATCCGAATTGGGCTACGACTTTTGTGTTAATCTTAATTCTATTAGGAGTATCATACACTAGAATTTCGGTTTTTACTATTATTGGAAAGTTTTTTAGATAGGTTCATATAAGGTCATATGGGTCATTTAATCGCAGTTTTAGAGTTTATTAATTTTTTGTTCTCTCTAGGAAGAGATTATTTACCAATTTCTCTCATCCTTATGCCTTTTCATCTTAATCATAGTTTATGGTTGTGTCACTTTGTTTAAATTAGTTATGATTTTTTATTTACTATTTGTATTGTTTAATTTGTTCTAAAAGTGGAAATTCTGAGAAATTTTAAAAAAGAATTATCATCAATGTTGATTAACTTTGATAATTTCTTTAAATTAGATGGATATTTTTGGTATCGGCAATTTTAGAGGGGGTTCTATATAATTAAAGATATCTTTGTGAAACCCAAAATATCTCTCACAATTTGGAGTCAAATGAGATATTTTTCATTGCATAAAAGTGTAAGAACAATTTTATTTAACGATTATTTCAACATGAAATTACTATATTCCTCCGAACTAGTCATTTCACTAACTTGCATAGCACAAATATAATTGATTTGATGTATATCTTTTTCAAAATAACTACATCTGATCAAATGTCTATACATTGCATAAAAGCAAAAAAAAAATGATGTTGGTTAAGCATTATTTTAAGAGTTCGACTGGGTAACCATTAGATTAACTCTAACAGCACCTGAATCATGCACAGATGGGTCGCACAAGTAACCACCATTGTTAACTTTTAATTCAATGACCAAAAAAATAGATTCAAAGACTAAAAAATTATAAGTACCAAGGTATTAGTGCTTTTTGAAGCATTTAGCTTAGTTCTTAATTATTTCAATAGCAAATTACCATACTTCTCCTAACTAAACACTTTATCAACTTATGATGTATAAATATGATTGATTTGAAGTGTGTATGTGTGTGTGTAAATAATAACATCTATCAAATATTCCAAATTGCTGGACCTACTTGAGGACAGAGTGTAGGAGGATAATTGACACAATTTTTATGTAGGAAGGTAATTGAGACAAGTGCATAATCTCTTCACTTTCTCTTTCATTTTTTTTTCTTTATCTCTTCTTGCATTTTCTCTCCTTATTTTCTCTTCCTTCACTTTCTCTCTCCTTACTTTGTCTCTCCTAATTTCTCTCTTCACTTTCTCTCTCCTCTCTTCCTTACATTATCATTCTTTCTTTTCTCTCTCTGCATCCTTTTTTCTCTCTCCTTATTTTATCTCTGCTCGGTTTCTCTCTCTTCACTTTCTCTTTTTTATTTTCTCTCTCCTCACTCTCTTCTTTGTTTCACTCTTTTTATTTTTTCTCTCCTCACTGTAGATCTATCTTTTTATTTTCTCTCTCCTCACTTTCTCTCTCCTTATTTTCTCTCTCCTCACTTTCTCTCTCCTTATTTTCTCTCTCCTTATTTTCTCTCTCCTCATTATCTCTTCACTTTCTCTCTTCTCACTTTCTCTCTCCTTATTTTCTCTTCCTCTCTAATCACTTTCTCTCTCATTCCTCTCTTCTTGCTTTATCACCTTCACCTTCCCTCTCCTTAGTTCTCATCCTTTTTCTATTCACATTCTCTCTTTTTTGCATTTAATTTTCTCTTTGCTTCTCTCTCCTCACTTTCTCTTAGTTCTATCTCACCACTTTCTCTCTCCTATTTTTTCTTCTCTCTCTTTACTTTTACTCTTATCGTGACACAATCAAATATTAGTAGAGAATTTTTTTTACAAAAATAATATTTACTTTATAAAATATTATAGAAAAAATATTTAACACCTTACTTTTTAACCCCACATCGAACTAGTCTTAAAAGTGAACGTAAGGCTGTGTCATAACCAATGTTTTAAAAATTGGGTCGAACGATGACTCAAAAATATTACTGGGTCAAGGTTCAAACAATGGATCAACCACCGGTTGAACTAGTAACTTTAGAATGACATTAAAAATATTTAATTATTATTTTTAATTTTATTGTACATAATATATATTATTATTATTTTAGTATCATACTTAATTATAAAATACTGATTTCTATACCAAATTAAATAGATATAAGTTTTAAGTTTTACCTTTTATAAGATTAATCTGTGCTGATATAAAATAAAATCAGCTGAGTTGATTTTAATCCGTTGGATTTTAATACGACTTGGTCAAGAATATTCGACCATTTTGATTAAAATCATATCTGTTCGACGGTTCGATGACTAAACTGCCGTTTCGAACGATTCAAAGTAATTTTTGAACTTACATGATTCAAAAGATTAAACTGAACTACTTTAAAAATTAATAAGTCGCTGACGGATTCGATCTGATTTTTAAATCATTGGTCGGTAGGTGATCCAGCGCGCTCAAGAATTAATCTGATGACGTGTAATCTGATCCAATACTCTCAGGAAGGTGACGACGTGTCACGCTGTGATTGGGCCAACCAGCCGACAAAATCAGCTATCGTGCACCCCCTGATGATCGACCTCTCCCCCCCTCCCCAGCCTTACACTTTTCAGCTCGTGAGGCGATAAGTACATAGTTCACAAAAAAAATAAAAAATAAAAAATAAAAAATAAAAAATAAAAAATAAAAAAATCACACACCCGCTTTTTACCCTCCCATATATATATATATATATATATATAGAGAGAGAGTGAGGCTGGTATGCTTCTAGAAGCACGGAACCTTTCGTGCTTTCAAGTCGTTTTCGATGTTGGGACTTTCGAATCGACGATCGGCTCCGTTAGACTTGATCTAGAGTATTTGAAATATCTAGAAAATAAATTTCACGATTTTTCGATATTATTTGCTTAGTGATCGAAATAGCTCAAAATCAACGGCTGAAATTTAAAACCTTACAAAATGTGATGATATGATGCTAAAATTTTAGATCAAAGATATTGATCTTGTTTTATATAGTATAAAAAAAAATTTATCAAAATTTCACGCGATTTAGATATTTCTACACCGTTAAACTTGCAAACGGCTCGCCATGATCATTAAAATTATTGATTTTGAGCTCCTTTGATCGCAAGGCAAATGATATCGAAAAATCGTAAAATTTATATTCTAGGTACTTCAAATACTCTAGATTAAATTTAACGGAGCCGATCGTCGATTCGAAAGTCCCAACATCGAAAATAAGTTGGAAGCACGGAAGGCTCCGTGCTTCCAAAAGCATACCAGCCTCACTCTCTCTCTCTCTCTATATATATATATATATATATATTAATAATTGTACATAAATTGGTGATCTTAAAAAATAATAAATAAATAAACAATCACAAGCATTGTGGGAGCATGCGGGCCGTTGGTTAAAGACGGTGGGCCCCACCATGTTACTCGTGTCAAAAAAGAACACCGAGGCGTGCACATACGCGTGGATGGGGTGTGGGCCTCGCGCAGGTGTACATCTATGTGTATATATATTATAGTTTTGGTTGATGCTTTAATACATATATATATATATATGTTTGTTCTGACAAATATATTTATAGCAGAGTTACTATACTTCTGGAAGCATAAACGAGTTGGTGTTTTCGACTTTGATGCTTCCGACTGGTTTTTGGATCAAAAATTTTACGGTTGAGATGATAGTGATCCTCTCTATGGCTGAGTGGTCTCTATAGGGTAATAATATCAATTCAAAAGTTAGAAATGATCAAAGAGATTGATCCAAGGGCCAAAAAGTCGGAAGTACCAACTCCTTTATGCTTTCGAAAACATAGTAGCTCTATATATACTCTATATATATATATATATATATATATATATATATATATATAGAGTTAGGCTAGAATACTTGTGAAAGTACCGGGGCTCCGGTACTTCCACGTCGTTTTCGATGTTGGG
The DNA here is from genome assembly GCA_016920855.1 of Puya raimondii. Taxonomy (NCBI): domain Eukaryota; kingdom Viridiplantae; phylum Streptophyta; class Magnoliopsida; order Poales; family Bromeliaceae; genus Puya; species Puya raimondii. The sequence continues at coordinate 40,473,044 of JABWPP010000050.1, forward strand.
ACTTCCGAATCGACGATCGGCTCCGTTAAACTTGATCTAGAGTATTTGAAGTATCTAGAAAATAAATTTCGTGATTTTTCGATATCATTTACCTAGTGATCGAAAGGGCTCAAAATCAATGGCTGAAAATAAAAATCTCACAAAATGTGATAATATGACTCTAAAATTTTAGATCAAAGATATTGATCTTGTTTTATATAGTATAAAGAATTTTCTATCAAAATTTTACGTGATTTGGATATTTCTACACCGTTAAACTTGCAAACGGCTCACCACGACCATTGAAATTGCTGATTTTGAGCCCTTTCGATCACCAGGCAAATGATATCGAAAAATCGCGAAATTTATTTTCTAGATACTTCAAATACTCTAGATCAAGTTTAACGGAGCCGATCGTCGATTCGGAAGTCCCAACATCGAAAACGACGTGGAAGTACCGGAGCCCCGGTACTTCCACAAGTATTCTAGCCTAACTCTATATATATATATATATATATATATATATATATATATATAGAACTAGGCTACTATATATACTATTAATAGCACTAAGTTATTAACGCTATTAGGTTTTTAGCTCTTGAATAAAGGGATGTGCCGTTAGGATAATAATGATCTCCTAAGGTTTATTAATATGATTTGATGGATAAAAATAATCAAAAATATAGATCTAATTGCGGAAAATTTAGTAGCACCAAGCGTTTGGCGCTATTGATGGTATTGTAGCCGAACTATATATATATATCATAATGATGATAATCGTAGTAATTAATAAAGCTGGGACTTGTCAAAGTTACATATTAAATGGCTGGGAAAAGAAGCCAAGAAGGTGCCAAAAGAGTTGTTTCTACTTTACATATATATACTCCATCAAGGTAACGACATCATACCATACATATATATATACTATATTATAAAGTGAGAGAGAGAGAGAGAGAGAGAGAGAGAGAGAGAGAGAGAGAGAGCATTAACCCTAGCTTGCTGTGGTCCCAGAAGCTTCATCTCACTTACATGGATGTGCACCAATAGATGTGTTGGGCTAATGATTGAGGAGGAGTGTTTATTTGGTTAGCTTTAACATCTCTTCTGCTTGAAACATCCACACACATGATAGAGATTTGGAACAACTCATATAAAGCAATCATGTCCATCATAGTTGATATATATGTCTTTCAAAGATTGTTTTTCAAAAAAAATTGACCCGTAACCACTAAGCCTCCACTAATGCGTAGTCATATGTCTTGTTTGTGAGTTAATGATCAAATCTGAGAAATTTAGTACGCTTGTTCTTCGGGCACGAGTCCTCTAAATCGAAAGAACTATATCCTGAATTGTGAAGAATCAGTTGTTGATGAGTCAATATGAGATTCCCACTGCGATATCTACGAATTCATGAATAAACTTTTCAAATGCTTCACTTATTATTGCACGACATACTCGAATATATATATATATATATATATATATAAGTGAAGAGCTTATTGTTTAGTTGTTTTTTTTTTTTAGTTTTCATTTGAAAGTTCGGTTCATCCACAAGTCCATATACACCAAGAATTAATGTGAATTCAAAAGCTTAAGCACGCCCATATATAGCTTTATACATAGTAGCACATGTTAACCAACATTTAATTTACAAATCTCCCATCAAGCTAAATAGGTTCTTTCTTGGAAATATAATATATATATATATATATATATATATATATATATATATATATATATATATATATATATATATATATATATTAGTGAAGTTTGCCCTTCAATATTGTTTTGTTTGTCCACTGAATTATATATATATATATATCCGAAATATTGGTAAATGTGCTGACCCCTATTAACTTGATTTATGATTGCAAATAGATCCATAAAGTATTTAATAATTACAGTAGTCTCAGCTTAATTTATGTGATGATTTAATTCGTTATATATATATATATTAGTGAAGTTTGCCCTTCAATATTGTTTTGTTTGTCCACTGAATTATATATATATATATATCCGAAATATTGGTAAATGTGCTGACCCCTATTAACTTGATTTATGATTGCAAATAGATCCATAAAGTATTTAATAATTACAGTAGTCTCAGCTTAATTTATGTGATGATTTAATTCGTCCTACATTTATTACATCTTTTAGAAACCCTAAAGAATACTTGACTCTTTAGCTTCCGCGTCTGCAGTCTCGATACCAGTAGATGTTTCTAGAAGATTCTGGCAAAATCTATAGCATGCAGTAGTCGATCCTTTAGAGTTTGGCTGATTGCAAACGAGTGAAATTTCTAAGTCCCTGACACAGAGCTCCATATATACTTCCGAGACTTGGCTTGCACACCTCATGTGCCCAAGCCGTAGCTCGGCAATGGCTGATCATGCTACAAAGGGCTCTTCTTGATATAAGTCCCAGAACATTCATTCCAACACCTTGCAACAACCACGACCATACCGCTCGATACATCGTTTATGCGGCTTGCGCATGCACTCGGTCCTACTGCATTACCTTATCGAGCCTCCCTAGTAAGTGCCACAAGTTTGCCCGTCGACGTTCTGCGAATCCATGCCTCGTGTTTCCTAGTGCCCGAGTCCATCAAGCATTTTATGTTGAGGCGAACTTCGGGCACTGATCAGCACGGTTTACTTTCTATGACAGATTACAGGTCCAATATTTCTTGAGTTACCATACCAGTAGTTATTAGATGTGTCTCGATTTTCGGACCAAATATTTTTTCTAACCTTATTCTTAATCTCATTAGGTTTTCAGTCACATTAGATCATTTCTAGTCCTATTCGGGTTTCAGTTAATCAAAATTATTTCTAATACATTTTATAAATATGTCACTTATCGCTTGAATTTGTGGTGTATAGCATCTGAAGGAGAGAGAACACTAATTCGTGAAAAAAGACATCCTTTTATACTTTGCTTTGGGTTATAATAAGTGTTCGTTCCGTCTTCGCCCGTGGCTGCTAAACTATGTAAATTATTAGTGTATATTAATTTTTTCTCTCTTTCTTGATTTTCTCTCTCTCTCTCTCTCCTTCTCTCTTATTTTTTTTGCACGTGACGAATTAAAACTTTTCAGCTTTTATCGTAACAATGGTCTACTCAAAAGAAAAGGCACAGTAACTGTTCATAGGCCATTAATTGTTCGTTTTAGTGCAGTTGCAAAAGTTTATTTCCTGTTGTTGTTTTCAAGTCTCTCATTTGTAAGAACTTGTGCTGTTAAAAATGAATACATAGCAAAAATACTGTTTTTCTATAATGAAAACTCCACATGTGTCCATTTTCATGTAGCAATCCTTATCTGGCACACTCTGCAATCGATGGTCCCACACATTGGCCTACAGGCGTGCCAAGTTCGGAGCATCTTGTTCCGCTGGCGGTTTTGGAGGCTTTGATTGCAGCAGTTGTATGACCCTTCATCTTCCACAGAAGGTGCCTTCTTGACAGCCTCTTTCAGCTAGCTAGATTGGGCTAGGGACTTGGTCCGGACTTGAAAAATTTCTAAACCCCTGACAATCTGCTCAGTACTACGAATTCAAAAGATGTAGCACCACTCATTTTATAAAACACAGAGTGGCATGGTGGAATATAACACTTCAATATTTGTATGATTTATTTTTTTTTTACTATTTTGTGCAGTATTAAATGCAGTATTTAGGTTTTTACCTAGCCAATTAGAAATCACACGAGGATAAAATGCTAATTGTTTGGATCATAAGATTATATAATAATGAACTGTAAAGAGTAAGGATCAAACTATACATGTGTATATAGCTTACGCACTCATTTTACACAAAGGATATAAGGCCCTGAAGTGTATCAATATCGAAACTAGTAAGTATAATTTATACCATTATGTGAAACGGCCATTTGTTTTCAAAAGCTTAAACTTATATTTTTTTTCCGGACCTCAGGTTCTGATGCTATGTTAAACTATCAAGCAACCCATATGCAAATGCACAAGATTCACAGTTTTATTTTGATTGCTCATCTTTCGATGACATGTTAGCTCTCACGAGACAAAAAGAAAAAGAAAAAAGTAACCTATATAATATTGATTATTTCTGCAGTAAAATATTCCAACTAGAATCTAGAAATGTGTTATATATATCTACTGTTAGCTATACACTAATTGCTACTCATCTTCTATCAAACTCTTATTAATTTTATTTAACCATCTATAAGTAACATAGTCTTTCTGTTTAGTTCTATATATAATTGAAATTTCAAGTTATATGGTTGATGCGAAGAATCTTGGATTAATTAGAACCTCAACAATATTAGAGAACAGTATTATTTAATATTTATAGTCAATAATATTAGACTTTGCATATAAACAGCACTCCTTGTTTAATTGGATCCGTACTCGATCCACTGAAAAAAAAAAAAAGCACTTTTTGTTTTTTTGGTTCACCGGGAACACTCGGCACTTAGAGAAATCAAATTAGAGGATTAGCACTGAAGGTGGTGAATGATTCACCGTCTTAGTGAAGGCGGTGAACCATGCACCGCCTTCAGTTTGTATATAACAAAGGCGGTGAATCGTTCACCGCCTTACTGAAGGCGGTGAACGATTCACCGTCTTTAGGTGAAATATCGATCCTTGCGGCCGCGTGGCGAGAAAAAAAATTAGTTTTCCAAATAAAATTTTGAGAGGATCATTTTACAAAATTTATATTTTTGAAGGGTCATTTTATAAAAAAGTCCACGTGAGTTGGGTAGCAAACGTGCAGTGTAGGTCGTAGGGAAGACAAAAACCGTGCAAATTAATACCTGGCAGATAAGATCCATGCATCCCCCCTTTTAGTGTAACGTACTGTTTCCTCTACATCCAATTAAACCCACACCGCATCAAAAACCTTTTTAATTAGAATCCCATGCATGTTTGTACCTAAAAATATTTCTTTTTTTTAAAAAAAAAGAGACAGATGTAATATAAGTATATAAAATTAGACTACTATACTATTAATAGAGCCATGTCATTAGTGCTATTAGATTTTCAGCTCTTGAATGAAGGAATGTGCGGTTAGAATGATAGTGGTCCCCTGAGGTTGAGTGGTTGGTTGTTTGAGTAGCATGATCTAACGAGTGAAAATGGTTAAAAGAGTAAATCTAACGGCGTATGATCTAATGGGTGGAAATGGTCAAAAGAGTAAATCTAACGGCGAAAAACTTGATAGCACTAAGTGCTTGATGCTATTGATTGTATAGTAGCCGGACTCTATATGATCTACCTAGTTTTCCACCATTAGATGTACCCAGTTTTCTACCATTAGATTTACCCCTTGAACAATTCCACTCTTTAGATTATACTATTCTAACAACCACCTACTAGGAGACTATCACTAAATCCTAAGGGACCACTATTATTCCAAACCTATAATTTTTCATCAAAAAGTTATAAACTTAGTAGTAAAAAGACCAAAATACTATTAATATTATTCCAACAAAACTTATATGTGTGTGTGTGTAGAGTTGAGCCCATGTGCTTTTAAAAGTATAGGGGCTCAACATGCTTGTGATTTTTTAGCCATTCGATCGCCTCAAAATTCGTGTAGCACTAGTAAAAGAGACTTAATGGGACACACCGTTAATAATACTGCACGAATCTGGAGCCGATCTGATTGTGAAAAGGTTACAAGTATAAATGCTCTTGTACTTTTAAAAACAAAGGAGCTCAACTATATATATATATATATATATATATATATATATATATATATATATATATATATATATATATATATATATATAGAGCTAGTCTCCTATACTATCTATAGTACCGGGGCTCCGGTACTATAGTCGCTTTTTCGATCTTAGGGTATTCAAATCAACGATCCACACCGTTGAAATTGATCTAGGGTATATGAAGTTCTTAGGAATAAAATTTTATAATTTTTCGACGTAGTTTACTTTATGATCAAACCGTTTCAAAATTGTCAAATTTCAATGGTTATTATGGCGACTTTGTAGTTTAACGGTGGAGAAGAATCTAAATTTATTCAAATTTTGATAGAAAATACTTTAAACTACATAGATGAAGGTCAACATCCTTGATCTTGAATTCGAAACTCCTATACTCAAATTTTAAGGATTATTCAATTTTCACCGTTCATTTTGACATGATTTATTTACTAAGTAAACGATATCGGAAAAAACTAAAATTTTATTCCTAAGAACTTCACATACCCTAGATCAGTTTCAACGGTGTGGATCGTTGATTTGAACACCCTAAGATCGAAAAAGCAACTATAGTACCGGAGCCCCGGTACTATAGATAGTATAGTAGCCTCATTCTATATATATATATATATATGAAACAAGCCTCATCTCCAAAGGCTCTAGTCCGGCGAATTCGAACTAAACAGAAGGAAATTCTATAAAATAAGAATTGTGGTAGGATTTGAAGCCGGAATCTCCTACTTCAATATCATCAGCTATTACTATTTATCTGTTCAACACTCACCCTAACATTTTAGACTCAATACTTTGACGTATTATTTTAAAAAAATTCACTGAAACTAGGAGGTTAGCGAAATTGAAACTCAGGACGCATTACTTTGATATCAGATGAAACAACTGACTACTCTAAAAACTTAAAACTACTAGATAATAATAATTTTAATATTTTATGTCAAACGAAAAAAAGCTTTGATATAAGATGAAACAACTAATTACTCTAAAAACTTAAAGCTACTAGATAGTAATAATTTTAATATTTTATGTTTAACAAAAAAAAAGTTGATATCAGATGAAACAGCTGATTACTCTAAACTTAAAGCTACCATATAATAATAATTTTAATATTTTATGTTTAACAAAAAAAAACTTTGACATCAGATGAAATAGCTGATTACTCTAAAAACTTAAAGCTACTAGATTATAATAATTTTAATATTTTATGTTTAACAAAAAAAAAATTTGATATAAGATGAAACAACTGATTACTCTAAAAACTTAAAGCTAAGGTGAAACAGCTGATTACTCTAAAAACTTAAAGCTACTAAATAATAATAATTTTAATATTTTATGTTGAACAAAAAAAAACTTTGATATCAGATGAAACAGCAGATTACTCTAAAAACTTAAAGCTACTAGATTATAATAATTTTAATATTTTATGTTTAACAAAAAAAAATTTGATATCAGATGAAACAACTGATTACTCTAAAAACTTAAAGCTAAGATGAAACAGCTGATTACTCTAAAAACTTAAAGCTACTAAGTAATAATAATTTTAATATTTTATGTTGAACAAAAAAAAAACTTTGACATCAGATGAAACAGCTAATTACTCTAAAAACTTAAAGCTACTAGATAATAATAATTTTAATATTTTAAAAAAACTTTGATATCAGATGAAACAACTGATTACTCTAAAAACTTAAAGCTAAGATGAAACAGCTGATTACTCTAAAAACATAAAGCTACTAAATAATAATAATTTTAATATTTTATGTTGAACAAAAAAAAACTTTGACATCAGATGAAACAGCTAATTACTCTAAAAACTTAAAGCTACTAGATAATAATAATTTTAATATTTTATGTTTAACAAAAAAAACTTTGATATCAGATGAAACAACTGATTACTCTAAAAACTTAAAGCTAAGATGAAACAGCTGATTACTCTAAAAACTTAAAGCTACTAAATAATAAAATTTTTAATATTTTATGTTGAACAAAAAAAAAACTTTAATATCAGATGAAACAGCTGATTACTCTAAAAACTTAAAGCTACTAGATTATAATAATTTTAATATTTTATGTTTAACAAAAAAAAACTTTGATATCAGATAAAACAGCTGATTACTCTAAAAACTTAAAGCTACTAGATAATAATAATTTTAATATTTTATGTTTAACAAAAAAAAACTTTGATATCAGATGAAACAACTGAATACTCTAAAAGTTAAGCTACTAGATAATAATAATTTTAATATTTTATGTTAAACAAAAAAAACTCTAATATGAGATGAAACAATCGATTACTCTAAAAACTTAAGCTATCCAATAATAATAATTTTAATATTTTATGTTTAACGAAAAAAAAATGAAAAAAAAAAGAGAGAAAGAGAAACATGAGTTGTGTTAATTAGAAACGACACCGGGTTGCGTTACGGGTCGTAAAAGAGACATATATATATATATATATATATATATATATATATATATATATAGTATATTATACGCGCATAAAGTTGTTTGTTGGGTGGGTGATTGAATTAATTTCTTCATTCATTCCCCTTCAAATTTCAGTGTAAATGTGGCGTGCATGCAAATGAAACAAGTGGGCTAACGGGCGCCGAATTTGTTGACCATTCTCACGACCCGTCACACTCAATATATAAGGAGAGAAATAAATAAATAAATATATACTATTAAGACTATTGAACTCTCAGTAACCATATATAAGGAGAGAAATAAATAAATAAATATATACTATTAAGACTATTGAACTCTCAGTAACCATATATAGATTCAATTTCTAGCGGCCCGATTATTTTGGACTGGGTATTTGATATTTAGGGCATGCTTAGTTCCTTAGAAAATAGTAAAAAATTATTTTTGAAAAAAAAAAAAAAATTGTGAATATTTTTTTTGTTTCTGTTGTTTGGTTCGACGGAAAAAAAATTAGTTTTTCATGTATGCGTGTTTGGATGGTAAGAAAAAAAATGAAAATATTTTTGTATTTCTATTTCACTTGTTTAGTTAGTTGAAAATTTTGATTTATAAACACTTTTTATAAAAGGAGGGTGAGATTACCGACCTTTTAATATTTAACATAATACTCACAAACTGTTTATAATATAAATAATAAATAAGTAAATAAAAATAGTTTGACATGACGGATAGGAGATGGAGATAATTATACCGTATATATATATATATATATATATATATATATATATATATATATATATATATATATATATATATATATATATATATATATATATATATATAGTTTGGGGAGATAGAGATGACGGTAGAAGATGGTTAAAATTACGGTTGGTAGTAAACGTATACCAATGTATGAGAAAAGAGAATTTCTTTTTCACTCCTCAAAATGTTCGTAAAAAAAAGTTATCGTTTTTCGAAAAAAAAATTAGAAAACGAAAAGAAAAATTTTCCGTGAAATATGAAAAATAATTTTTCAAAAAATTTACTTTTCCCGCAAACTAAACACACGGAAAAAACTTTTCCATCCTAAAACAAAATTTTTGGAGTGTTTTTCGAGGAACCAAACAGGCCCTTAATGTATGCATAAAATTTTTTGGGCCGAGTCAGATTCGAGACGGGCAAAATCAATGAAATCGGCCCGAAAACAGGATCGAGGTTCAGGTTTTGTTATGCATCACAACGAGTAATGTTTGGTTGTTATCTGCAGTTTCATAGACCTATGCAGTTAGTTTTGTTTTGATTGATCATTTGAATAACATAGTATCAGAACGTACGACACAATCCCCATTCAATACACATTATTATTCATATGATCTGTATTACGCACATGAAGGAAAGTGTTAAAACTATTTCTTATTCATTTAGTTCGAAGGCCATGTTTTATTTTGCCTATGTTTCAGGATCTGAGAGAGTAGCAGTGTTGGCAGGGTCGGATCATTTTCTCCGTACTCTGATTGAAAGTCACTTTCATTTTGATAAAAATGTATAGAACTTATCTGAACTATAAACTATTTTGATTCTGACCAACCTAATATTTCAAAATTTTGACTTTATTATCCAACCTTTTAATATGTTCGATTTAAGTTATTTGAAATTAAACTAATTACTTACGTTAATAAATTTATAATTACGTGTATTGTGTAAAACATACCAACTAAATTTTTTTAAAAAAAATTATTGTCCTTTATGTTTGCTACATTTTTATCAGTTTCAACTTGCAGGGAGCCAACCTTGGCCAGACAAAAATAGGAGGAAAAAAAAGAAAAACACCATCTTTCCAACAAGAATTTGATATAAATAAATTGCACCAAATTTGTATTCATTATAAATGTTTTCAAAGCGAAAAAGCACACCAAGAAGATGGATTGCATAACTGGAAAATATCAAAGACCGAAAAAAAATGGCAGCTTCTGGTATACAAGAGTTACATACAATTTTGTACAGTTTCCGTTATTCAGAAAATATATACACATGCTACAACAAAAAAAGGAAAAAGAAGATGTAAAATTAACCACTATCTCATCTTCTAAATTTTACAGCAAGATTAGTTCAGGCTAAAATTTATGTTACACATTGTATCTACCAGGTAGTCTTCTTGAGACAATCTTCTCGCCTTCTTAAGACGAACTGCGACAAAGACGGTTAAAAACATTAGCAGTATTTCGAATATGTCAATAGAACACAAATGCAATAGAGGAGCCTCCAAATTTTTACCTTTCCAACAAGGATTTTGTTGTCGAGCTGGGTTCTTCGATAATAATGTTGACGTTTTTATCGGCATGATTAATGAAATCCCAGCTCAGATCCTGTGATTTTCTTTACATTTTATGGTGCGTCGGACCTGCAGCAGTTCTCTCCGAGGTGGAGAAACTACTGTGTGTGGCTTGTTGGACCAAGTTCTAGGTATGAATAAAGATTAACACGTGTCGCGGCATTTAATTGGAGAAATAGAGAATATCTTTTCACTTTTGAGCGGCGATTTTCGATTTCTCTGCTTCTTTTTTAGCTTTTTTCTTCTCCATCTCTAGCTGTTTGAGGTTCTCTCCGTGGGCACGCTCGAACATTTTCATGAAGCTCAGTAGCGTAGAGATAACTGCATAAGTAATTCACCTGAATGTTAGTTTATAGTGAAAAACTAGAACTGACGATCTTTATGTCGTAAATGAGTATAGCAGGAAAGCTAGGGTTTGACAAAGAGGAAGCTGAAAAAGGATGTCAAATTCCAGTATGGAACAGTATGCAAGATTTCGACATATAAAAAGTGATCTTCTTAGAACATTTTTTCGCAAAATTTTGTGGCTAATTTGCAACTTGAAATCTATTCAAAAATATGTCCGCGATATGATTTAAATTTCAATAAAAGGCAAATCAATTTGCAAAGAATGGTAATCAATTTAAATATTACATCAAATTTCGGAAAAAAAGAGAGGAATCAATCTCATATTCTCCTGAAAGTATAAAGAACTAGATGTGTCATTTGACCACATGGATAATTTAAATTAGGATTTGACTGCAGTCACTGCACGGTAAACGTGAAATCGTTAGCAAGAGATTTAATAATAAAAGTTTGATCCTAGGCCATCAAAGAGATGACCACTGTGTTAATTATAATCTACGTAACTAAATTACCGAAAGTATAACAAAAATTATAGAATTTGCCAATGTCTCCTACAGCTTACTAATACATCAAACCTAAAAAAAATAAAAGTGCATGAAGAACTAGTATGGCAAAATGCATTATGGGCGCTTTTTATGTAGATCATCAAATCTACTGCATTAAAAACCATCTCAAACAAAAAAATACTAGAAATTTGAAACTCGTTAACAGAGCACCAATTCAACTAATTCTTCACTATTGTCGGTGCATAAGCATAAGACCACCTAATCAAATACCTTCTCATTCATATGTAATGTAATTGCTTTTAGATCATAATGAATGGCGTCAATCTCCAATTTAGATGGTCTAAAATTGAGTTTTTATTGATTATAGAAGTGCTAAATCTTTTGGAAAAAATTTTACATTGTGTAGAGTCCAACTCATTAGTTACTGTCTTGTTTGTTCGTAGTTGTGTCTGAAGGTAAGATTCTTGTCCATTCTTAAAAATGTCACAACTACAAGCATATTTAGTTATTTATTTATCCATTATTTGATATTAAGAAACCTCAAATGCCTCAGCCCATCAAAATACTGAAGAGCTGCTCAGAGGTTAAGCAAAATCATTCACATGTTTGGCCTTAGAAAACAACAAAGTGAGCTAAACTACAAAATCACCTAGAGAATTGGTAAAATTCCACAATTTATAAGAAGAATATATTGTAAAGTGAGTTTCGAATAAATCAGTTGGGTCTGACTAGTATCAGTGAAGCCGGTGTGGGTTGGTCAAGTGGTCCTGAATGACGTGCAATTTCTGATCTTAGCCGATAACTTGACATAACCTGCAATTTCTTAAAGCAAAAAAACCCCGCACATATGATTAACTGGAAAAGGAGTGATGTGATTCAACCTATCTAAATGTAACAAATGCTAACACTGTCCTGCATGACCATAATACAGAAATGCCCTATAAGTATGATTAAAATCCGTCCACGGTAGTCACTAAACCCAAACAACACAACAATACAACCAATATCTGCATAACAGAAAACAAATACAAAGAGAAAAAAAACATCAAGCCGATTCGTATAGGACTCAAGAAAACTTTTAATAACATGTTAATTCGAGCTAAAGAAACTACCTTGCTCAAATGGGCAACGTACAGGATCTTCTCCAAAATAAAGAGCCAGTGCATCTGCATTTCTACCCTATAAGAGTGATTGGAAGAGTATTAAGTACTAACCAATTGTTATTTGTTGAGCACGAAGAAGAAAAACAATGATACACACCACCGCAGAATATAGGGATGTTAAAGACCTCACTTCAGCTTCAGCAACAACAAGAAACCCCTTCAAAGTCTGGAATGAAAATAATTTTTTTTAGTATGAAAGGAAACTTCATGGGTGAAGAAAACTTTATTCAAGTAATACAACTATATGCATCCATCAAATATTAGTTTCAAGTAGCCCTCCTATCTATTACTGGTTTTTATTGCATGTTTAGGAGTGAAATGGTCGATAGACACTTAGTATTGAGCTCAATGAGTCATGTTTACACTATTAACAGTCAATGCTTCAGCAAAGAGATATTTCTCATTCAGTGCACTAAAGACAGATAATAAACATCAACCTATGTTGTTTGACAGCAATGATAAGTTGGGCAATTTTTCCCATCTTTCGTCCCTCTCGGAATTTTTCCTTCCAAAATTTTCCAACTTCCAAATGCGTGTGTGGAAGAGTTTCCTTTTCCATCTATGTATGTCCTTTTATTTGCTTTATGGCAAGGATTGTTGTGCTAGTGACATGGGGCTTGCTAGTGTGCTACTGTGCCATCACCATGGCACGGCATGTAGGCACACCTTCGTACACACCCCATTTTATATGTCGGCATGGTCAGCATGGGAAGCACGGGCTTATCGATGCGAGCAATACTAGCAGCCGACTGTGAAAAAATGTGCTGACTGGCATGACAATCCTTATATTATGGATAGTTTTAGAAATTTCCGAGATAGTATGTTATACCCAGAGAATATACTCCACAATTTATGTACCTGCATTTGACATGACTTTCCATTTTGGAATGCATAAATTATTAAAATGTTATGTAGCTTTAGTGTTTTGTTTATCTGACAATGTTTTTGTTTGAATAAACGCGGAGAAGATCTAATTCGTCGGATGCGAAAATACCCAACGAGAATCGAGAAAGAGAGAAGATAAAATAAAGCACATAATATTTACGTGGTTCGGCCACTAGCCTACATCTACGGGCGAAGACGTAGCGGAGATCTTCATTATAATCAAAGTGGTGTACAAAATATGCCTCTCTCACAAACCCTAGTCCCAAAAAATACACTCATACTCCCTCTCATCTGCCGCACCAAATTAATGGAATAAAAGGTATATTTATAATAGTGGTTAAATCCTAATACGACTAGAAATACAAATCCACTAAGACTAGGAATATCTTAATTAGATTAGGCATAATCTAAAGTTAACTTAATGGGACAACCAAAACAGAATAGGGTTAGAAAACCTTGCGGTTCTAGAATTCGAGACATATCTAACAATCTCCACCTTGGCTTGAATTCTCTGTCTTCTCCACCAAAACCCCAAAAGCTCTTGAAGTGCTACTGCACATGCGATCCAAGTTTACGAAGTACCTGAACTTGATCACCGAACTTAATGAGCAAATCCTCGGGGTTCTCTGAAGTGCCAATCTTCTCATCTCCAATAACGCCTTTTGCAACCTCTGTTGCATTAGAACGACAACTTGCGTAGAGCGAAACTGCTGGAGCGATCAAACTTCTCGATCTCAAATTTTGTCGACGCCTTAAACATCCAAACGAACAATCCGGCTCTGATACCAGTTTGTTTGAATAAACGCAGAGAAGATCTAATTCGTCGGATGCGAAAATACCCAACGAGAATCGAGAAAGAGAGAAGATAAAATAAAACACATAATATTTACGTGGTTCGGCCACTGGCCTACATCAACGGGCGAAGACGTAGCGGAGATCTTCATTATAATCAAAGTGGTGTACAAAATATGCCTCTCACAAACCCTAGTCCCAAAAAATACACCCATACTCCCTCTCATCTACCGCACCAAATTAATGGAATAAAAGGTATATTTATAATAGTGGCTAAATCCTAATACGACTAGGAATACAAATCCACTAAGACTAGGAATATCTTAATTAGATTAGGCATAATCTAAAGTTAACTTAATGGGACAACCAAAACAGAATAGGGTTAGAAAACCTTGCGGTTCTAGAATTCGAGACATATCTAACAATACCTGAGTTAAGAGGCCTACTTGGTGAACTAAGCGGGAATAGTCAGAAGCTTACAGTATTTTGCGACAGTCAGAGTGCTATTTATCTCACAAAGGATCAAATGTTTCATGAAAGAACAAAGCATATTGACATCAAGTATCATTTATTCGTGAAGTTCTTGCTCAAGGAGACATTGGAGTGAAAAAGATCAGCACTCTTGAGAATCCTGCTGACATGTTGACGAAGCCTCTTACTCCATTCAAGTTCAAGCATTGCTTGGACTTGATTAGTATTAATTGTTGACTGGACCGCCCTTAGGGGCTTGTGGAGAAGGTGGAGAGTTATGGTTTGCTGCTTCATTAAAGAAAATTTCTCGTCAAGGTGGAGATTTGTTAGATGTGCCTCGAAATTGGTAATCGACTTCAATTTTGGGATTCCGACTCGTCGACGGTTTCGCGGTGCGACCAAATTTGGAAATCAAGTTATGAAGGAAAATGAATGTCTGTGGTGGGTAGCGAAGGGCTCGGAGCCCCCCACGGTACGGATCGGATCCGAAACCCGTTAAGATTTTCTTTCTTCGTTTTTGCCTTAGGGGCGACAGTTTGACGATTGTACAACGAACATTGTATTCCCTTTTTCGATAGTGAAGCTCTCTCCTCCCTCGCCCGTGATTTTTCCCTGCAAAGGGTTTTCCACGTAAATCTGTATGTCATTCTTTTATTTCTGCTTGAGGTTTGTCTATTTCAAGTTCGCCATTTTTCGTTTCTGTTTGTGCGCTCGTCGTAACAGTTTTGCATCAAAATCCCGACATGTTCATCTATTTTCATAGTCTCTTTAAGGATGGAATGAATAGCTAGGAATCATTCTGATAATTTAATACCAAATAATTTATGCATTCCAAAATGGAAAGTCATGTCAAATGCAGGTACAACTAGAAGAAAACTAATCAGCATGCAGCTACAGGGCAAAGAAACAGCCACTATCACAAAGAGGCACTTGTAAGGAAAAGGCCCCCTTTGATGGTTAGGAATGTAGAGTGCGTGGAATCATTTAAATAATGCAAATCAGGAAGCGGAAAATTGTAAGGTAAAATCTATGGATAGGACATGTTATCCCAATATTGCAATCTAGTCCTTGAACTTTTCGCTAAAACACTTCAGTCACTGGATTTTGTCATGTATTGCAACTCCGTCCTTGGCTGTCACATATACGAACAGGCGGACATGTAAGCGTGCACACGCATACGCACATGTGTGCACGCATGCATGGGCGTGCCGGTGCGCGCGCGCACAAAAAGAAAAGAAATCTAGCTTCGAGTATCATGATCAGCACATGAGTTTTTCATGTAAATTAGCATTTTACCCCTCGTGCAGAATGATAGCCTTGTTTCAATAACATATTAAAAAAAGGTCACTTTACAGGAAAGGTGAACTTGATGGATTTTACTAGGCTAGCTATTAAAGCTAATAAGTGATAAGTCCAGGAGCTAAGATGCAAACTCAATATCCTACAAGGACTTGAACATGTTACTTATGTGCATAAGTACCTTACGGAATGTTTCAGATATAGGACCATCACTTTCCGAAGCTGTCAACTCTTGTTCAACTTTTTCTAACCCTTTTTGTATAGCTTGCATTTCTTCAGCCAAGTACTTCAATTGTATCTGTATCAAAAATTAGTTTTGCTCACCTAGTTAGATGCCAATAGGAAAATTAGAGCAGAACCAAAACCTTCAAGCAAAAATTGAAGCACCTTTGATGCAGCTTCTAAGTTAACAAGATCCTTTTGGAAGTCGAGAACATCTGGTAGTTTATCCGCAAGAACCTGCAGCTTATATAGGATTATAAGACAAGGTATCATGGAGAATGAAGCTCTATGTATCAAGAATAACTTCCTTGAATCAGAATAATAAAATCTTTTAGCTGAACTAGGGTAAGCCTAGAATTGGAGACAAGGGTTAATCAACAAGTAAATGCATCATAATTTCATGCCTCATTGCAATCAATAAAACAATACAAACAAAAATAGCCAGAGTTTCACAACTGACCTTTCATCTAACTTCCCTCCAACTAAAATAACAGCTTAAAACAACTTAAATTAAAATATAAGCACTTAGGAATGATAACAGTCCCCAGCTAGGATGATAGTGGTCCCCTAGGGTTGAGTGGGTAGTTGGTTGAATAGTATGATCTAACGGGTGGAAATGATCAAAGGGGCAGATCTAACGGCCGAAAACTTATGAGTACAAAGAGTCTTATACTCATAAGAGTATAGTAGCTGGACTCTGTTTAGCAGATCATTAGTCAAACATCCAGTAGCCGTAAGTGTGAATTCCCGATATCAGTTTATTAAATAAATCAAATATGTTTCAGTAGTCCAAGATATACTGCATCAGATATGATGGGCAAAAAATTTCAAATGTGCAGAAGCTAATATAATGCTTTTCCTGAGCTCTTCTTTTAAGCATCAAATAGCTTGCATATCAACATTTATAAATACAACAAAAGGTGTGCGTTGACCCATAGAACTATAGTGCTGAGGGTATATAGCACTATCAGGAGAATGTTTTGATGCAACAAGTCATGAAACTGGTTAGCTGATTTACTTAGCTTCCATATATTTATATCAGACATAATAAGGGACTTGCATCCATGTTTTCTACTTTCTTCTTTTTTTTTGTGGCAAATTCAAACCAATTAAGTTTTTTCTGCAACTTCAATCTAGTTTGACTTTTGGAATCAGAATACTTTCCACCAAATGACAATTTTGAAACACATCTTATGACATAATTTTGGGCCAAGTAGCTCATCCTCAATCTTTTCCAGTTCCATTAGCATCGCGATTTCCTCTCATGTGTCAATTATAACATTTCAATTCAAGGTTCACATCCGTGAAACACAGATATGCTAGCCTCACCAACATAATAGTAGAATTGCTCCTACAACTGCATGCAAAAGTTATCTAATATAAATGTGCGTACACAAATAAAAGCAAGCATGAATAAAACCATACTAAATTCATGCATAAGAGCGCAAAAGGACTAGAAGGCATGTGTCGTTAGAATTTTAATGAGGCTAGCCATGAGATGAAATTCATAGAGAAAAGAGCAATAAATTCCAAACAAAAGACATGGTACCTTGCACAAATAATGCATGAGAGTCATCTTATTGTTACGTGCACGTGTATCACTGAGTTTAAGAAGGCTGTCCAATCGAAAGCCAATAGCAGATCCTGCAAACATGAAGCATACTCAACTGCTAATTAGCTTGTTTAAATGCAAAGTGTACTCAATGGGCATCATAACAGAGTTATGCAAATCGCACTTCAATTCAATGGCGTCAAAATGTAAAACTTAAAATGTAAAGTCTATTTATCATCTCAATAGGTTTATCGCAAAAAAAAAAAGCATCGTTTGCCTCTAACTTCACTAGCTAATAAGATCACAGACAACCATTTAAATAATTCTTACAAATGAATCAGCAGTCAGAACTTCTAAGATCGGAAGGGAGCTACCAATTTAAGAATCAACACAAAGTTGCTAGAAAGAAAAATGCCTACTTACTTTTGTTTTTTCTGTCCTTGCGTTTCAAATGTGTACACAAATTATGGACAAGAAAATATATCTGAAATATGATAATAAAAATAAGAAGGCACCAGAGCTGAAACATTACTGTCTCCAGATGACTTAATGGGTTTAACCCGAAGGACAGGTACAAGAGACCATAACTAGATATATTAACTGTCAAAAAGTAATCAAAATTTTTGCTTCTTGTGTAAAAATATTAAATATCATACTAAATGTTTTAAACATGAGCAAAAGCCTAAAATGTACATTTCTTCAACAACCTAGGAATGTCAATACCAGACACCTAACCAATTGTTAGAAATATGAACAAGTTTCACACAAGCAAATCCAAAAGCTCCTGCGCACCAATGTAGCTCTCATAATTGAAATTTGTCATAAATCAATGTCTTGTGTTTGGAATTTGAAAGCAAAAATACCATTAATGTATTACACATTTATGTTAAAAGATGTATGCTGAAGAAAAGTATTATAGTTATTAAAAGACTATGCATTTACTGAATTGAAAAAGCCAACTTGCCCGTCTTCGGAAAGCAACGCAACGAAACTAGGATATCTTTATCAGCAGAATTACAACTTCGCAATTGTTTAAATGCTTTCTTTATATTGTTTTCGTACACCATGGTACATGGCATTCTTACTCACCCCTAGCTGTTCCCTGGTTTAAAGCGTTTCCCAGAGAGAGAATGGTCTGCATAATTCTTTTCAACTTCCCAGAGCTTCTGACCTGATGACATGAGGGGTGTAAAATTAAGTGATAAAATATAAGGGAATGGCGAAAGCACCGATGAATAGAAGATTGGACGTACCTCTTCTGATGCAGAATTAATGACATTCAAGCTATTTTTGAGTTCACCAACCTGAGAAGTTTATAAATTGACTTAATTTTAAGATAGAACAGGACAAACAACATGCAGAATACAGTAAAAGAGTGAATAAGTTATTTCTGACCTGAGATAGGAATTGAATCTTAAAGGATAAGACTCTCAATTTGGACTCCACCCTTGGTACTTTCATCAACTCTAAGAAGAACTAGTAGAAAAAGAAACAGAAGGGACATCATAAACTACTTCACACATTATCACTTTTTCTATATGTTATACATACAAAACTTATATCAGCGCATTAGCACTAGCAGAAAACAATAGGCAGGGGTATGATCTGAAAATGTTTTGTTGAGAAGATACAATGAAGCTTTGTTTACTTTCCAAACACTAACCGTACTTCCCATATTACTATTGGTCTACCCATAAAAACCAACAAATAAGTAAAGGTACTGAAGCCTGGAGGCAAACTGAGATTTCGACATCATAAATAGATGCGACTTAATTGGATATTTAAACAGTCATTGAGTGCAAGAAGGATTATAATCAGAGATCAGGAAAAATTGAGATATAGAGTGAGTTTGGAGTTCTGAAGTTTTCAGGAATAATCAAGTCCAATGAAATTTCTCTATGGCTAATTATTTGGGACAGCTTTGAGGGATGCTGAAGGCAAAATTGCCAGAGAAGTTAATAGATTCAGCTTTTATATGAGCTTAAAGTAGAACAAGAGAAGTCGAAACATTTGTTCTATCAATAGCAAATCTTTTCAGTGTTTGAAGCCCTAGTCAACAAAAGAAGCTTCTCTCTCTTTTTTTTCCTAGTAAATTAAAGGGCCTTTCACTTTCCAGGAAGAATATGTGAAGTCAAAATCAAAATCCAGGAACCAAGTAATTATGAGCGAGGGTGGAGAAACACACTAGTGCCTTTTTACTTTTTTTGGTGTGCCAAAGAACTCTGAAATACACGTTGTGGGAAGACATTTAAGATTTGCCAGATTATCCTTTTCTTGCTTTGTACTATTGTAATTAACCAATAAAACCAAAGTGGAGCGCATAAGAAAACAGAACAGACCTGCTCACACTTCCCCAAGTTTTCTTTATCACCATCATACCCCTGAAAAATCAACGGAAACCAGTCAAGCTAAAAAAGTCAAACAAGAAAGAGAAAATCTATCATTCTGTTGCCATGCAGCGTAGAAATGAAAAAAAAAAAAAAAAAAAAAGTGCATAATTTTAGAGATGAAACAGACCAACTCAATGTTCAAAAAGCTATACTAGGTCTAATGCAAAGAAGATTTACCTTGAGTAGATCCATTTCCTCCTTTGTTGGACAAAATTTAATAAGATTTTCTACTTGATCGGCATCCAAAATGGTATCATCAAGGGCGAGCAATGAAGTCTGCAGTGAAATTCAAGAGTACACAGATTAAAACAGTGACAACCGTGTACAAGAATAAGTTAATGAAAGTAAGGAAAGTTTTAGCTCAAACTTTAAGTTCTTTCCGACAGCTTATTCTCATAAAGGTATGTACATAATAATTAGTTACCAAAACTTATGTGTGGTCATCAAAATGAACTACATCTAAGTTACAGTAGCACAAAGAACGCAGAAAGAATAAGATTACATGTCAAAGTTGGTACCATCAAATCAGGCAGTGGCATCTTGACTTTCGTGAGCATTATTTCACAGTTATTAGCTCGCCTAAGATCAATCTGCACCAAAAAATTACACAAGAATTAGTGAAACTGGTTTTCATTAAGGAAACAATCTATATGTGGTTACCTTACAAATAAGTTCGAAAGAATTGGAACCAAGTTAAGGAAGAATTACCATCTCACTAATTAATGCCCACATGCAACATCAAAAATCATTCCAATAAAGCTTCTCCATATACAAAATAAAAGAGAGAGAGAGAGAGGGAGATACTTAAGCTTCTAGACAATCAATAACTTAAACCCACAATCTTTTTAGGATTGGAAATCCAACTTATATATTGTCCGCCTTAAGTGTGGAAGGATGTCCAGATTTTTTCATGCTATCTTTTTCCTTTTCTACGCAAAGCATAAAAGCCAATTGCAAACTCCCAATTTACTGTTCTGACCAGTAGGCCAACCAGAATCAGCTAGACGTTCGGCAAGGTTACCGAGCTTCATGTCTTAATTTGGCAGAAGCATCCTACGAAAACCCATGTCCACATGCATTCTTATGTTGGAGACACATCAGCCAATTTGGGGTGTGCATCAGACTGGGTTTTCAAATTTAGAGTTATCTAAGAGCCAGTCTCTGAAAATGGGCCTATTTTTTCCTCAAGGCAAATCAAAGTTCATGAAATGGAACAAACTATTATCGTGCTGAAAAATTAGAGCTAGAAATGGTAAAAAAGATAAACTGATAGAGTTAATATGGTTAATTTTAGTTAGATAAAATAGGAAAATATCTTGCACCTCATATTGTCACTTAAGACTACCATTATTTAGCTGTTGCATTTACCACATTAATTGAATTCAATTCTTGATCTGCCAAACAGGTGACAGCAGAGCATTCTAGTAAAAGATTCTCTTACATTTTCTTGTCCAATTATGGAAGCATTTGGTATGTCACGTGACCTTATCTTATTATCTTCGTCTTGACAAATCTGACATTCAAGTATGCATTTAGATCCAAGGCAAGTGCTCATGCCCATCAACATTCCATGAGACACTTGTGTGTTTCGTTTGGAGATTACAGGGTTAACATCAAGAGTCACATTCCCCTGAATATGATGCCCGAGAACCTGGTACTAGTAATACTTGAATGGTACGTGTTTTCACATGTAATTTCGTATTACTAATTGGACAAGCATGAATACAGCATTTGATTCACAATTCAAATTCCTACCATTACGTACATGAATTAATTAATCACTTTTTCAAAAAAGCCAGTAAACCACATGCCGCCACTAACATTCACGACCACTTTCACTGCTATCACTCATTGTGGTCAGACAGACACAATCGCTAGTAACATATTAGGCATTTGCATACAAACCCCTCATAACATATGTATCTAATGTTTATACCCAGTTTTTTATAAAGTGCCCCTATACCTTAAGATATTTGCGGGTATACCCTGAAAAGTTAAAACTTACTATATTGTTAGAAAAACCCTCAAAAGAAAGCCCTGAGCCTTGTTGCAGCATAGCAGTATTATTTAAGTATACTATTTAATATAGCTTCTATAAATTACCCTTCTTTTAGAATTTCTATAAAATGCTCATTTTTTTAAGCACTTGATTTTTGACTCTTCAAGAATCTTCTTGCTACTCATTTATAAATTCAGCTTTCTAATATCAGATTGCTATTGTAACTTCGGGCCTGTTTGGCCTAGCTTCTGGAAAAGTGATTTCTGCAAAAGTGATTTTGGTTTGTAGAATTGATTTTGGTGAAAAGCTGTAGAGCGTTTCGCTGAGTTTAGGTAAAAGTGATTTTTCTGAAGTGATTTTCTAAAGCTGTTTGGCATAATTTTTTGATGCTTGCATATATTAATATTTTTACTAAATTTTATTTTAAAATAATTTAAAATTTGAATTTAAATTAAAATTTTAAATTTGAATTAAAAGTATAATTTTTAAATTTCAAACTAGTACAAAAATTAATTTTGAAATTTCAAAATTTTAAATTTAAATTTTGAATTTTAAACTAATATTAAATTTTCCAATCTGAATTTAAATTTTGAATTTCAAATTTAAAATCTAAATTTCAAATTTCAAATTTAAGATTTGAAATTTGAAATTCAAATTTTAAAATTTAAAATTTAAATTTTAAATTTGAAATTTGAAATTTGAAATTTGAAATTTGAAATTTGAAATTTGAAATTTGAAATTTAAAATTTAAAATTTAAAATGTGAAATTTGAAATTTTAATTTTAAATTTTGAATTTTGAAATTTAAAAATTAAAATTAAAATCTAAATTTTAAAATTTAAAATTTGAATTTTTTAATTGAAAATTAAAACTTGTAATTTTAAATTTTAAATTTTCAAATTTTCAAATTTAAGTTTTAAAATCTGAAATGTCAAAATTTAAATTTTATCTTAAATTTAAATTTTAAAATTTTGAATTTTAAAATTTAAAATTTGAGATTTGAGACTAAATTTAAATTTTAAAATCTAAATTTTAAATTTTAAATTTGAAAAGTTGAGATTTAAAATTGAAATATGAATTTAAAATTTCAAAATTTCTTTGAATCTAAAATAAAAATAAAAATTTGAAGTTTGAGTCCAAAATCAGAATCAGTTTTGGAAAAGTAGCTTTTTTCTGCTTCTGATTCTGGAGCCTTCAAAATCAGTTTCTGATTCTGAAAAGCAGAATCAGATTTTCCAACTGTCGTTGTCAAACGCTCTACTGAGTTCAAAAGTGATTTTTGGGCTCAAAATCACTTCTAAGAAGCTAGGCCAAACACCCCCTTCTTCCAACGGCATAAAATATCTCTCTCGCATAATCACATTGCTTACATTTCACATTTCAAAAAGTATTTCTCTATCATTAAACCTATCTATTCTAAGACAACTATCTACTTTGTTTTCTTTCTTTCCTTTGGTTACGCACATGGCAAAACCATCAATTAAGCTGACTTCCTGGATAATATCAATAATGTTTTAAATCAACTATGATTTAATGCACTTAAAATTTATCTCTTAAAGCAAATTTCTCTACCTAAGAAATGTAATACATAAATAATGCAAATCATATCTTCTATCTCAGTCTTTTCTTGACTTCCAAGACCATCTTGTACTGCTTACTATAGTCACTTCCTTTCCTATGTGCACAGTCAAGTCACACGTCTACAGATGCCTTCTCACCTTCTAGTTGAGAACCACTTGCCAGCTGAATATAATGCATCTTAGATGAAATTGATCCAGCTGTCGGAAACAAGGCATCATAACTACAAACAATTTACTTCCCATTTGTTGATCATAAAATAGCTAATGCCACACCAGACATAAATTTGAAGCACCAAAACATGGCACTGTTCTCTGAAATGGCAGTTATAAGAAGAAAAATGTCACTTAAATCTGATGGGATAGTGATGAACCTAACAGCATAAAAATTGTAACTTGCTGTTTTTTTCCTCTTTTTTTAAAAAAAAACCTGCAATCCATTACTCAATTGCTGGTTCCAGAAAAAATGTTACTTAAATCTGATAGGATAATGATGAGACTACATATGAAAGTTGTAACTTGCTTAGATTTTTTTTCCCCCTTTTACCCCCTTAACCCATTGATCAATCGCTGGCTCTTCCATGTACCATAATATGATTACATCTATGAAATTTTGAACTAAAATTCCATAAAAGTAAAGATGATCTAGACAATGAAATATAGCAGTCGATAAAATTAACAAAGTTGAGAAGAAACAAGATCAAAAAGGCGAAAACAAATATTTAAACAACAGAAGGAGGTAGCCTAAAAGTATAAGGCGAAGCTTACCAGATGAACTTTATCTGATTTTCCCCCCAGTGAGGCACGTCGACTTGATTTTTCACCCGAATTAGGAGCATCTGAATTTGGCACCACTGCTGCGAAAAGACTCTCAAGTTCAGACATATCAATCTCCAGAGTCCTAGCATAGACACAAGCAAAAGGAATAAGATCCATACTCACTAATCAATTAAGAAAATGATGTAACAAGGATAGCTTGATACTTGGATACTTCATTGGATTTTTGTGTCTCAGCCCATAAACTCCCCTGCATTGCTCTTGTGACTTTAACCCAGTGCAACGGCTTCAGAGAAGCTTTTTTGGATGATGTTTGGAGAGAGTGCAAGCTCCTTGGACTTTTGGAATGTGCTAAGTTACGGTTTTTAATACCGAGTGAACTAAGGGGAGTTAAAGTACTAGGTGGAGGAGGCACAGGACCATTGCTTATTCTCGTATTCCCCGAAGTAGGCTGAGAAAGTTTTGAGGATTCCTTAGCAAGAATCGGAGGCGGCGGTGCAGGTGGAACTGGTGATGACTTCTGTGGAGTAAAACTTGATAATGGCGGTGGGGGAGGTGCTAAGGGTATAGATGCATTTGATGAAGACCCAGACCATGGAGGTGGGGGTGGTGGGGGAATTGTGCTTTTCGTACTAGCTGCCCTGTTTAAAGGCGAAGGACAAGGACAAGGAACTGATGAAGTACCGGGTAGCGGAGGTGGGGGAGGAATACTAGATGGTGGTGAAGGTCTAGATGCAAATAGAGATGGCGAAGAATGCCGAGGTGGTGGTGGAGGTGGTGGCGGCGGTGGCAGGGCAGGGGCATTTGTCATGTTTGCTACCTTCTTTATGGAAGAAGAAGAAAGATTAGCGGAACCTTGAGGCAAAGGAGGAGGTCGAGGGATACTAGATGGAGTTGAAGGTATAGATGCAATTAGAGAAGATTTAGCACGTGAAAATGCAGGTGGAGGAAGGGGGGGAGGAGGAGGCGGTGGAGGCTGGGGAGGAAATGCCTTTTTAATAGGTGGAGTAGAAGGAAGAGGAACTAATAAGGTGGCTGGTGGCAGTGGAGGAGGAGCAGGGATTTCGGAAAAATTCTTGTTTAAGATGTTGGTCGAAGGTTCTTGATTGGTTAGCTGTATAGAAGTTGTCGTATTAGATAGTGAAGAGTTTGAGGGGACCGCGAGGGAAGAAACAGGTTTTAGCTTTGCAAGTGGAAGTGGTGGAGGTGGAGGCGGCGGCAGTGGAGCGAACTTTGCAGCTGATGATGGTGATAAGGAAACAGTAGCAACAGGAAGAGGATGATTAGGAATAACTTTTGATATTCTGCATTTATCAGCTGTTGAAAAATGTGGTGGTGGCGGAGGTGGCGGCGGTGGAGATGGCGGTATGACTGCTGATATACCATTTTCATAAGGCTGGCCTAAACCAAAAGAAATATTTGAAAGTGAAGGCGGAGTCAAGGAAGCCACTTCTGAATTTCCAGATCTCGAGATTTCATTGGGTTTACCATTTCGCAATTTCTCCACAAGAATGCCGGGGCTTGTTTCAAATGAAATAGAATCAGTTCCTAATTTCTGTACGGCAGCCGCATTAGACTTCTCGGGCGACGGCGTTGTTATTTGCTGTAGTGCATGAAGTGCATCGTCCCCCTTCACACCTAGCCAATCTACATGGTTGAAGATCTCCTGGACTTTGGCAAATGCTTCTATGGGGAGTCCTTTCTCCTCACAAGAAAAATTCAACGTGACAAGTGATCGAGTTGTATCCATCTCCGAAAAAAGAATCTTCATATAAGAAATATTGCACGTCATGAGAGGGACAATGGAAAATACAAGGTTTAAAAGTAAATTTAGTCCCTAAAGTTCAATCCTCTTTTGCTTTCAAAATTCATATTCATCATCTCAAATTTCACAGTACAGTCTTCAAACCATATTCCCATAAGAAATAAGTCCTTCTAATAGTTTACCTTCTGAAAAAAGTGCCATGTCAATGCCGTCCTCAGAGTTTGCTTCATTAAAATTGAAATTCTTAACATGAAACTAAAGAGGGGGGTTAAATTTCAGGGGCTAAATTGTTAATTTTAGACTTTACAGGTGGAAATCAAAATTGGATTCATACTTTAAGGACTAAATTGTTAAATCAGAACTCATAAGAAGGAAACTGAACTGAGGTCAAACTTCAGAAATTAAATTTGTAATCAACCAAGGTAAAAGCAAGTTCAAAACACATACCTCAGCTCTAAATTCCTTAGAAAACCGGTCCTTTGCATCCCACAAAATGTCTATTTGATCACGATTCAGCATTAATATGTTCGATCTAATGAAAGCAGTATTAAACATGACACGAAACACCATTTCTTCCCCGTCTAGATCCCTATCCAGATGGATGCACTCAAGGACTACGTCTCCTTGAATATGGCAGTGCATGTCAATTTTAAGTAGTTCGCAATCAGCCTGAATTCCATGACAAGAAAACAGGGAAAAAGTTAAAAATAAAAAAGTTAGTTTTCTGCTGCATCTGATAGTTCAGATGCAAGCAAAGAAGTAGCTTTATTTTTTGCTTCTAATAAGTATTTTCTAGTATGAAACATGATAATACGGGATTAGTCTCGCGACAACTTGCACCTCAACATCTAGCCAACTGTATCAGTACGATGAAAAAATATATATTACAAATTATGAAAAGAGAGATCATCAAATGCTAGTGTTTGCAAAGGTGAAGTCCATTTAATGCTGCTTATATAAAAAATGAAAACAAACACATAACAAATAAATAATTACCTGTCTGTAAAGCTGGACAAATTTACTTTTCTTTGGAGTTGAGAAAAGAACTTTTGGAGTTTGATCAGTAGGCATAAGAGGATCCGGACCATAAATTCGGAAAATTGGCCTGCAACCACCTTCATCATCAAAGTTTGGGATCATCCTCAATATCACGCAATCCACAGTAAGCGCTCGATCATCAGGAGGCCATTCTGAGGCGACATTTCTCCTTGAGATGTATTGCAAGTACCTCAGCTGGGAAGGCATGGGAGTCAAAGCAGAAAGCAGTTCCAAGAGCTCAGTAGGAGCTTGCTTGTAAATCATCTCCAAGGTTTTCTGCTCACTACTATACTGCTTCAAGTACACAAGAAGAGCTGCTAACATGAAAGCCAGAACAGGCCAACCCCCTCGCTCAGAATGCATTAATAAAAAATTATGATGTCCTAAAGAGAGCCAGCTCTCACTCGACCTCAAGAAATGGTGGATCATCTCGACACGCAGTAAAGGGCAACCCTCGTAATGGCGGGGATAGTCCATCACAGTCATATTATACTCTGAAAGAATTCGGGCTATCTGGCTTTCTCTATCCCCATCACCAAAATTGAAGATCATGAACGAGGCGTCAGGAAAATGTTCGTGGAGCTGTGTTACAATGCCTCCCAAGTAGTCTTTGAACTCATCTTCTTCCAAGAAATCAGTGGAGAAGCAGCAATCGAACGCTATAGGTAAAAAGTTTATTATTAAGAGAAAGCTGGTTCCATTGGATCAACTTGAAAAGAATCAATAGTGATAGCAACAATACTGACCGTAAAAGAAGAAAAACCTGATCTTCTCAAAAGCATCTCCATTTAGCAATGACGATGATCTAATTATTCAGGGTATGTTCCCGAACAAACTTGGCTAAATAGACCTTATAGAATCTTCTTACTATGCAGAAGAGGAAAAAATTGAAAAGCACAAATTTCCTAACTAAAAGTTGTTTTTTCTCGAGAATGTACTTTAGAACAAGGGTTTAAGTGCCCAACGGCACGGGCCGTGCCCACTATGCTGCACCGTGCTGACAAAACATCTGCACGATACGACGCCCGTCCCGATGGCAAGGCCCAAAACCCTCATTTCTTTGAAATTAGCAAGTAGTTGCATCAACAAAGTGCACAAGATTTGATAAAGAGATATAATAAGCAATTAGAATATATTGATGCAAAAGAAAATAAATATTTCACACCATTGTGTGTCGGCGCACAGGTATATTTCTGAACGGCACATGTCAGCACGGCACAACACGCACCGTGTCATACCGCGCCGGCAAATGCTTGGCACGGCCCTGTGCCACAGCACTTAATCCTTGCTTAGAAGTAACGGCCTAGAATATAATGAAAAGCAACTCAATTATGATAAGCATGCAAAATACTTTTTTACTATTAAGTGTAGAGTAGAAATTATATTATTTTCCTTCACCCAGATTTCAAACAGCTCTATTTGGACTCTTTAGATAGTAATCTATAAGCAGGATCAATGAAAATTGTCCAAAATCTCAAAAAATGAAGAGCTACCACAAGCCTCAATTTGACTCATTAACTTGAGTAAACTCTACTTTTTCCGAAAGAAATCCAAACTAAAATTGATTGCCTAGGCACAATTAAAGATACTCTAACCATCCATCAGCGGCTTCTGATGGCGGATCACATCCTAAAGATCATCCAAACCATTCTCATGATTCAAATTAGACTTTCACCTAACAAATATTGGATGGCAGCATTACACAGCTTGCTCACTACGAACCCAAAGTGAACGTCCAACATTGAGAATATCAATAACAGGTAATAGAAAGAAAGTGTAATGTCGCATATCATCAAGAAGAAAGTAACACCACTCAAAATATATTCCTTGATTCTAAGTTGCTTCCACATCACTAATCATATTGGGTGCCATGGCGGGTCAAGAGTCGCCATGTCACCTCCAGTAAACTCAAATGTCATGGCATGCCGCCAAGACTCATAATAGAGTTGCCGCCAAATGCCGGAAATTTCGCCCCAGCTGCCCCGACAGGAGCTATTGCAACCGCTTAGTAGAACAATGCTATTAACTAAATTAGGCTGCATTAGACCTAATTTAGTTAATGCAGCAAAAGCCACTCTTTTCTTAGCAAATATAGACTTGATGATGTATTCTTAGGTTCCTATAAATCCTCTTACACTAATTAGTGCATAGCAAACATCAATCTTGAAACCCTAGTTTCTACATACTCTACCTCTCCTAACCTGCAAGGCTACAACCAACTCTACCATTCCTAACTCTATTTGCCCACTTTGTACTCTCAAAGAAAATGCAATTCCTAAAAATGGCCATTAACTCCCTTGTGCTAAAAATGGGCATTAATTCTCCACTCCCAAGTACTAATAGAGCTTAAAGAGACAAAAAGAAGCAAACTTTGGCAACAAATTAGCAAGCGAAAAGCAAAAGCACCACATTTCCATACACACCACCATTACAAACCCAAACAAAAAGCGCTTTTTCGTACCGTAGATGTTCTCCGAGATCTCCAGGAGCCCATCGGGCGGCTTCTTGTAGAACAGCTTCCGGAAGAGCGACATGCCCCAATCCCAACCAAACCCAGCTCACAAATTCGACGAGAAACAGCTACAAATCCTCGATTGAGAGCTAAATCCAGCGCCGACTCCTCAATCCAAGACGAATCAACACCGAAATTGGCTCGAAAATACGATGAAATCGCTCTTTCGGCGTCGAATTCGACGCCTATCTCCTCTCCTTTTTGGGGGAAAAATCGTTAATCAGAGCTTCGAATAATCCAAAACGTGAAGAGGTTGAGTGAAGGAAAAGAGGAACAATGGCGCACTATGTTTGACTAATTTATAGCTCGATATTTTGTTATCTTTTGCTTTTTTTTTTCTTTTTTTTTTTCCTTTTTTTTGGCTCTCTCTTCTCCCCTAATACGGCTCTTTCGTGCGGCTGGAGGAACAAAAGATTTTTTTTGCGTGCACCCGGTGCACCAAATTGCTTGTGCACCGCCAATTATATTCAAATATAAGGATGTTTTAGGATGCGCGAACATCTTGGTCCATATATCCTTTATATTACTCAAGAAGTATACAGTATTTGAAAGATGAGAAGTGTAATCAAATGTTTAGGATGTGTACCATATTTGATCTTTACGAGGGTGTCGTGCAGCTGGAGAAACAAAAGTTATTTTTGCGTGCACTTAGTGCACCACATTGCTTGTGTATCGTCAATTATAAATAGATATAAAGATGTTTTTGGATCCGCGAACATCTTGGTCCATATATCTTGTAAATTACTCAAGAAGCATACAGTATTTGAAAGACGAGAAGTGTAATAAGATGATTAGGGTGGATACCATATTCGATCTTTGAGAGAGTGTCGTGTGGCTCGAGAAACAAAAACTATTTTTGCGTGCACCCACCCGGTGCACCAAATTGTTTGTGCACCGTCAATTATATTGAGATAAAAGGTCGTCTTTGGATGCGTGAACATTTTGATCCATATATCCTCTCACTTACTCAAGAAGCATGCAGTTGATAAGTATAATCAAATGCTTAGGGCAGATAACATATTCGATTTTTCAGAGATGTTTATTCTCCGAAAATAATATGAAAAAATAGTTTTTTGGTTGAAAAAAGATACTTTTCATTCTATTGATTTCTAAGAAAAATATTTTTTTCTAGAATATTTTTTGTTGATTAGATTTTTTTTATTTGGAAAATAAAAATTATGGAAAAAAATATTTTTCATAAAAAAACAAACTTTCTGAAAACAGTTTTCACGATTTTTTCAGGAACCAAAAGTTATTTTTCAGAGTATAATAAATCACTTTGTTGGTAAAATATGCTATCTTATAAAATCTTTGATGCCAAAATATTTTGAGGAACAAAAATTAAATTTTTAGCTTCCAATCACACAAGAAAATCATCTTAGCGAATAAGTTATTATTAGATATATTGTTCTAACATCCAGAGAGGACCTAAGGGCATGTTTGGTTGCTCGAAAGTGGGTGAAGTTAAAAAAAGTCACTTTTGTAAAAGTGACTTTTACAAAAGTAACTTTTTAGTTCGATTGTCTGGATGTCTATAAAGTGAAAAATTATAATTATAATTTTATAATTTTGATTATTAAATTATATATAAAGAGGTGAAAATATAAATAAACGACTTATATTTGCAATTTAAATTTAACTTTATATATAGAATTCAAAATTTATATTTTAAAATTTAAATTTAAACTTAAATTTAAGTTGAATTTATAATTAAAATTTAAGACATAAATTCAATTTACAATTTGAATTTAAATTTTAAGTTATAACTTATAACTGAAATTAAATTTTAAAATAAAAGTTCAACACAGAAATTAGAACATTTATTCAAATTTGAATTCATAATTTGAATTTATAATTTGAATCATATATTAATTTACTCTTTGATCTTAAATTCTGAATTCAAATATGAATTCACAATTTAAATTAATATTTAAATTTAAATTAAAATTTGAGTTTAAATCACAATTCGAATTGAACATTTGAATTCATAATTCGAATTCAAATTCAATCTGAAACTCATTATTGAAATTAAATGTAAATAGCAAATTTTAAGTTTGAATTTGAACTTGAACTTGAAAATTTAAATTTTAAATTCAAATTTCAGTCAATAATTTGAATTTATAGTTGGAACAATTTGAATTCAAAGTTCAAATTGAAGTTCTTAGCTAAAAATAATTTGATTAAAATTTAAATTTTAAAATTTAAATTTAAATTTAAATTGTAGAATTCAAATTTAAATAAGAATAAAACTTTAAAATTTAAATTTAAATATAAAGTCATAAATTTGAATTTAAAATTTTATGTTGAATATTAATTTACAAATAAAATTCAGAATGTGATTATGATTTTAATTCAAATTTAAAGTGAAATTCAACTTTAAAAATAAACTCAAATATTAAAGTTAAGACCAAATATAACCTCTTAGCTAAGCTCTCCACTTTCGGTGACTTTCGAATTTTTTGAGCCGAAGTCAAAAAAGTGAGATTTAGTTATAACTCGCTTTATCATCCCACTTTCGTAAAGTGACTTTCATATTCACTTTCGCAAACCAAACAACCGATAAAGCGTCACTCCGCTAAATATAATCGAGAATATTTAAAGTATTTAGGAATCAAATTTTATATTTTTTTACAACACTTATCTAAGAATCAGTGGATTTAAAAAAATAATAGTTTTTATTGATCAGAACGAGTCGTTTGATGTTTATCGATTCTCTCGAGAAATTCAAACAAGTTGGATTTTTACTAGAAAATATTTTGAAATATTTCCATCAAAATTAATGCCGTGGATCTTAAATTGAATAATCTTATTCTTAAGTTTCTGAGATTATTTAATTTTCATCATTCACTTTATGGTCATTTTGGGACTTAATCGTTCGGCAAATGTAATGGAAAAAAATGTCAAACTTGGTTGCTAATTGTTTCGAATATCATAAATCATATTCAACAAAATGAATTATAAATTCGAATGCTCTATCGTCAAAAATAAGACCATAGCATCAACCTGCTTATTATTTATAGTAGTAGTATTTTCTGAGTTATAAAATGTCTTCAATTTAAAATTGATGATCTGATTAATGTGATCTAAGACATTCAAAATGCTTTTGCATTAAAACTCAACTTTTAAGCTTCTAACTTGTTATTTTGACATGAAAAGACGCACATTTTATAAAAATAAATTAATTATATAAATACAGTACAACTAGAGATGAATGTAATTATAGATATTCCTATTATATTTGCATTTTGCTTACTTCACCATATGTGGTTGACATTGATGCAACCGTGTCTTTTTTGCTTGATTGTTTGCAGTTGGAAGCTGCATTTACAAATTTTATTATTTTAAACATAATTTATTTTATGTAGGATATGAATGGAATAAGATTATTTTCTTGTATAAAATTACTCTCTCCAGTTGTCATACTTTTAGTTTGTTCGAGGTTTAGATCAAAATATAGCAAATAGAAAACATGCGCTCTAAAAAAATTAGTTGTAGCTTCAGCAAATGAATGTCTTGCAGAGCTTCCAAAACAAGATAGGTAGTCAAAAGCTTCAGCAAATGAATCAGATTCAAATAGTACTAGTGAGTTTTAGCATTGAAATTGTAAGAATAAGCTAGTTTAATATGAACAAACATGGAGGTAACTGTTGGCTTAAATGGGCCAGCATCCTGTTCTGTGGCGGGAGGTCATGTTGGGCCGAGTCATGTTCGAAATGGCGTGAGGCTGGGTGGGCCGAGTCATGTTCGAAGTGGCGTGAGGCTGGTGGGGCCGAGTCACAATCGAGACCCGTGGGCGCTGTATCTGTACGCTTTAAGTGAATTGGTTGCGTATTTCTAACAGCTCGAGCTTTTTGGATTAATGGTTAGCGCCAACGATCCGACAGTAACGACAGATCAGGATGGCAAAGACGAAGACAGAGAGGGAGAGGAATGGCAGAAAAA
Organism: Puya raimondii; assembly: GCA_016920855.1. Taxonomy (NCBI): domain Eukaryota; kingdom Viridiplantae; phylum Streptophyta; class Magnoliopsida; order Poales; family Bromeliaceae; genus Puya; species Puya raimondii. The sequence continues at coordinate 40,506,737 of JABWPP010000050.1, forward strand.
GCGGGCATGCCAAAAACCTTAAATAGAATCAATCCGCACTACTAAGCGGAAAGACACTACGAAAAAAAAATCACATTTAATGAAAAACAGAATAACGGGTCTCATAGTCCGCGGGATGCGGCGAACACTCGAAATCTCTAGGGGTTCTCAATTCATAAATTTATAAGTACCAATACCACATTATTGTTGGTCAATGTGATTTTAGAAGCCACTTAATAGTCAATACTAAGTGGGCCTTACATATTTCAAAATCAAAATTGATCTAAGTAACAAATATGATAATGACCTTTGGAATTTATAAGCTAACAAAATGCTAGAAAACCAGCATTATAAGAAGGATATTGTTATTTCATTTGAGAAAGAAAAAAAAACATTATTTGAAAAGGAAATAGAGGATGTACATGCTGTAAAACACTTCTAATAAATTACAGGTAAAAATGTATAGGACTTATCTGGACTATAGACCATTTTGAATTCACTACAAAATCATTCAAAATTTTGATTTTACTATCTAATTATTTAATTCGAGTCAATTAATGATACTTTGACTTTAAAATTTAAATTAATTATTTAATTTAATAAATTTGTAAATACGAGAATTGCATGAAATATATATACTAACTAAATATGTAAATATAAACAACAAATTCAAATTTTGAGGTCAAAAAATTATTGTTGACTGACTCAAATAAAACACATTAAAAGGTTGGATAGAAAAATAAAAAAATTAAAATATTGGATAGCCAATTCAAAATAATCCGTAATTCAGATAAGCTATATATGTTTTTACATCTGAAAAATGCTTTGTATACTCACTAGCTTTATAACTTCTCTTACTTATGCTTTACTAAGGAGATTTAGGAAAGAGATAACAAAAAAGATAGGGATAATTGCCTATATACCCATCAAAACTTCGAAAATATTTTATTTATCCCTACTTTTTTTTTCTTTCCAATATACCCCTCATATGTTCCTCCGTTATTCAAAAATATCCTTACAGTTACCACCCGTTAAATTAACGTGGGTTAAACGTGAATTAAATATCTACCAGAGTTAAAAAAATAAAAAATACCTCTTTTGCCCTTAACTTAAGAGCAAATAAGAAATATTGGTAATGGTAGAAGGGTATATTTGAAAAGACCAAAAATCAAAATATTTCTTATGCCCCTAACTTAAGGCCAAATAAGAAAAGTCGGTGATGGTAGAAGGGTATATTTAAAAGGGCAAAATAGTAATTTCACAGAGATAATAGCTTTTGCTAACAGTTCATTAACAGAATTTAACTCTAGGGGTATATTTGAAATAGGTTGCAACGTAAAAAAATTATTTTCAATATTAGCCTTCTAAGAGGAGTAAATTAGAAAGTCGGAAACTTTCCTGGGTACATAAGTAATTGCCCCAAAAAGATAAAATATAATAGACAGGAATATATGCTTGTACCATAACATATATTGTAATAGATAGGACGCAGGACTTAGCTCGATATTATATTAGCTACAATATCAATCTAATAAAAATCGACCCAAAACATTTCTATTACATATTATAATTATCGATTTATCCATAAATAAACCACATTTTTGAATCAAAGTAGAGGTGTTTGCAGTATATAAAAAAAAAAAGGAGAAGTTTTATTGATTAAAAGTAACGAAATTACAAAGGTAGGGGACTCGAGCGTTTTGGTCTGGATTCGCTGTTATGACTTCGACTTTCTATAAACACACTACATTCGGCCGCTCGAACTGGTCCAAACTTGGAGACTAGATTTGAATGATCTCTCAGTTGAAAATGAGGAACTTTGAAATCCTGAGATCTCAGTCAAAATCTACAGATAGGCCAAAATATTCACTACTTCTACTACTGTCAAATAAGCTCCTACTTTCTGCTGAAAATAAAAAAGACAAATCACCTCATAGGATGCAGTCCGAATCAAAATCAAGCTTTCTCGGTAAATTCGAATCTCATCTAAAAACTGAATCGCAATAATTTTGGACGAATCCTATCTGATAACTGAATCCGGGTAATTTTATCCATATTCTAAAACTTTTGGGATGCTTATCATCTACTAAACAGCATGCGTCCATGGAGTTTTTGCCTCAGCAAAAAGGCAAGCATCCCAATTGACATGTCGGTTGTTGGATTATTAGTGATATGAAATGTCACTCTCTTTCCTTTTATTAATATTTTGTCTCTTCCTAATGAGTTGTTGTTAAGCATTCGATTCAACGGGAGGTTTCATGTGAGATTGCGCGCACGTTGGGTGCACCAGAACACCTCATACTTTTCATTTATGTATACTCATACTTTTCATTTAAGTCGATGTATGTATTGATCCGAGATGGGGGAGTACATGATTTTCTTTCGTTTAAAGTTTAGGAGCTGAAAATACCATCTAAAGTTAGAATTTTTATTTGGTTAGCACTTAAGAAACGCCTACCTACGATTGACAACTTACTCAAAAGAGGCTGGTTCGGGAATCAACAGTGCGTGCTGTGCGGCAGCGATGTAGAGACTGTTGATCATTTGCTTGTTGTATGCGTTATCAGCAGATTTTTTATGTACAACATCCTAGAAGGTAGGCACATCCCGAGGCCTGGGATGGAGGTTAGGAATGTCTGGGAGCTTCTGGCTGGGGACCGCCGCCAAGGGGCAACAGCGAGGGATCTAACCAGGGTCGCAATCTGTTGGTAGATGATCTGGCGGGAAAGAAATAACATAATTTTTAGGAACCAATTACTTGACCCTTTTTTGACTATTAGACGAATCCGGGACGTGAGCAGGAAATAGGATGAGTTTTGCAGCTCTTAGTGATTTCGTTTTGAATGAGGAGTATAATTTTCAATTTTTCTACATTTTTTTCTTCTTTGTTTTTATTTGCTTTTTTTGTTTTGGTTGCCTTCAATGTTTTCCGAGGCCGCGTTGCCTCAATCCATGTAGCTAAATTCATCTGCTAAATGAATGAAGCGGATAGCGTGCTATCTTTTTCTCAAAAAATGTATACTCAAAAGGTACCTCAAAATAATATATATACTAGTATAGAAATCCGTGCAATGCGGCGGATAAAAATTTTGTAGTAAAATTTTTTAGATTAAATAAACAAATATAGAACGTAAACGAAAAACAAAAGAAATTATAGGAGAAGAAAATTGTTACATAGATATCGAACCTTTTCGCACCCTTATTTAGGGCATTCTCTGCTGACACCGACGATTTCGTGAGGTACCACAGCGCCTTCGACCCCTTCTCGGCAGCTCCATATTCTAGCCGATACTTCTCGTCCTCGGGAGCCATTAGAGAAGGGGGGAGCATCTCCTTCGCATAACTATACTATACAAATTTAAGTACAAATATTACACACCTTTTCATGGATGGTAGGCCAAGAGCCACTAAAAAAAAAAGAAAGTAAATGCGAGTAAATGCAACGGAATGCGAAGAGCCATTTGAAAAAAATAGAATAAATGTAATTTTTTAGAGAAGAGAAGAAACGACTCAGGACCCCACCTCCCACCTCCCTCACGCTACCCGCTTCGTTTTATTTCGTTTAGAAATAAACTTAGCTAGAAATGTGAATCAACTAGGATTCGAACTCGGGACCTTCGGTACCAACCACCAAGCCCTTTGCCACTTGCACTAGGGACGGTCTGTATCCACGTAGGATTTAGACATGAGAATTCATGTATAGGTATAAATATATAAGGAGGAATGAAGCTAGGAATATAAACTATCTACTTTTTAGCGGTTCGAAGATTAAAAAGTTGATAATAAGCGCTATCTATTGTCAAATTAGATATTCAGATTACTCCTGAGATAATCTTGAATTTCTAAGACATACCAGATTAGCCCTTTTAGGATGTATCTGTTATAGATGCTATAAACATACCAAATAAGTCCCACAATTTTGAATTCTATCCCACATTTCCAACAAAATAAAGTGAACCAAATGCCTCTAAAAAGAATTCTAAATCTACTCTCCTACACAATGGTAAAGAAACAGAAACAGAAGCTTCGTATCAAAATTTTTGCTTTTAGATCTCAAAGTCTTGATAACTCTTTCTGCTGCAGCACGTAATTCGATACTTTTCAACTTGCAATCTACTTAACAGAAATCGTCGCAGCAAAAGCAGAAACAGAAGTTAAGCCAGACTAGCGGTGAAAATGGATCGAATATTATTCGAAAATATTCGTATTCGTATTCGATAATATCCGGATCCGAATAGAAAATATCCGGATCCGGTCGGATACGGATACGGATATGATTTTAGAGAGTTAAATTTTTACGGATATCCGAAAAAAATGGATACGGATACGGATATCCGAATTTTTAGTACTATTATTTTTATATTCTTTATATTTTTGGATCTGCCCGCCCTCGGCCCAATTTCGTTTGCCCGACCCGCCCAAATCCCTTTCCTCCAGAGTCGATCGCTCGATTTCTCTTTAACGAATAAAACCTAATCCCCAAAATTCTATCTTTATTTCTCTCTCTCCTGCATTTGCTCTTTTACCCTATTCATCTCTTCGCTCTCTCACTCTATTTTCAAACCGATCGCGACGCGAGATCCGTCATCCGTGAAGAGGAGGACGAGAAATTTGGTGACTATTCTGATGGCATTTTAAATTTGATGAATTTGGTGACTATTTAAATAGCTCTTTTTTGATAAATCTCTCATGTCTATCCTCTAATTCAGTACAAATCAAGGTACGAAAGGATTATTAATATATGTTGTGGGAAAATAAGGTGATTTTTATGTTATTCGTTTATTTTATAACGAGTTATATATTAAAATTGCATATTTTATATGAGAATTAGAAATAAAGTGAGAAAATAAGATAGAAAAATAAAGTAATTTTTTGTGTTTCTCGTTTATTGTATATGTGCATATTAATTATCCGAATACATATCCGATCCATATTCGAATCCGAAAAATATTCGACCATATCCGAATCCATTTTTAGCGGATATGGTAATTAAAATTTAGCATCCGATACATATCCGTATCCGAATCCGTATTCGAAAAAAAAATATGGACGCGGATATGATTTCATCAAATATCCGACCATATCCGATCCGTTTTCACCCTAGGCCAGACGGACCAAGATCTAAAAGCTTAAAAGTACGGGGCCTCTTGATATGCCCATCTCTAGACATTTCTTACTAGTACTTTTTCGAGCCCAATAAGCCCAATGGGCTTATCTGTCAAAAAAAAAAAAATTTATTAATGGATTTGCCGTATTTTAATGTTGTTGATGGATATATTTGCAATTTTGTTCATGTTTCTCCAAGATTAACCAAGTTTATATGAACCTTTCATGGCTCATGAATTCACTAAAACTCAAAATAAAATAAAGAAAAGAAAAGAAAAAAGGGAGCTTAATTGAAGTGCAACTTGAATTTGCTATCTCTGCATTTTCTTTGCAGCAAAAGCAGTTGCTAAGACATCTATTTCATGCATACCAAATTTTGGAGCTTGCGCGAATATTACATAGTTTTAAAGGCTAAATTTCAAATTTGGTCCTCAAATTATAATACAGATGATATTTTGGATATTTAGATTATCAAACTTTAATTCGCTGTAATCTTTGGTGCGAACATTTTATATTATTGACATCAAGTTGCACCGTCCAATCTAAATTGACTACAGGATGATGTATCAATAAAGGGGCAATGTTGTGCCTGTAACATGTTAACCCTTGTCACGTTATCAATCACAATACTGCCATATTATTACCATATCAACGAATCGTCATCATTTATTAACTTAAATTGAAGTATTGAACTTGATTGTAATAATTCATAAAGTTCGAAACAGAAATTATAATAAATTAAAGTTTAAAATGTCACATGTCTAGGCTTAAATTTGCTTTCTCTCTATTATGTACGCAGCAAAAGTAGTTGCCATGTATCTATTTCGTGCATTCCAAATTATTATTTATTATCTGGTGTGAATAGTACATACTTTTGAAGGCTAAATTCCAGTTGTGGTCCACAAATTAAAAGACAGGTGATGTTTAATTAGGTCCTCGATTTTAATTTACTGTAATTTTTGGGCTTAAAATTTTATATTATTGCCATCAAGTTGCACAGTCCAATTTAAATTGACTGGATGATGACGTTACAATAAAGTGACAATAAAAAAAAAAATTAATCACTATCACGTCATCAACTACAATACTGTCATGTCACTTTCATATCAGCAATACATTCTTATTTATCAAATTTGATTATAATAATTAAGAATATTTGAGCCCAAAATTATGATAAATTAGAGTTTGAAGGACTACGGTGTCACGTGCCTCGTATTTTTTAAAGGAGCTTCTTCATTTTCAGTGGAATCGTAGAAAATTATGTCTTAACCAACTCGTTACGATAAATTGAACATAATATAATAATTGAACAAACAAGATATATTTTATTGTACTTTTTCGCTGTATGTAACCTATTATGTGTGCAATCCCATTTGGAAACATAGCCCTACAAATTAATTAAATCAACACATTAATGGGCTACAATGAGCCCCACTCCTTCATTCACATGAGCTTTGAAGCTACGAAACTGAAATTTACTTCACAATAACTCCACCTATTCTTTGTAGACAGTGTGATGGTTACAACCAACCAAAGAAAAATCACTCCTCAAACAACACAAATCATGAGACTATGATCTAGAATCTTATTAGTATCTTCTTTTAAATATAAATTCTACATGATCGATATGCTGGTCGATTGAATTCTCAATTCTTAAACTGCTGGGTAGTTTACAGTAAAACTTGAAGCCTAACGATACCTAAACTCGGGCCTCCTCTGATACTAAGTTAAATTATTTGTTCTCCAAAAGTTTAATCTGTTAGAGAACGTTGTTTCTAATTTTTAAATGAAATAAGAAGAATATAATCAGCACCAAATAAGGCCTTGGGTGTTACATTTCATTTTCTCCTTTTTCCCAATCACCCAAAATCTTATGCTTGTGTCTAAAGTTTGTGAATGCATGTGATGAAGTAGAAGCAACACTTAATATGGTGGGTATGAATGGTGCCAAAAACTAAATAACAACAACACAACAACAACAACAACAACAACAACACAGGATTTATAGAAATAATGCTACATTTGAATTTTCCACAGTTTTCCCCAAGTACACTCTAAATATTAGGTTAGACACATCAATAAAGAACCAAATTTTGTTCACACTTTGTAGGTTCCTTCCTAAACTTCAGGTTCACACTATTGTGCTTGCTGTGGGTTCAACAACCCTAAAGTGAAAAAGGGCTTCACTCTCAAGTCCTTGCTTTTGCAGCTGCAGTTGCTAGCTCATGTGCAAGTATCATTATTTTACGGGCTCGTTCTGCACCAGTAAATGGATTGTATAGGATAAGACGAGAGATCGATGTCGGAAGAGGAATTAATAATTTTGAGGCATCGCGACACTGATCAAATTATCCTGTCGACTGAAAAGTCGAGATCGAACAGAACTGGATTCGAAAAATGTTGTTGTACCATGTTTCTCTTCCACAGTATTGCTCTCTCGTATTACTCTATCCGATTCAATCAATCAATGGAGCCAAAAGGGAAACTAAATACAATCTTATATTGCAGTACTCTTTGTACTAAAGTTTGTCCAAAAAAAGATTGTTTGCAGAGAGAGCACAAGGCAGAAGCAGGAAGAGTGGTTTGTGTGGGTTTGGTTATCCTGCTTTTATTTTACAGCAAAAGCTGACAATTTTATTAAAAGAAGAAGGAGCTGCTGCAGACAGAGGTCAGAGAGAGACACCAACTTCTGGTTAAGAAGCTTTAGTCGAGGAACATGTGCCATACTGTATATGCATTCAGTGCAAAATAGCACCTTATTAGTGTTTGGTTTTAAAGGTTAAGCATAATAGAATTGAAGAAGAATAAATGAAACATAACTAACAGCAGTTAGTTTCAAGAGGTGCAATTTCGAATAGTAGCAAGGTTAAATTTTAATCACATTACTCAAATCAGAATGATTATATTAACTACTTGTGTCATGAACCATTCTTTCTTTCTTTCTTTTCCTCCTCGTATTAACACTTGTAGTAACAACAACAACAACAACAACAACAACAACAAATAGATGATCAGAGAGAACCAAAAGATTGAAAAGAATTACAATCGAATTCTAGATGATGATCGGCGCGGGCGGGGTCTCCCAAACGTCGAACACGTTCTCCTCGTTGTGCAGCGCGAAGAGGCGGTCGCCGCCGATCGAGAAGTCGCAGATGGGGCCGCCGTAGCTGCGGCGGAGCGTGGACGTGAGCACGAATTCCGGGCCGCAGAACACGGAGATGCTGTCGTTCATGGACGAGAAGAGCTGCCCGTTGTGCATGGCGAGCTTCGGGTAGCAGCTCTCCTCCGCGGAGGCCGCCACCTTGCGGTTCGTGAGCTTGCTGCGGGAGCTCCACCGCACTGCGGCGGCGGCGGAGGCGGTGCTGCTGCGGAGGTCGATGAAGCCGAGGTCGTCGTACTGGTTGACGACGCAGACGGAGCGGTTGTCGTCGGTGGCGATGGCGTGGAGGACGCGCTTGTCGTCGAGGGGATTGGGATTGGGATTGGAATTGGCGGCGGCGGCGGCGTCGGACCAGGACCAGACGACGTGGCGGGAGCGGAAGTCGAGGAGGCCGATGAAGCAGTCGTCGGTGCGGGGGAAGAGGGAGGCGACCATGAGGCAGCGGAGGGACGGCAGCCACTGGAGCTTGTCGGCGTCGCCGAGGGGGCAGCCGGCGGGCTGGTAGAAGAAGTCGGACTGCCGGCCGGCGGCGGCGTCCCAGACGCCGACGCCGTACTCGTTGAAGCGGCCCTTGCAGCTGGCGAAGACGGTGTCGGCGTCGGCGTCGGCGTCGAGGGCGAGGGCGCCGGCGGTGAAGGACTTGGGGAGGCTGCGGTGGGAGACGGGGAAGCGGTGGAGGAGGGAGGAGTTGTGGGCGTCGAAGAGGGCGAGGCCGGAGAAGGGGGAGGAGGAGGAGGGCGGGCAGAGGCGCTCGCGGGCGGAGAGGAGGAGGCGGCGGGGGGAGAGGAAGGCGGCGTCGTTGAGGGGCTGGTGGTCGAGGGAGAGCGGGGGGTGGGGGTGGAGGGCCCAGTCGTACACGTGGGCGAGCACGCCGTGGGCCACGCAGCAGCCGCCGTCGGGGGAGGCGCGCACGGCGGTGCCGTCGCCGGGGGCGCGCCCGGGGACGGAGCGGGAGAGGTGGAGGCGGCTGCCGTCGAGCGGGCGGCCCCAGCGCGCGGCGCGCACGCGGTCCAGCAGGCCGTAGAAGAGCGCCTCGCGGAGGAGGAGCCGCTCGGGCACGTGCGCCGGCGCGTGCAGCTCCCCCGTGCGGAGCAGGTCCAGGAGCGCCCCGAAGCACGCCGGGTTGCGGTCGATGAAGTACTCCGGGATCGCACCCTCCTCCGCCGCCCCCGCCCCCGCCCCATCGGCGCCGGAGACGGAGGAGGAGGGGAGGTTCCAGGAGTCGTCGAGGAGGGCGCCGAGCATGGAGTCGCGGCCGGCGTTGGCCAGCGTGGTGGTCGTCGTCTCGAAGATCACGCCGCCCACGTTGAAGCGGACGCGGTCCCTGCTCCTCGCCATTAACGCTTCCACCCCCCCCCCCCTCCCCAACACCCAAAAAAAAAAAAAAAAAAAAAATCTCCAAATCCAAAATCCTCACATGCCAGAGGATTAAGAACAGAGAATTGACCACAGATTCGATCCAAAATCCAAAATTTGAACTTTTGGGGGCTCGTAATGCAGGATTGCTTGACGAAAACTATAGATTGCTCGGATCAAAATTAGGAGAAATTGGGAACAGGGCGAGAACAGGGGGGACGAATCGAGAGGGAAAAATTTAGGAAAGGTGAGATTTTGGGACGTGGGGAATGGGGAGGGGGTGATTTTGTACGTGGGTTTCGGATTTCAAGGGATTTAATGGCGGAATTTGGGAGAATTGTTAGCAAGTGGGTTGGATCTCGCGAGCACGACGATTTCCTTTTCTTTCTTTTTTTTCTTTTTTCTTTTTTCTTTTTTTTCTTTCTACGTTCTTTCGTCTCCTCCTCAATAAAAGGCCTTCTTCGTCTTCTATGTTTAAAATAATGCTTTCCAAATATGTTAATCCTGGTGAGTTAACTTTTAACCTAAAAAGGAAAGGTTAATTACATATGTGCCCCTAGAGGCTAATTTCGCAAGGAGTGCTATACTACCTCTGCAACCATTTTAGAATTGTAATCTCACAACTTGATTCATAGAAAAAATCTAATCACTTTTTTTAAAAAAAAATAGCTAAATTACAGAAATCTTTTTTCACCCTTGCCCTTGCCCTTGCCCTTGCCTACCTCTCCACCGCCTCACCCTCGCCCTTGCCCACCCCGATCTCCTCCCTATAGTCGTCGAAATGGAGGGGCGGCGAGAGTGCTGGAAGAGCAGGGGAGCAGGTGGAGAAAACGGAGTCGGAGCTGAGATCGAGAGAGACGCAAAGGATAGAGGAGGAGAGGCTGCGGATGAGCAAAATTGGAGAGGAGACAAAAAGGATGAAGGACAATTTAGTCATTTTATCATCAGAGTTAACACCATATCTCCTTTGAATATTTTTTTTTTTAAAGAGGCAAAGTATAGATTTTTAAATGACAAGCGAGGAATATAAAAAATTAAATTTTAACAGAATTTTTTTTTGTAATTTAGTCAATTTTTTTACTAAAAACTAAAGGGCTAGTAAACCTTTTGATCCTTGTTTGGAAGTTGTAATGATTACAACCTTTACTGTCGTTTCTTTTTCAATAGCGCCCCTCCAAAATTCTGGTACATCATAATTTCCTCTAAAATTTTATAAGTATCTTTACAAATATATTAATCTCTCATCAATGCATCTGCTATCAAAGTTAGTACTTTTTTTTTCCATGGATTATCTCCATATTGTGATTTTATCCTTATACTTTTGTTGCTAATATTTTTATCCCCTAAAAAAAATCTAAATTTTCTCACAAAATAATCATTTTACTGTATACGATTCCCTATTTCAGTATATTTCAAACATGATTAAGTATTATTTTACTATCAATATTTTTTTTTAATAGTCAGGAATTATATTGCTACATATATATGTGAAAGTTAAGGACTAAGATATTTAAATTATAAGCGTAAGGTCCCAAGTTATAATACCTGAATAGTAGGAATCATTTTACATTTTACCTTTATTTTTTTTACCAGAATTATTCTAGTTAAGTTAAAAAATTTATTGAACTTAAATTGCTATATTTACTATTACTCATTAGCTTTTTAAATTTTATCTACTACAAAATAATTAAAATTATTAAATTTGATGGATTATAAATGGAATTGATAAAATCTAATTTAATTGACAAAAAATATTCAATTCCAAAAACAAAAACAAAAAAAAGAAGATGCTAGTAAACTAGTTTCATTTAGTGTGGCCATTTCATAATGACCTATAACTGAGGGGATCTACCTACTTATTTATTTTTCCTTCCTAATTTTCAAAAATCTATATTTTGCCTCCTTAAAATTTCAGAAATATTTTCAGTCGGGTACGGCGTTAATAGAGAGGGCAGCCCTTACTTCTTTTATAAAATAAAATAAAAAATCAATATATTTCTGTCATTTTGAAGAAATATTTTTGGTATAAATTATAAGAAATTGACGGAATACTAATAGAATCCTGACGGAGGGGGACTAGATACAACAAGTTGAAATGTTGAGGGGTAAAATATAAATTTTTAAAAATTAGGAAGAAAAAAAATAAAAAATATTCATAATTTTTTTTTATAATTTAGCCTTAATTTTTTTAGGAATAATTTCAAATACTATTCCTGTAGTTTCATGCTTTCTCACTTAGTACCATGTGGTTTGGTTATTCTCTTTTTGTTATTTTTTCTTAATTTTTCGTTAAATTAATGAGAAAGTTAAAACTACAGGATAGTAAAGTGAATATTCGATAAACCATAATAAGTGAGATATTTGAAGTTTTTTCTGTATAATTTAACAAAAAAATTAACGAAAAAATAACAAAAAAAGAGAATAACCAAACCACAGGGTACTAAAGTTATACGTTTTAAACCACAGGGCACTAAAGTAAGAAAACACGAAACTACAGGATGATATTTGAAGTTATCCTAATTTTTTATACAGAAAATAATTGATAGTTGAGACACGGAATAAAGTGCGCGGGGTTTTTATAATTAAGCCTTAATAAAATTTACAGTGGCAAAAACAAAAGTGGCCTTTTTGTTTCTCTTGCCCCCATATCCCCAGTCCACAGCCCAAACTGTGGGGTCTCTGTTTCTTTGGTTTTGATCCATCTTCTTATCAAATACATTTTTGACTTAATTATACTGAGTACGTCTCCTATACTTTCAAAAGTACGGAGGCCTTCGTACTTATAAGTTGTATTCGATAATAGGACATCTGATTCGACGATCGGCTCCGTTAGACATAATCTATCAAATTTCATAATTTTTCGACATTATTTACGAAGTAATCAAAAGGTCTAAAAAATGACTATTTTAACGGTCGATGCAGCACGCTTTTAAGTTCAACGGTGTAGAACAATCTAAATTACATGAAACTTTAATAGAAAATTCTACTTAATATCAATAACAAGATCAATACTTCTGATTTGAAATTTGAGTCTTTTATCACTATTTTTTATGAAATTTTTATTTTCAGCTGTTCATTTTGAGGCTACTCTTTCACTAGACAAATGAAGTCAAAAAATTGTGAAATTTGGTTTCTAGATAGTTTCAATAGTTTAGATCATCTCTAACGGAACCGATCGCCGAATCGGATGTCCCATCATCAAAAATAATTTACAAGCACGGAGGCCTCCGTACTTTCGAAAGCATAGAAGCCTAACTCTAATTATACTATACTATACTGTTCTTTATAGATTTTCCCATTTTTTACATTGAATTAATTTTTTAAAAAAAATATACCACTAAGTTATCCTTTTTTTTTTCTTTCAAATCCTAAACTATTAGTAATAAATATATAATTTTAAATAAAATCTATTTAAAAATACTGATTGAAAGTGGGAGAGCATATATTCAACTCATTTTGACAAAAAAAAATAAAATATGTAAAACCAAAAAAAAGAGTTGAAATAACTTAATAAAAATTTCCAATGAGTCTATCATGAAAATTTGTTTTTTATTTTTTTTTATCATTTGACTGTTTCTTCTTAATAAAGTTGCTAGATTTTGTCTAAAATAACAGATTTATCAATGGTAACGTAGATGTTGGCGAGAAAAAAACAAGATAGCGAAAGAAAAGTAAATTTAAAATACAATATAGAGACTGATGAATCATAGTAATACTATGGTTTTCTTTGGAAAAAAATAATAATAATACAATGTGAAAAATGAAGAAACCTATAATAAAATACTGTGCAGTAGAGTGTAATTAAGCCTACATTTTTTGAAGCTAAAGTTGAGAAATCACTTGGAGTTTTATTATATTTTGATTAACTTTTTCTTGAGCGGGAAAAGTGATTCCTAATCCAACCGAAAGGTGAGTCTCATCCCCTAATTTAGCAATTTCCAGAGAATTGCAATCATAAAAGATGTGCGGCTGATTAAATTTCCAGGTGTTTCATCTTCTTTTCCTTTTTTTTGCCTTTTTAGGCCTTTTTTTGAACTTTTTAGAACTTTTTTTTATTACCTTAGATTAAATATAAAATACGAAAATATTATTTTTGACGGCTTAAAGTTTTAAAGATAAACAGTTGTTTGGCATTCTTTTATATTTGCATCTAAGAATGGGATTTCGACTACTGAGTTTGAGTTCCGCCACATTGTTAGTTTTTATATAGGGATAACTTCAAATATCATCCATGTGGTTTCGTACTTTTTCACTTTAGTGCCATGTGGTTTAAAACGTATCACTTTAGTACTCTGTAGTTTGGTTATTCTCTTTTTGTTATCTTTTCGTTAATTTTTTCGTTAAATTAATGAGAAAGTTAAAGCTACAGGATAGTAAAGTGAATATTCGATAAACCATAGGTGAGATATTTGAAATTTTTCTGTATAATTTAACGAAAAAATTAACGAAAAGATAACAAAAAAAAAAGAATAACGAAACCACAGGGTACTAAAATGATACGTTTTAAACCACAGGGCACTAAAGTGAGAAAGCACGAAACCACAGGGGTGGTATTTGAAGTTATCCCTAGTTTTTATATATAAACGGTTGTTTTATATTAGAAAAAACTTCAAATACCATCCATGTGGTTTCGTACTTTCTCACTTTAGTGCCATATGGTTTAAAGTGTATCACTTTAGTACCCTGTGGTTTCGTTTTTCTCTTTTTCTTATTCCTTTCATTAATTTTTTCGTTAAATTATATAGAAAAAACTTCAGATAACCCACATCTGGTTTATCGAATATTAATTTTAGTACCTTGTAGTTTTAACTTTCTTACTGATTTAACGAAAAAATTAACAAAAGAAATAAGAAAAAGAGAAAAACGAAATCACAGGGTACTAAAGTGATACACTTTAAACCACATGATACTAAAGTAAAAAAGTGCGAAATCACAGGGGTGGTATTTAAAGTTTTTCCTTTATATTATTTAGCACTATACTAACTTTTTTATTTTTAAATTTTGATGATTTTCAAAAGATATTTGACAAATGAGTAGTGTTATATATACACGACTGTATCCACTTATACACCCTATAATGTTGTACTAACGTGCTAATATAAAAATTTTAATTGGATGACTAATATAATTCATGATAAAAATAATTTAATTTGTTTAAAAATAATTTAATTTGTTAATAAAAAAGCCTTAAACAGTTCAAATATTAATTAAGTAAAATTTTGTAAGTGAGCATAAACTTTTTTTAAAATTTTGCAAAATTAGCTATAAAATGTTCATAATTTTCAATCTTAGATTTCTTAGAATTTAATTATTTGGCTCATTATGTGACAGCATTTTTTTCAGGAATTATATTTCAGAAGTTGAATTCCTGAAATGCAACCATACCAGGCCTATTTTTTATTACAAGAGAAAAAAAAAAAGGCTAAATTATAGAAAATCCCAATATAAATATCTTTTTTTTTACTTTTCCTCTATAACTTTCAAAAATCTACATTTTACCCCTTCAACATTTCAAGTTGTTGTATTTAGTCCCCCTCTATCAGAGTTCCATCACTATTCTGTCCATTTCTTATAATTTATATCGAATATACCCTTCAAAATGATAAAAATATATTAAAAAATTATATATATATTTTTTTTATAGAAGAAGTGAGGATAATTTGGTTATTTTTTTCTCTCCATTAATACCGTACCTCCTGACTTTTTTTTGAAATTTTAAGAAAGCAAAATGTAGGTTTTTGAAAGTCAAAAAGGGGGTGAAAAGTGGGTATTTATATATGAGTTTTCTGCATTTTAGCACAAAAAAAAATTAAAAAATTATAGATTTTTACATATTTATATATTTAGATACTGTAAATCACATTCGATTGTTCAATATCTTTTTTAAAATATCTAAAATGGATAAGAGTGTGATATGTTAAGAATGAGTTGTTTACGGAAGATGAGAAATTGAAACACCCAAAATGCCACTTCTATTCTTAGAGATTTGACAAAAAAAACTGTTAAAAAGTAATAAGACATAAAAAAAAAATTATGTCAATGTAAAATTTGCAGTGTTTGATTAAACTAAAAGTGATTATTCAGAGGATAATAAGTAAATCATTTATTGACTAATTCGATGATGATGAATATTTATTTATATTGATCAAAATATTGGACTGAATGGATTTAGGAGGGTCCACAAAAAAAATCTAAGAAAGGTCCAAACCAACCAAATATTTTAGTAGTCGGAGGTGAAGTTGTTTTTAGCTGTATATGTCCATTTCCGTTGTTTGATTTGCCCTAAATTATAATTTTATGTAACTCTATTTTACCAAAACATAACGTCGTAAGTGGCTTCACTCTTGATGTCGACGAAGTCTATTATGGAAGAAAAAGATTAAAAAATAAAAAAATTACTGCTATATCTTTGTTTCGCCTTCTCTTATGTACTAATACGAAAAACAACTAAAAAAATGGGTTGATCATAATTCTAAAGTCATTTACTTTTTATCAAACAAACATCGATGACAAATTTATTATATTCTGAATTTTAGCTCAACTGAAAGTTATTTTCAACTGGAAAATCAGTTAGGCAAAACAAACTAACTCTTGGCGAACTTAAGATAAGGATGGCATGAACATAGATGCCATATTAAAGGTGATTTGATAAAATCTAGAAACTTAAAGTGATAGTTAGAGATAATCCTTGTACATTATAAACAAATTATAATTCTTGTTGCTAGAAAATTATTCTTAAAACTAGTAATGTTATATAGGATAAAAAGGTTAATTTAAGTATTTCAATTTATTGCTCTAAAAATAAAGGGTTCAAATTTACCTAAATTATAGTACAAATTATTAAGTCCTAGAGTAGTGTTTGGTTGAAACATATAGAGTGGAGACAGTATATGGGTCATATTTTCACCATCCTTTCAAACATGAAACCATAGTTAGTTAATTCGGATTCGGCAAAAATTCGGTACGGATATAATACGATAAAATTCGTCTCCTAATTTTAAATTCGTTGAAAAATTCGGCTTAAAAAACGAATTCAATAATTATTATACAATATGGCATATAAACAATCAAATAAGAAATAGATTAAAATAGCCCATAATTAATTAAAAAATATATAAATACTTTTTTTTAGGGCGAATGAACAAAAAACTCATATTTAAATATAAAATATAAAATAATCTATATTTAAACATAAAAATTATAAGTTTTTTATTCAAATTTTTAATAATTCGGGAATAATTCGCGAATAATTCGGCTGGCTCCAAAAATTCGCGAATAATTTCGTATTTTTGCAAAAAAAATCGTAAACGGACCGTTTAATTCGGATTTTCAATAATTCGCGAATTATTCGCGAATTAACTAACTATGCATGAAACACGTTGATCCTCAAACTATGAAGTATTTTTAAGGGTAAATTACACTTTTGGTCCTCAAACTATGAAGCACCTAACATATTGGTCCTCAAATTTTAATACGGTATAATTTTTCGTTCGAACTTTCTGAATTGTTACAATTAAGTCCCACAACCCAATTTAGTTGGCTACATATTGATAAATTGATGATGTAAAAGTAATATGAAAGTATTGTGATTGATAATGCGAAAATAATTAAGATCTTTTTATATTAACAATTTGTTATATATTTAGCTAACTAAATTGGGTTATAGGACTTGATTACAATAATTTAAAAAGTTCGAGCCAGAAATTACAACAAATTAAAGTTTGAGGACCAAAATGTCACACAACTCATAGTTTGAAGACTAAAAGTATAATTTATTCTATTTTTTTTACTAGAGTTATGCTACTCATACGCCCCATCTAGGGTCCCCCATCCAATGGGTGGGGATGCTTCATTTATCACATAAATGGGTGGGAGTGTTGTTAGAAAATTGCGTACGGTAAAAACGCAGCGTAACAAAATCAAACAAATTTGATTTTTAAAAATTTTCGAGATCCAATCTCTAAACCACGCAATTAGGATCCCTCATGTTATTCAAGATTAAAACAAGATAGGAAGATCTAATCTTCACCTTTGCGCGGGTTGTTCTTCACCGCAATTCGATGATCGTGGAATTAGGTTCTCTTGAAGCCGCACACGCGTCCGGCCTCTATAGGTATCCACACGAGGTTGACGATCCAATCGATGTCCTCACCGGAGTGATAGCTCCCTTGCAAATAACGTCTTTCTTGCTGGAGGAAGAAGAGAGAAATTGAGAGAGATGACGGCTAGAATTTTCTAAAAACTCCCATATCTTATATAGAGGGATATAATCCTCTTTTAATAATATAATAATCATTAAGGATAAGAATAAATCTAGATTTAAATTTATCCTTTCCTTAATTGGTTAGATCAATCAAATCCTAATTTGATTCGACTTAAACTTTATCCTAATTTGATCATATCAAATTAATAATGCAATATTTGCACATAAGCCCTCTCATAAATTACTAACTATTAGTAAGTTCTCTTTTGTAATATTTACACTTTAATACCACTAATTTATAATAATTACAAATTAGTCCAATTATCAACATATTGACAATTAAGTCCTCCGACGATTCAAAAATCGCAATCTAGCTATCCGATTAGTCACAACCTCTTATGTGTGTGACCCCATAGGTTCTATTCTATCTGGTAGTGAGATATATTCTGATCACTATCAACAATATCACTGAAACTCCTTTCAGTGGATCGGAACAATTCCAACGCAGCCCAATGAGAATTATCGATCATCCAAATAATTCTCACGAAGTGTAATTTGCACTAAATAGGATGTGTAAGCAGCATTTATCTTTTTACTATCCCTGTAACAGAAATTTTTAAACCAAACATTGCCTAAGAAGACTCGAACAAAAGTAAGTGTTATACTGCGGAAAAACGATATTGATTTGCAGAGTTGAGTTAGAATACTTTTGGAAGTACCAAGCTCATAAGATTTCCACATTGTCTGTAGTGATGGATATTCAAAACAACAATTGACATCTTAACTCATTATCAGACAATCACTTATTCACAAACCTCGTGTGGGGCTAACCATTGATGAAGGATTCCTCGAAAAGTTAAGGATTAGTAATCCTTTTGAGAAATCGAATGGATTCGTCTTATACATACACGAGGAAGGTAATCAAAAAAGAAAGAAGATGAGTTCTTCTTTCTTTTATCACTTAGGAGCCGTACGAAATGAAAGTCTCGTGCACGGTTTTGAATGAGAGAAAGAAGTGAGGAATCCTCTTTTCGACTCTGACTCTAGCTCCCACTCTAGTCATTGCTTTTCTTTCTGTTACTTCGAAAGTAGCTGCTCTTTTACCTTGGAAAATCATACAGTTACCTCATGGGGAGTTAGCTGCATGTGAATTTCTTATGAATCAAAATTTATAATTTTTAGCGTTATTTTCTATTATTTAAGTGGTTTTAAAATTAATAATTTTCTACGGTATATATAAGGTGTATTTGAGACTACTTTATCTCTAAGCAAATAATATAAAAAAAATCATAAAATTTGTTACTAGAAAATTTATATACTGTATATCATGTTTAATAGCGTAGATCATCGATTTCGAATGACCCATTATCAGTGACGACAAGGAAATATCGAGGCCTTGATACTTCTAAAACTATTACCGCTCAATTCTTAATCACCACATCTATTTTTGATAATGGCACATTGAATTTATTCAAACCTAATAAATAAATAATGATCGAATCTAATTCACCCACCATGTCAAAATCTCACATGTTAATACCATTGCGCATCTAAGCCTACCATTATAGATCATGTTAAGATGTCTAATACGGGGCACAGATCCAATATAATCACACAAAACCCGCATAAATCGCAACTAATATGTGGTATAAATACAATCCACAAATTAGACATAACTAGCATATGACACAAATAATATTATGTGCAAAATGTCAGAAATTAGCTCTGGGGAAATTGGGAGATCATGTACATGTATCGAGGCTTCTATAACTTTTAAAGCTAAATTCTTAATCACCATATCTAAATTTGATAAGGGCACATAAAAATTTACTAAATTAGCTCAAATTAAATCATTAAATAATGATCGAATTCAATTCATCTCTCATATCAAAATCTCACATGTTAATACCATTGTCCATGCCTATATTATAAATGATGGATCATGTGAAGGCATTTGGGTACAAAGTACAAACTACTTTACGACTACCACTCGGTTATTAGATAGATCAAAAGTTAAGAGATGTAAATCAGACTCTGATACAATGTTAAACGGGCTAAAGTCCAAAACCGTAAACTTTTTAGATGGCGAAACCATTTATATATTATACGCAGATTAAAGTTTCATTTTACACGCAATATAGGACTATTGTATTTAACTGATCAAACCCTTCAAATTAAGAAGAATTGGTCCACACACCATGTGGTTTATGGTTTCACTGCTATTTAACCTAACTTTTATTACTACTATGAATGTTAACCCCACCACTATTGCTTGTTCCACGGATTCGTGTACGCCACTCTGTGCCTATACTTTATACATTAAAAAAAAAGAAAAAAAAAGAAAAAGAAAGAAACCAAGTCCAAGCACTCCAACTATCTTTTTTTTTCTTTCCTTTTTAGTTTTACTTTTGGATAATGATTAAAAATATATATATGTTTCTATTTTTTATGCAATAAAGAAATTGGTGGTCCCTGAGGGTGTGTTTGGTTCCACGTAAAACAGTGAAAAAAAAATTCGGTGAAAAAAAAAATTTCGGAAGAAAATAAATTTTACGCTCTCTAGTATTTGGTTTGTAGAAAAAAAATAATTTTCCGTTACGGTTATTTGGTTGAAAGAAAAAAAAAATTATAAAAAAAAATTAGTATATATATTTTCTCTTATTGTATATATTATATATTATTGATATATAATAATTATCATATTACATATATTGGTATTATAGTTTATATTTATAAATAAAATATATTTAAAATATATTATACATTAATTATGTAATATAATATATAATAGTATATATTTAATACTATAAAATAAATTATTATATATTTATATAAATAATATTTATTTATATATAAAATATTACATAATAATATATTTAAAAAATAAAATTATATATATATATATATTTAAACGGTTCCACCGTGGACTCTCTCTCACGCGGTCCACGAGGTGAGGATGACCTCGTGGACCGCGTGCTCAAAAGGCTCCTGAGCTGCGTTTCCGCCCGCGGTTCAGAGAATCTGTACAAAAAAGTTTTAATTTTTTTTTTTACAGACAACCAAACATCGGAAAAAAAAATTCAACAGAAAAAAAATTTCAGAGTTGTTTTACAGGGAACCAAACACACCCTAAGAAAGTAGACACACATACACTCTTTTCTTTAGAATTGATTGGTTGCCTAGACCTGATTTGCCAACTCAGCTATGGACCTCTTAGAGATTCTCTCTGTTTCGTCTTTATTTTCAATCTCCACCGCTCAACAAATAACAATCATTTTTAGAATAAAAATTAATATTTTTGCAAAATTATTTTTAGAATAAAAATTAATATTTTTGCAAAATTACGAGGATTCCCAGCGGCAAGGCATGAGATGAAGCTGTGTGAATAATAGACGAAAATTTCTAAACCTTATTAAAAGAAGGGAGTTTTAGACAGACTCTAATATATACCATGATATCAAGAAGATCAATTCCATAGGCAGCAAAATTATTATATAATTTTATTTTAAAGTAATGGGATCCAAAAGAAAACATAAGATGGAAGAATAGACCAAGTCTAGACAATAATTTCTCCTCTCTCTCTCTCTCTCTCCATTAATTTAATTAAAAAAAGGAAAATCCATAGATTGCTGCTTGATTGACTCTTTGAAGGGAGCATCACTTGTATTCTTAATAGAGTTGAAGTCAAGGAAGTTGCTTGGTGACTTTTGGGATGTTAATAAGAGTTCTCTTTCATGTTGTCCATATATAGATTGGTCAATCATTGGTATTTTTAAATACACACACACACACACACACACACACACACATATATATATATATATATATATATATATATATATATATATATATATATATATATATATATATATATATATATATATATAGCTATGCTATACTATCAGTAGCACGGAGATCTCCGTGCTACCAGGTTGTTTTCAATGATGCAACTTCCAAATCAAAACGACTGGCTCCGTTAGACTTGATCTACACTATTGAAAGTATTTGAAAACTAAATTTTATATTTTTTCAACATTATTTGGCTAGTGATCAAAAGATCTCAAAATTGACAATTTTAATGGCCAATGTGATGCGTTTGTAAATTTAACGGTATAAAATAATCGAAATCTAATAAAATTTTTGTAGAAAATTCTCTTAACTATTTAGAGTAAGATCAATATCTCTGATATTAAATTCAAGTCTTTTATTATCATTGTTTATAAAAATTTTATTTTCAGCCGTTCATTTTTAGACTACTAGTTTAATAAGTAAATGATATCGAAAAATTATAAAATTTAGTTTCCAAATACTTTCAATAGTATAGATCAAGTCTAACAGAACTGATCATCGATTTGGAAGCCGCATCATCAAAACAACGAAGTTGCACGCAAGCCTCCGTGCTACCGATAGTATAGCAGCTGAACTTCATATATATATATAACCCTAATGGGGACCGCTATCATCCTAACCGTATAATTCTTGATCCAAGGGCTAAAAAAATCGGAAGCACCAACTCCCTTATGCTTCCGATAGCATAGTAGCTCTACACTATATATATATATATATATATATATATATATATATATATATATATATATATATATATATATATATATATATATATATATATATATATATATAGAGAGAGAGAGAGAGAGAGAGAGAGAGAGAGAGAGAGAGTACGCTGCTATACTCTTATAAGTATAGATCCCTTTGGACTCATAAATTTTCGGCTGTTAGATCTACTCCTTTGACCATTTCCATCCGTTAGATCATATTATTCAACCAACCACTCACTCAACCCTAGGGGACCGCTATCATCCTAACTAGGGAACAATACCATCCTAGCCGCACATCTATTCATCCAACGGTCGAAAACTTATGAGTACAAAGGGGTCTATATCAGGCCCCGTTTGGTTCGGGGGTTAAAGCGGGGATAACGAAGTTATCCCCGCTATTCCGCCAAACGAAACGAAGTTTGGCCGGGATATTTTATCCCGGTCAAACTTCGTTATTCTCGGTTATTCCGGAATAGCTGGGATAAACTATTCCATCGTTTTGACGGAATAGCGCTATTCCAAGCTTAATTCTAAATTTAATTAAGATTATAAATTTATTTAAACATAAATTATATAAACATAATATATTTAATTAATAATAAAAGAATAAAATATCCAAGCTAGATTTATAATAAATATTATTTAATTAATAATTTATATATTAATTTATTTACTAATTAACTAGATAATTAATTAACTATTTAATTTATTACTTTAATAAATGTTAATTAATTTTTTGAGTAACTAATTCATTATTTTAATTAATTTACTATTTAAATAATTAATTATATTGTTTAATTAATTAATATTTTGAGTAATTTAATTATTTTCTTAATTAATCATCTGACTATTATTAACTAATTTATTTATTAATTTATTATTTTATTAAATTATTTGTAATTAATTAAATTATTAATTACCAATTTATTTATTTATTAATATTAAGGGTTTTTAGCAATATTCATTATTATTTAGTAGATTAAATAAGTTAAATTATTACTTAATTAATATTTCGTCTTAATTAATTAGATAAAATATTATTGTTTAAAATTATAATTATTCTTATCCTCGCAATTTCAATCAAAGTCCAAACACTATTTTCCTTATTCCCGAGAAAAATCTACTTTTCATCCAAACGCAAAATTGATTTAATCCCCGCTTATACCTCAATTTATACATATTCCTGAAATAGTCACTTTTTGCTTATCCCCGAACCAAACGATACCTAAGAGTATAATAGCCCTACTATATATAACTAGGCTACTATACTATTAATAGCATCAAGTCATTGGTGCTATTAGATTTTTGACCCTTAGATGAAGGGATGTATGGTTAGGATGATAGTGGTCCCCTAGCCTCCGTTTGGTTCGGGGTTAAAGGGGGGGTTAAGGAGGTTAACCCCCCCCCTTTAACCCCAAACAAGAAAAAGTGGGGGTGGGGATAACCCCATTAGGTTAACCCCACCCCCACCTAGAATTGGGGTGGGATTAAAGTTAATCCCACCCCAATTTAATTTTTAATATAAATTTAAAATTTTAATTTAAAATTTAAAATTTTTAAAATTTATAATTTGTAATCTTAAAATTAATATTTTAAATTTTAAATTTTAAATTTTAAATTTTAAATTATTATTTTAAATTATTTAATTTTAAATTTAACATTTTATATTTGAAATTTCAAAATTTATAATTTGTAATCTTAGAATATATATTTATATTTTTAAATTTTAAATTTTAAATATTAAATTTTAAATTTTAAATTTTAAATTGTTATTTTTAATAATTTAAATTTTAAATTTTAAATTTTATATTTAAAATTTTATATTTGAATTTTTTAATTTTATAAAAGTTATCTATTTAAATTTGAAATTTGAAATATAAAATAAAAAATTTAAATTCAAATATAATAATTAGGGCCAAATCATTATTTTCTATTTATAATTACCCACTATTCTTCTTATTCCATCTAATCTATCCAAACGCTATTTTTCTTAATCCCGGGAACAATTCAATTTTCATCCAAACGCAAAATTGGTCTATTCCAGATTTAACCCTGAACTTAACCATATCCCTGGAATAATCAATTCTTACTTAACCCCGAACCAAACGAAGCCCTAGGGTTGAGTGGGTGGTTGGTTGAATAGTATAATCTAACGGGTGTAAATGATTAACGAGATAGATCTAACGGTGGAAAACTTAATAGCACCAAGAGCTTGGTGCTATTGATAGTATAGTAGCCGGACTATATATATATATATATATATATATATATATATATATATATAATAATTATCATATTACATATATTGGTATTATAGTTTATATTTATAAATAAAATATATTTAAAATATATTATACATTAATTATGTAATATAATATATAATAGTATATATTTAATACTATAAAATAAATTATTATATATTTATAAATAATATTTATATATAAAATATTACATAATAATATATTTAAAAAATAAAATTATATATATATATATTTAAACGGTTCCACCGTGGACTCTCTCTCACGCGGTCCACGAGGTGAGGATGACCTCGTGGACCGTGTGCTCAAAAGGCTCCTGAGCTGCGTTTCCGCCCGCGGTTCAGAGAATCTGTACAAAAAAGTTTTAATTTTTTTTTTTACAGACAACCAAACATCGGAAAAAAAAATTCAACAGAAAAAAAATTTCAGAGTTGTTTTACAGGGAACCAAACACACCCTAAGAAAGTAGACACACATACACTCTTTTCTTTAGAATTGATTGGTTGCCTAGACCTGATTTGCCAACTCAGCTATGGACCTCTTAGAGATTCTCTCTGTTTCGTCTTTATTTTCAATCTCCACCGCTCAACAAATAACAATCATTTTTAGAATAAAAATTAATATTTTTGCAAAATTATTTTTAGAATAAAAATTAATATTTTTGCAAAATTACGAGGATTCCCAGCGGCAAGGCATGAGATGAAGCTGTGTGAATAATAGACGAAAATTTCTAAACCTTATTAAAAGAAGGGAGTTTTAGACAGACTCTAATATATACCATGATATCAAGAAGATCAATTCCATAGGCAGCAAAATTATTATATAATTTTATTTTAAAGTAATGGGATCCAAAAGAAAACATAAGATGGAAGAATAGACCAAGTCTAGACAATAATTTCTCTCCTCTCTCTCTCTCTCTCTCCATTAATTTAATTAAAAAAAGGAAAATCCATAGATTGCTGCTTGATTGACTCTTTGAAGGGAGCATCACTTGTATTCTTAATAGAGTTGAAGTCAAGGAAGTTGCTTGGTGACTTTTGGGATGTTAATAAGAGTTCTCTTTCATGTTGTCCATATATAGATTGGTCAATCATTGGTATTTTTAAACACACACACACACACACACACACACACACATATATATATATATATATATATATATATATATATATATATATATATATATATATATATATATATATATATAGCTATGCTATACTATCAGTAGCACGGAGATCTCCGTGCTACCAGGTTGTTTTCAATGATGCAACTTCCAAATCAACGACTGGCTCCGTTAGACTTGATCTACACTATTGAAAGTATTTGAAAACTAAATTTTATATTTTTTCAACATTATTTGGCTAGTGATCAAAAGATCTCAAAATTGACAATTTTAATGGCCAATGTGATGCGTTTGTAAATTTAACGGTATAAAATAATCGAAATCTAATAAAATTTTTGTAGAAAATTCTCTTAACTATTTAGAGTAAGATCAATATCTCTGATATTAAATTCAAGTCTTTTATTATCATTGTTTATAAAAATTTTATTTTCAGCCGTTCATTTTTAGACTACTAGTTTAATAAGTAAATGATATCGAAAAATTATAAAATTTAGTTTCCAAATACTTTCAATAGTATAGATCAAGTCTAACAGAACTGATCATCGATTTGGAAGCCGCATCATCAAAACAACGAAGTTGCACGCAAGCCTCCGTGCTACCGATAGTATAGCAGCTGAACTTCATATATATATATAACCCTAATGGGGACCGCTATCATCCTAACCGTATAATTCTTGATCCAAGGGCTAAAAAATCGGAAGCACCAACTCCCTTATGCTTCCGATAGCATAGTAGCTCTACACTATATATATATACATATATATATATATATATATATATATATATAGAGAGAGAGAGAGAGAGAGAGAGAGAGAGAGAGAGAGAGAGAGAGAGAGAGAGAGTACGCTGCTATACTCTTATAAGTATAGATCCCTTTGGACTCATAAATTTTCGGCTGTTAGATCTACTCCTTTGACCATTTCCATCCGTTAGATCATATTATTCAACCAACCACTCACTCAACCCTAGGGGACCGCTATCATCCTAACTAGGGAACAATACCATCCTAGCCGCACATCTATTCATCCAACGGTCGAAAACTTATGAGTACAAAGGGGTCTATATCAGGCCCCGTTTGGTTCGGGGGTTAAAGCGGGGATAACGAAGTTATCCCCGCTATTCCGCCAAACGAAACGAAGTTTGGCCGGGATATTTTATCCCGGTCAAACTTCGTTATTCTCGGTTATTCCGGAATAGCTGGGATAAACTATTCCATCGTTTTGACGGAATAGCGCTATTCCAAGCTTAATTCTAAATTTAATTAAGATTATAAATTTATTTAAACATAAATTATATAAACATAATATATTTAATTAATAATAAAAGAATAAAATATCCAAGCTAGATTTATAATAAATATTATTTAATTAATAATTTATATATTAATTTATTTACTAATTAACTAGATAATTAATTAACTATTTAATTTATTACTTTAATAAATATTAATTAATTTTTTGAGTAACTAATTCATTATTTTAATTAATTTACTAATTAAATAATTAATTATATTGTTTAATTAATTAATATTTTGAGTAATTTAATTATTTTCTTAATTAATCATCTGACTATTATTAACTAATTTATTTATTAATTTATTATTTTATTAAATTATTTGTAATTAATTAAATTATTAATTACCAATTAATTTATTTATTAATATTAAGGGTTTTTAGCAATATTCATTATTATTTAGTAGATTAAATAAGTTAAATTATTACTTAATTAATATTTCGTCTTAATTAATTAGATAAAATATTATTGTTTAAAATTATAATTATTCTTATCCTCGCAATTTCAATCAAACCATCCAAACACTATTTTCCTTATTCCCGAGAAAAATCTACTTTTCATCCAAACGCAAAATTGATTTAATCCCCGCTTATACCTCAATTTATACATATTCCTGAAATAGTCACTTTTTGCTTATCCCCGAACCAAACGATACCTAAGAGTATAATAGCCCTACTATATATAACTAGGCTACTATACTATTAATAGCATCAAGTCATTGGTGCTATTAGATTTTTGACCCTTAGATGAAGGGATGTATGGTTAGGATGATAGTGGTCCCCTAGCCTCCGTTTGGTTCGGGGTTAAAGGGGGGGTTAAGGAGGTTAACCCCCCCCCTTTAACCCCAAACAAGAAAAAGTGGGGGTGGGGATAACCCCATTAGGTTAACCCCACCCCCACCTAGAATTGGGGTGGGATTAAAGTTAATCCCACCCCAATTTAATTTTTAATATAAATTTAAAATTTTAATTTAAAATTTTAAATTTTTAAAATTTATAATTTGTAATCTTAAAATTAATATTTTAAAATTAATATTTTAAATTTTAAATTTTAAATTATTATTTTAAATTATTTAATTTTAAATTTAACATTTTATATTTGAAATTTCAAAATTTATAATTTGTAATCTTAGAATATATATTTATATTTTTAAATTTTAAATTTTAAATATTAAATTTTAAATTTTAAATTTTAAATTGTTATTTTTAATAATTTAAATTTTAAATTTTAAATTTTATATTTAAAATTTTATATTTGAATTTTTTAATTTTATAAAAGTTATCTATTTAAATTTGAAATTTGAAAAATATAAAATAAAAAATTTAAATTCAAATATAATAATTAGGGCCAAATCATTATTTTCTATTTATAATTACCCACTATTCTTCTTATTCCATCTAATCTATCCAAACGCTATTTTTCTTAATCCCGGGAACAATTCAATTTTCATCCAAACGCAAAATTGGTCTATTCCAGATTTAACCCTGAACTTAACCATATCCCTGGAATAATCAATTCTTACTTAACCCCGAACCAAACGAAGCCCTAGGGTTGAGTGGGTGGTTGGTTGAATAGTATAATCTAACGGGTGTAAATGATTAACGAGATAGATCTAACGGTGGAAAACTTAATAGCACCAAGAGCTTGGTGCTATTGATAGTATAGTAGCCGGACTATATATATATATATATATATATATATATATAATCCAGCTACTATCCTTTTAGGAGGATGGGAGCCTTCGTCCTCCTAAGTTTTCTACCGTTCGGATGAAAAGATGTGCGGCTAGGATGAGAGTGGTTACGGTTAGGTTGATAGTGGGCCCCTAGGGTTGAGTGGGTGGTTGGTTGAATAGTACAATCTAACGGTTGAAAATAATTAAAAGTTAGATCTAACGGCCAAAAATTTGATAGGACAAAGGCTTCTATCCTCTTAAGAGGATAGTAGCCGGACTCTATATATATATATAAATATATATATAAAATTGAGCTTCTATACTTTTAAAAGTATCAAGATATTGGTGCTTGTAGATTTTTGGCCATTGGATTAAGGAATATGCGGTTAGGATGATGTGGGACCCCTAGGGTTGAGTGGGTGATTGATTGAATAGTATGATCTAACGGGTGGAAATGGTCCAAGGGGTAGATCTAACGGTAAAAAATTTATAAGCACCAAGTGCTTTGTGCTTTTATAAGCATCATAGCCGGACTCTATATATATATAGTTGAGCTGGAATACTATTAATAGTATTTGGGCTCTTTTGCTATCGATTTTTTAGTCGTTAGATCTACACTTTAATCAATTCCACCCTTTAAATCATACTATTCAACCAACCAACCACTCAACCCTAGGGGGACGGACCACTACTAAACCCTGGGGGACCACTATCATCCTAATCGTACAATTTTTCATCCAATGGTTAAAAACTCGATAGCAAAAGAGCCAAAATACTATTAATAATATTCCAGCACAATTATATATATATATATATATATATATATATATATATATATATATATATATATATATATATATATATATATATATATATAGAGAGAGGGAGAGGGAGTCCAGCTACTATACTATCTATAGTACCAAACGTTTGGTGCTATCGAGTTTTCCACCGTTAGATCTACCCCTTTGACCATTATCATCCTAACCTCACATCCCCTAATCCACGGGCCGAAAACCTAATAGCACCAATGACTTGGTGCTATCAATAGTATAGTAGCCTAATTATATATATATATATATATAGAGTTGAGCTAGAATACTTTTGGAAGCACCAATCCCTTGGTGCTTCCACATTTCTAGCCTTTGGATCTACTTCTTAATTATTTGTAGCCTTTAGATCAAACACTATTCCACCTACCACCACCTACCACCACCTACCACCACCTACCACCATCATCTCAACCCTCCAAATCTCCATCTAATGGCAATAAATTCACAAGCACCACCCTCATGATACTTTTAGAAGTATTCTAGCTCAACTCTATATATATATATATATATATATATATATATATATATATATATATATATATATATATATATATATAAGTTGAGCTAGAATACTATCGATAGCAAACGGGCACTTTTGTCACACATTTGTTTTCGATGATGGAGCTTCCAAATCGACGATCGGCACCGTTGAACATGATCTAGAGCATTTAAAGTATCTAGAAACCAAATTTCATGCTTTTTCGACATCATTGGCCTAATGATCAAAGGGTTTCAAATTTTGTAATTTTAATGGTCGATATGAGACGTTTTCTTGTTTAACGGTATAAAGATATCCAAATCAATTGAATTTTTGTTAGAAAATTTTTTAAACTATTTAAAACAAGATCTATACACTTGATCTTGATTACAAAACTCATATCATCACTTTTTAAAGGATATTTATTTTCAACCATTTATTTTTGTGTCCACTTGATGGACAAGAAAATAATATCGAAAAAGTATTAAATTTGGTTTCTAGATACTATAAATGCTCTAGATCATGTTCAACGGTACCGATCGTCGATTTGGAAGCTCCATCATCGAAAATAAATGGGTGGCAAAAGTGTCTGTTTGCTATTGATAGTATTATAGCTCAACTCTATATATATATATATATGTATATATATATGTATGTATATATATATGTATGTATATATATATGTATGTATATATATATAGGGTAGGGCTACTATACTCTTATGAGTATAGGACCCTTCGTACTCATAAGTCGTTTTCGATGATGGAGCTTCCGAATCGACGATCCACACCGTTAAATATGATCTAGAGTATTTAAAACTTCTAGAAAATAAATTTCATAATTTTTCGAAATTGTTATAAAGTCCATCAAGTGGATATAAAATGAACGGTCAAAATTGAACGACGTCCTAAAAAAATGGATGATCGGATTCTTCAATTTAAGATCCGAGTTATTGAACTTTATCTACATAGTAAATAAAATTTTCTATCAAAAATTCAACAGATTCCGATTCTTTTACACCGTTAAACGAGCAAGTACCCCATACCGGCCGTTAAAAATTGTCTACTTTGAGATCTTTTGATCATAGGGCAAATGATGTCAAAAAATTATGAAATTTAATTTCTAGAAGTTTTAAATGCTCTAGATCATATTTAACGGTGTGGATCGTCGATTCGGAAGCTCCATCATCGAAAACGACTTATGAGTACGAAGGGTCCTATACTCATAAGAGTATAGTAGCCGGACCCTATATATATATATATATATATATATATATATATATATATATATATATATATATATATATATATATATATATATATATATATAGTAGAGCTATTATACTCTTATGAGTATAGAGGCCATCGTACTCATAAGTTGTTTTTGATGATGGAGCTTCCGAATCGACGATCCACACCGTAAAATATGATCTAGAGTATTTGAAACTTCTAAAAAATAAATTTCATAATTTTTTGAAATCATAATAAAGTTCATCAAGTGGGCATAAAATGAACGGTCAAAATCGAACGACGTGTTAAAAATAGATGATCGGATCCTCCAATTTAAGATCGGAGTTATTGATCTTTATCTAAATAGTCAATAGAATTTTCTATCAAATATTCAATCGATTTCGATTTTTTTACACTGTTAAATTAGCAAGTATCTCATACCGGCCATTAAAAATTATCAATTTTGAGATTTTTTAATCGCAAGATAAATGATGTTAAATATTATGAAATTTAATTTTTTGAAGTTTTAAATACTCTAGATAATGTTTAACGGTATGGATCGTTGATTCAGAAGCTCTATCATAAAAAATGACTTATAAGTATGAAAGCGATCGTACTAATAAAAGTATAGTAGCCCGACTCTCTCTTTATCTCTCTCTATATATATATATTATAGAGTAGTATTAAATTTGGGATAGTTTTATAGGATATATGTAGTTAAGAAGAGAAATTCATTGCAGCTTTATTTTGAGGTGACCACTAACCTGGTCCAACAATAAATGGGCTGGTACAACTTACTGAATGCAAAGGTAATAATAATACATGGTTGGAGTACATTGCCCAATAAGTTAAGGATTAATTGCACTGTTGGTTTTATTGATTTTAACAGAATAGACCATATATGTTAGTATCAGTAAAACATATCATTCATCTTTACCCTCTCTCCTCCTCTCCTACTTAAAGGAGATGGCTTTTTACGTAGCAGTGACACTGTATTACTGTGTCTCAAGCGAATCAAATATCTTTTTTGGAAAGAACAATAGAATAACTTTCTTTTTTTTTAAAAAAAAAGTATGATGGGATGGGTGATACATAGGGGGTAAATTTGATTAGTTGGAGATATAAATGATGTGGTGTCACTGCCGTATTTTAGAATTTTTTCATTTAAAGTCTTTTCTTTTCTCTCCTTCATGGAGTTCAATGTCGTGAGTCCCGACCTTGCCTTTTGCTTCTCCTCAACCACCTTTTCTGCTCTCTCAATGGTCGATCCAATGCATGCCCTCGCTCTCTTCTCTTGCTTCTGTGTACAAAAGACATCCACTGATCTCCCTGCAGTCAACACCAACCGTCTTCCTTACCGACCTACTCCGTGATGCTTGTCACCTCACCCTTTGTGACAGACTCTCTGGTAGTATTGTCCTTGACGCTATTTTCTACTCCTTGCTCCTCTCTGCCCTTGTCCGCTGCTACCGCTATCTCGCGCCCTCTTCCTTTTCTCACACACGCGCATCTCTCACCTCATTCCTAAGAAGCTAATTTCGTGAATTTACAACAACAATTACCTAGTGATTAATTAACTGCCTCAAATGCACCTGATATTACCCATTAAAAATGTCAATTGTAAGATCACTTGAATATTAAAGTTAAATTGTATTACGTTACTTTTTTAAATAGTTCATTTTAAAAAGATATATAAAATGTTTTTACAACCATGATATATATATTTCTTTGAATATGCAAACTTTAAATTCAAATAATTTTAGTTCAACGCTTTTTTTTTCATTTTTTTTGAAATTTGGTTTACACAAATATATATGTTGTCTCGAGTCTAGATCCGAATTGGATCTAAACATAGTAAATATTCAGTGTTCCTGATAATCGTCCAATCCAGTTTTGACCCAAATTTTTGCGGCCCCTAATTTTAACCTAAACGGTTTATCTTGTGATCTGCCCATACAAAATATTGGCCCATGCAAAAACAGTACACTAAAATTGGAGTGGGCCCACTCATCTCGTGAAAGGTTTAAGTTAGGGCTAGGAATGGTCTCCACCCAATTTTGTCCTTATAAATGAGGTACTTTTGCATCTTGTCATGTCGCTAATACAAAAATTTAAGTGTTGTGACACAGAATAGTGCCGAAAAATTATTCAACATAATACAGTACGATACGTGTCGTGTCGTATCGATATGTGTTGGTCGCAGAATACCTGCATGTCGACATATTATGATATGTAATATTTATTTTTTTAACACCGACAAATAATAATTGCTTTTGGATAAGCAACAGTTGTCACAGTTTTTAATTACAATTACTATCCTTCCTGATTCATAGGAAAGCAAATTCCATATTTTCCAGACATTAAGTTATCCCTCTACATTAAGTTATCCCTATGATTCATAGGAAAGCAGGAAATGGGATGGGTTTTGCAGCTCTTAGTGATTTCGTTTTGAGTGAGGAGTAGAATTTTTAATTTTTCTATATTTTTTTCTTCTTTGTTTGTATTTGCTTTTTTTTATTTTGGCTGCCTTCAATGTTTTCCGAGGCCGCGTTGCCTCAATCCATGTAGCTAAATTCATCTGCTAAATGAATGAATCGGATAGCGTGCTATCTTTTTCTCAAAAAAAAGAAAAAGTTATCCCTATGACCATGAGTCAGTTTTGTTTCTATCCAAGATTATAATTTTACCCAAAAATTTTTTTGGTAAATTATAGAAAATCTCTTTATAAATATCCGCTTTTTTATTTTTTTTTTCTAACTTTCAAAAAAAATATATTTTATCCTCTCAACATTTCAAGTTGTTGCATTTAGTCCCCTCCGTTAGGGTTCCATCATTATTCTGTCAATTTCTTATAATTTATACTGAAAATGCCCTTCAAAATAACAGAAATACATTAAAAATTATTTTTTTATAGAAGAAGTAAATGCAATTTGGTTATTTTGTCCCCTACATAGGCCATACCCTCTGAAAATATTTTTAAAATTTTAAAGAGACAAAATTTAGATTTTTGAAAGTCAGGAAAGAAAAGTAAAAAAGTGAGTATTTATATGGGGTTTTCTGTAATTTAATCTTTTTTTTTTAATTTTAGTATTCGATAAACAACCAATAAATTTTTGGATGGAGGCAAAATTAACATATGGCAGTGGATCGGAGGCTCTCCAACAAGGCATCCGTAGTGAACTCCCCACTGAAGTTTTGTCCCCCCACTTTTTTGTCTGTGCACGTGCATGTGAAAATCATAAACTTGCTCCCATTCGATGAGAATCATAAACTATAACCATGCTACTATCATATCAGCAATATACCACCACTTAAAATATTAAATTGTACGGTAAAACTTTATTATAATAATCTAAAAAGTTTGGATCATAAATTATAATCCATTAAAATTTGAATAATTTGATAAAGTTTAAAATATATAATTACTAAAATTGAAAGATTGCGCGCCTATTTGCAAAAGAACAAAAGTTTAGAAAAGTCTCCATATATTTTACTATTAAAAAAAATATCCAGTGAAATTTTGGATAAAAGTTCGGATAAAATTTTAGATATTCATACCTACCGATTTAGCATAGATAACGAAACACAATGAACACTCATCATAGTTGGTTAAGGGCTGAATTTATTTGTATT
The DNA here is from genome assembly GCA_016920855.1 of Puya raimondii. Taxonomy (NCBI): domain Eukaryota; kingdom Viridiplantae; phylum Streptophyta; class Magnoliopsida; order Poales; family Bromeliaceae; genus Puya; species Puya raimondii. Next base: position 40,541,619 of record JABWPP010000050.1, read on the forward strand.
AAAAAAAAAAGTTTACTATCCTTTTCTCTCTCTCTAAAGGCATGTTTGGTTGATCGAAAGTGAAGCACCGAAAGTGGCACTTTTAGAAAGTGACGTATTATCGGTTGTTTGGTTTGTAAAAGTGAATATAAAAATCACTTTACAAAAGTGGCTGATAAAGTGAGTTATAACTTAATCTCACTTTTTTTATTTCGGTTCAAAAAATTTTGAAATTACCGAAAGTGGAGAGCTTAGCTAAGAGATTATATTTGGTCTTAATTTTAATCTTTGAATTTATTTTTAAAATTGAATTTACTTTAAATTTGAATTAAAACTATAATTTAACATAAAATTTTATTTGTAAATTCAAATTCAACATAAAATTTTCAAATTCAAATTTGTGAATTTATATTTAAATTTAAATTTTAAATTTTAAATTTTATTTAAATTTGAATTCTAGTATTTTAATTTTAATTTTAATTTTTAAATTTAAATTTTAATCAAATTATATTTAGCTAAGAAATTCAATTTAAACTTTGAACTCAAATTGTTCAAACTATAAATTCAAATTATGGATTGAAACTTGAATTTAAAATTAAATTTTTTATGTTGAAATTCAAATTCAAATTTAAGTTTACTATTTGCATATAATTTCAATAATGAATTTCAATTTGAACTTTGAATTCAAATTATGAGTTCAAATGTTCAGTTTGAGTTGTGGTTTAAACTCAAATTTTTATTTAAATTTAAATATTAATCAAATTGTGAATTCATATTTGAATTCAAAATGTAAGAGATCAAAGAGTAAATTAAAATATGATTCAAATTATAAATTTAAATTATGAAATAGATGTTCTAATTTTTATGTTGAACTTTTATTTTAGAATTTAATTTTAGTTATAAGTTATAATTTTAAACTTTAAATTCAAATTGTAAATTTAATTTATATCTTAAATTTTAATTATAAATTCAACTCAGATTTAAATTTAAATTTAAAATTTAAAATTTAATTTTGAATTCTTAATATAAATTTGAATTGCTAGTATATGTTGTTTGTTTATATCTTCTTTAGATATAATTAAAGAATCAAAATTACAAAACTATAATTTTTCATGTTCACTTCATTGTTAACCAAACAATCGAACTGAAAAGTCACTTTGGTAAAAATTACTTTCGTAAAAATGATTTTTTTTAGTTCAGCCACTTTCGGACAACCAAATATGCCCTAAAAAAACTCCTGTGATGATAATTGGACGGCTCAGATCACATCCTAAATCCATCCCCACCGTTTATCAGTCGGCGCGTGGGCCAAATCCAACACTGTTTGAGGAGATTGTTTCATGCACCCGGTCCACTGTGCACCGTATTCCAAAAATACCTACCATACAAAACTCAAATTCAATTTTACATTTATTTATATTATTATATAAAATAATTAAAATAAAGAAAATAAAACTTTAGTCGCTCATTTCTAATAGATACACTATACTGTTAAAATTTTAAAACATATTATACCTAAATAGTAAATTTTTGAAAGTTATAATTTCACAAACGAGACCCTCTAGATATTTTAGATTATCACTTTTTCTCAAGAATTAAAATCCTAATTTTTTAATCTATTATTTGGAACCATCGACTAATATGATTTTAATTAATTTGAAAAGATTGGATGGAATTCTCATAATATAAATATTTTCCATCCAATTCTCTTAATTTGCTGTCAGATTATCTAAAAATCTATTTGCATAACTATTAATTACTTTTTATATAATTACACATAATAAATTTTAATTGACCTCCAAGTTTTTTCTTTTCAAACAAAAAAATTTATTTCTAAATAAATACTAAAATTTGGTTCCAAATGAATTCAAAAAGCAAGTAAACCTAATTAATCTACAGATAAAATAATATATAATAGAAAATAAGATTTGCGTAACAGTATAACATCATCAGCACCTTTGGAAGTACATTCTTGAGATTTATTTTAATTAAAAAATTTAAATTATAGAAGTTTTTTTATTAATAGGCTTACAAATTTTTATAATTATAAAAATAGTTTTATAAAAAATTTATTTACAAAATTAGGCATATGCGGTGAATGAATTACCGCATTCTAAATGCGGTAAATCATTCACCGCTTTCTTCAAAAGATTATAACTATTTTTAGTATTTAATATTTTATATCTTTTAAAGTTTGGATATAAGAAATATATAAGTTTGAATGATTCACCGCTTTTATCGGTCTACTTTTACAAATAATAATTTTAGATGTCTAATTTTACATTTAAAATTTTTGCAGGATTATTAGCCCAAAAACTCCTAAATTATATATATATATATATATATTTTTTTTTTTTTTTGAGACACGCTATCCGCTTCGTTTATTTTTTTTAGAAATAAATTTAACTTGAAATGTGAATCAACTAGGATTCGAACTCGGAACCTCGGGTACCAACCACCAAGCCCTTTGCCACTTGCGCCAGAGACGGTGCGTCTCCTAAATTATATCTTATAGAGTGAGGATGCAGGGCTATATACATCTAAGCTAGATTTTATGCTTAAGAAGGTAAAAGGCACTAAATATTGGTTGCGGTGCAAGAGGTGCATATTGGTACACCGGGTCCAGGGGATAGTTTCTCGAGGGTATAGGGTTTATATCCACACCCTCGTCCCAAAAATCTCCTTCTCTTCCGGCCAATCAAAGAGAGGGCGAGAGAGAGAGAGAGCGAGGGATCGAAACGCGCAAAACGCCCTGCTCTACAAAAGCGGCGCCCAAAAACCCTCTCTCTCTCTCTCCTTCTCCATCTCCACCTCCACCTCCCCCATTCCCCGATCCCCAAACCCTAAACCTCTCTTCGATCCCCCTCTTCTCGGCGCCCATGGCGGAGGATTCCGCCGCCGCCGCCGCGGCCGTCGCCGGTCCCGCTCCCGCGGTGGAGTCGCTGTTCGGTAGGAGGATCGAGTTCCACCCCGCGCGGAAGCCCTCCTCCGCCGCCGCCGTCTCGTCGGGCGCGATCGGCGGCGGCGGATTTCGCCTCGAAACCCTAAACCCCGGCGCCGATCAGCGCCGGGGGCCGGCGGCGCCTGTGGGGCCTGCGGGTGCGCCGGCCACTGCGGCGGGGAAGAGATCGGAGGGCGGGGAGTTCTACGAGCATGGGTTGGATCCGGAGCTCGGCTTCAGGATCACCTTCCGGAGAATCGTGAGTAGGGGGCTTTTCGGCTTTTCGTAATTTTCGTCGGGATTTTGTGCCTCGATTTGTTCGATTGCTGCGCTTGCATGTTTAGATTGGTATAAAACAGGGTTTTGATGCTTCAATTTTCACCAAATTTAGGGCTTTGGCGCTGATTCATGTGGTCTCTTATTGATATCTATTTGGCATGTAGCTAGGGCCTGTTTGGCCTTGCTGTAGGGTATAGTGCTGTTTGGTGAACTGCTGTATGAGTTGTGCTATTACAAGAAGCACTACATGAAAAACTTCAACAGCTTCTTTCTAAACCACAGTCAGAATTATCAGATTGGAGCTTCTGCTTTTGAGGACCCAACTCTTATTTTTTTTGCTTTCTTCTGCAGTAGAGAAGCTCTTTCTACATCTTTTTTTCGTTTAGTAAATGCTTTATTAGAAGCTACTGCTGTTGAAAGAAGTAAAAGTGGTCCAAAGAGGCCCTAAATCTGGAATGTTCGTTTTCCTAGCTAAATTGGAAAAGGTTCGGCATCTTACAGGGTGCTGGTTTGGCGAATCTTGGAAATACTTGTTTTCTGAATTCAGTTCTCCAATGCCTGACATACACGGAGCCTTTTGCAGCATATTTGCAGAGCGGCAAGCACAAGTCTTCATGTAAGTGTTTGTAGATGTAGATGTGATTCTGTCGATTGCCCTTCAAATTTGGTCGAAGTATTTCTTCTGATGTTTAACCACATCTTTTTCCATCCAATGGAACTTATTATATTTGCATGTGGAGTATATCATTTTACTTAACTTTTGGGTGCTTGCTGGCACTGAATGGAAGTTATAAATGGGCTTTCCTTACTATAGCGCTTTTCATTTTCACATGTTATGGATCGTCAACTTGACTTCACATCGTCTTTTGTAGGCCGTACTGCTGGTTTCTGTGCAATGTGTGCTCTTCAGAATCATGTCATGAATGCTCTGCAATCTACCGGGAAGATATTGTCGCCATCTCATCTTGTCAAGAACTTGCGATGTAAACTTGTGCCCTGGATTTTTTTTTCCCCCTACTTTTTGAATGATTAGATCCACTTATATTTATGTACTGCTTGCTGTTGATTTACTCTACTTAAGAGTTGCAACCCTTGACTATACTTTCAGGCGTATCTCGCAATTTTCGGAATTTCAGACAGGAAGATGCTCATGAGTACATGATTAACTTGCTTGAGTCAATGCATAAATGTTGTTTACCTTCTGGTGTCCCAACTGAGTCTCCTACTGCATATGAGAGAAGTTTAGTTTACAAGATTTTTGGCGGTCGTCTTAGAAGTCAGGTGCCTTACGTTTTTTCATTTTTATTTGGAAATGTATTGTAGAGGAAAGAGGCCATCTCTTTAATCTGTTTTGAGCTTATCTGTATTTGTGATGCAGGTAAAATGTACGCAGTGTTCCTATTGTTCGAATAAGTTTGATCCATTCTTGGATTTGAGTCTGGAAATTGCGAAAGCTGATTCTCTACATAAAGCACTTAAACATTTCACTGGGTTGGAGCAACTTGACGGTGGGGAGAGGCAATATCAGTGTCAGCGGTGCAAACAGAAAGTTAGGGCTTATAAACAGCTTACGATTAATAAGGCTCCGTTTGTGCTCACCATTCATCTCAAGCGTTTTGATTCTCATATTCCTGGTCAAAAGATTGACAGAAAAGTGGAGTTTGAGCCCAGGATCGATTTGAAACCATTTGTTAGCGATCCCAATGTGAGTAAGCATGTGTAATGTTGGGTTTGCTTCGACTGCTCTTTCATTTGCCTTTCTTGCTTCTATAATCTTCAGTAATCTTTGCAGGAGGGAGACTTGAAATATACCCTTTATGGTGTCCTAGTTCATGCTGGTTGGAATACCCACTCTGGTCATTATTATTGTTTCGTACGCACATCAACTGGCATGTGGCATTCTCTTGATGATAATCAGGTTAAGTTTGAGGACATTTTGTAAGCCTACGATTCCTTAATATTGAATTTTGATTGCTAACTCCTTTGTTATCTTATTGGTATATCATGCTAACAACTCTGTGATTCAATCAGCAACAGTTTGTACGGGCATATGCATCTATGTATGTTCCTGCTAATCTACACGTTGGCAGTGATGTCCTATTTTCTAAGATTAGAGTTTATATCCTTTCTTGTAACTTAAATAGCAGATATACTGGGAAAGTACTGGTAGAGGAGTTACTGATGGTTCATTTAGTTGTCCGAAATGTATAAATGTGATCCTTTCCAAGTAGGTGCATAATGGATCTTAAGCACAAAAAAGAGGACAATGAATTAAAGGAATAAGAAATTTTCAAGTTATGAAAGTCGCCAATTAGGGATTTTGACGTTCACCTTTAGTGTTTGCATACCTAGGTTTTTGTGCTGACTTTTCTTTAAAAATCTAAATATAGGTACACCAAGTCAGCGAGAAGACTGTATTGTCTCAAAAAGCCTATATGCTATTCTATGTACGTGATAGAAGTTTGATTGTGAAGAGATCATTCGATGGGGTCCACAAAGATAGCCTCTCTAAATGTGGCCCTGGAAACAGAGCAAACTCTGAAATTGTCTCAGGCACTAATGGAGCAAATCAAAATGGTGGGGTAGTAACAAAAATAAGCACTTCCATCTGTAGTTCGGTGAATTTGAAAAAAGATCCCACCATCAGCTGTCAATCTAGTTCTATGATAAAAATACAATTTAGTCAGTCCTTGCAAGAGGCAGCGCCTTCTATGCGAAATAGCGGCAAAGAAAATCCAAAACCTGCAAACAAAAACCTGTCTTGTGCAAATCAATCTTCTAACTTGCAACTAAATGGGGATGTTTCGTCTAAAGGATTGGTGCATTGTTTGAAAGAATCTGTGGCTGCAAATGACAATATTGATCAGAAGGTGGCAGAGGACTCCTCAAAGCAAGATCAACCAAAGGACAATCCTATTGTGATACCTTCTCGTAAAAAGGATACCTCTTTTGAGCCTGAAAATGATTCTAATTGTTTGGACGCGAAGGTGAAGTCAAACTACCTTCATGCCTGGTCAAAGAACTCTGCATTTCCTGAACCTACATCTGAGGTTTTTGCCAAGACACCTGTCATGGAAACTGATATCTGCAAGGTAACTTCATTTTTCCTACCTTTTCATGAGTATTTTTTTTTTGGGGGGGGGTGTTGGTTGGCTGAGGTAGAGTAACGGGATGAATGCTAGTTTATCTTTTTTTAAGTCTGCTCCCTTTGTCCTTGCTAGAGTGATGCTGCTGCTAACGGAATATGTCAAAATTATGATGCATCCCACCAGGGGAAATTGAAAGAAAATTTAAGTCTGTCAGCTCCTATTAATGGATTCATTCAAAACAACACCAGCAATTTATCAGCTGCAAAATACCAGGTAGATAAGTATAGATTGTAGCGTCTATTACTGTTTGTTGTTAAATCAGAACTGATGTTTTTGCTGATTTTGTTTATCCAGGCAATTGGTTCTGAAGTTCGTTCATGCAATCTACAAAACCAGAATGGTGGCCAAGGCCTTCTTAAAGTGGAGAAACCAGAACTTGTGGACTTGTCAAATAAAAAAGACATTCCAAATGGTTTACTTAAGGAACTTGTTGCAGAATCGGTCCCTAAAACATCAATTCGTACTTGCCATGAAATGGGTACAAAATTGAAGAAACTTCCAGAAATTCTATTAAAGAGCAAGTATTTTGGCAGGAAACAACTATTTATGAGTTCATTAAATTTGGCTAAAAAGAAGAAACTCAAGAGAACCAAAAGAAGATGTCTAGGTTCCAAACACCTCATGAAAAGTGGACTTTCAGATAATTTAAGAGTAAGCGAACAAGGAACATCAACATCTGACGCTACTAATATCGTGAGTGTAAATTTTTCCAAGCACCCTCACGGCGAAAACCTGCAGTTTCGGTTGATAACTGATTCTAATGTGCAGACGGTAGAGAATGGAAATCACTCTAATGGTAATTCTACCAGGGATCGATTATTAGATGAGACAAAGGGAAATATTGGTGTCACTCTTGGTACTTCTGAGCAGCCTGAAAGATGCTTGAACCATGCGCCAGATCAGTGCAAGTTAAGTAAAACTGATTCACATGATCAAGGTACACAGCAGCACGAGTTGGTGAGTTTACTCACCAGGGGATTAACTGAAACCACTGGTTCGTATTTGCATAACAATTTCTTTTGTTCATTTTTGCTTGTCTTGTATGGTTCTTTTCATGTTGGTGTTTTGTACTTGCCTGAATCTTATGTATTACTGTGGGAATTTTTTTTGTTTAAACGCATGCAGTTGCACGGTGGGATGATATAGAATTGCCAACGACAGAGAACCTACATGGGGTAGAAAGTTCAGTAAAGAAAAGCATTGGTTATGTCCTGGATGAATGGTAAACTTTCTTGACCTTCAACTTAAATTATAATTTTTGAGTTCAAACTATGATATAAAGCTAAACTTTTGACACTGCTCGCCAATTAACTATGTCCTTGCCTGATGAGTTATATGCTTATGTTTTAATACCCACGAATTAGGAATTTCTGCAGTTCTTTTCATAGCCAGTTAATATTAGACTTCTAAAGATGATAGTTTGCACAATTCTACAAATGCTTGTTTTTGATTTGTCAAGTTTGTTGCCTATGCAATGCACGGGATTGTTTTAACTTTTAATTATCTGAAAGAGATATTATGTAGAATTTCAATTATGAATAATTTCTTTTGCTTCTTATATCACTCTGGATGGAAAGTAAAAAAATAATTTCAAACAGATATATTGAACATGGATAAACACACTGGCAATAACTAATAAATCATTTTGAGCAATGTAAAGAGATAAATTCTCTAAATGACTGAAGTAAATTTCCCTTTAAGATGTAATCACAAAGAACGATTTACCATTTAATAGCACCAGTGTAACTTCTATAAATGGAGACATGAATTTTCTTTCTGAGGATAGGAAAGAAGTAAGTTTTCACTTTAGTATTTAGGTTGCAGTATAAAAGAAAAATAAAAACAGAAAGTCCATAAAGGGGGTTGTCGACAATTTTGAAATATAAACTAAATGGAATAAATATAAACAACATTGCTAATATATAAAAAAAACATTAAGATATCATGAGAAGATGGTTCTTGCCAAGCTTGACGAAATTGCGCTAAAGGTCCTAAATATCAAAACTGGGGATGTGGTTGAGTCTATACTTTATAGAGGCATTCCTTTAAAACTCCCTGAATGCAACCAAGAGGAGTCTGTTACACAAAAACTGAAAGGAGTAAGTACATCCCACATTCCACCGTTGTACATCTTTTGAACTTCCTGAACGCATTGAAGAGGAGACTGTTACACATAAACTGGAAGGAGTAAATACATTACACTGTTCCACATTGTGAAAGGGGGCATTTACATGCTTGCCATCGGAATTTAAGTAGAAGGGAGCGTTGTAAATTCATCCCATTGAAATTCAAGTGAAAGGGTGCATTGTGCATGGAGATTGAATTTTTAAATTAAAATTTAGTTGGAGTCAAACAATAATACAGTTATTAAAAATGCTTGAGTAGGCTTCATGTGCTTGCTTAGAATTCTCTAGTTTAATATGTTATATTTTAGATATTAGATGAACATTGATCGTTTGATTTTATCATTTGAGTTATTTGGTGTGGTGCAAAATCATATATAATGATGTAGTATGTAACGAGCAGTTGGCCTGAAATTTTTATGTGAAAAGCGAACTCAAATTTGAGTGGACATTTTAAGACGATTTTGCCTTAAAGTATTTGCCGAAATCGGTGAATGACTGTTGGAGAAGAAACCTGCCTTTTGCTTTCGGCACAGCATGCTCTCGTAGAGTGGCAACGGGAAAGTTTTGAAGCTTCTAATGCAGGGGGACCCAAAAATGAGGTTCTAAGCCTCGAAAGCAGAAGCTCAAATTTGGTGCTTCTAATTGCTGCAGAAAGAAGCTAATGAAGATATATTAATATTGTGCTTCTCCTAATATCATTGTCGTTACTCAAACAACACTTTATCAAATAACAGTATACCCTACAGCAGGGCCAAACAAGGCCTTAGCCACTTACCAGAAAAAGAAATGTCCTTATAGTCCAGAAAGGCAAAAAATTGTTTGGACAGTTTTTAGGCATTTAGGGTGCTTGACTACTATTGTTAACTTCTAGCTGATGCTATATAAAATCAATATAGTTGTGGTGAAACAAATGGATTGTGCCCAGATTAACATTTTCTTATTGTTCATTTACAAATGGCAGTATTTCTGCTATCTGCACCCAGTGCATTTTGATATTTTAAGTAATAGTCTATTGTCATTTAGTTATAGTACGATAGACGTGCTACCAGTTGGTTCAAATGTTGCAATTTAGAATCATAATCTGGATGTTTCGAGTTCCCAATTTGGTAAATGGTATTTATTTACGGTACCTCGAGTTGGGGTCTGGCTTTCTTCTAACTTGTCTACCCTCTCGTGAGGGGAAATATTTACCTCCTTATCTTTCTATCCACAGGGAGGCGTCCTTTAGATGTTCATAGACTAATTACTTTAATGCCTGGTTAACTCATAATAACTCTCGTAGAAAGGAGGAAAGAGTCTATTTATGGCTATATCCTCTTTGATATGTATTGTGGCTCTGCAACCTTAATAGTGATGCTCCAAATTGATTCTCACAACCAAGAGATTTTCTAGTTAGATCTGCTTCATTTATTTTCTTCTTTTGTTGTAGGCTTGGTATAGATTACTGGTTTTACTCTTGCAACTTTTGAAAAAAATGTTCAAGTTCTTGTGATCTAAAGAATTTGATATGGGGAACCTAAAAGAGACTTATTGCAGATACCTGACTTGGGTCAGCTGAATAGCTGATCCAGGCAATCAAATCAACCTATAGCTGGTATCTGATGGGTTGGCATAGTCTTCTTTCAGCTGTCAATTGATTGAGCATGCACTAGTACCTAGCTGTTAGGCTTGGTGTAAAAGCAGCAGCATAAGTCACACTCCACTAGTTAAATTAGGCTTTTATATCAATAACTTGGAAGACATGATACCCAAAGATCTAAAAGGTGGCAATCATTTGTTGAGTAGCCAAGTACTGCATTGAATATGTGGTAGTGGATGTAAATGCTGAGGCATATATAACTAGCATAATAGTTTAAAAAAATCATTTATGAAATATCTGAACGTGATAAACAAAAAGTATACGCAAAAGAATCGAGAAGAGGAAACAAATTATAGAACTTCTGATAAACTAATTTAATGATACTTGGTGCTAGTGTTTAGTAGCTAATTTTGTATAACATTCTAAGCTACTTATATAAGCTTAAAATGTGTGAAAATAGACAGCTTATGTACTTGGTATGCTGTTTGAACGCTATATCTGGATGCAGTCAAGCGACCAGGGTTCAGGGAAAAGCCATCCCTAATATTTTTGTGGCAGCAGCTAAAGATCGCTTGTTTTCATATAGCAAGTAATTTGAAATATTCAGGCAATCATATATGCTATGGATTATAATTAGGCCTCTTTAATAATGTTGTATTTAGGGGTATAGAAATTGTGCAACTTGTTTCAGTTTCTTTTTCATGTTAGAATCGTAATTAATTTCTGAGATGAAGAGTATAGAGTTAACTTAATTGGGACTGGTTGGATCAATTCGAGCAAACGATTGTTGCAAGAAAAATGTTTAAGCACGTATGTTGTATATTTGTTGCCGGCCTGAATCTGTGACTTTGATTAGATTTAGTGGTGCAATCAAACAAAAGATCAGTGGGAAAACATTTGCGGATAGATTTTGATGATCTATAAATAGCAGTAGATGTAAACTTCCAGATATACACTACACTGAGGTTTTTGTTATAACAATCAGTTGTCTAAAATTAGTTATGAGAGCAGAAGTTTTGGTTCTATTTTAGTGCTTATATAAAATATAAAATAAAATAAAATAAAATGCTTTTATAAACCTACAAAGCTGGTCAGCTTGGGAACTCTTTTGACACTAGTTATCCTTCACCAACAATTTAATCGAAAAAAGGAAATGGGGAGAACAAACTTACAGTGTATTCCAACCAAAAGGTAAAATTGAAATTAATCTGGAGTTCGTTGCTTCTTTCCTTTCAAGAATTAGAAGCTAGTGGTGTGCATAGTTTACAAATACTATACTTGTAAAATATCTTTTAATGGGCGGTCCAGCATATGAGACACAATTTTGGGGTGTGGTGAGCAGTCTAATGGACACAACTTGCCCTAAAATCCCAAGGAGGTGCTCTTTTGTGATTCAAACCTATGATAACTAGGACCCGATAGCACGACCTTTATCGTTGCCTCAGACCCATATGCTATTGTAGATTTTATTTAGAACATGAATATAATGCCAAGTTTAATTTATCTGTTTACAGTAGTTGCAGTTATTGTTTGTGTTTCTCAGCCTATGCTTGTCGAAAGGGTTGTAAATTCAGCTTCTTATGTATCAGGGACGAGGAATACGATCGCGGTAAGAGGAAAAAGGTGAAGAGAGGTAAGGAATCATTCGATGGGCCGAATCCTTTCCAGGATGTTGCTAGCATGAAGGCACGAAAGAAGATGAAGTTGAAGGTGGACCAAGCCAGAGTGGGGAACCAACCGCTGCGGATATTATGATGGTGATGATGAAAGATGGCCAACTGTTATTTGTTGTATCGTTTGGTTTTAGCGTAATAACCAGTTTTGTTGTTGTTCTAAGTTTTCCGTTCGTCTAGTCGGAGAGTTATTGTATAACTTATTTTTTCGTTGCACCCATTTGACAGCGTAATTTAAGACGGACATTTTTGCGAGATCAAACTTTTCTTCCCATTTTTTTGTCAGCGGCGCTTCGCTTATCTTTGCACGTATCTGCTGAAGTAAAAGAGAATTTCACAGATATGCAATTTTGGTTTATCCAATATTTATCTTCATCTCGTTTTGTTGCTTATGTGTAGGAGTTATTGGAAGGGCTCTGTTTTTTGTCAGTCTTTGTAGATGCTCTTCCTGTGTATGCCATAGGATGTTCACAAAATATAGTTTGATAGGTTTTTCTTTTTGTTTTTCTTTTCTTTTTTATTATGTTCCATTTTTTCTAAGCTAACAAAAAAGTTTTTGGTTTCACCTCAAAAGGATTTGGCAACTTGTATTCTCTTCTATGCTTCGCAGTTCGCATACTGATGTACAAAATTTAGGGCCTGTTTGGATACTTTGTAATTTTATAGTATTGGAGTAATTTTGTTGTAATATTAGGAATTGTTTAGATGCCTATTTGGAGTGTTGAAAAACAATATTATAGTCACATCAAGTGATTAGGGAGTGACTTTCATCTATTGGATGGATGAGGTGTAAGATGTATACTAAATTTTAAATATATAATTTATATTTTGTCACTTAGTATATAAAAAAAAAATTATATTTATATTTTTATTTTGCTGCAAAGAACTATCATTAAAAGCATAACAGATTGCTACTTTTTGCCATAGGGTAAATTAGAGAAGAGTAAAACACTATATACACAGAGGTTTGCAAAAAAAAAAAAAATTTACTATTTTATAATAGTTGGGTGTTATTTTTTTTGAACCATAGTGATAAGATAAAAAATATCCTAAACCGGGAGTAAATTGATGCCGACCCTTTAGTTTATGCTTGATTGCACGATAAATTTTATGGATATTGCTCTTTTTCATTCTTGGTCATTCTCAATATTTTATCTGGCTCTAGATTATAAGAATATATATATGAAGGTTCAAATAGTAGCAGAACCAGGATTATCTCAAAATAACCTTATTAACTAGAATTATTATTATTATTATTATTATTTTTGCTATATTAAGTGGATTAGTCCTCTATTATTTTTCAATTACCGAAAATGTTAGTTACTTATTATCTTTTAGGGGACGTTAAACTACAAACGATACCAGTAGTAAAGCAGGAGATCTTTTTTTTCTTTTTTTTTTCTTTTTGAGAAAAAGGTAGCACGCTACCCGCTTTATTCATTGGGCAAAATGAATTTAACTATAAGAAGTGATGCAGCCGGGGCCTCAAGAGGCAGAAAAAGATTAACATACTAAGAGAAAAAAAAAAAAAAAAAAAAACGGCAGAGAGGGCGAGACAAGACAAAGAGAATAAAAAGCCGAACGTCATCCTGCTCCACGAGACTCCACTTAATCCCCTTGGAGGGTTCTCAGTTGGAGTTTGAGGTTGGAGGAGTCCACTTAATCCCCTTCATTGAAGTTCCCTATAAATCACCTGATCTTTTTCTTTTTCTTTTTCTTTGTTTATTTTATTACTTTATTGTATTTATATTTTCAAAAAACAAAAATCAATCATTTATGCAATTCCTCATCCCCATGAAAGCTCCAATAATTTGTGACAATTAATGAGGCTCCAAATTTATTGCACAAGCACAAGGCTTATGCAAGTTATAATCTGCTACATTTTTATTGCCTTCACTTTTAATAAATTGCCTCACACCTTGCTTGTGATTGTTTCTTCTCAAAATTTACATACTCTCTCTCTCTCTCTCTCTCTCTCTCTCTCTCTCTCTCTCTCTCTCTCTATCTTTAAGATTACAATCCACATATCTCAGCTCTGTCACTCTCAATTATTCTTTTGTTCCCCCCAAAGTTGTTGTGTGTTAAATGTGCACCCAATTTTTGGAGATTCAAACATAAAAGCCTCTAGAATTAGAAATTAATTATCTTTAAAATTAGAGAATAATAAAAACGTAAACACCGTTTTCGATTAGTGAATGAGCGGTGTTATTATTAACATAGATGAATTTAAATTTCGTCAAAATCTTATCGGTGATTATTAATTAAATTCAGTAATAAATCTTTCTGTTAATAAGTAAAAATGACTTTGCTAATAGTACCATTCTAATTGGATTAAATAATTTCGTAGAGAGTGGGTTATTGAATTCCGCGGGATAGGTGTGGATTGATTGGCATTATTTGCCAAAAATAGTCGTGTTTCTAAGTTTTTCTTTAAGAATAATTGCATATGGCTTCCTCAAAGATAACAAATAGTAAATATATTCCTACAAAACTTAAGTTATCAGATTTATCTCTTCAAAAGTCCTCTCTTCTACAAATATATTCTTATATTACCAAAACAGCTAGCCGCAGTTAGTTAACGAATAAAATGACATTTTTACTCCTTATATATGTATATAATTCGTATTCCAATGTTGAGTCCCATTATTTTTCTCGCCTCTCCTCTTTATCTACGGCGGCGGCGGCGGCGGCGGCGGCGACGTCGAAGGCGAGGCCCTCGATCGCGATAAAAATGAGTACGCTCTCAAGAGAAAAAAATAATTTTTACAGGGACAAATTTATAAGAGCAAAATTTTTTTTTATATATTTCTATACCGGTAGTGTTTATTAATAAAATTTGAGATCATGAAGGATATTTTGATAATTTATAAATAATTTTGAAAATTTTAAATAGTAATCAGAGTAAATAAGAAAAAGCATATAGTAAAAATGACTTTAATTAACAATATCAGTTCACTTTAAATATTTATTAACTTAAAAAAGTGACGTGGCACTTTGTTGGCCTTGTTTCCCGCCAAGAAGCAAAGCGAACTTGTTGCGTGGTGGGTCCCCACCCATTTCCCTCCATTTAATACAACGATATCTCCCACGATTTGATTCTCTCTCTCTCCCCAACATTTGAGTCTTATTCATTCACATATAATAAAAGGATAAAATGAATGGGACCCCTTTCTCCAACCATAGGCCCCTCAACTTTAATTTTTTTTTTATTGACACAATTTTAATTTTTAAAATTTCAATTTTTCTTTAGCTGATTAAGTCAAATATTTTGTCAAGTTTTATGGTTTAATTAGTTTTTAGCTATTAATCAATCTAGTTTTATTTACTATAATATTTGGCTAAAAGTTGACGGGCTATTTCAAAAGATAAAGATGTGCGAAACTTATCTGAACTATGGATCATTTTAAGTCGACTATTCAACCTTTAAAAATTTTGATTTTATTATCCGATCTTTCAATGTATTTTATTTGAGGCAGTCAACGGCAGCTTGGCTTCAAAATTTAAATACGTCGTTTATCTTTGCATATTTGGATAGTGTATATTATGCAATACCTGCAATTATAAATTTATTAAAATAAATAAATAATTTAAATTTTAAAAATTAAAGTGTCGTTGGCCGACTCAAATTAAGCAAATTGAAAAATTAGATAGTCAAATTAAAATTTTGAAATGTCAATCTACCCAAAATAATCTATAATTCAGATAAGTTGTATATATTTTTATTATTTCAAAATAATATTTAGTTGTGAAGGTCTCTATACATTTTTGCTATGTTTAAATAGAAGATAAGGTGAATGGTCCTTTCATTATTCTTTAGCATACAAATCCAATAAATAGGACCAACAAGCATATATAGCGCAAGTGGCAAAGGGCTTGGTGGTTGGTACCCGAGGTCCCGAGTTCGAATCCTAGTTGATTCACATTTCCAGCTAAATTTATTTCTAAAAAAAATAAACGAAGCGAGTAGCGTGCTACATTTCTCTCAAAAAAAAAAAACAAGCATATATATATACACACACATATGTTTGTATGAAAATAAGCATTGTCCTTGTCCATCCTCAAGGAGGCAACAAAGAGGAAAAAGAAGAGTAAGGAGAGTAAGAAGAAGAAAAGAAAGAAGAGTAAGGAGAGTAAGAAGAAGAAAAGATGGAGAGCAAGAGGAGAAGCAAAAGGAGTGACCATTTTGCTAAACAATCTCCAACTCCTCATTTCAACTCTATCTCCTCCTCTTCTCCTTCTGAGTGTTACTACTACTACTACAACAACTACTACTCTCCGCGGTTGCTGCTCTCCCGAATCCGAGTCCTCCTCTCGCGCCGACCGCAGTCCCCGGGACGGAGCAGCGGCGGCGGGGAAGGGGTCGGGTGCCGGGTGCGGTTTCCGGGGTATTGTGCTCAAAGGAAGGGGAAGAGAGAGAAGAATAATGGGGAGGAGGAGGAGGAAGAGGTGGTGGTGGAGGAAGGAGAAGAAGAAGAAAGAGAGGTGGAGGGTTCTTCTTCTTCTTCTGCTGCTTCTTCAGGTATGGAGAGGCTTCCTTTCTCTTCTTTTAAGTTTGGAAGTGTCATGACTATTTTTGGCGAGCTTTTTGTTATATCGATCTTTTAGATAATATGGTATCAGAACGAGCTGATTATAAGTATTCTTGTTTGATTTGTAGCTCGCGGGATGTGTGGATTTTGTTTGATATATAGTTGCAGATTGTAGTTGATTGTTGGATTTGATTTATTGTTATAGAATTGATGGATTTGATGGTTGGATTTAGATTGTCGGTATAAAAGATTATTATTATATCTACAGACATAATACAGTTATCTTTGAATAACTTATTCTATATGAAAATTTTTCTAGTATAATTGTAAGTAAGAAGTTTGATTTTAACTTTTCAAAGCTCTTACTGTCCATGATTTGGTAGAATAGCATATTTCACATACGAGGAATTTTTTTTTATTCTAAAAATATAACTTATAGTCAGAATATTATATTTTATTATAGATATTTGATTACACTCCTTATCATTCAAATATATAAATTTCTTGAGTAAATTAAGTGGATTTACCTATCAAGATATTCATGCATCCAAACATGCCCTAATAGATTTGTGTATGTAGTGTTTATCTTTTTTGTGTTTTTTTTCCTTTTCTTTTCTTACAGTACACTGTGTACTGATATATCATACAGTTAAAGCAACAATGAAAACTAACACTAAGTTAGTTGATGTACTTTTCTCTGGGTAAATTGCACTATTAGTCCCTGAACCTTTAGTCTGAAGTTTCATTTTCATCCTCGAACTTTTACGAGTTAAAATGCTTTAATTATCATTTGCTGATAATCCCTCTTTCCGCGATTCTAGGGAAAGGCAAGGAAGGGGTTCCTCTGAATCTTGGCATGGGTGCAGGTCTAGTTCTTCTTCTTGCGAAGAGCGCGGTCGAATTAAACAAGATGGTGGAGCTGCGAAAACAAATGGAGATACTACTTACAGACATTAAGAATGAGATTGATCACAAGAAAGATGTCTCTTTTACCATCGCAGAGTCGAAAACTGCTCTGATCTCTCACTCAGATTGTTATGAAGATGGCAGCACGCGCAATTGCATTTCGTTCCGCGAAGACAGAGCTTCTTGTAAGTTTTCGGAAAGTGCAGAAAATGCTGTCAGAGATAAAGATAAGATGGAGGAAGAGCTTGAAGTTGAATTGGAACGCCTGCGGCTCAATGTCGAAGAGAAAAATTCATCAGTGCATCTTCGACAAGACGAAACAGAGGTAAGCTTAATTGCAGAAAAGAAAATCTTATGTTATATTATATACCATTTGAATTATATTGGCTAGTATATATGGTTGTGTCATATTTTTGGTATGATTTGATTTGTATTGCTTCGTTTCTTTTTTATCACTCACAAGTTTTTGTTTGATTGTTTTTTTCGTGTTTATATATCAAAATTACATCATTTTTGGTTCTCATTACCTTAAGATTAGGATTACCTTCCATTGGCTCTTTGTCTTTTGCCAAATCTCCTCGTAAATGTTCTTTTTGTCGGATCGTTGGCGCTAACCATTAATCCCAAAAGCTTGAGCTGTTAGAAATTCACTTAAAGCATACAGACACAACGTTCAGGGATTTCGATTGTGACTCGGCCTGACCAGCCTCACGTCATTTCGAACTTGACTCGGCCCAACCTGGCCTCCCGCCACAGAGCAGGATGCTGGCTCATTTAAGCCAACAATCTCCCTCAGCACCTGCAAATTTGTAGCATGCGGGATTCGAACATGTGACCTCTGGCTCTGATACCAACTCTCGGATCGTTAGCGCTAACTAGTAATCCCAAAAGCTCGAGTTGTTAGAAATACGCAACCAATTCACCTAAAGTGTACAGACACAGTACCCACGGGTCTCAATTGTGACTCGGCCCAACTAGTCTCATTCAACTTCGAACATGACTTCGTCCAACCCGGCCTCACACCATTTCAAACGTGACTCGGCCCAAACTGACCTCTCGCCACTAGGCAGGATGCTGACCCATTTAAGCCAACACTTTTACCTGCATGAAGCAAAATCTCTAAGAAAGATAATTCGAATAGTCGATCGAATATAACTTACACAATTGCATGTTCGAAGAAGATCTTTAAAGCTTTTGGCATCATATAAATCAGGAGAAGCACTGCAGTGGAGGGAATGAGTTGGCAGAAGAACAAAGCCCTCCTCACAGCGGAGTATCCGCGTGCGAACTGGAGCGGAGATTGCACGAGCTGTTAGAAACAAGGCAGAAAGAGCGGATTGCCGAGCTCGAGTCCGCGTTGGAGTGCGCGGAGCGAGATCTTCGCGAGAAAGAGCGCGAGATAAGCTGGTGGAGGAGAAGTGCCAGACTAGTCTCACAGCACAGGGAGGAAAAGCTTCTCAGGTTGTTGTTCATACAACTTCAGTACTGTTCCTTAACTCCCTGATTATATTTATACATCAATGCTGAGACTACACTTGTTGTATATCATGAGCAGGTAAAGTTGCAACAAGAAGAGATCTATGCTGTCAAATGTCTTTTTTTCGCGACTCATTTCGAACCGAACCGACAGTTTCTTACTGTCGCAAGAAGGCGCGAAGTTTCAGCGAAAGGCGAAGCGGCGAATTTTGAAGCGAAAATTTCGATCCTTTTGGTGTTGTCTATTTCCTTTGATTTTGTTATGCTTTTTCTGTTGAATTTTCTGGGTGTTATGTGATGTTTGCTTCATGCATGCTTTCTATTATTGTCCAGCAAATAAAGTTGATCATGTGATAGCTGAGATCTGTGATTTTAATTCACAAGCTATTGTATTTTTTTGCTGATTCTTAGATCCATCTTTATATTTATACATAAGAGTTGAGCTAGAATACTATCGATAGCAAATGAACATTTTTACCATTCATTTATTTTCGATGATGGAGCTTTCAAATCGACGATCGGTACCGTTGAACATGATCTAGAGCATTTAAAGTATCTAGAAATCAAATTTCATACTTTTTCGACATCATTGGCCTAATGATCAAAGGGTTTTAAATTTTGTAATTTTAATGGTCGATATGAAACGTTTTCTTGTTTAACGGTGTAAAGATATCCAAATCAATTGAATTTTTGTTAGAAATTTTTTTAACTAATGCAAACATGTTGGCTGTATTAACTAATGCAAAATAATCAGAAGTCAACAGTGTCAATATAGAAAGGGTCTATTTCTGTAGTTGAGGAGATCTCCATGCATTTTACCTTCCTTTTCTTTCATTGTATATCATAGTTAGTTAATTGGGACTCGGCAAAAATTCGGTACGGGTATAATGCGGATAAAATTCGTCTCTTAATTTTTAAATTCGTTGAAATATTCGGCTTAAAAAACGAATTCAATAATTATTATACAATATGGCATATAAACAATCAAATAAGAAATAGATTAAAATATCCCATAATTAATTATAAAATATATAAATATTTTTTTGAGGGCGAATGAACAAAAAACTCATATTTAAATATAAAATATAAAATAATCTATATTTAAACATAAAAATTATAAGTTTTTTATTCAAATTTTCAATAATTCGGGAATAATTCGCGAATAGTTCGCGAATAATTCGGCAATAATTAGGCTGGCTCCAAAAATTCGTGAATAATTCTGTTTTTTTGCAAAAAAATTTCGTAAACAGACCGTTTAATTCAGATTTTTAATAATTCGTGAATTATTCGCGAATTAACTAACTATGTTGTATATAGTTTCAAAGTAAGATAAGAAACACAACAAATAAAAAAAGTAGAATTAGAATAATTTTAGAAGTAAACAAAGACATTTATATTTTTCGGGAAAAATGTATAAAACTTACTTAAACGGTAAACTATTGTGGTTCGACTATCCAGCCTTTTAAAATTTTGATAGTAGTGCCTAACATTTAATTTTGTTTGATGTAAGTCATTTAATGACTTTTTGGTACGAAATTTAAGCTAATTGCTTTATTTTAATAAACATATAGTTATATAAATTATATAAAATATGTTAATAAAATTCGTAAAAATGAGCTATGCATTTAAATTTTAAAGTTAAATAGTTATTAACCGGCTCAAATTAAATAAATTAAAAAGTTAGGTAGCAAAATTAAACCTAGCGAAAAACGAAAACAAGCACAAGTCCACGCCTCACAAGTATATTACATAATTGAAATTATCTAATTTATCAAAATTGCATGCAAAAATAATATTATATAACTAATATTTATATTATATATAATATAAAAATAAATTATTATTTTAATTAATTATAAAGTATACTTTTTTTATTATATAAATCTCTTATTAAACTATTAAATTTATATTTTATAAAAGAAAATAATAAAGATGTTTTTAATATTTTTTTCCTACAAACCAAACAACTATCGTTTGAAATTGTTTTCTTTTCATACAAACTAAATGCGAAAGGATCGTAAAATTACTTTTCCACCAAAACTATTTTTTCTAATTTTTTTGGCTAAATTACAGAAAACCTCCTATAAATATCTTTTTTTATATTTCCTTTCTGGCTTTTAAAACCTACATTTTGCCCTCTTAAAATTTTAAAAATATTTTCAGGGTGTATATCGTCAATGGAGATGGCAAAATAACCAAATTGCTCTTACTTTTTCTAGAAGAAAAAATATTTTTTTAAATATTTGTTTATCATTTTGAATGGCATGTACGGTATAAATTATAAGAACCGGATGGAATAGTGATGGAACCATGACGGAGGGGGGGGGCTAAATACAATAACTCGAAATATTGAAGGGGTAAAATGTAGGTTTTTGAAAGTTAGGAAGAAAAAGTAAAAAAAAAAGAAGATATTTATAAGGAGTTTTCTGTAATTTAATTTTTTTTTATAATTTTACATCGGACCAAACATACCCTAAATACTCCTGCAATGTCAGTCTTCCAACTTAACCTGTTCAATATTGAATCCTAATTAAATGCCAAAAAGACTTCAATAGATTTCTTTCCAGCTGCCTTCAGGAGGCTCTCTTCTCACAGCATGACCAAGATTAGCAAGAAATCAAGTCAAATAACCAGATTGCCATTGTACTTCAATATACATCCTCAAAACTTGACAACAATAATTACTTCCCACCGGCTGTCCCTAACGCAAGTGGCAAAGTACTTGGTGGTTGGTATCCGAGGTCCCGAATTCGAATCCTAGTTGATTCACATTTTTCAGCTAAGTTTATTTCTAAAAGAAATAAACGAAGTGGGTAGCATGCTACCTTTCTCTAAAAAAAAATAATAATAATTACTTTCCCAACTATTTTGCGGCAAAAAAAAAAATAGGTAATAAAATAAAAAGACAATATTGCCAATCAGTGTATATCACCTAATTTTTTAGGGGCCTTATTTGTTTTACCTATTTTAGATTCTGAAATCGGTGGATTTCGATTTCTTTTCTATTTTAGAATGAAAATAATTCAATCTATTTATGGCTCCATCCCGACTTTGAATCTTGAATATGTTGGTTCGGAGAAAACTGCACAAAACTGTCTCTAACAAACTGTCTCTAACAAGCACCACCTCCCCTTTCCCTCCTTTCATCACTCTCCTCTTTCTTAACTAAAACTCTCTTTCAAAATTGTAACTAAAACACTTTGTTGTGGAAGATTCAATTCGCGATATGATTTCGCACGTTTGGCGCACCACTGTTTGAAGCAATTTGAATTTTGAATTTAGTATTCCAAATCAACTGCCATGCTAGAATTTGAGCCATCAACAACATACGTACCTTTTGA
The DNA here is from genome assembly GCA_016920855.1 of Puya raimondii. Taxonomy (NCBI): domain Eukaryota; kingdom Viridiplantae; phylum Streptophyta; class Magnoliopsida; order Poales; family Bromeliaceae; genus Puya; species Puya raimondii. The sequence goes on from JABWPP010000050.1 coordinate 40,563,597, forward strand.
GGCACCCATAGCATTCCTCTATATACATAGAGGTAGAGAGCTCTCTATATAATTATGTGACATTTTAATTATTGTCACTTTATCAATCATACTACCTGTATATTATTTTTGTATTAATAATATATTAATATTTAATCAACTAAACAATAACATACATGGGTACCTTTTGAGGCACCCATAGCATTCCTCTATATACAAAGAGCGCAATAGCTCTCTATACAATGATGTGACAGTTTAGGGGGCGTTTGGATTGACGAATCTTTAGATCCAACGTAACTCAAGTGTAGTGGTGTTTGAGTTTTCCTGAAGTGTGATTATTTTTTTTGTTGTTTGTTTTGACGTAACTAGTACAGTCTGAAAGTTAAATTCAATTACTTCTTATGTTTGTTTTGGTGTAACTTGGTCCTGGTGAAATTAGTTTCTTGAGTTCTATTGTTTGTTTTGATGTAAGTAAGTGGATTCCGTTACCTCCTAAATATAGTGGTAAACTTACCCCTGTAAAATTTAACCTATTAAATAATTAAAAATTTTATTATTATTTAAAAGTAATCCTAATTTATTATAAATAAGATAATTCTAACCCATTATAAAGAAAATCGAGTTTAGATTTTACTATTTAATAAATTTTTTAGAGAAGGTTGAGTGTGGCGGAAGTCGAGTTCGGCATTCTAGAGGGAAAAGTCGAGAGTAGGTGAAGTGCAGGTCTAACGTAACTTGAGTTACACTATATTTTTGACTTACACCAAAACAAATATCGAAAGTGATGGAACTTGAGTTCCACCCCTCCACTTACACCAAAACAAACGGCCCCTTAGTTGTTGTCACTTTATCAATCATACTACTAGTACATCATTTTCACATTAGTATCATATTAATATATTTAATAAACTAAACAGCAGCATACACGAGTACTTTTGAGACACCCATAACATTTCTCTATATACAAGAGCGAGAGAGCTCTCTATACTACGATGTGACATTTTAATTGTTGTTATTTTATCAATCATGCTACTATTACATTATTTATAAATTTGTAATATATTAATATTTAGTCAATTAAATTAGCTTGTAGGACCTAATTCTAATAATTCAAAAGATTCGAACTAAAAATTACAATAAGTTAAATTTTGAGAATCATAAGTGTGTATGTCTGATAGTTGAAAACCAAAGATATGACTTAGCCCAAATTAAATAAATTTAAAAAATAAATAAATATTTTAAAAAATTGGTAGTTCAACTAAAAATACACCATGGGTAAATTATAGTTTTGGTCCTCAAACTATGGGGCATATGATATTCTTAAACTTTAATATATTACAATCTCTAACTTGAACTTTTCAAAATTATTACAATCAAATCTCACAATCCAATTTAATTAGCTGAATATTAATAAATTATTAATGTAGAAGTAATGCAGTATACTAACTATTATTGCATAATTAGTTACAATGTTTCCACATCACTTCTACATTATCAATATCTCAACATTTAGCCAGCTAAATTGGATTGTGAAACTTAATTGTAATAATTCGAAAAGTTCGAGCCATAAATTATAACAAATTAAAGTTTGAAAATCAAAATGTCAGCCTCCGCATAGTTTGAGGACCCAAAGTGTAATTTGCCCAATAATCCTTAGTTCGGTAAATTTTATATAAAAAATGCTATATGTACATCAATTATAGGAGTGTGTATCTTACACCTTGAAATTCTAAAGTTCATAAAAATTCAAATAAATTTTAGTTATATATATAAATATATGTGTGCGCGCGCGCGCGTGCGACAAGTCAGAAATGATGACTTTCGGATGAAGAGAATGTAAGATGTACAGCAGCATTACTCATTTCATAAATTTTTATCTGAAAATGCTACTGGGCACGAAGGGCACAATAGTCATTTCGCTGGGGGCTGACTGAACGGGCGCGTGGGCTATTTCCTACCTTCCTAGCAGAAATACTCCTTGCACCCGGTTTATGCATATACTTAATACACCTTAATGTATGTCACAAAATTAAGGGTTAATTTTTTCAAAATTCTCATGACAAGTTGTAATTTTATAAATACTCTTTCAAATTTATAAAATATTATTGGTGCTTTTATAAATATTAAGACCCTGCTTGGATATCGGAGTAAGTTATTTAAATATAACTTATTCAATATAAATTTTTTTTTGGGTGCTTTTGTATGGAAGAAATTTAATTTTTGCTCCTTGAAAGATTTTGATATTCAAAATTTGGTGAGATAACATATTTCATTTAAGAGATGATTTATTTTTCCCGAAAAAATGGCTTAAGGGTCGAATATAGTATTTAATTTTAAATATTTTGTCACACTTCTCATCTGCTAAATTTACAAATTTCTCAAGTGAATCATGAAGATATATCGAATATGATATTCATGCATCCAAATGAGGCATGAAGAGTTTATGACCTAGGCTTTGGGTTTGGAGTTTAAAGGGATATTTATGATAGATTTATATGTATGACATTTTGACGTTTTAAAGGATTATCTTTGAAATTGCTCATAAAATTAAAATCTAATTCGATAAATATAATCTAGAACATACAGAGAGACTATGCTTAAAATATTGTGTAGATTTTTATTTTCAAGGCATTGTGTAGTTTTATCGAATTAATAAAAAAAGGATTAATTTGATACAAGTCCCTGTAAAAGTATCAAATAATAGATAAATTTCTAAAATACTTAAATGATCAGATTTATCCCTTCGAAAATTCTCTAGTTAATTTGCAAATATATCCCTTCAAAAGTTTTGATTCATTCATATATGTCCTTACCGTTTGATTCATCGTTAGTTTTTTTAACAGTAGATGCGTAAAATAACTATTTTACCCTACAAATTTGATCCTGCAAACGGCTATCTTTCTTTATCTCTTTCATCACCTTCGCCACGAAACGTGCAGCGTACCTCATTTTTGTCGCGACCGAGGGTCTCGCCTTTGACGTCGCCGGTGCCGTAGATCTCACCGTCGCTACGAATAAAGAGGAGAGGATGAGAAAGATGACGAGACTCAATATTGAAATACAATTATATATATGAGGTAAAAAGGTTATTTCACCTTTTAGATTAGCTTTTTTAACTTATGGTTATCTAAATTTTGATTATAGAATGATATATTTACAGACGTGGGGACCTTTGAAGAGATAAATTTAATAACTTAAGTTTTGTGGGAATATATTTATTATTTGATATTTTTATAAGGAGCCGTATGTAATAATCCCAAAAAATTAGCACAGCTCAATAAAAAGTTTTGCAAAGATTGGGGGTCGTTGGTGCAATTTATCCTTGCTCACTTTTAAATGTATGGTGTATGAAGTGTAACCGTACGCTCGGTGCAGGGAAAAGATTTGTCCTCTCGGCCGAGAAAAACCCGTTCGCGGACGCGAGGCCCCTCGGTAAAATCCAGTGAATAAACCGTGCCGAATCCGCCTTATTACTCTTCCCGTACGTCGATGGTGCCACATACTAAGAAATAAATGTGAATTAAAAGGATTTAAAAATACCAGGAAAAAGGGGGAGAAAAAACAAGAAACACAACGTTGCGAATCCAAAAAAGCGAAAAAGAAAAGAAAAAAAAAAGAGGAAAAAAAAAGGTCGGAGAAGGTAAATAACGGCGAGCTCCTCTCGAAACCCTAGCTGCCAAATCCATCGGAGCCCTAATTCCGTGGACGTTTTGTGGTTTTTTCTTCCGTTGTTTCGCTCGATCGCGTTCCCCGATCGGTGGATTCGCGTTCGGATCCGGTTTTCTAGGGTTTTTCTAGGGTTTCGATCGGTTTGGGGGTGGAGGAAGGAAGGGGATTTGTGATCTCCGGAACGGAGATGGCGAGCGCGGATAAGGGACTCGAGGATCGGCTCCGTAAAATCGGCGATCGTCTCCGCTCGCCGCCGACTTCTGTCGATGAGCTCCTCCCTCTTCTCGATGTGAGCCCTCCTCGCTCTCTTTTCCCTACATGAATCGTTCTATACGCGCTCTTCGTTTGCTTTTGCTCTTGGATTAATGATTTGCTCTGTTTTGATCTCTATTGTTTGTATATTTCTGTGTTTAGAGTATTAGGGTTTCAAATTTTGTGTAGTTTCGTATGTGTTGTCATCGTGTTGCGTTGCAATCCATGTGCGGAGGTGGTTTTGTGCTTGCTCGATCTCATTATCGGAAGAATTGAAGGCGATAGAGATTGATATTGTGCAATATTGTTTTCTTCTGATAGATTTGTATTACATTTTCTTCTAGTAGATAGATGCAGAGTCAGTTTTGTTCTGAGGAAGTAGAACTTCTCAAATCTACTAGCTAGCACGTTGGATAGATCCTATAGCCTTTGCAAAACTTTTCCCTGGTATTATAATTGTGGAACTTTTTAAAATTTGATGATGGATTACACTGTTTTAGCCAAGAAAACTAAAACTGAAAGTTGATTGAGTGTATTGTGATGCTTTATGTGGTTGTTCATTCACTTTATGCGTGCTTACATATTACCAGTTTTAGTAGTTGTTCTTTGTTGAACAATATACGCTGTTAAATAGGAGAATTTTCCAATGAGAGGTTGAGGTAAGACAACTGCATGCGCCAGTGTGTTAATTGGACGACCTGTGCTGGGACTATTATGGTAGTATCTCATCGAAAACCGTAGCGAAAGCAAATTGTTGGGTTAGATAATGGAATAAAACGTTCTCATTCTTTTTTAGTTATTTGTTCAGCTCGATTGAGACTTTATGGAGGGAGGATGGTTTCAATTGTATAAACTCAGTAGAAAATAACTACAATAAGAGTGAACTAATATAACAGACAGGATAATCTGTCTTTTGATACTGATTTTTCTTCTGTTATTTTTGTTGCCAATGATTGTGTTTTAATCAGTTCTGTTTTCTCCCTTTGGTCAAGACTTTCTTTCTTTTTTACTTATTATGTTTATTCTGGAGTAGCAAATAATATTGCTTTTACTAATATTTGCTATTGCTAGTCTATACTCTATATGTTAATTTATTTTGTTCTTTTGTGCATTTTCACATTTGTGCTCGAAGCGTGGGAATTAAATACTTTATTCCTGATGGTAGCAGCAAGGCTTGTAAAAATTGCGTATTATTCACATGCTGAAGTTTTTTTGTTTTTTTGTTTTTTAAGGTTTTAATGATATATTATTTTATGCATCCGTTATAGTTAATCAGTTTATTTTTCGCACATCATCTACTGTTGCAAAAAATCTTAGCTTGTTCGATTCTAAATACAGCGAACAGAAAGATTGTTATTGAAGGTGGAACAATCACCGTCTCAATCGATGATAAATGCAATTCGTCCTGCAATGAATGCCCTAGTTGCCGAAGAGCTTTTGAGACATCCTAATGCAGATGTAAGAGTTTCTGTGGCCTCATGTACAAGTGAAATCACGAGAATAACGGCACCAGATGCTCCTTATGATGATGATTTAATGAAGGTGCAATTACTTATTTCTTAAAACTACTAATATTTTTGTGCATCTACTATTAAGCACCTTGGTCAGCACTGTCATAATTGCTGCCAGGAATTTCTGTGCCATTTTGGACTCATTGAGCTAAGTTTGTTTGACCGTTTCTTCTGAAATTTCAGGTGGTGTTTCAAAGAATAGTGGAAGCATTTGAAAAGTTGGATGATATGTCCAGTTCCTTGTATTTGAAGAGGGTTTCAATTCTTGAAACTGTGGCAAAGGTTCGATCATGCGTTGTGATGTTGGATCTAGAATGTGATGACCTAATTCTACATATGTTTCGTCATTTCCTGAATACCATAAGGTAATGAGGTCTATTAATGCTTTTTCAGTTTTATTTTGACATTTTTGTTCCTGCTAAAGTTATCAAGTGGTCTAGCCAATTTGAATACCTAGGCCCTACTGAGGCAGTTGTGTTAATCTAAAAGTAGCAACATCTGTTGCCTAGTACATGGGATTCAATTAAAACGAGACTGGAACAGCAACATCTATTGTCTGCTCCATAGCTATGAATCAAAACAAATTAGAGGTCAAGGACCGTTACTTGATAATGTAGATGTTTGCATGCTTAAGTCTTGAGACTAGCCACTATGAAAAATTTCTGCCAGGCTGGTCTATCTCCATAGTGTGTATCCCTCTTAATACTTTATGACATTGCAACTGTACGCCAATAGATATAGGAAGTCTACAATGAATGCTGCTGATCAATAGTAAAAGAAATGATGCCTCTTGCTGCTTTGTTAGGCATAACTGGTAAACATCTGAAGAGGGTAGCAAACTTCTTATAAACTGCCACCAAAAGAGATAAATTTAAGTGGTAAAGCAGATACGTAATGCTAATCATATATGATGTTGTAACAAAAAACCTAATAGGTTACTGTTATGTTACACACTTTAAGTGCTACATGATATCCTCTGTTATTTGTTAAGGTGCTGTATCTAATCCTCATTGTTGAATGTTCAGCTGTGCCTGTTATTGCTGTCATAAAATGATCTTCGGTTTGCTTATAACCAATTTTTTGCTCGTTGCCAAAAGTGTCTGTGAAGCCAATAGCCTCTTTCTTATGCCACCACTTAGTGGTTAGGCCTTGCCAACGTTACCTTCCTTTTCTTCTACCTGTGAATTGATGCAACTCCTGAGTCGTTACATATAGGACATGCAGGTGCGGCGATAATTTGGTTGAAAATAAAACTTCTTTCATATTCAAGGATACTTTAATCCGGTGACATATCAATTAGATTAATTCTTTCACAATGAAAGCTAAAATGTGGCCAATTTGGGTACCTCCTTTGTAACTTCTTCTGAGTTATATAGGATTGAATTCTAATTGGAAGGAAAGTAACCACCCTCTGTTTGGATTCAATTCTTGTGTTTGGGAATTTTTTTTTTCCTGCGAAAATAGTTTGGGAGGTCAAATGCATATCATCGTTTGTGGAGATCAGCATATATACAAATCTACCCGCTTTTTCTGTGGTTTGATTTCATGACTTAAAACTATTGCAACAAGGATACATTGTAAGAGCTTTAATTATCAAGCTAGCTGAGGCTTTCCTAAAGTTAAATTTCTTTAATCGAAATTTTCTTTGTTTGGTTTTACAGTCTACTGGTTATTGTATAAGCTATAAATTTTTGGTTGTCAGCATTTTTCTTTTATATTTTCTTCACTTTTGAATTGTTTCTAATTATTTTTAATTTATTACTAAAGGGCAATTGAATTTGTTTCAGGTCGAATCATCCAGAAAATGTCTTCTCATCAATGGAGACTATAATGACACTTGTGATCGAGGAGAGTGAAGATATCTCACCAGAACTTGTCTCTTGCCTCCTTGAGAGTCTAAAAAAGGACAGCAAAGTAGGTTTCCATCCTTATAATGCTTTCATCTCCAACTGCAAGCATCTATATATTTTTCATAATTCTTTTTATTCTTGTTTACAGGAAATCAATCCTACGGCATTCAGACTCGCAGAGAAAGTTGTTAGTAACTGTGGTGTAAAACTGAATCCGGCTTTGATAAAATTAGTCCAAAACACTCCCTTAAGTAATTATAGCAAGGTTGTTGGCTCTCTACGCCAAGAGAATTCTGATGCTACGGACCGCACCGATGTAAATGATTCTGGGAAGAATGTGAGTCTTTCTCCACCACGCGAAAACACCATTGTATGTGGCAATTGATGGAAATCCATATGGTAGTTTAAATCTTCAATAGCTTATGCTGTATAGTTGTCGACTGTCGGTATTGTTTAACTGAATGAATGGGGAAGACTATGCAGATGCCTTTTTCTAACTGTAGTTGTTTGAGTTATAGTAACAGAGATTTTTCAGTCTTGTGTACTCTTGAGCTAACTTGCTACTTCAGATTCAGACTCAGTTTCTTGAACTGAGAAGGGGCATTATGACACCTTAAACCATCTAACTGTTATCTGTAATTTACTACCACACATTTTTAATCCATTTGACTTTGCATTGAAAATCTTACTGTAATTATAGTCGCTTTTATTGATTGAGACTTTGATAAGTAAGTTTTTTTATGGTGTTTCAGGCAGATGTTAATAAGCTATCTGAGAGGGCTCTTTCTGATGAGCTACCTCAGGCATGTAACTGTGACTAAAATACAGCTTTATGGTTGAATCATAAATGTCTTATAAATTTCTTTTTCCATTTTTCTAATTTATTAATTATGAACGTCAGGTCTCTTCACAGTTGGATCAAGTAGGTTGTCCTCAAGAATCTGATACCCTTGCAAACGAGTCATCACAATCAAAGATGACCAACGGTACTGTTCCAATTGGTAATGGTGAATCTGTGGTGGAACCAACTTCTCCTCAACAGAAGCCTGAACAATCTCGTCGTGGTGTCGAGTCAAAAGGTACTGTTCCAGAAACTACAGATGATTCCAACAATGTCGAGTCAGTTGTGGCGAAGCCTGATAGTTTATCAGATCTCAACGCCAAGAAAATGGGAGGCTGCAGTTCTAATTTGTCTACTCAATTAACTGAGACGAGTGATGGTTCTAGGACTGATAGCGAGAAAGAAACACCACTAGTACCCGGCAGTATAGAAGACCATGGAAGAGAAGCTGATAGTGCACAAGTTGATGGTCCATCCGATAAAGAAGCAGAGTCACCCATGCCATTGGATACTGACAATAAAGATCATCTTCAACTTCCTTCAAGTGCTAATGATGGAACTGTTGATTCAGATCCACCAAAAAGAGACGGATCTTCTGGGTCAGACATATCTGACAAGAAAGGTGGAGGTGACTTGTCGTCTGACCACCTTACGTCTTCTTCTAAAGGTCCAGATTCTAAGAAGGCTTCAGAAGATTTGAGTGACTCAGAAGAGAAGCCCTTGAGACACTCAGATTCTAAGAAGGCTTCAGAAGATTTGAGTGACTCAGAAGAGAAGCCCTTGAGACACTCAGATTCTAAGAAGGCTTCAGAAGATTTGAGTGACTCAGAAGAGAAGCCCTTGGGACACTCAGATTCTAAGAAGGCTTCAGAAGATTTGAGTGACTCAGAAGAGAAGCCCTTGAGACACTCAGATTCTAAGAAGGCTTCAGAAGATTTGAGTGACTCAGAAGAGAAGCCCTTGGGACACTCAGATTCTAAGAAGGCTTCAGAAGATTTGAGTGACTCAGAAGAGAAGCCCTTGAGACACTCAGATTCTAAGAAGGCTTCAGAAGATTTGAGTGACTCAGAAGAGAAGCCCTTGGGACACTCAGATTCTAAGAAGGCTTCAGAAGATTTGAGTGACTCAGAAGAGAAGCCCTTGAGACACTCGGGTAAGAAGGGAAGCAAAAAGGTTGGTGAAATATTGGCTGGTAGTGCAGTCTATTCAGAGCCAAGAACAAGGACTCGTAGAGATAAAGTGGGTTCCACGGTCAAGGATGGTGTCACAGAATCATCACGTAAACAGCCAAAGTCTGATAATAAGCAGTCGAAGGAAAAAACTGAATCTGAAGATGCAGCTGGAGAGCTCAGTTCGAAGGTAATTATAAGATTATTTCTAATCCTTACGTAAAACTGTCTCATCATTCAGGAAGTCCTCTGTTTTGCTTATATTATATATATTTTGTGGAAAAAGAATCTAGTTCTTAAGAAGGATATGCCTGCTGCTGGCTTGAATGAAATCTAGTAATTTTATTAATGTAGGTCAGAATTGCTTTCCTAATTAATCCTTTGTATTTATATATAGCCTTTCCACTTCCCATTTTCTCAAAGTAATTCTCCTTCTGCCCCACTCTAGATTGCTTAATAGCCTTGTTATTGGTTGGAACCTTTCATTTACCTGCATGTTTTACTTTCTGGTTACCAACTCTGAATGGTTTTTCTTAAGAGCGAAATCATTGTTTATTGCGATTGACAATTTTTTTTCCCTTTTAGCTTCATTTACATCCAAACATTCGTAAAGTATGTTGCATGATAGGGAGTGTCACCTATCACGGTTCATGTTTTTATATTCTCTTTGGTCATTTTGGTTTAAATCACACTTGTTTAACAAAACAGGAGGATTGTTGCTCTTATTGCATCTCTCTTCTTCATCTTTTTCTTGTTCTCTTCTTTTATCTTTGCTCCTCGGTTTATGTTTGCACACCTTATTTCCAAGCCTTTCTATGGTTAATTCATGGCTGTAGATGCAGAAACCACCTCGACATGTTGCGAGTTAAAATAGCTTTCTCCATAATGGAAACCTATTGAAAATCCCCTCGATTTAATGAGAAAATCGTCTGCCTATGATTAGCCCTCGTCCTCCTCACCATCGCATCCTTTCCCTCCATCTCATTCTCCACCTCTGTGATTTCGTCTACCCTGTCCTCCAGCTGTTCTTCATCACCACCTCCTTCGTCCATCCTCCACATCCTCTTTCCACTGCCGCCGCCTCCACCACATGTCCTTCTCATCCTTCTTTTCTTCTATTACCTCATCCTCACCTTCTCCTATGTCCTCTCCTACTCTCCATGATTGAGATTTTATGTGTGACTGAGTAAAGCAAGGAGGGAGATGAAAGGGTAAAGAACTTTCGGGGAGAGAAAATGAACTTTAGGCATTTACAAATTTTTAAAAATATTATATTATTTTTTCTAGAAGAACCCTAACAGAAGACTAACAGAAGGGACTTACGTGATAATTGTGACAGCTGAGGGGCGTGTTTCTTTTTTGCAGATTTTGATTATCATGAGTATAGGGCAACTTGTGATAGGGAGTTTTCTGCATTTTAACTCTCTTACATTTTTTTTGAGGCCATGTTGTTTCCTTAGAGATCCTTCGAAACTTATAGCTGTCATTTCTCTTCTCCTCGCAGTTGATCATCATGCATTTTGTGAACTAGAAGTGCCGCATCTCATCATGGACATTATTCAAATGCATGCTGCAAAGGAGGGTTTAGTTCATTAAAGTGACATATAGAAAGTATTTTCTGATTCATAAGTTGATTAGTGATCTCGGGGTCTTGGTTGCATCCTTAATTTTTTGCAGCTAGTCAATTTTTTAACTTCTCTAGATGATTGGTGTTCTTCTTTTTTTTCGGGCTCTGTGCAGAAAGCTGTTTCTGGCAGTCTAAGAAATCGAAGTGGATCAAAGAGGAAGCATGGTCGAGGGACAGAAAAGGTATTCTATTTATGTGTTTCACTAAGATTTCATCGTACATGTTTCTGGATTTTAATTATAATTATTCAAATGTGACAGATCTCCGCATCGAAGCAAATAAAAGGTCTTGATGAGAGTCTTGTTAACTCCACAATTAAAGTATGGTGGCCGGATGATAAAGCGTATGCCACACTTCCCTGCTGATCTCTCGTAACCATGTTTTTTAGAACTTACTTTGAGTTTATCATCTAACTGTTACGTGTACTCATACGCTAAATTTTATCCTGCTCCTGCAGGTTCTATGAAGGTGTGGTTCATTCATATGATCCCTCTTCTAAGAAGCATACGGTGCGTAAATTAATCGGTTTGCTGATTTTTATTTGCTGTTCTTGACTACCTTTTTAACTTCTACAGTATTTTTTGCTGTTCTGAAATGATTTTTGATGTGTCCAGGTTGTCTATAATGATGGTGATGTAGAGATATTACGGCTCAAGGACGAAAGATGGGAACTTGTTGAAGGCAACACAGAAGCAGATGAGGTAGGTACTAGTTCGATGCACCATGATCAAGTATTTCTAGAATTGATCTGTGCATTTTAAATTCCATTATTTTGTTTTCCTAGCAGGGAGAATCGAAGGATCTTCCAAGTCCTGATGCTTCATCAGAAATGTGAGTGTTTCTTTTGCAATCTGTGTTTAAAGAGTTTTACCTAATAGTTTGCTGTTCTTTTCTCACTGACAAAACTGTTTTCTCCCCTCATTTGTTCACCTATCACCGCTCAATCAGGCTGCCAAGTAAAAAAGCTAAAACAAGTTCCAGTCGTGCGCCAAAAAGAGCAAAGACACAGACGGCGAGCAGGTAATTGGCATTTTGATGTGCTAAACAATGTCTAATAGATCGACTTATTGAAGCTCTTTATCTCAATTGTTTCAATCGGGTGTTTGTTCTGTAGCAATGAGCTCGGCAGCATGCGTACCAAACGTAAAAGCAGGTCGAAGGCTGTCAGTGAGGATAAAGAAGAGGCTCCTAAAAGTGATGAGAGGTCTAAGGATGAGACGCCGCGACGCACGCGCAAGTCTAAGGATGATAGCTCCAATCACTCGGCCAAGTCAAATGATGATGTCTCAAGAACTCGCAGCCGTTCAAAGGGCATCATCCTTCAATCTGGCGGAAAGTCGCAGGATGAAACCCTAAAGAAGACGAACAAATCAAAGGATGACGTAGCAAGTTCCAGCAAAGATGCAGCTAAAGGTAAATCCAGCGCCGAAACTCCAACCCTTCGTCAGAAATCAAAGGGTGTTCCGAATGGCTCGTCCGGGAAAGGCAAGCTCCGGGCCCAAAAGAGAGCGACTACTGAAAAAGTAGAGTCACAGGGATCTGGGGCTTCTACAGGAAAGAAGAGGAGGCGGAGGAAGAGCCAAAGCTGATTGGGCACTTTTTGACACATGCTTTGCCCATCTTTCTCTCTCTCTTTTTTTTCCTTTTTCCTTTCAGGTAAATACATGCTGTTTACAGGTTCTTGGGGGGTATTGTGGATAGGCAATTCTTCAGTGTTCTGCTTTGCATTTTGCCCTAAATCGCCTATCTGGTTGCCCAGGTGCTGCTAGTCATGTTTACGATTTAACTGACACTGTAGATGCTTTGGTTAGGGGGTAGGGGTTGTAATGTTTAGCATTACTTGTTTCCTTTTGGCCTTCGGCATGTGTTATGCGAGACCTTGGTAGCTGGGTTTATGTTTACCGTATAAGTTATTTTAGTCGGTAACGTAGTTAGGCTACTCGTGCTCGATTCACGTAGGCTGTTTCGAGAAATATGAAATTTTGTAGCACTTGTCTGTGTGAAAAAAAAAGGTATTTCGGTTCAGTCTCTCTCTCTCTCTCTCTCATGTTTATTTGGTTTGAGTAATGCTATGGGTCGCTGAAAAGGTACTCATGTATGTTGTTGATGTTGTTGATGACTCAGATTTTGACATGGTAGTTGATTCGGGGTGCTCAATTTTAAATTCAAGTTGCTTTAAACAGTGGTGCGACAAACCAATGTGCGAAATTATATCACCAATCTTGTAAAATTTCATCGCAAATCTTTCTCGCTCGAACGCCCGTTGTAACCTGCCACCTTTTTTCCCGCTCAAACATCCGTTACTCACCTTCAAAATCTTCTCTCTGCTTCCTCCTAGAGGTTTTCTGTGGCTAATCCGCATGTCCAACGCGACGCTTCTTCCTCCTTCCTCGACATCAGATCACGTATCCCAAGACTCAAGTTGAGGGCGTGGCGCGGAGCTTACTAGCTTCTTCATATTTTCAGTGCAGAATTTGCTCGCCTTGTCGACTAGAAAGGCACAAAAGATTACAAAGGCAGATGGTTGGAGGCCACCAGCCCTAACTTTGGTGAGAAAAGTTATTCTCGTCTGCCACCTTTCTTTGATTTTAGTTTTTTGCTTTTTTCTCTCTATTTTTTGTTTGGCTTATTTTTACTCCTGTTCTGCTAAGTTAAGGTCTATATACATAAAGAGCCCCTTAACTACAGGTCGTTTTGAAGTAGGTCCCTCAATTTCTGTTTTTTATGTATATATTTTTTTCTAATTAGGAAGCTTGGTGTTATTCAAATTTTGCTATAAGACTTTTAGAATAGTTAATGGAAAGGGAACGTCTAAAAGTCTTGTTTAGCAAAATTTGAAGAACACTAAGCTTCCTAATTAAAAAAAAAGACAAAAAATAGGATTAAGGGGCTTACTTCAAAATAACCTATAGTTAAGAGGCTCTTTATGCATATAGTCCTTAACTTAGCAAAACAGAGTTAAAAAAAGCCAAAAGAAAAACAGAGGGAAAAAAAAAAAAAATCAGAGGACGTCGGGAGAGGAAAAAAATTAAAACGTGTCCACATTTTAATTAAAATAGTACATCACTTTTACATCAAATGCGTCAATATTTAGACAACTAAATTGGATCGTAAAACTTAATTATAACAATTCTAAAAATTTAAAAAAAAATTATAATATATCAAAATTTGAGAATAAAAATGTCACCAGCCTCATAGCGCACCAAGCTTGCAATTTACCCTTGTCGACGTGTGTGCATTTCTTCCACTTATGTACAAAAAATCAAAAATGCGCAAATCTTAAAGGGAAGTTTTAAGTTGTTTCGTCAAGTGACTCGGCTTTCATTTTCAGCTCACTGTTCATATTTTAATCTTCTTTTTTCATTAAAAAAAATTATGGTAACTCATTCAAATACCAACAAATAATATAGTATAAACAATTAGTCGTTTAAACTATCATGTCATCTCAAAATTATAGTTACCAAATTGTTACATCATTTTGGAAAGGTAATGTGATGATTAATTAACAGTTAAGAATTATTTGTAAGAGATAATTGAGAATCGTATCATCTCTTAAGAGATAATTTATAGTTGATTAGCTATCAATTTGTCATTTTATTTGACAAATTATTTAAAGTTTAGTAAAGTGACTTGACAGAAGCAAAAATGAAAATTTAGAGCCTTAATTGAAATAAATTAAAACCGGATCATCTAAATAAGTTACTCAACATTCAGTGAACTATGGTGAAATTTATCCAATGAAACTTCTCTCGAAAAAAAACTAAAAATTTGTTAAGGATTGTATACCTCCCTCTTTACTGTCCCAAATCTATCCATTTATAAAGGTTGAAAATACTGACAGTGCCTAGCACAGCTGACTAAGAACTTGATGGTTGATTTCGAAAATCTCAATTTCAAAACCCAGTTACTTCACATTTCTAGTTGAATTAATTTGTTTTTCAAAAAAAGAAACAATGAAGATAGCCTGCTACCTTTCTCTTTCTCTTTCTCTCTCTCTCTCTCTCTCTCTCTCTCTCAAAAAAAAAAAGAAAAAAAGAAGAAGAAGAGAAAATACAACTTACTTTCCATATAGACATTGCAACAAGGCGCGCAAAAGTGTATAGAATTATACTTCTTTAGTTCCCAATAGAACTGCATAAATTACATTTTAACTGACAAACTATTACTAACAAAAACAAACAAACTTGCTTATATCACATAAACAGCAATAAATACTACTTTATCATCCAAGTTGCTTATTCTGATGATCACACCTTCCAAAATGAGCTTACTATTCTGGTTTGTAATGGCGAGGGCAGATTATTAGAACTTAAATGACATAAATCACATCAAGTCATGATTCTCGAATGTAAATTTTACGTCGAAAGCTGAGCAAAACAGCTACTTTACACATTTTATTGGAAAGATAGAAACTATACGGAGCCGTCCCTGAGAAAGACAAAAAGAAAGGTAGAATACATGATGGTCCTATAAGGGCACTTCAGAAGCCGATCATTATATCATATAACAGTGTGACAACTCTAGTTGCGATACAAACAAAAACTAGAATAATACGTACTTACAGATCGAATCCAAGGCGAGATGTCAATTTTATGCCTTTACTTTGACAACCAGTAAATGAAAATGAGAAATGTACAGACGGAGGCAACGAGAGAGAGAATGATGGTGTCCATCGATTTCTTCCTCCTAATCGATGAAAGGATCTGATTCACCTGTACAATTATACCAATTAAAGATCAATTTCCAAGGGGGTGGAAATAAAGACTATCAAGTGAGCATTTCTTCTTTTGAGGGTCAAGAAGGCAAGGCACGGTGTGCGTACCCCCGGAAGACGGCTGCTAACATTGGTTATCTTTGTGCCGATGCCGCCAAATGTGGAGCGCTGAAGAACAAGTGCCCCGAGAGTTGATTGGGCATGCGATATCAAAGAATCCATCTGTGATACAGTTTACACACTGTACGTCAGTCTATAGGGAAAATTGGGCGAGTTCTGATCAACATGGGGCAGAATTAATATCAAGAAAAGAGGTAGGGTTGAGTAGACAGTTCAGCGATATCGGTTAAAAACAAAAAAACAAAAAAATTATGCAGTTTACATTATAACAGTTCCAAGCGTAAAAAGGTTTTTGGAAAAGGAAAGTGGCTTTACCTCTATTTTATAGAAGGTTTTAAGGCTAGGAGCTTAAAGCTAGATTAGCAGTATCTAATGCCTTTCTTTAATCTTTATTCAGCAAAATCTATATTATCTCTTGCTACCCGCTTCATTTATTTTATTTTATTTTTTTAGAAATAAACTTAGCCGAAAATGTGAAGCAACTACACTTCGAACTTGAGACCTCGAGTACCAGCTATCAAGCTATTTGCCATTTGTGCTAGGGACGGTCAGCAATACTGAGGTGACAAGTTGATTCATAAAGTTGGAACCCTCCATCAATATAAAACTTAACTAAATAGAATGTGGATCTCACACTGTATTTAATAATATTCAAATAACGATAAATGAAACAGCCCATATAGATAAAACATAACATTAACATCACAGAATGGTACTTAGCTATAGCTTTTTCCATATGTATGCACCAACTTATACTCATGCATCATATCCAACGCAGAGAGAAAAATAAAAAGATATAACTTTAAGTGTTGATAGATACGAGAATAATGACACCTGTCCTGAACTTCTGCTAACTGCTGCTTGTTCTCTGAGGAGAGCTTGACCATCCGAACCTGCACCCTCTTCAACATCCAATTTCGCCCTGTCAAAATCCCTGAAGTCGAGGAGGAGGGATGCATGTTCTTGCTTAGCTCTAAGGCTTCCTCGAAGACGATAAAATTCCTGCATATAGTTTCACGCCAAGAGCAACTGTTTAACCTTAGCTTGCTTATTCTACACTATAATTCACAAAGATTTGCACTCCTGCCAAGCCTCCGATAATTAAGATGTTTAAATTCAGGACCTGACAGAAAAGTGGGCAATCCATGACAGAAGTATACGTTCCACTTTTGTTAGCCTTCCTTACGAAAGGAAGACTCACATCCTATTTCACTCTTTTGATTTATTGGGTAAGAAGCAACCATACCTGTGTAAGGTCCTGCAGAATCTCTTTATGACGAGTCAAGGTATGAGAGAGAACTTCCGAGCCTCCTGAGGATACCCATGTTTGCATCTGTGTATTCACTTGCTGAAGTTGCTTCAGTAGTCTCTCTATACCAGATTCAACGTCATTCTCTGATCCATCAGGTTTGGTGGCAACCAACCTACGATATGAATTCAACTGGTCATCTATCTGACCTTCAAGTTTCCTTGCCTACAAAGAAAACGAAAATAGATTCTATTTAAGCAAAACAACAAACGACGCAACTAGATCGTATAGCAACAACACATTATGCTCTAGCTTTTGAAGTTTTAACAATGGCCCAGAAACAAATAGAAGCTACTCAATTGACGCTGAATAACAATATTACTGTAGTATTAGTAAGCAATCTTGCTGTCAGATGTTCGTTAATCATTCCTACAAGGTTACAGAGATACAGGCACACAGTCTATAGCATTAGCATCACTAGAGAATCTTTCCATTACATTTCATATAACAATGCATTTACATGTTCAGCATTTCAAAATATAGAAGGCTAAACAAGTTTGTCTGCAGGATTCAACACGACAACATGAGGGCTGATAAGTGCTGAAGATAACAATCAGCATGAAACTAAAATAAATTGGTTTTTGGCTTATCTAGCCGGAAACTAAACCAAGATGAGAAAAACAAAAACAAAAAAAGTAAAGAACTGAGACCAATTTCGGCTCTCCTAAGCATTGATATTGTCATACATCCCAATGCAAAGTGGAGAAATACTCTAATAAGTGCTGAAGATATCAATCATAACAATAAACTTGAAAGAGAAAGAGTTTGGACGATACAAATAAAGGCTGAAATACATTTTCTGAGGAAATTGAAGAAAGAAGGACTTCAGCCTCCTTCCATCAATTTTTTTTCTTTTTTTTTTGCCATTGCTGGAATTTATAAGACGGCAGTAAATTATAACAAATGTCATATGACAATGGAAAAGTAAGGCCTCGTTTGGCATCATTGCTGTTTTTTTTTTTTTTAAATAGAATTGTTATATGAAATAGTGTAGGAGGGGATAGTGGACAGCTTGCAATCCTTGCGATCAAGATGTCCGTTTGGCGATACAAAATAAAAATTTGGAAGCAACTTTTTTTTGCTTTCAATTTTTTTTTAAAATAAGTTGTCACCCACCACTTGGCTATTGTGCATTGCAAGTAAACCAACAACAACAACAACAGGAGGAAAGTCCTTCCGCTAGTATATCAAATTATATAAAATCAGTGTTTGAAAGAAAAAAAGAAAATGACAACAATGCCGAATCAAACCTAACGGGCTTGTCTGGTTCGCTATAAAACTTCTGAAAATAGTTTCCAGCGGAAAAGATTTTCCATGGACAAGAAATTTCACAACTGCTAGTGTTTGGTTCAATGAAAAATGAAAAAAAGTTCTTTGGATATGCATGTGTTGTTTGTAGGAAAAAGAAATGAAAAAAAGGTTTATCATAATTTGATTAGAATAGGCTCAATGATTAATGACTAAAAGTTTGATATTATTACAATATTATAATACAATAATGATAAACAACTTAAGTTTAACATTATCATAATGTTGTGAGTATATATTAATTAGAAAATAAATGCAAATGACTTTACCACAAACTTGTTATATCTAAATGATAATTAGATTTTAATCGTGAGTAAATTTTGCGATTAGATTTTTTGTGAATAATCTTATCAAACGTGAGTATTCATGTTATTGTAATCTTCATATAATAATTAGATTACCAATTAACTTATCAATAAAAATATTCTTGTAATGTTAACCTGATTAGATGTAAAGTTGATTTGATAATAATTATATTTTATTGTTGTTGTAAATTTAACATAATAATTAATTTTCTAAGTAAATACAGTAGATGTGTGTTAATAATTTATCATAACTAGATTTAATAAGTAACAGTATTGTAAGTAACCATTTCGCCTTATATTTTACTCAATGGTAATCTTATAATTCTTAAAACACTAAGATAGTAATTAAATTAATGAATAATATATTACATAAAAGATCGAGGCATTGGTGAATCCTTAAATAACCCCGTCCAAAGCCATGCATGAGAAATTTTTGTTTCTCTGCTTTTGAGAAGCGAAAACAAAAAACCAACTTTTCTTCAAAATTTGTTTAACTGTTTTATGTGGAAAACAGTTTTATGTTGGAAACGAACAGAGAAAAAACTATTTTCAATTTTCGGCCCACTTTTACAGTGAACCAAACACACCCTAAACAAGCTGTTTTTTTAATTCAAATAATCAGAGACATGATTCTTATGAGTTGTTTAGCTCAAATATTCACAAGAAGCGTACATTTTCCTCTTCATAAGACATATCAAGAACAAATTGTCCATTGGAACCCCAAAACGCATCCATAGGGTGTTATTCCACATACCAAAAGTAGACACCACTTAACATTTTCTGTTTCATTCTTTAAATTGACAAACACATAGATGAAATACGGAGATCGCATTGAAACATGATGACAAATAAATGGATCTGCATACCTAACAAGATACATGTTAACTTCCATATCTCACCTAATTAATCCAATTAGACTCGTTTCTAATACAGACGCAACGTTTCCATCTAAAGATCTCAATTCACAACAAATCCCAATACTCAACAATTTGACCTAGATTCCAATCGAATACGCTCCCAAATTCGCTTCAAAGGGCCAGATCCGGGGCGTATTCGATACAAAATCCAAGAAACAACGAGTAAACGAACCAAATCGTCCAATGACAACATCAAATCCACGGAAACAGATCGAATGCCAAATTTAATGAACGAGGAAAGGGAGAGCGCGAGATCGATCGATCACCTGCTTGCGAAGGGCGTCCCATGAGGACGCCTCCATGGATCCTCGCCCTCGCGATTCCGAGATCGAGCGAGGAGAGATCGATCGCGGCGAGAGCGCGCGTACGAAGAAGAGGAGAAAAGGGAATTGAAGAGAGAGAGAGAAAAAGAGAGAGAGAGAGAGAGAGAGAGGTGGGTGGTGAGGGGTAACGACGATGAGGGGGGCAAAATAGTCAAATCGCTGCGATGGGTCGGTCGACAATCGCCCTCAATTTTTCTATGTAAATTCTAATGCACAAATGTTAGTAGTACACGTGTAACATGCACACTAAAAAAATTCAAATTTTAAATTTTTTAAATTTTAGTAATAAAAGAATTAAAAAAATTGACATTTCAAGAATTTATAAAAAATATTTGTGTTTCCATTTCAAAAAAGTTAAATTTTTTTTGACAAGACAATAAAAAAAATAAGCCACAAAAAATCTATAGGTTTAAAATGTACATTATGACTTTATTTGGCTTCGGAATAAGCGGGAACAACAAAAATTATCTTCACTAATCCGCCAAATAGTGCAAAAAAGAAAAAAAAGTAAGAATATTTATTCCGGTCAAACTGGATTATTTAAGATAATTATAGAATAATACGAAAATAATTACTCCACCTTTTTAGTGGAATAGAGTTATTCTCGTACTATACTTAGTTTATTAAAGTAATATAAAAGTATGGTTATGTTATATATATTATTTTAAAATATTTTATAATATTTACAATAATAATTATAATAGTTTAATAATAATAATATGATTATTATTATTACTACTGCTGTAACAACAACAACAACAATTACTAGTGCTACTATTATATTATATAATATGATGTTATCTTTATTACTTATATAAATTTATATTATATACTATCCTATACTATACCATATATATAAAATAAAATATTATATAAGTTAATAAATAGTTTTTAATATATATATATATATATATATATATATATATATATATATATATATCTACTGTGCTATTAGCAGTTTCTGTGCTCCTAAGTTTCTAACCACCCATCAAGTTTGATGGATGGTTAGAAAGAGAGAAAGAAGAAAAATTGAGACACTCAATTTTTCTTCTCTCTTTCTTCCTATTCATCCATCAAACTTGATGGGTGGTTAAAAATTTAGGAGTATAGGGACTGTTATACTCCTAATAGCACAGTAGCCCTACTCAATATATATATATATATATATATAATTGTATAGGGATGATAGACGGAATCAAAAACGGAATAAAAGAATATTTCGTACGAACGGTTATGATCAATTTATTAAAAAATATTTCAAATAAAAACGAACGGTTATGATTTAAAAAATAGCATTCCATCTTAAATCTAATCCTACGAACGGTTATAATCAATTTGTTAAAAAGTATCTCAAATAAAAATGAATGGTTAAAATCAATCTGTTAAAAAATAAAATTTCTATCCATCCATTTTACATTAAAATTAGAATTTGAGTTTAAATCTTGAATTAAATTTAATTTTTGATATCAAATTTGAATTAAGAATTACAAAAATTAATTACAATGGATCAAAATTAAATTTTAAATTTTATAAATATGAATTAAATTTTGATATTTTTAGTTTAAAACACGTACTTAAATTTTAAATTCATTAGAACTCAAAAAATATAAAAATATTAAATGTATATAAAAAAATAATATAGAATATTGCAAATATTTTCTACTAAAATATAACATATGAATTTATAAAATATAATTTTTACTGTAAATTTTTAAATCAATATGATGTTCAAATTTATATTAATTTGAAATAAATTAAAATAATTGTGACGTGCATTTGCACGTACACTCAACTAGTATATATATATATATATATATATATATATATTGAAGCATTTTTATACATTATTATTGAAGTATGTATATATAATAATAATATAATTATAATAGTATTATATATAATATTTTAACCACTTTATATTTTATAAAATATATTATTTTTATATGCATTATTTTATATATATTAAATATTCTCTATATCAGAGATATATTCCAGCGCAATCTTGGCATTTAAAAAAAATTTAATCTATTTTTTGTATTATTTTCTATTGTTCTTAATAAAATTATCAAACAAGATTTTCTATTATTTTCTATGGAACAAATCAAACACAAATTTTTTCTTTTACTCCGTATCCTAGAATACTATATCCGAGGAATAAAAATCTTTATTTATTCAAATATTGTTTCATTACCAAAGGCAGCGTAGTAGCAGAGGTTTAGTCCCATTTTGTTATCTTTTATAGTTTGGTCCATCAATTTATACTATTTTACATTTCGGTAAATATAAAGAGAAGTATAAATAGTAATCGTAAACAATAAAATATTATCAACAAAATGAATTAATCTGTGCACCTCCAAGATATGGAATAGTGCTATATATATGATGTATAATAAAACTAAACCTCTTAAACCGATCATAACATTGTAGCGGTGGCTAGGCCTAGGATGCTAAGAGAGTTATGCGTGCTAGGATTAGAGTAGTTTTAGGATATATAATTTTCTGGAAAGTCAAACGTTACAGTTGGTATCAGAGCCAATCCACCGGCCAAAAGTATGAGATGAGTGTCAGCTGAGTTAGAGTTTAGGCGTCACAGACACTAACACGGGACGCGACACGACTCGGACACGGTGACTCGGCAGCTTTCAAAAAATTAGGACACGGACACAACACGGACACCGCTAATAAAATATAATATTATTGATATAATAATATATATTTATTATATATAAAATATTAATTTTGGTAAAATATTGTTATATTTCTCATACGAATGAAAATTAGTAAAATTTTCATTGATAGTTCATATATATTTTTTTAAAAAATTCTCCACCATACATAATTTATTTGTATTGTCAAAAAAAATTTGTATGCATTCATCAAAAAGCTAAAATATTTATCTTCTTATATTATATATGCATAAAAAAAGTAAAATAAAAATATGTATATATATTTTTTAATTGTTTGCGCTATGGATCGGCATTACACGCGCGTCCAAGAAGTGTCCACGTGTTCGACACGGACACGCGAGGCTTATAGAAGTGTCCGTGATACATAGGAAAGATAACATACTATCCGCTTCGTTTATTTTTTTAAAAAATAAACTTAGCTGAAAATATTAAGCAACTAGACTTTGAACTTAGAACTTCGGGTACTAACCACCATACACTTTGCCAGTTGCGCTAAAAGTTGAAAATTTGCAGGCAAGGCAAAAATATCAATGCGGAATTTTGGGGACTAATTAAAGTGTGTTAAAATATAGAAAATTTTCTAGTTAACAACAAAACCTGTGCATGTATCGATCAACAACTAAGGCTAACAAAAACACAAATAATTAATTTACGGTTATTGCTACACAATTTGACATGCATTAGCATTCTCGTCATTAAACATATGAAAGTTTGCCTCCTCGCTATCATCTAAGTCGTTACACATTGTCATATACTGCTTAGTTATCACATTATCATCGCAATTATCTTTTGTAACTGGATTTGAATCATCTTTTTCTCCATCAACACTCCGTTCGATCTTTTTCAAGATCTCTGCTCTCTTTCCCGTCTTTTTTCTGAACTTCTTTAAAATCTTTTCGACCTCGAACTGCCCCGTCAGAATAGCCTTATGCGCGTTCATGTCGACTTTAACCGTCTCGACACCTAATAAACAAAGTGATCACATTAGATGCCTCAAAAAAGAAAAATTAATTTGAAATTTTTCATATGTATTAGAAACAATTTTAACTATGGTTAGATTAAAACCTTTCGAATGTTTAAGTGTGTTGAATACTAAACTTTCACACGCCTTGCAATGCATGTACACTTTTAACTCCACCAAAATTTCCTGCTGAAGAAAAATAATTACATGTCATTATGATAAGGATATATAGTAGAAAATTTGTAATATGAATATAATTAATTGTGGTAAAAATGCATGGAGACCTCTCAACTATAAGCTATTCTAAAATGGCCCCGTGAACTATAATTTTTTTCCTTTTTTTTTCCGTAGATGTCACTTCATTTAGACAAATAAATTGAAAATATTAGAATAAACTACTTTTTAGCAAATAAAACAAGATTAATTAATTACTGATAGCTAATTAAGCCAAGCCATGAAATTTAAGAAAAAGTATTAACTTGATTGACTATAAAATACTCAATTGAAAAAAGAATTAAAAGTTAAATGGTTATAATTTTAGAAATCATTTGTATATTAATGATCATAAAAATAAAATAAAAAAGAAACTAATGTAGGAACTAGCTTACTTTTTTGGCATTTGGTTTCTGCTCACTCATGGCACCTGCAAATTAAGAGATGTGGTGAAGTTAGAAAAATAGAGGGTTTTGCTTGTAATTGTTTCCCATTATTCATTTCATGTGACAAATTAGCTGTGTAAAAATGGAAGGATTGTCCCTGTACTATCTCAATATCATAAATTTGTTTCAACCTTTTTTACCTTAAATATTTTAGTTCATAAATCTTTGTGTATATTTTACTTTAGTCTAGGACACTGAAAAAAGTTGATTTTTTACTACAACTTTCACATGACAAATGACTTATTGAGGGTCATTTTACAACCAATGACATGCTTTTCGAAAGTTGAGGAGTTTTAAGACCGATTTGTTTCGATGCCGGAATAAGTTATCGAGTGATAACTTATACACTATATATGAGAATTTCTCGCATGATTACAAGTGAGGATGTTCATCAAAAGATTTTATTATCATTTATAATTTGACAGAATAGTATATTTTACCTACGATGTGATTTATCATAGCCGAATATGGTATATGACTTTTTATATATTTGATCGTAGTTCTCATGTACCAAATATTATAAACTTATTGAGATACGTATCCAACCAGAGCCCAAGTATAAGGTATGTAAAAGTTTAGAAACTTGGACGTGGTTCCATATCAAATATACAAAAGGGAAATACCCATATATTTTATTCAAATTTAAATATTCGAGAGATCGACAGTGGTGGCGGCAAAGACGACCGTCCAATGGATATCAGTATTTTTAAGATTTTTAGAAATTTGAACCAACAACACAGAACGAGAAATGCAAAAATAAACTATCAAGTTGCAAAATAATAATAATAAAAAAAGAAACTTTGTTTTCACGAAAACTCTCTTTTTTGGTGGGACATAAATCAGAAGAAAAAAAAACTTGATCTTGATTTTTTTTTTTAACATACCTGCAGAAAATTCTTATTCAGCCTTCTGATATCATCCTCAAATATGCAAATTTATTTCTTGACGCGCGGAGGATAACTACGACACAACCACCAAAAAAAATAATAATAATTGTAAAAAAAAGAAAATCATAAACAAGGAGCTAAATCAATTTGGAGAATGAGGCTTTAATTAGGACAAAAACTATTCCATCTTTTTTTTCCCCCAAAAAAAAAAGAATTTTTTTTTTTTAAAGCACCACCCACATTAACATATGTTTTGATGGTTAATTAAAATGGGGGGGTAAAAACGCGTTTTACGCCTGTGGTCAACGGTCAAAGCTCCCATCTTAGCTAATTGACTATTTTGACCTCTTTTTTAATCTCCTCACTGTAATTGTGTAATGTGCAATGCTTTTTGTGTATATTAGGTTTATTTTGGCTGACATGTGGGGCCCTTCGTGAGTGGGACCCACATGTCAGCATCACAACCGAAAATAATAATAATAATAGTAATAGCAGTAATAATAATAATTTCCGAATAAGATAATTATTATTATTATTATTGCTATTATTATTATTTTGCGGCTTTTTAGCTTCCAAATGAAATATCGCTTGTTTGGTGTAGCTTCTAGAATATGTACTATAACTTCTTTATTGCAAAATACGATAGTTAAGTTTTTGGAAACGAAAAATTTTATTCTATTTGGATGCATAAATATTTTAATTAGTATATGTTTTTTTATTTTTTCAAAAAGCTTTTGTGCTTAATAGATGGAGAATATGACTAATAAGTCTCGAAAGGCATATCATATTCGAATTTTGAATTATTTTTCTCAAAATAAGATGAATAATCGTATAGGTGGGTATATTATCCTACTAAAATATGCTAGTCAGAGTAACTTCTAAGGATGTAAAATCAAATTCCTAACTTGTGATCAAAAAAAAAAAAATTCAGAGTGTATAAGTTATTGTTTAATAACTTATTCTGACATTCGAATAGTGCCTATTAATAACTTGTTCTGACATTCAAATGAGTGTTTTTTTAAATATCTTATTAGGTATATTTCTTTTATTTGTTCAAGTAAAATGCATTAATCAGTATTAGATGCCTACAACAAGGTGATATATTCATGCACTAGTTATTTTTAAGAGTAAATTAAATCACCATATATATGGAATAACAAAAAGTAAAGTTTCAAAATAGCAGCCGCGAAAAAAAGTTCTCATTTGGCACAAGTAATTGTTAAGTAACATATTCTGACATCCAAACAGCTAGCCCTTAGAATTTTACTTCGACGGGAGCCTATAAATTATACAGTGGGCTTTAGTCATTCTTTTGTCTGATTATTTAAGAAAATATTAAATTAAGAAGTAAAATTCAAAAAATTTTGCTTAAAGTAATGGAATTTAACATAATATAAAATTACCCAACGACAAATTTGCTAGAGTTTATTAATTATTTTGTGATTTAGGCCTTTAATTTGAGGCATGGATCGACCACATGAGGGGCACAATACCTAACGGGCTCTCTTTGAGGTGCGGTTCAAATATTCAAATTTTACTCCTAAATAGAATACACAAGAGAAGTGTGAGTTTCTTATGTATTCCATCATCTCTTAGTCACTTTCTTAGGATACTAAAAGAATGTTGCACTCCACTATTTACACGCGCACATTTTGTGATGTTTGAAAGCTTAATCAGTTCACTTTTTGTGCTACCTTGGAGACGTGCCGACGAGATATATAACTAGTGGTTTATCCACCAGGCTAGTTATATTGCTAAAAGTGACTGCATTTTTTTTTAACACTTTGGATCCCTCAAAGCTAAATCGGTTCACATTTATGTTACGTTGGAGATGAAGCGACGGGATAACTAGTGTCTTATCCATCAAGTTCGTTGTATCGCTAGAAGTGATTATCGGAGTCTTACATATGGAAGAACAATCTTACTTCTAGAACAGTGCGATGCATGCCTCGACCTACACCACATCTGAATTCATACTTTTAATTATTTATTTACTGCTTCATACAAATTGTTCATTGCTTAATAAAAAGAGCAATGCTACATGCATACCTAGAATTTTGGTACAAATTTTACATCTAGGCTTCCTATGATTTGGATTAATTTACTGATTTTATCATTTTTTTAATTATAATTACAAAAATATCATTTGGAATTTTCTAAACCCTAGAATGAACGGCTGTAAGAGGTACACCCCTATATAGGGGTGTACAGGTAGCATGTTCCTTGATAAAATTTATTTATTGTTTAATAAAAAATTTATAACTTTATTATGGCGAACTAAACAACAAAAAATATTATTTATGGCCGAAAACAACTTCATCCCACTCCACTTTCCCGCAAATAAACAAGCCCTTATAACA
This sequence comes from Puya raimondii, assembly GCA_016920855.1. NCBI lineage: Eukaryota > Viridiplantae > Streptophyta > Magnoliopsida > Poales > Bromeliaceae > Puya > Puya raimondii. The sequence goes on from JABWPP010000050.1 coordinate 40,591,045, forward strand.
ATAATTTATATTATATTTAGCTGTACAAATTAATCTAAGTTGATAAAAACTATATGTTTAATACTATATTTATTTGATATTGGATAGTTATTTTCTTTAAACTAATAAAGTATGATCAGAAATTGCAAAACGACTTTAATTTTGTACTTTTAAAATAGGCTAAATTACAGAAAACCCTCTTGTCAATACCCACTTTTTTACTTTTTCCTCATGTCATTCAAAAACCTACACTTTGCCTCCTTAAAAAATAAAAAATGTTCACTTCGCTCCCCGCCGTCAGTGTTCCGTTAGGATTCCGTTTATATCTTATTTTTTATACCAAAAATACTCCTGAAACCCTCATCCATGTCCACACATATGCCCTAGGCCGCCGCCTTGCCCTCGGCCGCCTCGCCCTCGCACGAAGTCGGAGTTGGGGTCAAGAGAGACGTGGGCAAGTGTGTGGGATGCCGGATGCGGGATGAGCAAGATTGGAGAGGAGGAGATGAAGAAGATGAGAGCATTTTGATCATTTTGTCACACCGTACTCCCCTGTGAACATTTTTTATTTTTTAAGGGGGCAAAATATAGATTTTTGAATGACAGGGGGGAAAAGTGAAAAAGCGGGTATTGACAGAAAATTTTATATAATTTAGCCTTTAAAATATATTTGAAATAATTATTAATAAACTTTAATTCCTAATTTTTACCAACATTATTTAAAAGATAATACCAAACTATATAAATACACATAATTAAATCTAATTTGATATATTCTAACATATTAGATCAAATTATTCTCTATTTAAACTAATCTAATACAAAATAACTCAACGGGCTTTAATTTTTGGCAACATTAGTTTTTGCCAGTTTAGGTTTAGGGTTTTAGGGCTTTATATTTCCTATATAATCTAAATTGAAGAGTGACATTTATTTGACAATATGTAACAAAATACACCTATATTTAAAATATTTTTGTTAGTTTTTATTTGATTTTATATTTCAATAATTGTTTAAGTTATCAGTCAATATAATTTAATTTTTAACATATTTAACTTTAATAGATAAAATCAAACCTGACAAAATCTAATACGATTCTCTCTCTTTTTAATTAAAATTTAAATAAAATTTATTAATTTTATGTAAAAATTTAAATTCTATCAAAATTTTAAAAAGAAATTATTTGAAACTTTTAAATAAAATTATTTTTTAAAATTTACTTTTTTATGTGAAAAGAGTGAATAAATTTTTGGGTCTGTCAATTTTATATTTTTAAAACACAACCTATCCTTACAATGCCCTTTTAAATTTTTATTAAGTTATCAACTACAATAATTTAAGTTTTTAAATTAAAATATTTTTACCAGATAAGCCGAAATTAGTTAAATCTTATTATAATCCTTTCTATTTTTTTTCATGTTACATGATTACAATCAAATAATTTTTTTAATTATTAAAACTCACATATAAAACTATTTTTTTAAAATTTATGTTGTATAAAACATGTATGTGCTCGCACACTTCAACTAGTAAATTTAAAAGAAATAATAAACTAAAGAAGCTTCAGAAGTTTGAAGTGTTGCATATCTAAACTTCAACATTCAAGGACCATTAATGCATATTTTTTGTTATAATTTGTAAAAGTTAAGTCCATTATTTTACTATTTTGTAAAAATATAGAGACAATTTTTTGTTAGAATCTTTGATCTAACATGTGAGCACCACTCTAATGCCCAAATGAAAACATTAAATTTTTTAAAACTTATTCATTATGTCACCCTTTAGGCCTTTTTGCATAAAAAATCCACTAATTTTGGGCTTTTGCAAAATTGAGCCGCTTTTTTCGTTTTTGCAGATTCGATCCGGATTTTCAGCAAACTGACCAAAATACCCTTGTTACTTTTTCTCTTTCTCTCTTCTCTTTTTTTTCTCTCTCCTCTTTTTTTCTCTCTCCTCTTTTTTTTATCGTTCTTTTTTTTTCTCTTCGAAGAAGGCGGGCGGGGTGGTGCGAGCGCAGGCGGGCGGGCGGGGGGGTGGTGCGAGCGCAGGCGGGCGGGCGGGGTGGTGCGAGCGCGGGCGGGCGGGGTGGTGCGAGCGCAGGCGGGCGGGGGGGTGGTGCGAGCGCAGGCGGGCATGGGGCAGGGCGCAGGGCGCAGGGGCGCTCCCTGCGCCCCCTGGGGGCGCGTGCGCAGGGGGCGCACCATGCGCCCCCTACGCCCCCTGGGGGCGCGTGGCCCTGCGCCCCCTGGCCCAGGGGGCACAGGGGGCGCAGGGCCCTGCTCCCCGCCCCCGCCCGGGGCCCGGGCCCGGGCCCGGGCCCCCGCCCCCCCCCGGGCCCGCGCCCCTGCCGGCTGCGCCCGCGCCCGGCGCCCCCGCCGGCTGCACCCGCGCCCACGCCCGTCGTCGTCCTCGTCGTCCTCCTCCTCCTCCTTTGAGGCTTCCTCCTCGTCGTCGTGCTCCTCCTCCCCGCCTCCCTCCGGATTCCGAGTGCTTCCTCCAAATCCGCCCCGCGCCGCGCGGCCCGGAGAGGAAGGTGACCGGATCGAGTTTGGTTGGAAAGAAAGAGTGCAAAGAAAGAATGCAACGAGAAGAAATAGTGCAACGAGATAGAAGAAGAAAAAAAAAATTGCACTCTTTAGGCCAACGTTGCACTCTTTAGGCCAACGTTGCACTATAAGAAAGAGTGCAAAGAAAGAGTGCAACGAGAAGAAATAGTGCAACGAGTAGTAGTAGAAAAAAAAAAAAAATTACACTCTTTAGGCCAACGTTGCACTCTTTAGGCCAACGTTGCACTATAAGAAAGAGTGCAAAGAAAGAGTGCAACGAGAAGAAATAGTGCAACGAGGTAGAAGAAGAAAAAAAAAAAAATTGCACTCTTTAGGCCAACGTTGCACTCTTTAGGCCAACGTTGCACTATAAGAAAGAGTGCAAAGAAAGAGTGCAACGAGAAGAAATAGTGCAACGAGGTAGAAGAAGAAAAAAAAAAAACTACACTCTTTAGGCCAACGTTGCACTATTTAGAAAACTTTACACCATTTTTTTTTTTTATAGTGCAATTTTTCTTTGCACTCTTTCTTATACTGCACTCTTTCTTTGCACTCTTTCTTATAGTGCAACGTAGGCCTAAAGAGTGCAACGTTGGCCTAAAGAGTGTAATTTTTTTTTTTTTTTCTTCTTCTACCTCGTTGCACTATTTCTTCTCGTTGCACTCTTTCTTTGCACTCTTTCTTATAGTGCAACGTTGGCCTAAAGAGTGCAACGTTGGCCTAAAGAGTGCAATTTTTTTTTTCTTCTTCTATCTCGTTGCACTATTTCTTCTCGTTGCATTCTTTCTTTGCACTCTTTCTTTCCAACCAAACTCGATCCGGTCACCTCCCTCTCCGGGCCGCGAGGCGCGGGGCGGATTTGGAGGAAGCACTCGGAATCCGGAGGGAGGCGGGGAGGAGGAGCACGACGACGAGGAGGAAGCCTCAGGAGGAGGAGGAGGAGGACGACGAGGACGACGACGGGCGTGGGCCCGGGTGCAGCCGGCGGGGGCACCGGGCGCGGGCGCAGCCGGCAGGGGCGCGGGCCACCCGGGGGGGCCGGCGGGGGCCCGGGCCCGGGCCGGGGCGGGGGCCCGGGCCGGGGGGCCCGGGGCGGGGGCGCGGGGAGCAGGGCCCTGCGCCCCCTGTGCCCCCTGGGCCAGGGGGCGCAGGGCCACGCGCCCCCAGGGGGCGTAGGGGGCGCATGGTGCGCCCCCTGCGCACGCGCCCCCAGGGGGCGCAGGGAGCGCCCCCTGCGCCCCCTGCCCCCTGCGCCCCCTGCCCCCTGCGCCCTGCGCCCTGCCCCATGCCCGCCTGCGCTCGCACCACCCCCCCGCCCGCCCGCCCGCCTGCGCTCGCACCACCCCGCCCGCCCCGCGCTCGCCCCCCCGCCCGCGCCGCCCCCCCGCCCGCCCGCCTGCGCTGCGCGCACCACCCCCGCCCGCCCGCCTGCGCTCGCACCACCCCGCCCGCCTTCTTCGAAGAGAAAAAAAAAGAACGATAAAAAAAAGAGGAGAGAGAAAAAAAGAGGAGAGAGAAAAAAAAGAGGAGAGAGAAAAAAAAGAGGAGAGAGAAAGAGAAAAAATAACAAGGGTATTTTGGTCAGTTTGCTGAAAATTCGGACCGAATCTGCAAAAACGAAAAAAGCGGCTCAATTTTGCAAAAGCCCAAAATTAGTGGATTTTTTATGCAAAAAGGCCCACCCTTTATTTCATCACTCATTTTCAATTTAATCATCCTAATTTGCATTAAATAAGATAATTTTAAAGTAAAAAAAAAATAGAACATATTAAAATTTTGGAAAAGGCGTAATTTATTGTATAAGGGAGATTTGGAGAAGAAACAAGCAAGAGGGATAGAAATATAATCTCCAATCAATTTTTATTTTTTTTTCATCTTGCATAAATGCGCAAGAAATTTCTAGTATTATTTTAATTTATCATCATGTACTTCATTAAGCCGTCACCATTTAAGGTTGTTCAATAAAATTTGTCATACTAAAAATATGAATGGATCCGGTTTGGTGGAGCCTCCGCCCCTTAGTCCGTCTCGAATGAAGCGGTGAGTGAAAACTAAATTTTTTTAAAGAAAATCAGCTTGGAGTCCGCTATAATTTTGCTAAGAAAATAAAGCGAGAGGCGAATGACCCCTTTTGTTCTTTGATCCATTCTGATCCATTAAAAATTTATCAAAACCCTCTTTCGTCCCGACCTGTCCGAATGGAGCGATAAATGGTGATAAAAAATATGATAAAATTTGGTCATTTCTGAATCCGCTCAGATTAGATAAAGAAATGGAATGGGAGTTGAAAAATCCCAGGATCCCTTGGATCTAAGGATGTCAATGGGTATGGTCACTGAAGTTTTATCCAAATCCGAACCCGAATGGAGCGGATATATTCGATACTAAATGGATATAGTTTCGGATATGGATATAAAAAATGAAAACTCAACAGATTTAGATTCGAATATGGATTTTGACGGTACCCGACCCGAACCCGAACCCGACCTGAACCCGAATTAATTTTACATTATATATATATATATATATATATATATATATATATATATATATTTGATGTTATATTTGAATTTGTATTTAAAAAATTTAGATTTAATGTAATATGTTTTGAAATATTGCAAAGATAAATAATTGTTTCAAATTCAAATTTGCGAATTCGGGTTCGGGTTCAGGTTTCGAATATTTGGTCAGATTCGGATTTGAATATGAATTTTTAAAATTCGTCGAATTCGAGTTCGGATTCAAATTTTGAGTTTGGTAGTCGGGTTCGAATTCGGATTTTTAAAAATCTGTCCCGAATCCGACCCTCAGACATCCATCCCTACATGGATCTGTCTCGTTCACATTTTGCGGTGCGCCGTTGACGTGGTGGACCGAGTCCAGGCAATATGGATGGATTCTCCTAAATTTATGCTTTTTTTTTTAAAAAAAAAAAAAAAATAGTGAGAGAACCTAACCTTCTGTTCTCTCCAGGACCGTTGGAAGCGTTCCCTTGGGAGCACCAGGAGCCGATCCCCGCTAACCGCGAGGCGCTTTGGTCGTTGAGCCCCACATTCTAAATGTAAGGCGGGGGGGGAACCATGGCCACTCCCTCCTTCGTCTTCCCCAGTACATAACCTGGGGTTGGCGCACACTCCCAACCCAATGAAGGCCTAAACTTAAATAAGGAGACAGATAGAGCTCGAGAGGATCGAGGAGGTGAAAGGAGAGAAGAAGAAGAAGAACAAGGACAAGAGGGCTCTTATGAGCTACTACTGCTACTTGTTCTTCTCCCCCTTCTTCTTTTCCTTTTGAACGCTTTACAGCTCTCTCTATCTTCCCCCCCCCCGCAAAAACAAAAACAAAAAAACAAAAATAAACCATGGCCTCCATTTCTTTGGAGGATGTCAAGAACGAGACCGTCGATCTTGTATGAGTCTTTCTTTTCTAAGAAATGAAATAAAAGAAAATATTATATGTATGATTGTTTTTTTTCATTTTTCAATTTTTTTTTTTAATACTGTCAGGAGAGGATTCCGGTCGAGGAAGTGTTCGAGCAGCTGAAATGCACGAAGGAGGGGCTCACGGCCGCCGAGGGGGAGCAGCGGCTCGAAATCTTCGGACCCAACAAGCTCGAGGAGAAGACGGTGATCGCTCTTATTTATTCTCTTTTGTTAATATATATATCTATATGTTTCTGGTCCTCACCTTCGACGGTTAACCATGGGAATGTAAATATCGCAGGAGAACAAGTTCCTCAAGTTCCTCGGGTTCATGTGGAACCCGCTCTCCTGGGTCATGGAGATCGCCGCCATCATGGCCATCGCTCTCGCGAACGGAGGGGTACGTAGATATGTCGCTGTATATATATCTTCTTTTAAGATTTGTTCCGAGCTTCGCATGGCGGAGAATGGTAATCATGTGCGCGCATGCAGGGTAAGCCTCCGGACTGGCAGGACTTCGTCGGCATTGTCGTCCTCCTGATCATCAACTCCACCATCAGCTTCATTGAGGAGAATAATGCCGGCAACGCCGCCGCCGCTCTCATGGCCGGCCTCGCCCCCAAGACCAAGGTATTAAAACCATATGAATATACACGGCCATCATGGTTATTTCAAGTGCAGTGCGAAGTCTAAAGCACGCTTCTTCTTGCTCGATGCAGGTTTTGAGGGACGGGAAGTGGACAGAGCAGGAGGCGGCGATCCTCGTCCCGGGCGACATTATCAGCATCAAGCTCGGCGACATCATCCCTGCCGATGCTCGCTTGCTCGAGGGCGATCCCCTCAAGATCGACCAGTCGGCCCTGACCGGAGAGTCGCTCCCCGTGACCAAGAACCCCGGCGACGAGGTCTTCTCGGGCTCAACATGCAAGCAAGGGGAGATCGAGGCCATCGTGATCGCCACCGGCGTGCACACCTTCTTCGGCAAGGCGGCCCACCTCGTCGACAGCACCAACAACGTCGGCCACTTCCAGAAGGTCCTCACGGCCATCGGCAACTTCTGCATCTGCTCGATCGCGGTCGGCATGCTCATCGAGATCGTGGTCATGTACCCGATCCAGCACAGGCGGTACCGCGACGGGATCGACAACCTCCTGGTGCTGCTCATCGGAGGGATCCCGATCGCGATGCCCACCGTGCTGTCGGTCACCATGGCCATCGGGTCCCACCGCTTGTCGGAGCAGGGGGCCATCACCAAGCGGATGACCGCCATCGAGGAGATGGCCGGCATGGACGTGCTCTGCAGCGATAAGACCGGCACCCTCACTCTGAACAAGCTCACCGTCGACAAGAACCTGATTGAGGCAATACGATTCTTTCTCTTAATATGATCGTTTGATGATGAATTCGCATTCCATTGCTAAAAACGAACGATTGTGCAATTGTACAGGTGCTCGTGAAGGACATGGACAGAGATACGGTGATGCTCTACGCCGCGAGGGCCTCGAGGGTGGAGAACCAAGACGCGATCGATGCGTCCATCGTCGGAATGTTGGCCGACCCCAAGGAGGCGCGCGCCGGGATTCAGGAGGTCCACTTCCTTCCTTTCAATCCGGTCGACAAGCGCACCGCTATCACCTACATCGACTCCGACGGCAAGTGGCATCGGGCTAGCAAGGGCGCCCCCGAACAGGTAGTGCATATATTGGACCTACAAGCACCAATGAGTTGGTACTTTTAAAAGCATAGGAGCTCAATTCTATATATATACCTGTTTATCTTTTTTTTCACCTGTTAATTATATATATGTATCAATTTCAGATCATTGATCTTTGCAACCTGAAAGAGGACACCAAGAAGAAGGTCCATGAGATGATCGACAAGTTCGCCGACCGCGGCCTCCGCTCGCTCGGTGTCGCCAGGCAGGAGGTGCCGGAAGCGAGCAAGGAGAGCGCAGGCGGCCCGTGGGAGTTCATGGGTCTGCTGCCCCTCTTCGACCCTCCGAGGCACGACAGCGCTGAGACCATCCGCCGCGCGCTCAACCTCGGCGTTAACGTCAAGATGATCACCGGCGACCAGCTCGCCATTGCCAAGGAGACCGGGCGCCGGCTCGGCATGGGCACCAACATGTACCCGTCGTCGACCCTCCTCGGAGACAAGAGCAGTGAGGTCACTGGGCTCCCCATCGACGAGCTCATCGAGAAGGCCGACGGCTTCGCCGGAGTCTTCCCGGGTAAGCAAGCAGTGGATTCAGTATACACATTCAATCCATTAGATGAAATTCTCAATCTAAATGGAAGATAATTTTTTTGCATGTAGAGCACAAGTACGAGATCGTGAGGAGGCTGCAGGAGAGGAAGCACATCTGCGGGATGACAGGGGACGGCGTGAACGACGCACCGGCGCTGAAGAAGGCGGACATCGGGATCGCAGTGGCGGACGCGACGGACGCGGCGCGGAGCGCGTCGGACATCGTGCTGACGGAGCCGGGGCTGAGCGTGATCGTGAGCGCAGTGCTGACGAGCCGCGCCATCTTCCAGCGGATGAAGAACTACACCATCTACGCCGTCTCCATCACCATCCGCATCGTGCTCGGCTTCCTTCTCATCGCCCTCATCTGGCGCTTCGACTTCTCCCCCTTCATGGTCCTCATCATCGCCATCCTCAACGACGGCACCATCATGACCATCTCCAAGGACCGCGTCAAGCCCTCCCCCCTCCCCGACTCTTGGAAGCTGCGCGAGATCTTCGCCACCGGCGTCGTCCTCGGCACCTACATGGCCCTCATGACTGTCGTCTTCTTCTGGATCGCCCACGACACAGACTTCTTCCCAGTACGTATTATACTCTTAGTCTGACCGACCTATATATTTATATATGCAGCTCAAGTGATTGATTCATTACATGTATGGATGCAGCAAATCTTTGGGGTGAGGTCGATCAGGGAGCATGAGGACGAACTCATGTCGGCTCTGTACCTCCAGGTGAGTATAATCAGTCAGGCGCTCATCTTCGTCACCAGGTCGAGGAGCTGGTCCTTTATCGAGCGCCCCGGTCTCTTGCTCGTCGCCGCTTTCATCGCCGCGCAGCTGGTGAGCCATACATACATTTCGGAATCACCAATTATATACTGATCTCGAGGAGAAAAAAGAGAATAACCGATGGGTTTTCTTGTAGGTGGCTACCGCGGTCGCGGTTTACGCGACCTGGGGCTTCGCCAGGATCCAGGGCATCGGATGGGGCTGGGCCGGAGTGATCTGGGTCTACAGCCTCGTCACCTACTTCCCTCTCGACATTCTCAAGTTCATCATTCGCTACGCTCTCAGCGGCAAGGCCTGGGACAACCTTCTCCAAAACAAAGTAACCCATCCCCTCCTCCTCCTCTTTTCCGCGTACGGCGAAATAGATAATTTGATAAGCCGATGATTTTTCTTCTTCTTCTTGATTACGTAGACGGCGTTCACCAACAAGAAGGACTACGGGAGGGGCGAGAGGGAGGCGCAGTGGGCGCTGGCGCAGCGCACGCTGCACGGGCTCCAGCCGCCGGACGTCTCCGGCCTATTCAACGACAAGAGCTACAGGGAGCTGTCGGAGATCGCGGAGCAGGCCAAGAGGCGCGCGGAGGTCGCCAGGTGCGTCGACGGACGAGCATATCAATCAAGCCGGTACTGATTCACCCAAGATGAACTTCAGCAGCAGCTAAGTATTGTACGTGTTTTTTTCTTGCAGGCTTAGGGAGCTGCACACACTCAAGGGGCACGTCGAGTCGGTGGTTAAGCTCAAGGGGCTCGACATCGAGACCATCCAGCAGCACTACACAGTCTGAAGAAGCCGTCGCCGTCGCCGTCGCCGCCGCAGCTGCTGCGGCTGCCGCGAATGATTTGATCACTGTGTAGTCTGAAGGAGAGGATGAAGGAGAAAGGGTTTCTGTTCTTGGCATCTTTTTGTTGTTAGGAGAAAACTTGTGAGAAAGAGCGTATTTAAAGCAGGATTGGGAGAAGCGTAGTAATTATATATCTATATATATTTATGTATGCAGCCAAAAAATATCAAAAAGATTGAAATTGAAAATTGTGTGTTTGGCTATATTAATAATATTTGAATGATATTGTGTTATTAAGTTTTAATAATGTGTTATCATTGTTGGTTATAGCCATAGCAGCTGTAAAATGTGGTAGCAAAAGATCTCATCATTTGCTAATGCAGAAGATCTTATTTTACTTTTTTTCTTTTTGGGTAATTTCAATAGTTCAATTTCTTGGCTAGCTATTTTATATGAATAATATTTCAATACACTATATAAATTTTGATCATTTATTTTTCTTAATAGATGGTTGAGATATAATATGACTCACCAAGTAGCCTACTATTAAGACATAGGTACCATTCATCAGGTACCTATCTAAAGAATATTTTAGTCTTTGCAAAATATTTTGGTCCACAAGACCGATTTTATTCAACTAAGAATATTATAACTTTCTCAAATATCTACAACAATAGTTGGAATTCAAATTACAACCAAACTGTAAATTTAAATTCGAAATAACATAAAAAACTTAATTATAAATCAAATTCAATTTTTAAAATATAAAACACAAATTTAAAATAAAACTTTCAGTTTAAATTCAAAATTTTAATTAAAATCAAAAATTAAAATTTGGCTTTAAGATTAAAAGTACAATTTAGATTCAAAATTTAAAATTTTAATATAAATTTCAAAACTAAAATTTTACATTACAATACCAACTTCAAAAATTAAATTTAAATTCCATATTTTTTTTGAGTTGGATGCTTAACAAATTGGGTATTATATAATTTGGTAAGTAACAAAAATAAATAAGATATTTAATATTTATAGGACGCTAAAAAATTAGATATATACTACTAATTTTTTTCAATATGGTCATATTAACTAATTCAAATCGGTAACCTATTCAACATGTTACTTTATGTAAAACCAACTATACCCTTTACTAATTATGAGTTAAATTTTAATATTTATGATGTATTGAAGCATTCCTCATTTTATATAGATAATCTCCCAAACTTATAGATAAAAGTGTTTTTATTTAAAAAAATTATATGAACAATTTTAACATTCAACACACCACTTATGATCTCTTAAATCCAACAAAATTTGTAAAATATGTTAGCAAGTGATTGTCACGTGATTGTAAAAATGGAAAAGTCCACATTCTTAACTTTCTTTTTTTTTTCTTTTTTGATTTTCGAATTAAGTCAAGTACATTTAAATCGTTCCTTTATCATTCATATGACTAATTGCAGTTAAAAGAAGTTGGATCCAATTTACAAATTTCATATCTGGATCCAGGTCCCGTTTAACCTGATTTTTATGCAACTTCAGTTAAAAAAAAAAAATACATTAATTAAAATTGAAAATTAAAAATTAAAAGTTAAAATAAAAAATTGTATGCATTTGAAATTATCATTTTTTTTTTCAAAAGTAAACTATTTTAATTGTAAAATATTATCATGAATATATTTCATTCACTATTTATTTAACCTATTAATTAGAAATCTTGGTTAATGATCCTGTATTTTCTAAACTTTAGGATTAGAATCTGGTTGAACGAGATTTCACAATATAATTGGATGATCCCTTGTAAAATTACCCTCCAATACAGCTTCAAGATTTCGACGAAAAAACGTTTATATTAGAACAGAATTTAAAATTTAGGCACATAATGCATCGAAATATTTACCGAACTGTCTCAATTAGATAATATTGAGATGCTCTTCACCGAAATCTCTCTTTCGAAGTTGTAAGGATTTTTTTTTTGTTTAATGGAAAAGGAAATCCTATATCTAAGCAAGTTAATTTGATTTGATTTGAGCTTCGTCTCGGATAGATGGAAGGACAGATCGGGCGCGCGAACCATGTATAGTTGGTTAACCGGACTTGTCGTGTGCTAGTGGGTTATTTGGGAGGCTAGGAATGGTGCCATCTTCAGGAATATCCAGCTTGATCCTATCTTAGTCGTTTTTAAGATCAAACAGTTGTCTAACCTTTGGGAGCTGACTCTTTCCACTAACGGGCATTAATATTTTAGATAGATATATTTTTTTCTTTTTCTTTTTCTTTTTCTTTTTTGTTTTTCGCTCGCTGTCGCCCTCACCGAGGCCCCTGTTGCCTCACCCATGTTGCTTAATTCATATCTTCAATGAATAAAGCGGGTAGCATGCTATCTTTTTCTCAAAAAAAAAATGATTTGATTGGGCCATGCCCAATAATGTATAAGGGCTAAGATCAAAGGAAAAATAAGGCCAACAATTAGACAATTCCTATTAATTGTGGTGTAATTTTCTATTTGAAACTCAATCCAACATCTTAACTCTGTTTTATTTATTATAATTATGATGCATTATTATTGTTGTTGTTATAGCACTAATCAAGAAATATCTGGACAAGATAGATTTTTAGGGAAGGTACAGTGGGTGCAGCCCAAGTGTAGAAAAACCTGTGCAAGGAGCTAGATGCACCCGGTTCATTAAATTTTAACATCCTCAGAACATCAGTTATTTTTTATTTTTTTATTTTTTTTTAGGGAAAACACGCTCTAAGACGATTTTATTCAATTAATCGAGTGGTACAGATTGAGAGAACTAATCTACAGAAGACCAAAAAGAAAGCTTTTTCTTGGTGAGTCCTCAGTTGGCCAACGATCCGTAACTATAGCATTTTTAGAATATTTCGAAGTCCATCCAAAGCTCTGTATGATTTTTCTACGCTCATGGCTATAGGTAGGAGTGTAATCTGAGCCGTGTTGGGTCGGCACGACGTAGATTTTTTCGGCTGATTCGGGCCACAAGTCCAACGTGGATTCGAATCATGGTCATACCGGCTGGGCGATGTCGGACCACGGCCTGCCTATTTAGCTATATTTTTTTAATATTTTTTTAATTTTAATTTTAAAATTTTTTACCATTGATTCTATAAAATATAAGTAGTTTTTTTATTAAATAAATAATTTGTAGATAAATTTTTAAAATTTATTTAAAATTTGAATAATTTAAATTAATATGTGAAAAAAAATAAAAAAATTGAAAAAATATTAGAAAAAAGGAAAAAGTAAACGGACCAGTCCGATGCTTAGGCCTAGTTCTAAATAGACCGGGCCACGCCTCGCCTTGTGGCCCTGCACGGCCTGTGCTAGGCCATAACGAGCCGGCCCACAAGCAGGCCCAGCATGGCCCACATACATGAGTGGACTATAATTATTTTTCTAAATTTGGATTGTTGTAATTATTATGAGCACTTTTGGAAAAAAAAAAAAAAATCATAGCTGAAGTAAAAGCAGTAATAGAGCCATACATATAGATCTAAGATCCTGTTTGACCTTGCTATGCGGTAAATATTTTATTTTATTTTTTTATTTTTTTGCCATTGACTTGGGTCTTTGCAGAGTTTGAGATTTAACCAAAGATAAAGTTAAATAAACTAAACAACAAAAGTGTGCATTTACAGCTAAAAACCACTTCACTCCTCTCATTTTTGGCTGAAACAAACATATCTAAATGTCTATTTCAATCTGAACTTCACCTTCAGTGAAATAAATTGGCTAAAATAGTACTCAAATTTAAAAAACTAGAACACCAAAAGAGGCAGAAGGTTTTCAGTGTTGAAGTTCAAAATCTCCTTTCTACTTGATCTTTTATGAGTAGAACCAACTGACCACTGAGCAAGACCAATCCGTTGAATACGGACGGCTGAGATCACTTGAGGGGTAATCCAACGGCCAGATCAGCCGCTGATCATGAACATGTCCGTAGCAGCTGACCTCGTCCGGACAGCAAACACATGTGTGTCACCGACCGTCCCTAGCGCAAGTGGCAAAGGACTTGCTGGTTGGTACCTAAAGTTTCGAGTTCGAATCCTAATTGATTCACATTTCTAGCTAAGTTTATTTTTTTAAAAAATAAACGAAGCGGGTAGTCTGCTACCTTTAAGCGGGTAGCGCGCTACCTTTCTCTTAAAAAAAAAAAGAAAAAAAGCAAACACATGTGTGTCTAAGAAGCTTCCTGGCAGCGGGGCCGCCTCTCCAAAGTCTTCTTTTTTTAATTTCTTTTTTTTTTTTCCCCTCCTTTCAATCACGATCCCCACCACTTTCTCTATTTCTCTCGATTCATTTCCCAAATCTAAGGTACGAGCTCTCTTTCTCTGATTCTTTTTTTTTATATATTTTTTCCTTTTTTTTTTTGTCTTGTAAATTTGTCAAGTTATAGTTCGGTTGATCGCTAGATCGAAAATCTCCTAAATTAGGAAATTGCAGTGGATTGTTTTTCCAGTTCAGTGGTTTCAAGTGAATCAGATTAGGGTTAAACTCTTGTTGTTTGAAATGAAATGTGATAGGACCGGATTCGATCGCGTGATTTTTCTAATTTTTTTTGTTTTCCCCAATCATGTTTAGATCATGGTAACAAGAAATTGCTGTTTTTAGAAGGAACAAATTTTCTAGTCTTCGGAAAGTGAAATTATTCCAAATCATGAATTAATAATTATTCAAATTAGGGAATTTAAGTGGAAGTTTAACATGTAAATTATGCTAAAGCAACTCTACACTGAAAATTTTGGAATTTGATCGAGAAATTAAGTATGCTAAACAAATGATTCTAAGGCCCTTTGGATATACCGCGATTGGGGTCACGCATCGTCTTTATTGATTTTGACACTTCAATTATATATTCCATCAATTTTATTAAAAAAATTAGTTTATAGATAACTGCGGAGTACTTTGCAAGTCTAAATTTGATGTTCAAACTCCATCACAATGGTTACCAACAATACTTCTGAAATAAATTATAAAAGTGCGGGCGCTGTGTAATAGCCTAACTGATTTTACTGTTGGAGGGTTCTAGTCCATGGCTTAGTAGATTAGTTCTTTCGCTTGTTCTAGATGACATGATTATCTCTTGCATGCTTGCATCTGATGAGAAGGTTAAAAGCGTGATGATCATTCAGTTCGCATTACACTGTTTGTTCTCCTAATTTATTCCATCTTCAAGCCAAGTGACCGTCTTGTTGTTGTGCTAGGCGTCCCCTCTACCAGCGCAAACCAGCGTGACCGTATGGAATATGATAAAGCAAAGGTAGAAGAATGATGGATTTGTTGATTTTGGTCATTATCTTTTTTTTGCCTTTTCTTTTGGGGACTTGCGCTTAATGACATTTTTTGCTTTCTTTATTCTGCAGGAACTTTGTCATTAATTAGATGCGCTTGTTTCACATTCTAGTAGTTAAAGTTCTCAGCTAGTGGTGATTCATAGGTTGTAAAGATGTTCGATTGTGGTTACAAAGCGCAATTTATAAATGGACAGAGAGAGAAGTTCATCAGGTATGTTCATTTGTGGTTGCAACAAAGTCATTACTGATGTATACCATAATTACCATTTTGTTTGATTGTGACTTTTTTCGTATTGCTTGTATCATGTGAAAGGCCTATCTCTATTCCTTTTTGAGCTGCACTTTTATTGCCGTTATTTGCAGAACTTCGAGACACCTTTTTCCACCCCTCCCTCTCTCTCTCCTTATGATAGTGTATTTGTTTTCACTAGTTATTGGCCAAGTCCATTGGAGGCAGTGTTTTGTTTCTAATGCTCTTTCTTATCAGTTTGATATGCGTAATCCGTAGACTTGCAGGGAAATTATCCATCCATCAACATTGTTATTCTTTTTTCTGTTTTTTCTCTTAAATATTGTGTGGTTGATTGATGAGTTTGCCTCTATAACTGCTTCATTAAGTTTTATAGAGAAACAATTCTAGTTCTGTATCATGAAAGAAGTTGTCTTCTAGACCTTTTGCAATGTTTTGGGAGACGTACACTTATCTACTCGTATCCAAGGTATATCCATTTAAGTAGTGCTACTTTATACTTGTGTAACATGAAAGGGGTGTAAGTGGTGTGAAAAGTGAAAAAAAATAAAATAAATCATTGTGTTGTTAGTACAGAGTGGAAATTATGTTTGTTAAAAGTTACTTCCCGCCTTGTTTCGAACAAATTGTAAATTTTTTTCCTCTAAATATGAACTGTATCACCAGATATAGCAATTACAGACTCATACAATACTTATACTAGTTTTCCTGTATCTTGGGATGATGTAACAACCTGAGGATAAAAAAGATTACCATTTTCTTTATTTCTAAACCAAACTGAGTGTTATAATTTTTTTTAATCATTTTTTGTTTGTTTCCTCATCCTTGTTTTGCTCATACCCGGAGCATTATAGACAGGGCTAGGGAAATTAATAATGTAAATATAAGATGATCTTCATTTCTCATCCAAAATCTCTTGCTTCTCTTGTTTGTTATGTTTTTAATATTCTGTTTAGGCTGCAAGCCCTCAAGTTTGATTTGCCTCCATTTGGTCCTTCCAAAATGAATCGGTAGAATATTAGCTTTGACTCTGATAAATATAAGATAAATGCATAAGAAGGTCATCATGTTTTCCATGTAAAGATAGTGATGAAGTTGAACAATAAACTGCTAATTAACAAGGGATTCAAATTTTTTTTTTTAAATGAATACTTAACCTGTAGTCAGAACTAACAAATACATTTTCATGCGTCTTCCTCATTCAGTTCTGAATACATTGTATTATTCTTCCATTGAAACTTATTATGTTTTTTGTGTTGCATTCTTTTTGTGTCTTTGAGGATTAGTTTGATAAAAGCAAAATGAAACTGTTTTGGTATAATTGGATGAACTGATTGTTAGACACTCTTAGGTTTAGTACCTTTCGTTTATGAGTTCGCTAGTTTGATTCTTGTCTTTGAAAACTCTGCAGCAATGGGTTTGTAATGTTACTAAAAGCCAGATCTAGGAAAAATAATAGATAGTTTTGTCGTTTAGGCTCATCTAACTATAAGTCAAGCCTTTAATGTTAATTTTTATCTAGAGAGCACCTGGAATGATTAGCAAGGATTTCCTGCTCACTAGGGAGAACTCTATCAGTTCTGGTATTTGTAAGTAGAAGGATTCAGACTTGAAATATTTTCTTTCCTTTTATAGAAGACTATTGTCTGAGATACATCCTACTTTTTATTTTGTATATTTATCAAATGAACTGAGATTGATTTTCTGCATATCATGTGTTGTGTATATGTTTCGTAGGTTGGAGGAGTCAAGCCCTAGGTATTCCGTGGCTTCTTCTGATACAGGAAGAACGAATAAGCGCGGGTTCAACATATTTGGTTTTCTTGGCATATCGTTTGACCTATTAAAACCTTTCAGGAGAGGAATGAAAAAGGGTTCTACAGGGATCGAATCACATGGTCAATCTCTTCCATTTGGTACTTCGAAGGCAGTATTTCCTGAAGATCATAAGGCTTCTCAGAAGAAAATATTTGATCCCCAAGATAAGTTCCTTATAAGAATGAACAGGCTGTTCGTCATGTCATGCTTTATTGCTATTGCAGTGGATCCGCTATTCTTCTATCTACCAGTAATAAATGATAATTGTGTTGGAATAGACCGAAGATTGGCTATAACATCAACAATTGTGAGGACAATTATTGATTCTTTCTATCTCATGCACATGGTTCTTCAATTTCGTACTGCTTTCACTGCTCCATCTTCTCGAGTATTTGGTAGAGGTGAATTAGTGATTGACCCTGCACAGATTGCTAGGAGATACTTGAGAAGTTACTTCCTCGTGGACTTTCTTGCAGTGGTGCCACTTCCACAGGTTTGGCAAACTTCTTTAACTTGATTTTCTTTAAAAAAGATAATGTAATTATGTAAGTTGTCTCTTATTACAGCAAAGGAATTATGACTACAATGTTTGTACATTGTTTGTTTGACTGGGTAGCGTCTAATGAGTGTGTTGTTCTGAGATGTTTTATCAGTTTGCCTACCTAAAATTTAGTAGCGTAATTTGACTTACTGTCGGAAAGATAACATATAGAATCGTTGTATGTACGAAGAGAAATAAAAGTATTGTTATTATATCAATGTTCTTTTTCCCCCCTTTTCTATATAAGAAATGAGAATATTGCTCGTTCCATTTTTCCTAGAGTAGAAAAGTGATTTAATGTTGGCGGACTTCCTTGACTATGAGACATTGTTTTAATTGAATAACCTTTATAGGCTTCATTTCTTTGACTCTTGTTAGCATTTATAAATGAAATTATAAAGCAGTTGATTATCTGCTATCTCAAGTCGCTTAGTTAAATAATATATCCTCGTTCTTTTCCAGCATCTATGAAAAATGCATATGTTTACTTATCTGTTTTACCAATCTGCTATTCTCTGGATTTATCTTTTGCAGATTGTAGTTTGGAGATATCTTCAAAGTTCAGAAGGATCAGATGTATTGGCTACAAAAAATGCATTGCTTTGGATTGTAGTTCTTCAGTATTTCCCCAGATTCTATCGGATTTTCCCTTTGACATCAGAGTTGAAAAGGAAAGCAGGCGTCTTTGTTGAAACTGCTTGGGCTGGTGCTGCATACTATCTGCTATGGTATATGCTAGCTAGTCATGTAAGTAAAAGTTTTGCTTGGTCCGCCTAGACAGTCATTTTTCTTTTCATATAATGAAGAGGGGATAAAGTGCTAACAGTGTAAGTATTAAGGGGGTGAAATGTAGGTCTGTGCTTTTCAAGGGTGAGAATGGGCTCATTGTTTAGTGCTTAGGCAATGTACGGATGTGCTCAGTGAAGGGAATTAAGTCTGCATTTGTGCATGCAGTGCATGCACTATGTTTTTGAACAAGGGTTGTGACAGAAGGCTTAGTAGTTTGGTGGGGAGTTCTTATTAGTTGACTAGAAGATAAGGAGTTAAAAGTACCATAACAAGAAAGAAAAGAAGTCTCCTTCTTTGTCTCTTTTCCTTCTTTTTAACTCATATGTATATATAATTTAATTTGAAACAAGTAACGATCTATACAGGCTAGCTACTAGGTGGTAGAGACAATTTTGGCCAATGTTGCAAAGGTCATGTAGGCTATAATGTTTTCCTCTAAGCTAAAAATGTTCCTGAATGGACCTTGGTTTCTTGTTGGATCAAAGTAAGCTTAATTAGAATAAACCTTAAGCTTTAAAATTTTGTGCTCGAATCAGGTCCATGGTTTCAAACTTTGATCATTAAGGTTGATAAAGGAATTGAATCCATGGGCTGTTGAGTTAGACAGATCCAAGGATTTAAGTGTCGTGGCACGGGATCGTGCCGAAAACATGCGGGCATGGTGCTACACTGTGCGTGCCGGTCAAAAAAAATACCTATGTGCCGACTCACGACGGCATAAAATATTTATTTTTTTTGACACCAATATATTATGATTCCTTATTATATATCTTTACCAAATCTTTTGCACTTTTATTGAGGTTACTATTGGTTTTGAGCCATGCCATTGGTAAGGGGGTTTGTATCGTGCCGATATCTTGTTGGCATGGTACGACACTGTGGGCACGGCCCATGCCGATGGGCACTTAAAACTTAGGTCAGAGCATAAGCTTAAGAAATGTGATTATGAATGAAACTGAATTAAAAGCCCTAATGGCATGAAAGCATGTATGCCAAGTACTAACAAATGCTCAGGCGAAATTTACCTTCATTTCTAAACTTGTTATTAACCTTTTCTTAACAGATTCACAAATTCGTTGAGGATGACATACTTGAAACTTGATCATCAAATTATTCTATATAATTTTTCTGTGAGAACATCTTTCTCTCGTTATTTAATAATACATACTAGTTTTCTAAGTTAATCGGCCTTGAACATTGATTTGTCATGTCTCCTTCTTAGATGTCAGTTCCTTGTAATCTACGTCAAACTTACAGTGAAAATTTTATATGGGCTAATTCTCTATAACAAAGTAAATTCTTATTTTAGAGCCACTAGATGAAAGAGGTGACCAGCTTGCCATGCCATAAGCAAAAATTCACTGTTTGCCTGTGAAGAGAAAAGATTGTTTAAGAAGTTAGGAATTTTGGTTTGAGCAACTATATCTTGAAAAGTTGTTGGCTTGTATTAGCTTATGTAATGAGTGTCATTGTCGTTACTAATCCTATTTTCCTTTTACAGAATGTTGGCTCTTTTTGGTACTTGTTGTCTGTAGAACGTGAGAATGATTGCTGGCATTTGGCTTGCAAGAACTATAATGGATGTCTTGACAATTATTTGTATTGTGGGAATCGTCATCTTAATGGTTACGACACCTGGCTCAATGTTAGCAACCAAGTTCTTGGTAACCAATGCCCAAATAATGGTAGCACACAGCCTTTTAATTTTGGTATATATGCACAATCCTTGCAGTCTGGAATAGTTCAATCAAAGAAATTTGTTTCCAAACTCTCTTTTTGCTTCTGGTGGGGACTTCAAAACTTGAGGTAAGGCTCGTCTCGAGTGCTTTTCACTGAGATTTGAAGTAACATTTCTCTCACTGCAGCATTGGAATTCATCTACTTGAACACTAAACAAACTCTTTCATAATTTTGGCGTAAAGTATTCTTGGTAGTTGATTGCTTGTTTCTTTGTATGTAAATTACCCTTAGCTTTGAAATAGTCTAAAATTCGCTTTAGTTGTTGATTGCATGTTTCTTTGTAAGTTAATTACCTTTAGTAGCTTTGAAGTAGTCTACAATTCGCATTACTGTATAATGTAGAAAATTTACTCTCTGTAAGGGTTTAATTAATGCATGTTCACCATTCATTATCATGAGCACTACTGCATCCCGTCCTTTATCATATTTCGAGCCGTGTTTTTGTTACAAATATTTAATAACAGAGAGGGTCCTGTTTTGAACATGAAGTAGGAAAAACCGTCACGGCCTCTTCTGCTTGCATCTTTGGCATGGGTAGAAGATTCTTGTGGCTAGAATAGTTTGTTGAATATAAATATTATAAACACCATTTTTTGATAGCTTAAGCTTTTGGAGAACAACGATTGTTCACATAATTTAACATGGTATCAGAGTAGAAGATCCTGAGTTCGAGTCTCACCGGGTTCCTAGCATTATTAGCGTCACGTCCTAAATTCGAGGCATAACAGACGCCTCATACCTGCTAGATCAACAAGTACGTAAGGCTACAAAACCTAACAAGAAACGGGTAGAATGATGATCACAAAAAGTTCTACTAAAACCTAAGAATCAGTAATATTAGGCTAACAACTAAATTTTGACCAGAATCAAAATTAATTCTCACAACTGTAAAACTAAGGTTTACAACGAAACACAAATGAAAATTTGGTCCAATAGATAACACAAATAACAATTATGCGAGGTACGGAGAAAACAACTAAGCGAGAGCAAATAAAACTAGATGATAGTTATAAAAATCCATTTATTCACATCTAGCTACACCAAACATTATAACAAAAGAAAATATCTCAAACAACGATTACGTCTAGCGTTCACTCGGTCTCGTCCCGCCCGGCAAAACAGTCTTGATACTTGGGTAAGCAACCAGACACCACATTAGTCGGATTAAGCATATAAAGAAGTAAACAACAAAAACACTCTGAAGTAAACTTTTCGTACAGAAATATAATTTAAGCGATTGACTTTTCATTCACAAAATTTCAGAAAATAGATTATCGGAGTTTCAAGTTCACATCAAATAGAGATTATAAAATAACAAAATAATTTTCTTTTGGCAAATAAACGAAATTAAAAATAAGTCTTCAATAACTAAGTATATAGAGTGACCCATTGGCGAGGTCCAGAGGCATCTGTAGGCACAAATACAGACAGAGACATCCGAAGGTGCATATATAGAATAGAGGCACTCGAAAGTGCAAATACAGGAAAAGAGGCACTGAAAGGCACGGGAATTCAAAAGAACAAAGTAATATAAATGGAATTTCAAACATTAGACGAAGATTTAAGTGCTCGAAAAGATGATTTTCATATGTGATTTTCATTGTTGAAATATAAGTTTACAAACTGTATTCAGATGAGATCAAATTTAGAAACAAATAGATGTTTGCCTTCTCTTAGGCATTTTGTCGAACACATAGAAGGCATTCTGAATAACATATAGAATGTGAAGAATTTATAAAACTAAATCTCATGGAAATACAAGGTAAGTAACAGCACAGTCAACAATAATTCTAGATCGACATAATTCAAATAATTTTAATTCTAACCATCAAGAGAAGAATATCCAAAATCTTCACATAATTATGAACAAGGGGATTGGATGCTCTCAAAAATGGGTAATAGAGTCAAAAATGAAAGGAGTAAGAACCTTTTCGAAGATGATGACGGAAACGGCGGCGAACGAGATGCCGTTGACGACGACCCAAAGATGCCGACAGTGATTGAGGAGCGTGGCGGTGGCCATGGATGACGGCGGCTATGACGGAAGACGAAGAGGATCAAATGGGCATCACGCACGCGTCCGAGAGAGGAGAAAGATCGAAAGAGATGTGGCGGAGAGAGAGTCGTGGGAGAGAAGGAGAGAGAACGACTCGGGTGGCTGTTACGAACAGGGAAAGAGAAAGAGAGAAATTAGGGATTACTTAG
This sequence comes from Puya raimondii, assembly GCA_016920855.1. Lineage (NCBI taxonomy): Eukaryota > Viridiplantae > Streptophyta > Magnoliopsida > Poales > Bromeliaceae > Puya > Puya raimondii. The sequence goes on from JABWPP010000050.1 coordinate 40,613,474, forward strand.
CACAATATGCCGCCAAGCCCCTCAACTAAACAAATTTATAAAAGGTCCAACTTTCAAAAGAAAGGGGCCCAAACAAAGAAACAATAGTACGGGGTGTTACAATTAATTTTCTCCCATATAATTCATGTCCACGTCTTGGGCTTATCAAAATGTCTCGACTCTCGAGCCCATACGTGAGGGGGAATGTTGAGTATAAATATTAAAAATATTATTTTCTGATAGCTTAAGCATGTGAAAAACAACAGTTGTTTCACATAATTTAACACAGTTAAACCACTTGCATTGCTGTAATGAAATTCTTGTGCATACGCACCCTGGATTTGTCAGTTGTTACTTATATTTAAGTTTGTGCAACCTAATGATTGAACTCATTCCTTCACTAGCGCAATTGTAGGGCGTCAATTTTACCATAAAATAGCTCCTCGATAAAGTAGACAACTATTTCCACCAATAAACAGCACCAAGTGGTTATGTGGCCTTTAAGTTGCATTTTACTACATCAACCGTCATCAGCTATCCGCTTTCTTTTGCTCTCCTTAACTCTTTAGCAACAATTGGAAGTATAAGGTGTACAAGATGATGGAAAATGATATTTGTTTGTCTTGCATGAGTTATATTCTTCTATCGGTATAAGAAATTTTTGTTCTTTTGCATCAGTACTCTTGGCCAAGGGCTTCAAACTAGTACATATCCTGGAGAGGTGATCTTCTCAATAGCAATAGCTATTCTTGGACTCATTCTCTTCGCCCTTCTTATTGGTAACATGCAGGTAGAATTGGTGCTCTTGAACTTTTCAACTGTTATTGTCTACTTTGTTTTAATTGTACATGAGTTGGTTGATGTTTGATATATTCTGAGGCTGAGTAATTACTGATAAGAAGTTATTAGGGCCTCTTCCGATGTCGGAGCAAGATAACTTGTGCTGTATTGTTATTTTCTTTTGTAATTACAAAAATGGTGAGTTGGTTGTTATCATACTTTTGAGGGAAAAGTGATTAAGAGATGGTATATATTATATAGTTGTAGACATTTCTTTATACTCCGTCATTTATTGCCCTATGCCATTTGAGTGAACAAAATAGATATTTTTTTTTTTTGAGAGAAAGGTAGCACGCTACCCGCTCCGTTTATTTCTTTTAGAAATAAACTTAGCTGAAAATATGAATCAACTAGGATTCGAACTCGAACTCGGGACCTCGGGTATGAACCACCAAGCCCTTTGCCACTTGCGCTAGGGACGGTCGGTAACAAATTAGATATTGCTAAGTAAGATATTCATCAATTCAAAGGAGGGCTGTTTTAGAATAAGTTGTTTCAACACATCTTCTTGTTTATTCGCGGACCGTATGTCATCAAGGATATGAAAAATTACCTCACAAGTGGAATGCTCTCTTGAAAATTCATTATCATTAGATCTTGAAGTCAACCCATAAGAAAACTCCTGTCCAGCATAACTGATCACATATAACACTATAGCATGGTCCAAACAGCCAATACAAGAGATAAGGGCCTATTTATTTACAAGTGATTGTACTCTTTAGGGCCATGATAACTTGCCTTGTATCTGGAATGCACTATCTTGAAAGTTCATGATTACTCCAACCTCGAAATGGACTAATATCTAGATTTTTACGGCATAATCACTGAGAGAAACACCCATCCAACACAAATTATCCCTATATAACCTGTTCTGACATCGAAACAGGCCCTCAGTGTAATGAAGTTTTCTCTTGTTTGCTGAGGATCTACATCCTATTTCTGTTTCTTCAGACCTATCTGCAGTCAGTAGCAATACGGCTAGAAGAAATGAGAGTTAAGAAGCGTGATGCCGAGCAGTGGATGCATCACCGACTACTTCCCCCAGATCTCAAAGAACGAGTCAGGCGGTTTGAACAGTACAAGTGGGTGGAGACACGAGGAGTTGATGAAGAAAACTTGGTTCAGAGCCTTCCCAAGGACCTTAGGAGGGACATCAAACGCCACCTCTGTTTAGGTCTGGTCAGAAGGGTAAGCGATACCTATTCCAATGTTTTCTATTAAGCAGTTGCTATTTGTTATAAGAGAGTTTCACATATATACCCTGCAAAATGTCTGCTTACCTACGTATGGAAATTTCTGTAAGAAATTGCACTTTTAAGAGGTATATATTAAACACTCGAATTATAGGGATATACTTGTAAATAGATTAACACTTTACTCATTGTCGGTAGGTCCCTCTGTTTGCGAACATGGATGAGAGATTATTAGATGCAATATGCGAACGCTTGAAACCGAGCCTCTACACAGAGAACTCATACATTCTAAGGGAAGGCGATCCCGTGGATGAGATTGTTTTCATATTACATGGCCAGTTGGAGAGTGTTACCACTGACGGCGGCAGAAGTGGGTTCTTTAATCGGGGTATGCTTAAAGAAGGAGACTTCTGTGGGGAGGAATTACTAACCTGGGCACTCGATCCGAAGTCCAGTGCTAATTTCCCCACTTCCACCAGGACCGTTCGAGCCCTGACTGAAGTCGAGGCCTTTGCTTTAGTTGCTGACGAATTAAAATTCGTGGCGGGGCAGTTCAGAAGGCTCCACAGCAAGCAAGTTCAGCACACATTCCGATTCTACTCGCAGCAGTGGAGGACGTGGGCGGCCTGCTTTGTTCAAGCGGCGTGGCGGCGTTATTCCAAGAGAAAGGCGGCGGAATTGCGACGGAAGCTAGAAGAGGGACGACTCCGTGATCATTTAGTTAGTGGACACACAAGCTTCGGAGCAACCATCTACGCATCTCGATTCGCAGCTAACGCCCTTCGAGGAGTTCATAGGATGCGGAATCGAAGTGTTATGGAGATGGTGAAGTTGCAGAAGCCTCCCGAGCCTGATTTTACTGCAGACGTTGATGCTGATTAAGGGGATTGCTGGCTGGTGAAGAGAAACTTTGTGGTATTTTTCGATGCTCTTTCATTTTGTAAATGAATCCACATCTGTAGAATATGCTTGGAGGGTTATTTTTATACATAAAATGATGTTAAGATCTGATTCTTTCGTCACTACTGAGTAATGTTGTGCATTAATGTTGTGAATTATTTCACTATCAACTTACCAATTTCCTCAGCTTAGCGAAGTATACTCAAATTTCATCTCACTATTGTAATTAATTGGGGGAGTCCGAGATTGGGGATCCTACTATGGTAGATAATGAAGAAACTTTGGGATTATATTTTCTAAACTTTGTCAAATAGTTTAAATATGCTTCTATCTTCAATTGAAGTTGCTAATTGCACAACCGTTGTGGTCGTAAAACACAATTTTTTTTTTATTCTAATGTATAAAATAGTAATAAAGATTAAAGGTGGGTACATCCTATTCTTCAATCTTCATGATTAATTATCAAACTTGGCAAAGATTTTACATTTTAAAGTCTTATAATTTATCACACGACATGCGATCAAAACGGTTGTGCAATTAGTAACTTTGATTGAAAAAGGGGGTCCATATGTGATTGCTGTGATATTAATTTATGTCAATTAAACTGTGCATAAAAGAATAGTTTTTGCTTCCTCCCACGTTCACTTTCAAAAGGTATAATAATTTTATCGACTTGTTGTGAAACAAACATCGTAAGTATGAAACAATGCTTAAATGAGATCTTCGTTATATCAAAATAAACACACAATAGTTAGTGATTACGATTAAGAGGATTCGTGCATTTTAAAGCTCGTGTACTATTCTGTAAATCAACTTCTGTAGAAACGTTGGGATAATTAATCTTTTAAATATAAGTTGATGTTAAACCTAAGAACATTTGGTCAGAGTACTCTTGTGCATTAGTGTTATCTATTCTTGTGGACATGAGAAAGAAGATAGTGATATTGAAATATATAGTTATTCTCAATTTCACGATTATGATGTGCTTATGCGGCATATTTATCTAGCATTAATAGCTATTACGCAATTGATGCTCTTTTTGTTGTTTTTTTTTTCTTTGGTCTTTTTGTCAAAGAGAATTTGTGATCTTCTTCAGCTTCATATATTTTTATTATGTTTGACTGCGGATATTTTATACATAAGAGATAAAACGACATTCTTCAATCAACTCTACAGAAGAGGTTAAACATATTACAAGGATTGTAACCCATTTCGCCATCTAGATAATCTCTGACCGTAAAAACAAAGTTTGTGTGATCGAATGTTGATGTTGGAAGAGGGAAATTGATTAGGTCGCTTAGGTCGGCTAAGGCTAGTGAGAAGAGTCTCACATTGCTTGGTGGTTGTGAGTTTCTAAACCCGGCTATAGTATTTTGGGTGGTGGCTAGGCCCAAGATGTTAAGAGTGTTAAGCGTGCTCGGGCTAGAGTAGTTCTAGAATGGGTGACCCCCTGAGAATCAGGGTGTCACAGTTGGTATCAGAGCCAAATATACCAGCCGAAAGTGTGAGAGCTAAGTGCTATACGGAGTAAACTGCTATACCACGGGTTTGGACCTCTTGAATCCGTAAGAGCCACTTCTAGAATCTCACATCGCCTGATAGTTCTGTTCTATATGTCTGTGATCGGGTTTAGACCCGACGAGAACGTTAAGGTCTAAATGGGGAAAGTTTGTAACGCCCCAATAGTCCCACATCAGATGAAAAAAGTATTCTGATTTGAAATATATAAGGTCTCGCATCCTGGGCTTAAACATTTTGGGCCGGTGGTTTAGACCCAACGAGTTATTATTATTGACGGATCGGGTTGTTACAATTACAATTTGATGAATAAACTTTCCACACTTGTTACGAAAATCGACTTTCCTTTTGGAAATTATAAGAATGTTACCTTGAAATCTCTACCAAAAAATAGAGAAACTGGAAGGTGCTTTGGTTTGTGTGTGCGCACTTTTTTTTTTTTTTTTTTTTTTTTTTTTTTTTTTTTTTTTTTTTGTAAAGAGGTGCTAGAGTTCTATGGTGGTATTTCAAGCAAAGCCTTAGTTAGTTATAAACATAATCCTTGGTACAATTTTTAATTATATATATAGCTATTCAAGTACATAACTAAGATACCAATTTAATATAAGCTTCAAAGTTAGATCATACCAAACAAGAACATAAATCCATTCACATTAGATAATAATTCCGTTCACATACATAGTTTTAGGAAGAAACTACATAATAATCAAATCATAAAAGACTTTAGATTCATTATTTCTTATTTATTGGATCACCATCAGAAAACTAGCCATTTTCTTAATAATAATATAAACTTGCATGCAAAGATTATTAGTTGCCTACTTTTTGCTCAGATGGATGGACAGAAGAAGTAGACTTCAAATACTCAAACATCAAATGGCTGCACGAACAACAAGAAGATGTATTTTTTCAGATAAGTAGAGTTTGTGAATCCGTCTATGTACTTGTATATCATTTCGTTCATTCGAGTGAAATTAGCAACTCGTTCGATCAGAGGGATCGGAATATCAGTCGGCTTCAGGAACGCTTCGTTTATTGTTTTCCATGCATCTTCTATTATGAAGCGAAATTTTGCAATGGCTACTTCCTTAATTGGTTGTGTTGTGTTCTTTCATGTAGCTATCCAAAGTGGAGACACAGTGTCCTCTCTTCTCTTCGTGCTGAAGAATTAAAGGAAGTTATTTGGAGAATCAGATATCATTGTGAAGTAATGAAACAAATTTGAAACTAATAATATGAAACACAATCAAAGGATGAAGAGAGATAGATAGATGGTAAGGGCTTGTTTGTCCCTTCTAAAACCTTCACCGAAGTCCTGTTTTGAGTTAAGTTACATGAAATGTATTAATTATTTGTAATAGTTTATTACAAGCTATGTATATATGGAGACATCCACATAGTAACACATATATGTATACATCAACAAGTATGTGAAAACATAGACATTTTTAGAGATCACACGCATATGTGAGTGAGAGAGAGGAAAGGATTACCTCAGATGAAGTGATGTCATCCATAAGTCGACTGATAAGGGCTGAAGCTTTAACTGCTTCAGGTGTGCTAATAACCCACTCAAATGCCGCCCTTGTTGCGACTTTATCCATGCCGACGAAGGAGGCACAGATTAGCATTGGACAAGCTACGGAAACTAGTGAGGTTTGCAAATGTTCTTCAAAAGTTGGCACATAATCATGCGCATACCATTCGGTCTCCTTCAGATAAGCACTAGCCACTTTTATATACTACAACCACAAAAACAATGTCTTCATTAGTTTAATTTCTATTATCACAATACATATATATATATATATATATATATATATATATATATATATATATATATATATATATATATATATTTAAGATATTTAGATATTCAACTGAATAATGTTGCTGATGTAGGCAATTTAGACTCCATTGAGCTAAAATCTAAATGAGAATATCAGTATAATTAGAGTTTCAAGGTAACAATTTTGTATTACTTAAGTGTATTTGTAGACCAAATCCAGTGGAATAACTAACAAATTTTAACCCATACAGGGACAAAAAAGCTAGCAATTCTTTATGATTAACTATAATTAAGGCTAGGATCGATGTTAGCAATGTTGTTAAAATTATATTTGCTATGTGGTTAGGAATAAAGCTCTAATTTTTTTTCTTCTTAGTGTTTATGTCTACTAAATACTTGGAGTAGATGTCCTATTTCTTTTATAAGCCATTTGGCTTGTTGCGGAACTTATTTTTATTAAAGGGCATATTTGGTTGGGCGAAAGTGGAGCACTGAAATTAGATAGTGACATTTTATCGATTTTTTGGTTTGCAAAAGTGAATATGTAAGATACTTTACAAATGTGGGTTAACAAAGTGAATTATAATTAAATCTCGTTTTTTTGACTTCGCCTCAAATTTTTTTGAAGTCACGAAAAGTGAAGAGCTTATTTAAAATGTTATGTTTGGTCTTAACTTTAAACTTTTGAATTTATTTTTAAAGTTGAATCTTAACTTAAATTTGAGTTGACATTATGAATTTAACTTCACATTCTAAAGTTTATTTATAAATTCAAATTCAACACAAAATTTTTAAATTTAAATTCGTGAAATGCTACTATAATTCTTGTTCTTGAATAATATATAATAAAAATCTGTACAGCAAAGTTAATGTATGTGACCTATTTTTTATTGGTGTTTGATATGTTTCTTTTTTTTAAAATTTTTTATTTTTATTTTTTATTTTATTGAGATAGTTTGCATATAGAAAGTGTACTTTGTATAGGATAGCTATTAAATGGTGGAATGACCAACACATTAAGGTTTGATTTGGGCTACTTAAGTAGGGTTTGTGATTATTTCAGGTTTAAGGGAATGGTAATATAATAGTATTAGGATTCTAAAGGGTATTAGTCTATTAATAGAGAATTAAAGGGTAAATTTCAGATGCAAGAAGAAGAAGTCCTAAAAACCCTAAGAATAGAGAAAATCTAAAGTGACATTTTGATTTGTTTTAGTACGTTAGTTTTGTGGATCTAATCGATCTCTGGATGTCTGAAAAATGCTACTATGCCTTTCATATTACAAGTTAAATCGTGAACGTGTGACCGGTTGTTGTGTCTTAGGCTAGAGTAGCTCGTTCGCATATATATCTCATGACAAGTTAGTTCGTTTCTAAGAAAAGAAATATACTTGTGTTTAAGATGAAATGTAATGCATGTATACTGTATGGCTAATTTACAAAATACAGAAAAGAAAAGAAGGAACATAGAGCCTCTCTCTCTCTCTCTCTCTCTCTCTCTCTCTCTCTCTCTCTCTCTCTCTCTCTCTCTATTTATATATATATACATACATATATATATATATATACACATACATATATATGTATGTATATATATATATATACATACACACACACGCATAGCCTTGTATAATACAAGACAAAATTTTGTCTTTTTCTTTTGTTATTTATAGTTTGAATAACTGACACAATATTTTGCAGATACATGAAACTTGATCGTTATAGCAGACGCATGGTAATGTCAGGTATATAGGAATATTTTACATTTATGATAATTAATGTGATAATTTAACTATATGCGTATAAATATTGAAGTAATGAGAAATTAATTAAAGAAAGACAAAAGGAATAATTTACCATTTCCCTAAGATAAGAAACGCGGTACTTATCTTCCGATTCAAGCTTATCCTCGAATTCTTTGAAGGTGTCGATTAATTTGAGAAAAAAATACTTCAAATATGTAGGCAGCTGATCAACCGACTTTGTGTCCCACCTGCATATAGGTGTCTCTTTTAGAATTTATCTAGTGAGATAAAATATATATACAATAAATTTTAATCTTTTATTTGTATGACATACTAACATTTTAGTATACTGAATATAGAGTATCCTCACCTTTTTCTGTTCTAGGGTTTTATGTATGCCAATTGCATTAGATTATTGTACAAAAAGGAATTGATTCAGGTCATCTTTACATGGACTATAGGAAAAAATTAGGCCTATGTATTAACGTTTAGTATATATAATAATAATAATGAAAAAAATATTGGATGGTTTCCTCAAACCTACTGAAAGCTTGAAAAATTGACTGGATTGAACAACGAAAGTAAGTTCGAGTCGTATATATATACACACTACCTTTGTATTGCATCAGTGAGCGCTCGACACTCTTCCAAAGTGGCGTAGACGTCATAAGTATCATCTAAAATGCATGTGAGTGCTATCACCTTTGTGGTTATCATGCGTGCACAAAAATAATGAGGCTCAAAATATACTCCTAAAATCCAAAAGTAGATTTCGACGATTCTGTCCCGTACATAACATAATTTATCGAGTTCTAAATCTTTCCACCACCTACAATACAAGTAATACATTAAGTAAGTATTATATATTGCATATATTTAACATCTAATCTTGTATGAGATTATGGCATTATGAAGTCCTACTGTAGCAAAATGAAAATATAAAACCAAAGAAAATTCTACTCTAGTTTACTTGCAGGATTCTCAGTAGTTATAACTGACAAAGGACTAGAAAAGAGTTAGGATATGTGTCAAAAATTCATTGGGTTTTATATAAGAGAGAATAGATGCAACTTACAATGAGATACTCTTGAGCTCCTCACAATGAAGGGACTGCAACAAATTGAAGTCTAATTTTGCAAGCTCAAATATGGTATCATCCCTCTTATCCTCCGTCTCGTAGTCGGATATGTAATATGTTATATTTGGTTTAGATTTGTAGTTATTTAAATTTAAGTTAAATCCTAATCTAATTAGGATAAAATATTATTTAGGTTTAATTTGGCATATATGAATTACGACTAGAAAATTAATTCTAATTGAATTAGAATTAGACTCTCGAAAATATGTATTATAAATACATGCTACGGCCAAGTTAATGTTGCCGCGACTAAAATTAAGGGCCATGCAAATTAATTAAGTTGTTGGAGGTCACGTACTCACGTTGCGGCGGCGCGGTGCGTATTGCAGAGAGAGAGAGAGAGTAGCCCGAGCCTCTGTTTGGAGATCTAATTAATGAAGGCAATGCGCTAATTAAGCCGAGGTTGGTCCGTCCGTACGGTTGAGGGATTCTAGTTGTTGCTTTAAGCCACTTTGGAGGCCGTACGGTGAGGGCGAGCTAAGTCGAGTTCGGCGTTTCGGATCTAATAAAGTTTTGGTCTTTTTTGAGAGATCTTCTTTGTACTCTGCCTTTCGATATTAATAAAGTATTTGCTCCGTCTTCGCCCGTGGACGTAGGCCGTTGGCCGAATCACGTAATATCGGTGTGCTCTTAATTTTCTTATCTTTTTCTCTGTTCCGCATCAATTATTTTCTCTGGATCTATTTTTCGTCGTTCCGAATTTCTAACAAACTGGTATCAGAGCCTTTCTATTCCCTTTGAGGATTAAGATGACGACGAAATTCGAGACTCAGAAATTTTACAGGACCAACAGTTTCGCATTATGGCAAGTCAAGATGCGTGCTATATTGACGCAGCAAGAATTGCAGAAGGCACTGTTGGGAAAAGAAAAGATGTCCGATTTTTTGACGGCAGAGTAGAAGGAGGAGATTGATGACAAAGCTCTTACAGCAATACAATTATGTCTATCCGATGAGGTATTGCGCGAGGTCTTGGATGAAAAGACCGCAGCAGGACTTTGGCTTAAATTGGAGTCTCTCTACATGACGAAGTCTCTCACCAACAAATTATATTTGAAGCAACGTCTTTTCATGTTGCGCATGGCGGAAGGTAACTCTATTAAGTCGCATTTAGATGAATTTAATTCTATTATTATGGATCTCCGTTCGATAGATGTTAAAATCGATGAGGAGGATGAAGCCCTTTTATTATTATGTTCTTTACCACCCTCTTATAAGAATTTTCGTGAGACCTTCTTGTTTGGACGAGATACTCTATGTCTCGATGATGTTAAATCCTCTTTACTTTCAAAAGAGAGGATTGACATGCAGATAAGCAATGAGACAGGTGGAGGTTTAGGAGAAAGTTTAGTCGCTAGAGGGAGGTCTCGGGAGAAGGGTTACGGTAATAGAGGTACATCTAGATCAAAGTCAAAGCACAGGAATCTGATTTGCGGTTATTGTAAGAAGAAGGGTCACATAAAAGCTGATTGTTTTAAGTTGAAAAATAAAGAACAACAGAAGAATAACGGTGATAAGAATCAAGATCAGAAAAACACCAATACTAAGCCAGAAGCAAGTGTTGCAGCAGGAGAATCAGATGGTAATGATATCGTCTTTACAGTTACAGATAAGACACGTAGACAGGATGCGTGGCTTATGGACTCCGCATGTTCCTTCCATATCTGCACGCATAGAGATTGGTTCTCGACGTACAAGCCTTTTGAAGGTGGAGATGTATTGATGGGAAATCACTCTAAGTGTACGGTTATTGGAATTGGCACTGTTCATGTACGGATGTATGACGGAGTAGTGAGGACTATATCTGAAGTTCGGCATGTTCCGGATATGAGGAAAAATCTGATCTCATTAGGTACACTTGATGCTAAAGGCTTTAAGTATTCTTCAGCTGATGGATTAATGAAGGTCACTAAAGGGAATCTTGTAGTGATGAAGGCCAAATTGTCCGACATGTTATATGTTCTACAGGATTCCACCATGACAGGTTCAGCAGCGGTGACTTCTTTCTCTATGTCAGATTCGGATAGCACTAAATTATGGCATATGCGACTGGGCCATATGAGCGAGTATGGTATGATGAAGTTAAGCGAGAGAGGTTTACTTGGTAGTCAGAGTTTAGAAAAGTTGGATTTCTGCGAGCATTGTGTTTTTGGCAAACAAAAGAGAGTCAGCTTTAAGGCCGCAGTTCACCGGACAAAGGGTACTCTTGACTATATTCATTCTGATCTTTGGGGACCTTCTCGTACTCCTACTCATGGTGGTGCTAAATATATGTTGACTTTTATTGATGATTATTCTCGTAAGGTGTGGGTATTCTTTCTAAAAGGTAAGGATGAGGTGTTCAATTATTTCAAACAGTGGAAGGTTATGATTGAGAAGCAAACTGAAAGGAAGATCAAGAGATTAAGGACCGACAATGGTTTGGAATTCTGTTCGTCAGAATTTGAAGAATTCTGCAAGAATGAAGGGATCGTCAGATATAAGACCGTTAGGCATACTCCACAGCAGAACGGAGTGGCCGAACGGATGAATAGAACTCTTTTAGAGAGAGCACGTTGCATGCTCTCTAATGCTGGCTTAGCGAAGAGTTTCTGGGCAGAGGCGATCTCTACGGCATGCTATCTGGTAAATCGATCTCCACATTCAGCACTTGATTGCAAAACTTCGGAGGAGGTTTGGTCTGATAGCCCTTCTGATTATTCTAATTTGCGCATATTTGGTTGTCCTGCTTATGTTCATATAAATAAAGGCAAATTAGAACCTAGGGCTAAAAAGTGCATCTTTATTGGTTATGCATCGGGGGTTAAGGGATATAGATTGTGGTGTCCTGAATCGTCTAAATTAATTATTAGTAGGGATGTCACGTTTGATGAGTCTGCTATGTTATATCCTAATCGTATTTCTTCTGATGAGACCCCGAGTGCTAGCAAGCAGGTGGAGTTAGAGGCCGATGGTATAGTTCAGTCATAGAATTCTTCTCAGTCAAAGCAAATTCAGTCGCTAGACACCTCAAATTAATGAAACCCCACAAGTTGAGAGGCAGAGTATTGCTACAGGCAGAGCGAGGAGACAGATTAAACTACCGCAGAGATACGGCTACGAGGATATGGTAGCTTATGCTCTTTCAGTGGCACAAGATTCAGAAGATGAAGGTGAACCTTCCACATATAATCAAGCTATTTCTGGTGCCAGTTCTGCGGAGTGGTTAGTAGCGATGAATGAGGAAATAGAATCGCTCCATAAGAATCGCACATGGGAGTTAGTAAAACCGCCTACAGGCAAGAAAATTGTTGGCTGCAAGTGGGTCTTCAAGAAAAAGGATGGCATCCCCGGCGTGGAAGATACAAGGTATAAAGCTCGTTTAGTTGCTAAGGGCTACAGTCAGGTAGAAGGTGTTGACTTTAATGATATTTTCTCACCCGTTGTGAAGCATACTTCTATTCGTGTTCTTTTATCATTAGTAGCCATGAAGGACTTGTATCTTGAGCAGCTTGATGTTAAGACAGCTTTTCTCCATGGAGAACTTGAGGAGCAAATTTATATGAAGCAGCGGGAGGGATTTATTGTTGAAGGGAAGGAGGACCATGTTGGCCTGTTAAGAAAATCGCTTTATAGCTTGAAGCAGTCTCCTCGGCAATGGTACAAGCGGTTTGACTCCTTTATGACAGGTCACGGATATTCGAGAAGTAAGCGTGACAGTTGCGTATATTTTAGGAAGCTTGATAAGGGATCTTTCATATATTTGTTGCTCTATGTCGATGATATGTTGATTGCTTCCGACGACATAGTTGAGATTAATAAATTGAAGGCTTCACTTAAGGGTGAGTTTGAGATGAAAGATCTGGGTGCTGCTAAGAAAATTCTTGGTATGGAAATTAAGAGGGACAAGAAGTCAGGACTACTGCATTTATCACAGGAGAAATATATAGAGAAGATTTTAAGGCGTTTCGGGATGACAGACGCAAAACCAGTGAGCACTCCTTTTGCGGCGCATTTCAAACTTTCAGCCGAGTTATCACCACAGTCCGATGATGATCGGGAGTACATGTCACATGTTCCATATTCTAGTGATGTCGGGAGCATTATGTACGCCATGATTTGCACACGGCCGGACATCTCCTACGCAGTGAGCATGGTTAGCAGATATATGACCAATCCTGGTAAGGCTCACTGGCAAGCTGTTAAGTGGATTCTGAGATACCTACGAGGTACCACTAGCACTTGTTTGGAGTTTGGGAGGTGTAAGGATGGTGTGGTTGGATATGTTGATTCGGATTTCGCAGGTGATTTGGACAGGAGGAGATCACTTTCAGGTTATATATTCTCCATTGGTGGATGTGCAGTTAGTTGAAAAGCTTCATTACAACCCATTGTTGCCTTGTCTACGACTGAGGCGGAATATATTGCTATGACAGAGGGTGTGAAAGAAGCTATGTGGCTAAGAGGCTTATTTGGAGAGCTTACTTTTTATTGGGATCCGACGATTGTTTATTCGGACAGTCAAAGTGCTATTCATTTGTCAAAAGATCAAATGTTTCATGAGAGGACAAAACACATCGATGTAAAGTTTCACTTTGTTCGGGATGTGATTGGGAAGCGCACCGTGACTGTTAAGAAAATTGGTACTGAGGACAATCCGACGGATATGCTTACTAAGTCTCTTACAATTGCCAAGTTCAAACATTGTTTGGATTTGGTGGCAGTTAGCAGCATTTGAGGCCCTATAGGGCGTTTGGAGAAGACGGAGAACTATGGAGCGTTAAAGAGCATTGAGGTGAAATTAATTCAAGGTGGAGTTTCGTGGCGATCTCGACATAGCGGCTAGCTACAAATTAAACCAAGGTGGAGATTGTTATATTTGGTTTAGATTTGTAGTTATCTAAATTTAAGTTAAATCCTAATTTAATTAGGATAAGATATTATTTAGATTTAATTTGGCATATATGGATTACGACTAGAAGATTAATTCTAATTGAATTAGAATTAGACTCTAGTTCGGAGACATGTATTATAAATACATGCTACGGCCAAGTTAATGTTGCCGCGACTAAAATTAAGGGCCATGCAAATTAATTAAGTTGTTGGAGGTCACGTTGCGGCGGCGCGCGGTGCGCATTGCAGAGAGAGAGAGAGAATAGCCCGAGCCTCTGTTTGGAGATCTAATTAATGAAGGCAATGCGCTAATTAAGCCGAGGTTGGTCCGTCCGTACGGTTGAGGGATTCTAGTTGTTGCTTTAAGCCACTTTGGAGGCCGTACGGTGAGGGCGAGCTACGTCGAGTTCGGCGTTTCGGATCTAATTAAGTTTTGGTCTTTTTTGAGAGATCTTCTTTGTACTCTGCCTTTCGATATTAATAAAGTATTTGCTCCGTCTTCGTCCGTGGACGTAGGCCGTTGGCCGAACCACGTAATATCGGTATGCTTTTTCTTTATCTTTTTCTCTGTTTCGCATTAATTATTTTTCTGAATCTATTTTTCGCCGTTCCGAATTTCTACCATAATACCTTGCCTCAAGTCTCTTCAATCTCCTTGGGAATGGTGTCACAAGAGCGCGCGATACTTCGTTTGCTAGTGGAGGTTTCAAGTCATTTGCTATAGATTCCAAGTGAATTCTTGAAAATGAAATTGCTTCTTCGAGTATCTTCTCGCCATGAGTTCTGAGATAAGCCGCATTATAGAGACTCAACAAGCCCCTTGGATTATTACTTAAGGTTTCGGCGAAATTTCCCTTGTCATCTTTGAACTTGTTAAACTCATCTGTGTAAGCACTTCAATTGTGATTATTGATATTTCATTGTGACAGAGACTAACATGTAAGATAGACTTAAGTACAATTTTTTTTTTCTTTTTTCTTTCAATAACTTGTTCATAATTGTTGTTCCTCTTAACGTAATACTTTGAGTAGCCATTGTAATGTTTTTGTCCTTAATTGTAATTGTATACTAAGAAAGTTTGAATGTGCAAAGTATATATGTGGGTATATCATTTCTCATAGTAGTTGTATTTTAGGAATTAAAATAATTATAAAAATACTTCATCCATCTAAGTTTGCGAGTAGGATGATACAAAAGCATCAAAACAAATGTGTAACAATAATTGGATTACCAGCAGTGACACGAAACCCATGTTGTCTAAGCAATCGAAATCGGAGAGCAACTTCATGAAGAGCAAAGCTTTTCATCTCGGCATTGTAGAGGCGACCCAGTGCCTTGTCGATCTCCTCTTCAAAGTGATAGTCGATTCCAAGGTGTTGGATTGCATCTATCAAACTCATACTTTCATGCAAATCAGTAGTATTACGTAGTTTTTTCTTTACTTCTTCCTTCAATTCTTCAACTTTCTGCTCCATCCATGACTTCTGTATTACACATATCTTTTTACTAAATTTTGTTGGTTCTATATAGAGTTCTAATCTTTTCAATCTACAGAAAAGGGTATGTCCACGACACAAATTTTTTTTATTATTATTTTGAGGGATCTACATTATGGATACATATTATTTTACCATTAAAAGGAAAATAAAAAAATAGGATATATTACATCAAGTTTCTATATACCATACAATACTTTTTTTTAGCTGTACATGTTTAGGTGTTCTGGAAATCTAGATCAGATGCAATACAAGTTTGGTAAAAAGATTCTCATACACAACAGTAATAAGGGAAGAATATAATAAATCCTCGTAACACTCGATTATATTTACTCATTTGAACTTTCAAAATTTTTAAAAAATTCTACATGAAATCTACATCTATTTTAATTAGCAATCTATCCCACATGTTTGTGAAATTCTGTAACTAATTTTATGTTTACCATTTTTGTAGATTGCTAAGATAAATTTGCAAGTTATTAATTTGAACTTTATATAAATGTCTACTAGTAAGAAAAGCTAACAAAATTAAAATTAGTTATGTGGCTGATTTAAATAAACTGAAAGTTTATATATTTTATTTTGTTAATTTTATATGTATACATGCATAGAAAGCACAATCAGAATGTTATACATAATATGCACTTATTTAAATATTTAGAAATCAAATTTTATAGTTTTTTATATATGCTTGCTATCCTTAAAAAAATAAAAAAAACAAAAAATATAACTTATGCACACCTGTTGCGAGGAAAATGGTGGATTGTTGGTAATGAAATAATCACCCCAAAGTGAGGGGGTGATAATCTCCGGATTTGCGTCCAACTTTCTCAGGATTAAACTTACTATTCTCCATCCTTACTCTCCTTATAATCCCACAAAAATGGTGCTTACTTTTTTTTGTAAATAAACAATTAAAATAATTCTTTTTGGAAGCTTGATACAAAACCCTTTATGCACTCCTCAAATATATATAGAGTTCATGCATGAACGAGTGAAATTACCATGCACTCCTTCATATGTACTTGTAGATCTTTTTCTTTGGGATAATTGCCTATATACCCCTCAAAACTTAGAAAATATCTTATTTACCCCTACTTTTTTTTTCCAATATACCCCCGTTATTCAAAAATATCCCTGCAGTTACCACCCGTTAAGTTAATTTGGGTTAAACGTGAGTTAAATGTCTACAAGAGTTAAAAAAAAATTAGAATACATCTTTCGTCCTTAACTTAAGGGCATATAAGAAAGTTGGTAATGATAGAAGGGTATATTTGAAAAGACCAAAAATTAAAATACTTCTTTTGCCCCTGACTTGAGGGCAAATAAGAAAAGTTGGTTATGATAGGAGGGTATATTTGAAAGGGCAAAATATTAATTTTACAGAGATAACGGCTATTGCTAACAGTTCACTAATAGAATTTAACTCTAGGGGTATATTAGAAATATGTTGGAACGTAAAAAAAGTATTTTCAATATTAGCCTCGTAAGAGGGGTAAATCAGAAAGTCAGAAACTTTTCAGGGGTATATAAGCAATTACCCCTTTTTCTTTCTTCTTATTCTTTGTTTGTACTTTTAGATATGCTAAAAACTGCTAGGAAATATTTAATATGATCCCGAGGCCCTGGCTGCCTCACATTATGTAGTTAAATTCATCTACCTAATGAATGAAGCAGGTAGCGTGCTACCTTTCTCTCAAAAAAAAAATATTTAATATGATTCGTACAATAAAAGTGTACAAAATGACTTAGTTAGAGATTAATTAATTTAATGCATCTTTGATCTCTTTGCCATTTTCTCCACATGAATCTTGAAGTGTTCATAAAATGACCCACTAATCTAATAGTAAGTCGCATTTTAAAAAGTAAACTAAAAAATATATGAATTTTTAATCATTTAATTAGACATCTGACTCCAAATTTTAAAACTTTTACATAGTAATTAGCAGTTACATAAGGATTAAGGGTTTATTTGGTTTCTCTTATTTTAGACTCTAGAATCAAAATGAGATTTACTGATTCTAATATTTATTATTTGTTTTACACAAATCGGATTCCGATTCTCATTCCACTCTGAAATCGGAATTTGCCCAATCCACTTATGGCTCAAGCTAGTTTTGAATCCTTAATTGATCCATTCCAGAGTAAACCATTTAAAATCCTCTCCCTTCTCTTCCTTAACCAAAATTATCTTGCAAAATTCTAAGTGTCCCAATTGTACATTTCGATATCCATTCCAATAATGAACCAAATAATTTTGCATGATTCATCATTTTATTTTTCATCCCAATAAAATCTGATTTCATTTCTCATTCTCATTCCAGTTATGAACCAAACATGTCCTAAATCACCCAAATTAAAGCCTCTAATGTAATTCATCTAAACATTCAAAAAGGAAATAGATAAACAAGAATTTAGTTGTATGGGTCAAATGACAAGTGACACAAACTATAACTAATTAGAAAATTTTACAAAAATTGGGGCCAGATATTTGAATAAAGAAAGTAGGCCTTTTTGCATAAAAAATCCACTAGTTTTGGGCTTTTGCAAAATTGGATCGCTATTTTCTATTTTGCAGATTTGGTCCGAATTTTCAGTAAACTGACCAAAATACCCTTCTTATTTTTTCTCTCTCCTCTTTTTTTTCTCTCTCCTCTCTTTTTTTTTTTTCTCTCGCTCTTTTTTTTTTTCTCTCCGAAGAAGGCGGCGGAGGCGTAGGCGGAGGCGGAGGCGGAACGCCTCGCCTCTGCCCCTCACGCCCTCGCCCTCGCCCTCGCCCGCGCAACCCCGCCCTCCTCGCCTCCGACCCCGCCGAGGCCGCGCCGCACCGTGACTCTTTTTTTTTTTTTCCCTCTCCGACCCTCCTCCACCCGCCGTCCCCGCCGCCACCGCAGGCGACGAAGAAGAAGTGCTTCTTGGGGCGAGAAGCACGCCAGCGAGGGAGGAAAAAAAATATAGTTACACTCCGGCAAGGGCGGTGGGTCGTGACAAAAAAAATTGTAGAGAAAAAAATAAAAATAAAAAATATTATTTCCATACAGAAAAGAACAAAAAATAGAGAAAAAGGAAGAAAATGATGAAATTGCACTGTTAAAAAAAAATTACAGTGGGGGCCCAACCGGCCCAACCGGCCCGGGGGGCCCAACCAGCCCCCCGGGTGGGCGCAGGGGGCGCGCCCCCTGCCCCGCGCAGGGGCAGGGGGCGCGCCCCCTGCGCCCCCCCGCCCCGCCCGGGGCGGGCGCAGGGGGCGCGTCCCCTGCGCCCCCTGCGCCCCCGCTCCCGCCCCCGCTCGCGCCCGCCCACCACCTCCCCGCGCGCCACCGCCGACGCCTCCCTCTCCCTCCTCCCCGTTTACCTCTTCGACCTCCGCGACTACGGCCGCTCCTCCTCCTCCTCCTCCTCCTCCGGCTTCAACCGCACCGGTCCAAAATTGTTTTGGGAGTGTGAGGAAAGAGAGAGAGGGGGATGAGGATGGAGAGTGGAGGAAGAAGGAAGAAGGAAGAAGAAGAGGAAGAGAAAGAAATAGTGCAACATTATCCTAAATAGTACAATTTTACCTAAAGAGTGTAAATTTCATCTCAAAAGAGTGTAATTTCTCTCTTAAATAGTGCAACATTCATTAAAACAGTGCAAATTTTTTTTAAAACTGTGTAATTTTTTTTAACAGTGCAATTTTATCATCTTCTTTCTTTTTCTCTATTTTTTGTTCTTTTCTGTAGGGAAACAATATTTTTTATTTTTATTTTTTTTCTCTACAATTTTTTTTGTCACGACCTACCGCCCTCGCCGGAGTGTAACTATATTTTTTCCCCTCCCTCGCCGGCGTGCTTCTCGGCCCCAAGAAGCACTTCTTCTTCGTCGCCGGCGGTGGCGGCGGGGACGGCGGGTGGAGGAGGGTCGGAGAGGGAAAAAAAAAAGAGTCGCGGCGCGGCGGGGTCAGAGGCGAGGAGGGCGGGGGTGCGCGGGCGAGGGCGAGGGCGTGAGGGGCAGAGGCGAGGCGTTCCGCCTCCGCCGCCTTCTTCGGAGAGAAAAAAAAAGAGTGAGAGAAAAAAAAAGGAGAGAGAAAAAAAAGAGGAGAGGGAAAAAGTAAGAAGGGTATTTTGATCAGTTTATTGAAAATTCGGATCGAGTCTGCAAAATTAAAAATAGCGACCTAATTTTGCAAAAGCCCAAAACTAGTGGATTTTTTATGCAAAAAGGCCAAGAAAGTAAACGCACGTGAGTTATTTTTAATAACTTTTTAAAGTTTGAGTGACTAACAAAAATCGATCCAAGGTTCAATTAAGTGGGTCTAGTTTACATATTTTTCCCAAATATTTGAACATTAGCTAATAAGCTGTCAACTGTAAATGTTACAATTAGGGCATGTTTGGTTCGCGATTGGAATTGGAATGGGAAATGGAATTGGATTGCTTTGGAATGGAAAATGGAATGACGAATCATCCAAAAACGTTTGGTTCATTATTGGAATGGGTAATGGAATGAAAATCTAGAATTTTGAATAGAGTGTTTTGATTAAGAGAGAGAAAAGTGATGATGGGAGAGGAGGGAAGGTGTTGGTAAAATTTTTTTTTGAGTAATTTACTTTGGAATGGGCCAATCCGGTATTCAAGGCCGGATTGGGCCATATATGGAATTAGCCATTCCCATTCCATAGTGGAATGGGAGTCGGAATCCGATTCTTTTAAAACAAACAACAACTATTGGAATCAATGAATCCCATTCCGATTCCATGGTCTAAAATAGGTGAACCAAACATGCCCTTAATCTTGATCCTGAGTGTCCTAATCAATGTAATAACATACAGGTAGTGTTTACGTATATATATATGAACTAAAATGAATTTATAATATAAACTATATTAATTATGGACCGGTAAAGTTTAGGTGTACAAATAGTATAGAATCTAATCAGATTATGTACCATATTAAACTTAATTTTAGCTTTAAAACTGTATGTAGCATGCTTCAACTGCTTTTTCTTAATTAATTAGTTCTATTGGAGCACATTTTTGTGCATCTTTTTTTGTTTTTTTGAATAAGATATTCTTTTGGAAGCATCTAGTGTCAAAATGAATTGTACATAGATCTCCATTAATTAAATTGCATTGCTGTATTTGTGGATGTGGATTGTTCATAACCAAAAACTCATTTCTAGGGCCACGTATTCAGAAAGTACAGTGACCTTAATTAGGGAACCCTGTAGAAAGAAATCCCCCTAATAACATACCCATATCTGCCGTGTATAAAAGACTCCCTCACACATATACGGAACGACATATCACAACAATCAACTCATATGCAATAGTACGGATTTAATACAAGTTGAAATATCAAAATATTGAAACACTATTCTAATACAACCACTAATCTAAATTAATTAATACAAGTTCGAGATCAAATATTACAACCATCCAAAAATGTCATTGTCCTATAAGGGTTCTACCTCTAGTCTCGCCAAAATAAAGCGTGGACAGCTAACTACTGTGCTACCTCTTTGTCTTGATCATTTGTGGAGGACGAAGGGTATTTGAAAGAGGAGAGAAACAAGAGGGAGTGAGAACTATATAAAATAGTTCTCAGTGGGTACAATTACTGTAAAGAGCGTTCTACCCATAAGGTCTACTGAAGACATAAAATCAATCAATAGATAGTAGATGTGGAAACGAAAATAATTACTAAAAACACATATAATCTACCTAGTGGTGGATCTAGAAATTTTTTTTTACAGGAGTCAAATATAAAATATATAAAAATAAATATTAAAAAATAATAAATACAAATTTTAAGAAATATTGTATGAAAAAAAAAATGTATCATTTTAAATTATAATTGTTTTCGACGTATTTTTATATTTTGGATTGATGCATAATGACATAATTAGATTAGGATTTTCTTTATCATTCAAACTACTAATGTTCTCAAAAAGAAATATAAAAATATTTTTTAAATATTTTAATGATACTTTTTTTTACTTGGGATTCAAGTTTATAATATTGAAAAATGTGCTATGTAGAAGCAAAGGATGACCTTTACTTATTTACTAAAATATAAAAATGTACAGAACTTACTAGAACTATGGACTATTTTGATTCGGCTATCCTATCTTTCAAAATTTTGATTTTATTATCTAACCTTTCTATTTGTTTGATTTGAGTAAGTCAACGACAACTTGACTTCAAACTTTATTTATAGTTGTGAGAATTAAATAAAGTATACTAACTAAACATGTAAAGATAAATAATACATTCAAAATTTGAAGCCAAAATACAGTTGGTTGATTCAAATCAAACAAATTGAAATATCGGATATCAAAATTTTGAAAAATTGGATAGCCGAATCAAAATGGTCAATAGTTCAGATAAGTTCTATACCTTTTTACCTTATTAAATTAGAATGGGGTCAATTACTCAATAAAGTAAAATTAGCTACTAAATAAACTCTACTTATAGAGATGTGGAGACGTTTTTTTGGGGAGAGTTGGTGGGGTCAATTTACCCCACTCCAAACCATATGGATCTGCCAATGAATCTACCATCATGTCTCTGTATGCATCAATGTACGTGAATGTCTGTTGACTGCACAACATCCACATACTACGACCAATCAAGTTCCTTTCAAGTTTGCGCCTTATTTAGTGGAACGTCGAACAATCGCATACGAACCCACATCGGTACTCAACAGCTAGTGCGAGGCGAGCAATCCCATCCTCGCTTGGCTATACTTCCGGAGGGCCATGGCTCGTACAGAGCGACCCTCACAAGCTAAAATACTTGTTGAGCTCATTTTGTCTCTTACAAGCTAAATCACCAATGCATAGCCAATCATGCATGTCACATTTGTACTCAAAAAAAAGGTTTCTAGCTATATTTAGCATTTTGTCGAACATCTTGTGTGCATTATCATGTCAAGCCATACATGTCATTTGCCTTGTCCAATTGGTGTTCCAATATAATACAATGCTTACTAAATATGTTTTACTCAAGAAACACAAAAGCAACATTTATTAGACATGCATGTATAAAAAGCCTAAATTCAATAGCTGGGTTTTCTATCTATATTCAAGAATCATTATTTAATAAGAAATTTTTACTTTGACTAGTTTCATCTCATGCAACATAGAATAGAAAAACAACTAGAAACAAAAAGGAGAAATATGAGGAAATCACCTATTTGGGATACTTAAACCCATCGATTCTTCGAGACAATATGTCGGAAACTCGATCAAAAGTGTGGAGTTCACCAAGCAACCCACAAGAGGGTTTTTAACCCATTAATACCATCTAAAAGCCTCCAAAAGGAAAATTCTCAAATCTAAACCCTAAAACCACATTCTACCCTGAAACCCCCAAAACTACCAAGATCACACTACATAGAGTGTAGATATAATAACTTTGAATTTTGAATTTGGAATTTATTTAATTCAAAATTAGAATTAGAATTTTTTATATTTAATTTTTGGTGAATGAGAAAGAGAGGGCTTATTCCGCAGATATGCGATCGATCCTGACGAAACAAAATCACTATTCTAACGGTTCGGCAATGCCGGAAGTCCTGGCATAGTCCATTTTTGGATTCGGCGAGCCGATTGCGCGAAAAAGCACGAAAATCAATAATAGGCCAAAATAGATATTCGATTTTCGGGAAAAAGTTCTAGTACTTTATATACGGAATTGCGTGAGATCACAAGTAGGGGTGCTTTTGGCATATTATGCGCGCTGTGAGGACTAAAGTTTAAATACCAAGCTTGGAGGAGTGTTTGTGCAATTTTATCAAACCCTATATTAATGCATGTTAGTGTTAATTAACCCTAACTTGATCCCTCTACCCTCTCATGCCCCACAACCACCACCGTAGCCCTCCCCCACTTGCGCTACCACCTCTCTGATTGTCGATGACCTTGGACGGCCGCAAAAAAAACTTGCCACCACTATCCCTCTCAATCACTCTCTTTCCCTCCTAGTTAAAGATCAACCCGAGCTACCTCTACTCATGCTGCGCCGCTCGGGACCTATGTCACCGACCTTCTGTATC
This sequence comes from Puya raimondii, assembly GCA_016920855.1. Taxonomy (NCBI): domain Eukaryota; kingdom Viridiplantae; phylum Streptophyta; class Magnoliopsida; order Poales; family Bromeliaceae; genus Puya; species Puya raimondii. Next base: position 40,636,976 of record JABWPP010000050.1, read on the forward strand.
TCCAGCGATGCCATCTAGACCGACCTTGCCGTGGCCCCCGAACTACGGCTGCAAACCGCTGAGGCCAATCCTTGAAGCTTCGGGCTGCAACCACTATCCGGTCGCTGCTGGCGCCACCGCCTTCCGTCGTCGCCGCCTTCCATCGTCACCGTCGGTTCTTGAGGAAGCCATACCACCTGCCGGCGCCACCCTGACCTTCCCCGGCTTCCCTATTGGCGGGCTTCAAAACCCTAGCTTGAGTTCCCTTTGGGTTGGCCGCGACTCTTGAACTCCGCCGCTGCCTCCTGCCCCTGGCAGACAACCAAGCCCGGCCCTCCCTCACTGGCCGGCTGGCGCGTGCACCCTCCGGCTGCCGGAACCCTAGCTAGTTCCTCCCTGCTCCAACCTAGCCCGAACTAGGGTGTCATTTGGTTGGCTTCGTTGTTCCGGCCTCTTTCGACATCAGCGACCCTCTGGAACGTGAGCCCGACCCTTCTGACGACCTAAAGACATATGGGCTCACCTCTGTTGATAGCACGCGTAAAACGCGTCGACACCCCTCCACGCATGATCCCATGCAGAATGGTACATAAAATATGGACCTTTTCGCGAAAAGATCAAAATCCACATTTCGACCCTTCGGCGAAGATCTCGCGATATCTCACGATCCGACGGTCGGATTCACGAACGGATCACGCCATCGCGATCAGCACTGCCGAAAAATCAAACCTGCGATTTTAGATCTCCAGAAACGATCGCCGATTCGCGACAAAAGCCGTCAACTCTCCTCCAACACACAACAACACATAAATATACATACAAATACACACACACACACACACACACACACACATATATATATATATATATATATATATATATACACATGTAGAGAGAAGAGAGAGAGAGAGAGAACAATATAAAAGTTTAAAATTTCAAAATCTTACAGAATTCTAGGGTGGTACTTCAAGCAAAGCCTTAGTTAGTTATAAACATAATCCTTGGTACAAATATTTGATTATATATGTTACTATTCAAGTTCATAACTAAGATACCTAATTAATATAGACAATAAATCACACTTTAGACAATAAGTGCATTCACATACATAGTTTTGGAAAGAAACTACATGATAATCTAATCACAAAAGACTTTAGATCCGTTATTCTTATTTATCGGATCACCATGCAGAGATTATTATCTGTCTACTTTTTGCTCACATGGATAGACATAAGTAATAGACTTCAAGCACTCAAATAGCAATTGGCTGCACGAACAACAACGTGATGTGTTTTTCAAGATAAGTAGAGTATGTGAACCCGTCTATGTACTTGTATACCAGTTCACTCATTCGATTGAAATTATCAACTCGTTCGATCAGAGGGATTGGAACATCAGTTGGCTTCAGGAACGCTTCATTTATTATTTTCCATGCATCTTCTATTATGAAGCGAAATTTTGCAATGGCTACTTCCTTGGTTGTGTTGTGTTCTTTCATGTAGCAGTCCAATGTAGAGAGACAGTCTCCCTTCTTCTGTTCGCGCTGAAGAAAGAAAGTTACTGGAGAATCAGATATCATTATGAAGTAATGAAATAAATTTGAAACTAATAATATGAAACATAATAAAAGGATGAAAAGAGATAGATATACAGCAAGGGCTTCTTTATCCCTTCTAAAAGTTTCACTGAAGTGCTGTTCTGAGTAGATTTATATGGAATTAATGTATTAATTCTTTGTAATATTTTATTACGCTAATTAAGAAGTAAAACGTTTTAATGGAGCTTCCACTTTTAGAAAAAGTGCGTGCATTTTGCCTTGCAAACATAGCCAGAAGCTAAGATGTATATACATCAACAAGTATGTGAAAACACACATATTTTTAGGCACAGAGAGAGAGAGAGAATAAGAGAGAGAGAGAGGGGATTACTTCAAATGAAGTGATATCATTCATGAGTCGAGAGAGAATGGCTGAATCTTTAACTACTTCAGGCATATTAATAACCCACTCAAATGCCTCCCTCGTTGCGATATTATCCATGCCAACAAAGGAGGCACATATTAGCGCTGGATACGATGAGGAAACCATTGAAGTTTGCAAATGTTCTTCAAAAGTCGGCACGTAATCATGCGCATACCATTCGGTCTGTTCAAGATAAGCTGCAGCTAATTTTTTATACTGCAACAGCCAAAATAATACCTTCATTAGTTTAATTTCTAGTACAAAAATATATATAGAAAGTGTAGAGCTACAATGCTTCCGAAAATATAAAAGAGTTGGTGCTTTTGACTTTTTGACATTTGGATCAAGAATTATAAGGTTGAGATGATAGTGATCCCCTCGGAGAATAATATTAATCCGAAGGCTAAAAATGGTCAAAGAGTTGATCGAAGGGTTACAAAATTAGAACCAACACGTGAGTGGTGCTTCCGAAAGTATTATAGTCGGACTACATATATATGTATACATACATACATACATACATACATACATATATATAGAACTAGGCTACCATACTATTAATAGCACCAAGTCATTGGTGCTATTAGGTTTTTGGCCCTTGGATTAAGGGATGTGGGGTTAGGATGATGTGGGCCCCCTAGGGTTGAGTGGGTGGTTGGTTGAATAGTATGATCTAACGGGTAGAAATAGTCAAAGGGGTAGATCTAACGGTGGAAAACTTGGTAGCACCAAGTGCTTGGTGCTATTGATAGCATAGTAGCCGGACTCCATATATATATATATATATATATATATATATATATATAGAGCTACTATGCTTTTGTAAACATAAAGGAGTTGGTGCTTCCGACTTTTTGGCACTTGGATCAAACCCTTTGATCATTTGTAATCTTTGGATTAATATTATTACCCTGTGGGGACCACTCAACCCTAGGGGGATCACTCAACCCTAAGGGGGACCACTATCATCCCAACCGTCCAATCCTTGATCTAATGGCTAAAAAGTCGGAAGCACGAACTCCCTTATATTTCCGAAAGCATAGTAGCTCTACAGCTATGTATATATGTATGTTTGTATACCGTTAAATATGATTTAGAGCATTTGAAACTTCTAGAAAATAAATTTCGTAATTTTTCGACATCATTTACCTTACGATCAAAATATCTCAAAATTGATAACTTTTAACGGCCGATATGGAATACTTGCTAGTTTAACGATGTAAAAGAATCGAAATTAGTTGACTTTTGATAGAAAATTCTATTCACTATCTAGATAAAGGTTAATAACTTTGATCTTAAATTGAAAGATCTCATCCATTTTTAGGATGTCGTTCTATTTTGACTGTTCATTTTATTCCCTTTTGATGGACTTTATTATAGTTTCAAAAAATTACAAAATTTATTTTCTAGAAATTGTAAGTACTCTAGATTATATTTAACGGTGTGGATCGTCAATTCGGAAGCTCCATCAGTAAAAACAACTTATGAGTACAAAGTGTTTAATACTCATAAGAGTATAGTAGCCAAACTGTGTGTATATATATATATATATATATATATATATATATATATATATATATATATATATATATATATATATATATATATATATATACTAGTTGATTGTATGTGCAAATATACGTAATAATTATTTTAATTTATTTTAAATTAATATAAATTTGTACATTATATTTATTTTAAAAATTTACAATAAAAATAATATTTTATAAATTCATATGTTATATTTTATTAGAAAATATTTGCAACATTCTATATTGTTCTTTTTCTTATATACATTAAATATTTTTATATATTTTTCAATTTTTGATAAATCTAAAATTTATGTGTTTTAAACTAAAAGCATCAAAATTTAATTCACATTTATTTCAAAATTTAAAATTTAATTTTGATCCACTATATAATTAAAATCTTTTAATTGTTAATTCAAATTTGATATCAAAAATTTAATTTAATTCACGATTTAAACTCAAATTTAAATTTTAACATAAAATAGATGGATATGAATGCTATTTTTTAATAGAATGATCATAACCGTTCGTTTTTATTTAAAATATTTTTAACAAATTAATCATAACCGTTCGCAGAATTGGATTTATAGATGGATATGAATATTATTTTTTAACAGATTGATCATAACCGTTCGTTCTTATTTATTTGAGATATTTTTTAACAAATTACTCATAACCGTTCGTAGGAAATATTTTTTTATTCCTTTTTGATTCCGTCTGTCCTTCCTATACGCTTTATATATATATATATATATATATATATATATATATATATATATAGAGTTAGGCTAGAATACTTGTGGAAGTACCGGGGCTCCGGTACTTCCACGTCGTTTTCGATGTTGGGACTTCCGAATCGACGATCGGCTCCGTTAAACTTGATCTAGAGTATTTGAAGTATCTAGAAAATAAATTTCGTGATTTTTCGATATCATTTACCTAGTGATCGAAAGGGCTCAAAATCAATGGCTGAAAATAAAAATCTCACAAAATGTGATAATATGACTATAAAATTTTAGATCAAAGATATTGATCTTGTTTTATATAGTATAAAGAATTTTCTATCAAAATTTTACGTGATTTGGATATTTCTACACCGTTAAACTTGCAAACGGCTCACCACGACCATTGAAATTGCTGATTTTGAGCCCTTTCGATCACCAGGCAAATGATATCGAAAAATCGCGAAATTTATTTTCTAGATACTTCAAATAATCTAGATCAAGTTTAACGGAGCCGATCGTCGATTCGGAAGTCCCAACATCGAAAACGACGTGGAAGTACCGGAGCCCCGGTACTTCCACAAGTATTCTAGCCTAACTCTATATATATATATATATATATATATATATATATATATATATATATATATATATATATATATATATATATATATATATATATATATATATATATATATATATATATATATATATATATATATATATATATATATATATATATATATATATATATATATATATATATATATATATATATATATATATAGAATTATGCTACTATACTATCGGTAGTACCAAGCGCTTGGTGCTATCGAGTTTTCGGCCGTTGGATGAAAGGATGTGCGGTTAGGATGATAGTGGTCCCCTAGGGTTGAGAGGGTGGTTGGTTGAATAGTATAATCTAACGGGTGAAAATGATCAAAGGATAGATTTAACGGCAGAAAATTCGATAGTACCAAGAGCTTGGTACTATTGATAGTATAGTAGCCGGACTCTATTTATATATACATATAGAATTAGGCTACTATGCTAGCTATAGTATCGGAGCTCCGGTACTATAGTCTCTTTTTTGATCTTACGATGTTCAAATCAACGATCCACACCGTTAAATATGATTTAGGGCATATGAAGTTCTTAGGAATAAAATTTTAATTTTTTTCGACATCGTTTACTTAGTAAGTAAATCATGTCAAAATGAACGGTTGAAATTGAACAGTCTTTAAAATTTGAGGATAGAACTTTTAAATTCAAGATCAAGGATGTTGATCTTGATCTAGATAGTTTAAAATATTTTCTATCAAAATTTGAATAAATTTAGATTCTTCTACACCGTTAAATTACAAATTCGCCATACTAGCCATTGAAAATTGACAATTTTGAAATGATAGGATCATAAGTAAACTATGTCGAAAAAATATAAAATTTTATTCCTAAAAACTTAAAATACCCTAGATCAGTTTTAACGGTATGGATCGTTGATTTGAACATTCTTAGGTTGAAAACGAGACTATAGTACCGGAGCCCCAGTACTATAGGTAATATAGGAGCCTCGCTCTATATATATATAGTGTAGAGCTACTATACTATTGGAAACATAAGGGAGTTGGTGCTTCCGACTTTTTGGCCCTTGGATCAAGGATTGTACGGTTAGGATGATAGTGGTCCCCCTTAGGGTTGGGTGATTCCCCTAGGGTTGAGTCCCATTGGATAATAATATTAATTCAATGATTAGAAATGATCAAAGGGCCTACAAACCTAAAAGCACCAACCCCTTGGTGCTTTTACAAGTATTCTAGCTCAATTATATATATATATATATAGAGTCCGGCTATGATGCTTTTAAAAGCAACTATTCAACCAACTATCCACCCAACCCTAGGAGACCACTATCATTCTAAATGCACATACCTTAATCTAAGAGTCGGGACCCTGTTTCTCGCACCGTTTTGTGTGGGATTGTGGGGGGTGTCTGGGCTTTTGTTGTGTGGGGGACCCAGAGGTGGTGGGGTTTGAGGGGCTTTTGTGTAATTTGTGTGGTGTTGGGGGTGGGGGTGGTGTGTGTGTGGGTGTAGTAGGTGAGGGGGTTGATCTACTCCCTCTCTCTCCCTCTCTCCCTCTCTCTTTTATTCCTCAGGGGGGTGGGCTGGAGCCACTTGGGGTCCCCCTGCCCCTTAGCTTCCCCCGAGCCTGGGGGGGGGCCGGGGACCACCCCTGGCCGGCGGGGTCCTCCGGCCATCTCCTCCTCCCCTTTTTTTTCTTCTTTTCTTCTTTCTTCTTGTGGGCTTTGGGTGTTCTTCTTCTGGGGGGGAGGTGGGCAACCGGGGGAAACCCACGCCGGAGCTTCCCCTGAGGTGGGGGTGGGTTTGGGTGGGGGGGGTGTGGGGTTGTGTGGGGGGGGGTTTTGGGGCCCTGGGGGGGAGTCGCCGGGAGCCGCCGGTGGGTGCTGGGGGGCCACTGCTGGGGGGAGCAACAGTTTGGGGTTGGGGCTTGGTGAGCCCAGGCCGCCGCCGTTTTTTTTGGGGGGGAGGGTGAGCCTCGTCTCCCCCGTCACCTTCGGCGCCGCCTCCTTCTTTCCCGGCAGTCGCCGTGCCGCCGGAGCGCCGCCGCAATCCTCGGTGGGGCCGCTAGGGCAGCCGCAGCAGAGCCAGCTCCGCCGCCGCCACCCGCCGCCATTTTTGTCGCGGTCACCGGCAAACCGGTGTCCGGCGGGCCCCCTCTCGTGGGGGGCTTCGCGTCGGGGTGGCCGGCCGCCGCCGCCGTCCCTTTGCCGCGCCGGGGGCCCTAGGGTTGGAGAGCTTCGAGGTTCCCTGCGCCGCCGCCGCCGCTTCCCACCGCCGGCTAAGGTGAGCCTCCCCTTCCCTGTGACCCTCTCTGCCGACCATGGCCGCCGCCGGCCTTGCATGCCGGCCGGCAGCCGGCCGGAGCTGGTTGCTCCGGTCGGGGCCTTGTTTGGAGCTCCTGTTTCCCGAGGTCCGGGAAGGTGAGCACGATGATCGCGGCGACGCGCTGATCATCATGCTCACCTCCGTTTTGGATTTGGTCGAGCCGTTTCGTCGTTCGCTGTCGAGTTTCTTTAATGTATGTGGCACTATTTTTATGCAATTGCTGAGTTAGCGACTTGTCCTGTCGCAGTGGGGCTGTGAGCACGGTCTCCGTGACGTCGTTACCTATCCGCTGGTGCTTCCGGAAGGTCGTGCGGACGAACGGAGCGCTCGAACGGCCTTTATTTATGCTTGCTTATCGCATATGCATGCTATTTTTATGCAATTTCCCGGCTTGCGACTTGTCCTGTCGCAGTGGGGCTGTGAGCACGGTCTCCGGGACATCGTTACCTATCCGCTGGTGCTTGCGGAAGGTCGTGCCGATGTACGGATTGCTCGAACGGCTTTGTTTAGTGCTTGTATGTTTGTAATTGTTGCTCGTTTGTGGACTTTGGCGATTGTGGCAGTGTTGCGACACTACGGGCAGCAAGGGCTTGACCCTTGAGACCCTGTGGACTGGTTGTCCAACCCTCTCGCCCTTCGCGGAGTTTCGGATTCGTCTCCGACGCGTTTTTTGATGAAATAATCGGCGAAACGCGCGTTTCTAGTCGTGCGACTCACTCGCTGATTTTGCGAGCGACTTGGCTTCGTCGTTTAGCCTCGTTGGCTGTTCCTCATCGCTGTCCCGAAGTTCCGAGGACAGCGGATGAGTGACGAGGGGTTCCGGTGCCAATTCGGCATTTTTTTCGGGGGGGGGGAAAGCCTTTGGGGGTGTGGTTTGGTATTCGTGGCACCCCGTGCTTGTGCTCGCTGTCCCATCACTTGGTTTTGTGTGGGGGGACAGCGGGGGGACCTGGTTTGGTTGTTGGTACCCCCTGTGGGGCTTAGGTGTGGTTTCGGGATCGCCCCGGTGGGTTTCCGGGGATTGGGTTTCGGGATGTGAGAGCTTTGTGTTTAGCGTCGACTTGGTGGACCTTGACCCTGTGAGTCTTTCGTAGGTCCTGTCGCGGTTCCCGAGAGCCGTCGGTGTTAGACTTGATCTTTCGACAGGTGGGTACTTCGATCCGGAGTCGGTTCAGTGGACTACGTTGATACCTTTTTATCCCTCCTCTTGCTTTTCAGTTATTAGTTCACTTGACTCCCGTTGACTCTACTTATATGCGTGCTTGGATAGTAGAGTAGTTGTGGTTTGCATGGTTCTTGAGATGACCCAGTTGGTCGGTGGTGATCGCCTGTTGTTCCGAGCGATCCTAGTTGTGGTTTGCATGGTTCTTGAGACGACCCAGTTGGTCGGTGGTGATCGCCTGTTGTTCCGAGCGATCCTAGTTGTGGTTTGCATGGTTCTTGAGACGACCTAGTTGGTCGGTGGTGATCGCCTGTTGTTCCGAGCGATCCTCGTTGTGGTTTATCAGTTGCTTCACGGCTCGTTGCCGTTCTGTGGATTGAGCATTCGCATCGATCGTCACAGCTCTTCTAGCACTTCACGTACACCGCGGTCTGATCCACCGGGGGGGTGTTCTTTTCCGAAAAAGGGTCGTTGAGTTTGTGCCGACCCGTGAGCCTTGATGCAGTGCGTCCAGAAGGTTTATGTGCCGAGAGATGAGCAGTGTGACAGTGCCAGGGATCCATCCCGGTGGCTATGATTGGGTTTACTTTGTGGTTATCTCCTTTGATGTACATACTAGTTGCTTACAGTAGCATAGTTGTTTCAGTTGTATGTCAGCCTCATACTTACTTGTGCTACTGTATACCATATCTAGCTTTTTGTTGACCCTCGTGCCGGTGTGTACACCTCGCCTTCGTCGGCTTGCGGTACCCACTGGGAGGGGAGACATGTTTACATGTTCTCACCCCCCGCCCTCGTTGTTGTTTTCAGGTGAGCAGGGTGGTGAGTGTCGGGACGCTGCGAGGCACGCCTAGATAGTAGCTCTAGAGGTTCCGACTTGTGAGGCTACTTCTCCAGATTTTGGTTATTACCCTATCCTTCAGCTAGATGTGATTGTGGTTCAGTTACCTTTTGGATATTATCTAGCATGCTTATGTTTTGTGGATTTATTCAGTGTTTATACGTGATTGTCTTGCATGCTTAGATCTTGTGATGTTTGATGTAGTTTCCATGTGAGGATGTCGATGCTGTTATTCCATCATTGTGGCTTTTATCGCACGTCTTGGTTTTCTACCCCTCGTGGTAGCGCTTTCAAATAAAGGTTTCCGTGTGGAAAACGATTTCCAAATGAATTTTCGATCGTTCGACTTTTGTGATTTAAAAAGAGTGTTCTCGTGTGGAGAACAGCTTTCAAATGATCCTGCAATGTTTGAGATTAGGATTTCAAAGAAAAGCTTCTGGATAAGAAGCAGTTTTCTAGAATGACTGTTGCTTGTGCATCGCATCATCCTTCGCCTAAGGATTTGCTTAGATTCATACAGGTTTAAGGACGGTTAGCTGTATGAATCGTGTTTGTGAGGTGATTGTTGTGTGGTGAATGAATGGTGGTTGTGATCCTGTTGTTTGTTGTGTGCCCCCGGGGCGTGACATCTACTTAATATGAATAGTAAGATTAATACTTCTGATTTGAAATTTGAGTCTTTTATCACTAGTTTTTATGAGATTTTTATTTTCAGCCGTCCATTTTGAGGCTACTCGTTCACTATGCAAATAAAGGCAAAAAATTATGAAATTTGGTTTCTAGATAGTTCAAATAGCGTAGATCATGTCTAACGGAACCAATCTCCGAATTGGGATCTCCCAACATCAAAAACAACTTACAAACATGGAGGCCTCCGTACTTTCGAAAGCATAGGAGCCTAGCTCTCTTTCTCTCTCTCTCTCTCTCTCTATATATAGTCTTGTATAATACAAGACAAAGTTATATCTTTATGTTTTGTTTTTATGATTCAAATAACTGACACAATATTTTTATAGATACAAAAAACTTGATCATTATGGCAATTGCACGATGATGCCAGGTATATATAAGTATTTTACATTTATGATAATTAATGTGATAATTTAACTGTATACATCTTTCGACACAAATTTTGAAATAACGAGAAATTAATTAAAGAAAGATAAAAGAATAATTTACCATTTCCCTAAGATAAGAAACGCGATACTTATCTTCCGATGCAAGCTCATCCTCGAATTCTTTGAAGGTGTCGACTAATTTGAGATACAAATGTTTCAAATATGTAGGCATTTGATCAACCGACTTTGTGTCCCACCTGCATATAGATGCCTCTTTTAGAATTTTTCTAGTGAGATGAAATATATGTACAACAAATTCTAATCTTTTATTTGTACGACATACAAATATTTTTAGTATACTGAATAGAGAGTATCCTCACCTCTTTCTGTTCAAGGGCTATATGTGTGCCGATTGCATAAGGTTGTATGAAAAGGAATTGAGTCAGATCATCTTTACATGGGGCTGGTAATCTAGCTCATTGTTCGCCAGTCAGTTCGTGTTTGGCTCAAAATGAGCTTGAGATCGATCGCTCATTTCATAAACGAGTCAAACACGAGCTGAATTTTTTAGCTCGAAATCTTAATGAGGCAAACATGAGCAGCTAGGGGTTAGTTCACTCATGTTCATGATATAGCTCCGTCACCACTCATTTATTTTCGATGATTGAGCCTTCAAATTGACGATCGACACCGTTGAATATGATCTATACCACTTGAAGCATCTAAAAATCAAATTTTATGCTTTTTTGATATTGTTCTCTAGCTTGTCCATCATGTGGACACAAAAATAAATGGCTAAAATTGAATATCCTTTAAAAAGTGATGATAGAATTCTAGTAATCAAGATCAAGAGTCTAGATCTTGTTGTAAATAATTTTAAAATAATTTCTAATAAAAGTTCAATTGATTTGGATATCTTTACGCCGTTAAACGAAAAAATGTCACATATTGACCATTAAAATTATAAATTCTGAAATCTTTTGATCGTTAGGCCAATGATGTCGAAAAAATTTGGAGGCTCTATCGTCAAAAACAAATGGGTGGCAACGGAGCCCGTTTGCTATGGATAGCATTCCAGCACAACTCTCTCTCTCTCTCTCTCTCTCTCCCTCTCTCTTGATATATATATATATATATATATATATAGAATGAGGCTACTATACTATCTATAGTACCTATAGTTGCTTTTTCGATCTTAGAGTGTTCAAATCAACGATCCACGCCGTTGAAACTGATCTAGGGTATGTGAAGTTCTTAGAAATAAAATTTTAGTTTTTTTCGATATCGTTTACTTAGTAAATAAATCATGTCAAAATGAACGGTGGAAATTGAATAATTCTTAAAATTTGAGTATAGGAGTTTCGAATTCAAGATCAAGGATGTTGACCTTCATCTATGTAGTTTAAAGTATTTTCTATCAAAATTTGAATAAATTTAGATTCTTCTCCACCGTTAAACTACAAACTCGCCATAATAACCATTGAAATTTGACAATTTTGAAACGGTTTGTTCACAAAGTAAACTACGTCGAAAAATTATAAAATTTTATTCCTAAGAACTTCAAATATCCTAGATCAGTTTCAACGGTGTGGATCGTTAATTTGAACACCCTAAGATCGAAAAAGCGACTATAGTACCGGAGCTCCGGTACTATAGATAGTATAGGAGACTAGCTCTATATATATATATATCAAGAGAGAGGGAGAGAGAGAGAGAGAGAGCTAGGCTATTAGGAGCATAGAGGCCTCTGTGCTCCTAAACTATTTTCGATGATTAAACTTTCGAATCGATGATCGGCTCTGTTAAACTTAATCTAGTGTATTTGAAATATTTAGAATTTTTCTTTTGTGATTTTTCAATATCATTTATCTAGTGATCGAAAAAACTCAAAATGGATGGTTGAAAATAAAAATCTCACAAAAAGTTATGATATAGTACTACAATTTTCAATCAGAGATATTAATCTTTTTGTAGATAGTATAAAAAATTTCTATCAAAATTTTATCTGATTTGAATATTTCTACACTATTAAACTTGTAAACGACATGCATCAACTATTAAAAATTATTGATTTTAAATTCTTTCGATCATTAAGTAAATGATATCGAAAAATTTCAAAATTTATTTTCTAGATACTTCAAATATGCTAGATTAAGTCTAACGAAGTTGATCGTCGATTCAAAAATTTAATCATCAAAAACTGCTTAGGAGCACGGAGGCCTCCGTGCTCCTAATAGCATACAAGACCTACTCTCTCTCTCTCTCTCTCTCTTTCTCTCTCTCTCTCTCTCTCTCTCTCTCTCTCTCTCTCTCTCTCTCTCTATATATATATATAGAGCTAGGCTGGTATACTATCGGTAGCACGGGGGCCTCCGTGCTACCAAGTTGTTTTCAATGATGCGGCTTCCAAATCGATGATCGGCTTCGTTAGACTTGATCTACACTATTGAAAGTATTTGGAAACTAAATTTTATAATTTTTCGACATTATTTGGTTAGTGATCAAAAGGTCTCAAAATTGACAATTTTAATGGTCGGTGTGATGCGTTTGTGAGTTTAACGGTATAAAACAATCCAAATCTGATAAAATTTTTATAGAAAATTCTTTTCACCATTTAGAGTAAGATCAGTATCTCTGATCTTAAATTCAAATCTTTTATCATCATTTTTTATGAGATTTTTTATTTTCAGCCGTTCATTTTTAGACTACTCGTTTGATAGGTAAATAATGTCGAAAAATTATGAAATTTGGTTTTCAAATACTTTCAATAGTGTAGATCAAGTCTAACGGAGCCGATCGTCGATTTGGAAGCCGCATCATTGTAAACAACTTGGTAGCACGGAGGCCTTCGTGCTGCCAATAGTATACCAGCCGGACTCATATATATATATATATATATATATATTCACTATTTGGATTCTATGCTAACCCAAATGTAAAGAGACCTGCTTTATAAATTTTAATTATTAGATTAATTAAGATTTTAATTTTCTAAATTTCTTTCAACTTTTCATGTAGTAGTAGGGCTGACAATCTAACTTGCTATTCGTGAGCGAGCTCGTATTCTGCTCGTAAATAAATAAGTTGAACACAAGCTAAATTTTTAGCTTGATATTTTAATGAGTCAGTTTGTATTCAGCTCGTCTAATAAACGAATGAATACGAGCCGGCCCAGCTCACTCGTGTTTGGCTCATTGACAGCCCTATCTTTACATAAGCTATAGGCAAAAAATAAGCCTATGTATTAATGTATAGTATATATACAAAAATGAAAAAAAATATTGGATGGTTTCCTCAAACCTACTCAAAACTTGAAAAATTAACTTAGCTCGAGTCATATACACACTACCTTTGTATTGCATCAGTGAGCACTCGACACTCCTCCAAAGTGGCGTAGACATCATAAGTATCATCTAAAATGCAAACTAAGGCGACTACCTTTGTGGCTATCATGCGTGCACAAGAATAATGAGGCTCAAAATATACTCCTAAAATCCAAAAATAGAGTTCGACGATTCTGTCCCGTACATAACATAATTTATCTTCTGGTTCTAAATCTTTCCACCATCTGCAATACAAATAATACATTAAGTACTATATAGTGCATATATTTAACATCTAATCTTGTATGAAAATATGGCATTATGAAGTCCTACTGCATCAAAATAAAAATATAAAACTAAAGAAAATTTTACTTTAATGTATTCTCAGGATTTTGAATTGTGAGGATCTGAACAAGGATTGCAAAAAAGAGTTCTGGTATGTATCGAAAATTCATTAGCTTTTGCAAGAGAGAGAATGGATGCAACTTACAATGAGATACCCTTGAGCTCTTCACAATGAAGAGATTGCAACAAATTAAAATCTAACTTTGAGAGCTCAAATATGGTATCGTCCCGTTTATCCTCCATCTCGTAGTCGGATATGTAATATCTTGTCTCTAGTCTCTTCACGCTCCTCGACAATGGCGTTACAAGTGCGCGCAATACTTGGTTTGCTAGTGGAGGTTTCAAGTTATCTGCTATAGATTCCAAGTGAATTCTCGCAAATGAAATGGCTTCTTCAAGTATGTTCTCGCCATGTGCTCCTAGATAAGCCGCATTATAGAGACTCAATAAGCCTCTTGAATCATTACTTAAGGTTTCGACAAAGTTCCCCTTGTCATCTTTGAACTTGTTAAACACATCTGTATAAGGAATTCAATTCTGATCATTGATAATACTCCCATTCAAGATGGACTAATATGTAATGTTTACAATGTTAGCATTAAACCATGATATGAAGAATAAATATTAATTAGTTATCCTTTTATCTTAATACTTTGAGTAACCATTGTAATGTTTTTGTCCGAAATTATAATTGTATACTTGGAAAGTTTGAGAGTGTCATGTATCGTAATAATAATGCTCTAATTGCAACTATTTTATAGGCACGTGAAATAAGTGAATAATCAAATTCACACATACTATTTAAAGCAATTATAGTAGAACATATTTAATATTTATGCTAAATATTTCGTATATATCATGCATTTCTCATATTGTAATTGTGTTTTTGGGATTGAAATTATGAAAAAGCTTCGTGTATCTTAATTTGTGAGTAGGATGATCCAAAAGTACTATCAATCAAATATGTGATAATAATTAAGTTACCCGCAGAGACACGAAACCCATGCTGTCTAAGCAACCGAAATCGAAGAGCAACTTCATGAAGGTCAAAGCTTTCTAACTCTGAATTGTAGAGGCGGTCTAATGCCTCGTCGATCTCCTCTTCAAAGTGATAGTCTATTCCAAGGTGTTGGACTGCGTCTATCAAACTCATACTTTCATGCAAATCAGTAGTACTACGTAGTTTTTCCTTTACTTCTTCCTTCAATTCTTCAACTTTCTGCTCCATCCATGACTTCTGTATTATCCATGGAATTGAAAAGTCAGTATGATATAAAGTATATATGAGATCTAAACCACAAATCTATTTATTCCCTTTCTTTATTTGGCTAGCATTTGTAATAGTTTTTTAAACTAAATTTAGTTAGTTTTGTAATTCTAAATCTTGTTAATCTATAAAGCAGAGTTGAAAGAAATGTTTGACTCTATTATTATTTTTTAACTAGATTAGATTGATTTGAGTTGAGCGCTAACCCTTTGGGTGGTGGCCGTATGGCAATTTGAATTTATATTGCATTTTCTTTTTTATTATTATCCTATCAATAAATCGCACAGGGAATAATCATGTGCTTTACAGTAAAAAAGAAGGATTTCGTAATTTAGTCGTTCTTCGTGTCATTAGCAAAAATATATAATAATGAAGATAAATTGCACTATTGATTGCTAAACTGGTGGCAAACTTTAATTTTTCGTAATTGATGATATAAACTTCAATTTCTTTTTTATTTGTTCTGTTTGAATAGCATTAATGACTCATCGATTCCACACCATTGTCCCAGAATGCGTAAATTCAGTTATTAATATAAAAGACCCTGATTTTTATATTCGCAATCTCTTTCCCATCTAATATGAAATTAATTATTAGGTATTATAATTAAAATTCAATAACCTAAACCAAAGAAACTTCATCCTAAAGTTCAGGAAGCAATGGAATAACTTTCCCCTGATAATAAAGTTGTAGAATATTTTCTTCTTGTTGTCTTGAGGTTCATACTTTTTGTACAAGAAAATGTATTATTAATCTTATATATATATATATATACATATATATATATATATATACATATATATATACATATAGATATATATATAGAGTTGAGCTAGAATACTCCCAAAAGCACCAAGGGGTTGGTGCTTTTAGGTTTGTAGCCCTTGGATTGAGTGATGTAGGGTTGGGATGATGATGGTAGGTGGTAGTAGGTGGAATAGTATTTGATTCAAAGGCTATTAGTAATCAAGGAGTAGATCCAAGGGCTAGAAACCTAGAAGCACCAAGGGGTTGGTGCTTCTAAAAGTATTCTAGCTCAACTCTATATATATATATATACATATACATATATATATACATATACATATACATATACATATACATATACATATATATATATATATAGAGTCCGGCTACTATACTCTTATGAGTATATGCCCTTTTGTACTCATAAGTTTTCGAACTTTAGATCTACCCCTTTGACCATTTCCATCCGTTAGGTCATACTATTCAACCAACCATGCACCCACTCAACCTTAGGGGACCACTATCATCCTAACTGGGGACTACTATCATCCTAACCGCACATCCTTTCATCCAACGGACGAAAACTTATGAGTACAAAGGAGTCTATACTCATAAGAGTATAGTAGCCCTAGCATATATATATATATATATATATATATATATATATATATATATATATATATATATATATATATATATATATATATATATATATATATATATATATATATAGTAGAGACACTATGCTTTCGGCAGAACAAGAGAGTTGGTGCTTTCAACTTTTTGACCCTTGAATCAACGCTTTGATCATTTCTGACTCCTGGATTAATATTATTATCCTAGGGGGACCACTCAACCCTAGGAGGACCACTCAATCCTTAGGAGAACCACTATCATCCCGACCTTACAATCCTTGATCCAAGGGCCAAAAAGTCGGAAGCACTAACTCCCTTATGCTCTCGAAAGTATAGTAGCTCTACACTATATATATATATATATATATATATATATATATAGAGTTGAGCTAGAATACTTTTGGAAGCACCAAGGCCCTTGGTGCTTCCACATTTCTAGCCTTTGGATCTACTTTTTGATTACTTATAGCCTTTAGATCAAACACTATTCCACCTACCACCACCTACCACCACGTACCACCACCTACCACCATCATCTCAACCCTCCAAATCTCCATCCAATGGCTATAAACCCACAAGCACCACCCTCCATGATACTTCCAAAAGTATTCTAGCTCAACTCTATATATATATATAGAGTTAGGCTAGAATACTTGTGGAAGTACCGGGGCTCCGGTACTTCCACGTCGTTTTCGATGTTGGGACTTCCGAATCGACGATCGGCTCCGTTAAACTTGATCTAGAGTATTTGAAGTATCTAGAAAATAAATTTCGCGATTTTTCGATATCATTTACCTAGTGATCGAAAGGGCTCAAAATCAATGGCTGAAAATAAAAATCTCACAAAATGTGATAATATGACTCTAAAATTTTAGATCAAAGATATTGATCTTGTTTTATATAGTATAAAGAATTTTCTATCAAAATTTTACGTGATTTGGATATTTCTACACCGTTAAACTTGCAAACGGCTCACCACGACCATTGAAATTGCTGATTTTGAGCCCTTTCGATCACCAGGCAAATGATATCGAAAAATCGCGAAATTTATTTTCTAGATACTTCAAATACTCTAGATCAAGTTTAACGGAGCAAATCGTCGATTCGGAAGTCCCAACATCGAAAACGACGTGGAAGTACCGGAGCCCCGGTACTTCCACAAGTATTCTAGCCTAACTCTATATATATATATATATATATATATATATATATATATATATATATATATATATATATATATATATAGTTGAGCTAGAATACTTTTGGAAGTATCATGGGGGGTGGTGCTTGTGGGTTTATAGCCATTGGATGGAGATTTGGAGGGTTGAGATGATGGTGGTAGGTGGTGGTAGGTGGTGGTAGGTGGAATAGTGTTTGATCTAAAGGTTATAAGTAATCAAGAAGTAGATCCAAAGGCTAGAAATGTGGAAGCACCAAGGGGTTGGTGCTTCCAAATGTGGAAGCACCAAGGGGTTGGTGCTTCCAAAAGTATTCTAGCTCAACTCTATATATATATATATATATATATATATATATATATATATATATATATATATATATATATATATATATATATATATATATATATATATTTTCTCTTTTTCTGAATTTCTCTCTAATTTCTCTTATCTCTCTCACCCTAACCACCCATCAAAATTGATAGATGGTTAGAAACTTAAGAGTACAAGGACTGTCGTGCTCCTAATAACACAGTAGCCCTGCTAATCTATTAACCTATATGAATCTCCAATATTTTGTGCCACGTGGAGTTTTTCTTCACCCTCACCAATGTGTGACCCTTCCCCTTCCCCCCCACCAAATTTCTAATTGAAACCAGCGTGTGACCCTTCCCCTTCCCTCCACCATACTTTCAATTATAATGCATCTAAACTGTCCGACTAACAAACCTCCAATTAATGTATCTAAATCGTCCCACTGCCATCTACAATTCTCATCTCTCTATCTCCAATTAATTCATCATAACCCTTCCTCTTCCCTTCACTAGACTTCTAATTAATACATCAATTCTGATCTCTTATCTTTTTCTGTACACCGTCGTCTTCCTCCCTCCATCATTCTCTCTCACTAATGCGCGCCCACCTCCCCTCTGCGCCCCGGCCGAAGAGATCGTCGTCACCATCACAATCGCCATTGCCGGAGAAAGCGTCGTCGGGCCGATTCTCGCCACCAACAGTGAAGAACCTTTGGTGAGTGTGGCAAATGAGGTGCACAAGAAAATATTTGATATTATCTTATTATTAATTACTCATACAGTTTCTACCCGCTGCGAAGCGCAGGCCCCTTCACTAGTATATATAAAGAGAGAGAGAGAGGGAGAGTTGAGCTTGAATATCATTGGTAGCAAACGGACTCCGTTGCTACCGATTTGTTTTAGATGACCGAGCTTCTGAATTGACGATCTGCACCATTCATTATAATCTAAATCACTTGAAATATTGAAATATCTAGAAATCAAATTTTATATTTTTCGATATTATTTTCTTGTGCATCAAGTGGGCACAGAATTGAACGGCTGAAATAATTGTTTAAAAAAGTGATGATAGAATTTTTATAATCAAGATCAAGAATATAGATCTTGTTTTAAATAGTTTAAAGATTTTCCTAATAAAAATTTAACTGATTTGAATATTTTTACAACATTAAACGAGCAAATATCTTGTATCGGCATTAAAATTATAAATTTTGTAATACTTTGATTATTAGGTAAATGATGTCGAAAAAACATAAAATTTAATTTTTACATACTTCAAATGGTTTATTTCATATTCAATGGTGCCGATCGTCAATTTCGAGACTCAATATATCATCAAAAATAAATTAATAGCAATGGAGCCCGTTTACTACTAATAGTATTCCAGTTTAACTCTCTCTCTCTCTATATTACTCAAATTCTATGGGCAAGGCTTCTTTTTTTTTTCTTTTTTCTTGATTGTAGAAAATGTCCTTGTGTAGAAAAAATATTAAAACAAAAAAAATTTGAACAAGACTGCGTACTAATCGAAGTAGTGGTGGGCTCAAAACAACCCATGTTGATGAAAAAACTACATTTACGAGCAATTTTAATGTGCTAGAAAACTCCACCCACTGGAATAGATGTTGGTACGTGATTACTGGTGAGTTGCACCACACAATAATAATAAACAAAAAATATATAACAAAAATTTTTAAACTTTGACGCGAATACACTCGGAAGTCATTTGAACTCTAAATTACTTAAAAATCTGCAAATTTTTTTTGTTAGTTTCAAGTAATCGTCCAGCCTCAAAATGGAAGCGCTTTTTTCATCGATATTACATCTAATAGTTAAAAAAAAAAAACTGATTTTTGCATTTAATCATTACAAGTTAGATGTAATAATTGTGGTCAATTAATTTTTATCCACAAGATTGATGTTAGACATCAAACAAAACTTATTTATAAATCACTGGCATGCATCCTTTATTTTTTCTTGACCATTCGGTTAACATTAGTTACTTTAAGGGCATGTTTGGTTCGCGATTGGAATAGGAATCGAAAATGGAATTTGATTGCTTTGGAATAGAAAATGGAATGACGAATCATCCCAAGACGTTTGGTTCATTAATGGAATGGGTATCGGAATGAAAATCTAGAATTTTTGAGATGGTGTTTTGATTAAGAGAGAGGAAAGTGATGAAGGGAGAGGAGAGGAGGTGTTGGTGGAAGAGAATTTTTAGTAGTTTACTTGGGAATGGGCCAATCCGGTATTCAAGGCCGGATTGGACCATCAATAGATTTAGTCATTCCCATTCCAAAGTGGAATGGGAGTTGGAATCCGATTCCTTTAAAACAAACAACAATCATTGAAATCAATGAATCCCATTCCGATTCCATAGTTTAAAATAGGTGAACCAAACATACCCTAAATGGAACGAATCTGAATCTAGATGTGGAAAAATGGACAAAAATTGAAGTGGTTCTGATGTATGTAAGCAAAATCAGACAAAACTTTAGAGTTCCTCGGAATATTTTCCTGTAATATAATACACACGCATGCGCGACACACCAATATAAGCTGGAAAGCTACTAATAGACCAAGGCATAAGTTCTATATAGGGTCATTAACATGATTCTCAATATCCAATTCTATGATTAGTACCGTTAAATATGATTTATAATATTTAAACTTCCTACTTACTGATTTTATAATTTTTTTTAATTTATTTATGGTAAAATATATAAAATTTACTTGAACTATGCAGCCTTTTAGAGGTTAGATTTTACTATCTAATCTTTCAATTTATCTGATTTGAGTCAATCGTGAACACTTTGATTGACTCAAATCAAATAAAGTGAAACATTGGATAGTAAAATTATTTTTTTGAAAGATTGGATAGCGAAATCAAAATAGTTCATAGTTCTAGTAACTTTTGTACATACTTACCTTCGTTTAATTAGTGACCACGTATCCTCACAAGTGCCAAGTTTAACCATTTTTTACAGGATGATTTCTCATTTAACGGCACAGAGTAATCTAAAATAGTTAAATGTTAAATCCTAAACTATCTTAAACAAGATCTATAATTCTAGTCTTGAATTTAAATGTACAATTTTTAGAAAGTTGTTCAATTTTGGCCTTTTATTTTTTGATGAGTTGATGATCTAAAAAATAATTTTTAAAAATCACAAAATTTGATTCTCAGAATGTTTGATATTTGGTGCTTAGCTTAGTCATAAATGGTGTAATCTAGCTTCATTATCATCTATTTTAGCTAATGGCATGACAAACACTAAATTTCAAATTCCTTTAACTCTAGCTTTATAGATTAACATGACTAGAATTACATAACTAACTAAATTTCGTTAAAACTTTTTTTTAGAGAGAAAGATAGTATGTTACTCGCTTCGTCTTTTTTTTTAAGAAATAAACTAAGCTAGAAATGTGAAGCAATTATGTTTCGAACTTGGGACCTCCGGTACCAATCACCAAGCGCTATGCCACTTGCGCTAGGGACAGTTCGTAATTTTTTTAAAATTAAACTGTAAATACCCACCAAAGTGAAAAAATAAAAATAAAAAATAAATAGCACCTCAGCCTAGCTCCATATGAGTGGAGCCATATTGCTTGTTCTCATCAAAAGAAAAGGCAAAATAATAGAAAAAAAATTAAATATATTCATGCCTGTTGTGAAGAGAACATTGGATTGTAGGTAATGAAATAATCACCCCAAAGTGAGGGGTGATACTCTCCAGATTTGCGCCCAACTTTTTCAGGATTAAACTTACTCTTCTCCATCGATCCTTACTCTCCTTGCAATCCCACAAAAGTAGTGCTTATGTTTTATTAAAAAAAATTAAACTAACTTTTTTTTTAAGAAGCCTAATACAAAGCTTAACACTCGTGCATATATATATATAGAGAGAGAGAGAGAGAGAGAGAGAGAGAGAGAGAGAGAGAGAGAGAGAGAGAGAGAGAGAGAGAGAGTTGAGTTCGGGTTTGATGAAGGGTACCTTAACACAATTATATATATTTGATCGTCATGTGTACTTTCCAACGGAGCATCAGTATATTTGCCTTAGAATAAATTAACTAGATAAGATTAAAAATAGGGTAAATTGCACATTTGGTTCTCAAACTAGAAGACGGGTGACACTTTGATTCTCAAACTTTAATTTAATATAATTTATGGTGTTTTCGTTTACTAAGTATTAATACATCGCTAATGTGAAAGTTATATGTTAACGTTGTGATTGGTGATGCACTAATAATTAGGGCTGGCAAATGAGCGAGCCGGCTCGTATTCGGCTCGCGTTCGGCTCGAAATTCGGCTTGCTCGAGTTCGACTTGAAATTAAATGAGCCGAGCTTGAACAGAAAAAAAAAGCTCGAAATTTATTTCAATCCAAGCTTGAGTATTACTGAGCTCGCTCGAATTAGGCTCGAAAAGCTCGAATATATATATATATATATATATATATATATATATATATATATATATATATATATATATATAGTCCAGTACTATACTATTATGAGTACAGATCCATTTGTACTCATAAGTTTTCGGCCGTTAGATCTACCCTTTTAACCATTTTCACTCGTCAGATCATATTATTCAACCAACCATCCACTCAACCCTAGGGGACCACCATCATCCTAATCGGAGACCACTATCATTCTAACCGCACATCCTTTCATTCAACGACCGAAAATTTATCAGTATAAAGGGGTATATACTCATCAAAGTATAGTAACCCTAGCATATATATATATATATATATATATATATATATATATATATATATATATATATATATATATATATATATATATATATATATAGAGAGAGAGAGAGAGAGAGAGAAAGAGAGAGTAGCTTCTATGCTTTCGAAAGTATAACTGTATAAATGACTTGATGTTTTCGACTTTTTAGCTCTTGGATCAAGAATTGTACGGTTGGGATAATAGTGGTTCCCCCTAGGGTTGAGTGATCCCCTAGAATAATATTAATCTAAAGGTTAGAAATGATCAAAGAGATTGATCCAAGGGTTAAAATCTTAGAAGCACCAAACCAGCAAAACTCTACTCTAATTAATCTCTCTCTTTTATTTGCTCACAAAGTCGTTTTTCCTAATTTTTCTAATATTACAATACTGTATTTCATGCATTTATTTTATATGTTGAACTATTAGACTTTTTTTGTATTAAATTTTAGATAATATTTTATTAAAAGTAAACTATAGATTGCATGATGTTAAGAATTTCAAGTAGCTCGTTTAGGGCTCGAGCTCGCTCGACTCGAAATTAGGCTCGCTCGAGCTCGGCTCGAATTAATTTCAAGCCAAGCTTGAGCCTAAATTTAGGCTCGAAATTAATTTCAAAAGCTTGAGCTGAGGCAGGCTCGCTCAAGCTCGGCTCGTTTCCACCCCTACTAATAATTCATAGCTCGCTCAAGCTCGGCTCGTTTCCACCCCTACTAATAATTCATATGTTACGTCATGTTTACTGAAATAATGTGAATTTCGTCAATTGTTAGTGACTGACGGCTAGCAAAGCTTTTAATTTTAACAAATCGCCAAACTTTTGAAAAATAAGACAACTTAAAAGTTAAAGTTAAGAAAAGGTCAATCCAAAGAAAAATTAAATCACCTTAGAAATCTGAGAAAGTCTATTATATAACACTAACATCACATCATTAATAACCAGCCAATCACATCTCTCTATTTGAGAAAAAAAATATAATAAAATTATTTTTCTGATAATCATGATAGGATGGGTGAATTCAAGGAAAACAATTTGATTGGTTGGTGATACCACATCTGCAATATAACTGGTTCATTCGGACTTGAAAGTTGTAGTCGACAGCAAAGCTGAGGTTCCTGAAAAAATTAAGTCTAGAATGTGCGAGTTATATTACTGATGTAGCATCCCAAACCAACCCTATCTTGGTTATTAGAAAAATATTTTTATTGTATTTTTCTCTCAAATAGAGAAACGTGATTGGCTGATTATTAATTATGTGATATTAGTGTTACATACTAGACTTCCTTCATGCGAAGAAGAAAGTCTAGAATGTACCAGTTATATTGCTGACAAGACGTCTCCAATCAATAAAATTGTTCCTTTTGAATTCATCCGTTCCATATTAATTAATAAAAAATATTTTTATTGTATTTTTTTTTTTAAAAAAAAAATATGGTTAGCTTGTTGATGATGTGTACTTGCCATTCGGGTGACCTGCGCTAATTAATTAGGCGCCTCCTTCCATACATCATTGGTTTGCCATCCGGGTGACGTGCGCTAATTAATTAGCCGCCTCCTTCCATATATCATTGACTTGCCATCCGGGTGACGTGCGCTAATTAATTAATTAGCCACACACTCACTCACGTTATGCCACGTCATGTATATATATATATATATATATATATATAATGATGAAGTCCTTCGGTGACTTTTTTGCAAAAGATCCGATAAAATTTGCTAGTTAGGTAAGGATGAATTTAGTTTCATGTAAAAGTTGCGGAAAAAAAAAATTTCGGACTGAAAATAATTTTTTCAGTGTCTTGCTTAGCGTAAAATAATTCTTCACGAAAAATTATTTTATGAATTCAAAGAAAAAAGAGGCTTTTCGTGTTCCGCCTCAACTCGGCAGAAAAATTGAATGAAAAAAATGCGGCTCACGCGTGTTAAAAGTATTGCGGTCCGCGAGCTTGTGTGAGAGCTCGTGGACCGCGTGAGTTGGACCGCTCACCACTCCCTCTCTCTCTCTCTCATATATATTGGTGCTTGTAGATTTTTGGTCATTAGATTAAGTAATGTGCGGTTAGGATGATGTGGGCCTCCTAGGATTGAGTGAGTGGTTGGTTGAATAGTATGATCTAATGGGTGGAAATGGCACAAGGGGTAGATTTAACGGTAAAAAATTTACAAGCATCAAGTGCTCTATAATACCGGAGCTCCGGTACTATAGTCTTATTTTCGATCTTAGAATGTTCAAATCAACGATCCACACGTTAAATATGATCTATGATATATGAAGTTCTTAGGAATAAAATTTTAATTTTTTTCGACATCGTTTACTTAGTAAGTAAATCATGTTAAAATGAACGGTTGAAATTGAACAATCTTTGAAATTTGAGGATATAACTTTTGAATTCAAGATCAAAGATGTTGATCTTAATCTAAATAGTTTAAAATATTTTCTATCAAAATTTGAATAAATTTAGATTCTTCTACACCGTTAAACTACAAACTCGCCATTGAAAATTGGCAATTTTGAAATGATTTGATCATAAAGTAAACTATGTA
This sequence comes from Puya raimondii, assembly GCA_016920855.1. NCBI lineage: Eukaryota > Viridiplantae > Streptophyta > Magnoliopsida > Poales > Bromeliaceae > Puya > Puya raimondii. The sequence goes on from JABWPP010000050.1 coordinate 40,662,241, forward strand.
AAAAAAAATATAAAATTTTATTATTAAAAACTTCAAATATTCTAAATCAGTTTTAACGGTATGAATCGTTGATTTGAACATTCTAAGGTTGAAAATGAGACTATAGTACCGGAGCCCCGGTATTATAGATAGTATAGGAGCCTAGCTCTCTCTCTCTCTCTCTCTCTCTCTCTCTCTCTCTCTCTCTCTCTCTCTCTCTCTCTCTCTCTCTCTCTCTCTCTCTCTATATATATATATATATATATATAGAGCTAGGCTGGTATACTATCGATAGCACGGAGGCCTCCGTGCTACTAAGTTGTTTTCAATGATGCAGCTTCCAAATCGACGATCGACTCCGTTAGACTTGATCTACACTATTGAAAGTATTTGAAAATTATATTTTATAATTTTTTGACATCATTTACCTATCAAATGAGTAGTTTAAAAATAAACGGCTGGAAATAAAAATTTCATAAAAAATGATGATAAAAGACTTGAATTTAAGATCAGAGGTACTAATCTTACTCTAAATAGTGAAAAAAAAATTTCTATAAAAATTTATCAGATTTGGATTATTTTACACTGTTAAATTCACAAACGCATCACATCGATAATTAAAATTGTTAATTTTGAGTCCTTTTGATCACTAACCAAATAATGTCGAAAAATTATAAAATTTAGTTTCCAAATACTTTCAATAGTGTAGATTAAGTCTAACGGAGCCGATCATTGATTTGAAAGCCGCATCATTGAAAACAACTTGGTAGTACGGAGGCCTCCGTGCTATCAATAGCATACCAGCCTAACTCTATATATATATATATATATATATATATATATATATATATATATATATATATATATATATAGTTGAGCTAGAATGCTCTCGATAGCAAACGGGCTCCGTTGCCACCCATTTATTTTCGATGATGGAGCCTCCAAATCGACGATCGGTATCGTTGAACATGATCTAGACCACTTAAAGTATCTAGAAACCAAATTTCAAATCTTTTCGACATCATTGGCCTAATGATCAAAGAGTTTCAAATTTTGTAATTTTAATGGTCGATATGAGATGTTTTCTCGTTTAACGGTGTAAAGATATCTAAATCAATTGAATTTTTGTTAGAAATTTTTTTAAACTATTTAAAATAAGATCTATACTCTTGATCTTGATTACAAGGCTCTTCTCATCACTTTTTAAAGGATATTCATTTTCAGCCGTTCATTTTTGTGTCCACTTGATGGACAAGTAAACAACATCGGAAAAGCATGAAATTTGGTTTCTAGATGCTTCAACTGGTTTAGATCATGTTCAACGGCACCGATCATCGATTTAGAGGCTCCATCATCGAAAACAAATGGGTGGCAACGGAGCCCGTTTGCTACCGATAGTATTCTAGCTCAACTATATATATATATATATATATATATATATATATATATATATATATATATATAGTGTAGAGTTATTATGATTTTGGAAGTATAAGGGAGTGCGTGTTTTCAATTTTTTGGCCTTTAAATCAAGGATTGTACGGTTGAGATGATAGTGGTCTCCCCTAGGGTTGAGTGATCCCCCTAGGGTTGAGTGGTCTCTACAGGGTAATAATATTAATTTAAAAGTTACAAATGGTCAAAGAGGTTGATTCAAGTGCCAAAAAGTCAGAAGCACCAACTCCTTTATGCTTCCGAAAGAATAGTAGCTCTACACTATATATATATATATATATATATATATATATATATATATATATATATATATATATATATATATATATATATATATATAGCCTAGTTCTATAGAGTCCGGCTACTATGCTATCAATAGCACGAAGCACTCGGTGCTACCAAGTTTTCCGCCGTTAGATCCACCACTTTGATCATTTTCACCTGTTAGATAATACTATTCAACCAACCACCCACTCAACCCTAGGGGGCCCACATCATCCTAACCGCACATCTCTCAATCCAATGGCCGAAAACTTAGTAGCATCAATGATTTGGTGCTATTAATAGCATAGTAGCCTAGTTATATATATATATATATATATATATATATATATATATATATATATATATATATATATAGAATGAGGCTACTATACTATCTGTAATACCGGGGCTCCGGTACTATAGTTACTTTTTCGATCTTAGGTTGTTCAAATCAACGATCCACACCGTTGGAACTGATCTAGGGTATGTGAAGTTCTTAGGAATAAAATTTTATTTTTTTTCGATGTCGTTTACTTAGTAAATAAATTATGTCAAAATGAACGGTGAAAATTGAATAATCCTTAAAATTTGAGTATAGGAGTTTCAAATTCAAGATCAAGGATGTTGACCTTCATCTATGTAGTTTAAAGTATTTTCTATCAAAATTTGAATAAATTTAGATTCTTCTCCACCGTTAAACTACAAACTCGCTATAATAACCATTGAAATTTGACAATTTTGAAACGGTTTGATCACAAAGTAAACTACGTCAAAAAATTATAAAATTTTATTCCTAAGAACTTCAAATATTCTAGATCAGTTTCAACGGTGTGGATCGTTGATTTGAACACCCTAAGATCGAAAAAGTAACTATAGTACCGGAGCCCCGGTACTATAGATAGTATAGGAGACTAGCTCTATATATATATATATATATATAAGAGAGAGGGTGAAATATTATTATACATCTTTATATTTTTATTTATAAATATTATATATTTTTATTATATAGTATTATATGCATACTATTACATATATTATATTATATTATTATCAATTTATCATATTATATAATTTTGATATATTTAATTCATAAATATAAGTTATAATAATAATAATAATATATATAACTTAGTAATTATTATAAATAAATATTATATAGAATATATAATAAAATAAAAAAAATTATTTACTTTTTTCCTTTCAACCAAACAAGTGTGGCTAAAAGCTAGTTTTTTTTTCCTACAAACTAAATACTAAAAGACGTAAAAAAAAATTTCCACGGAAAATTGTGTTCCACCGAATTTTTTTTTTTTTCCCAATTTTACGTAGAACCAAAAAGCCCCTAAATAATCCTATGAAAAAAATTTGGCAAACTAGCCCTTCTCTAGCTTGCCATGTAGAAGCCACAAAAGAATTTTTTTTTTGTAAGGAGGTGAACCGTTTACCATGAAAGCGGTGAACAATTCACAGCCTTCCAAATTTTCTACAAAAATAGTAAATTATTCATCGTCTTTCTCTTTTACTTTTTCTTTCTATTTTTCATATATAATTTTAACAACCATATAAAAATTTCAACAAATCATATACAATATTAACAATGTAAAAAATCCTAATAATCTATCCATACAATCCTAACAATTAAACAAAAATTCTAATAATTTATATATATATATAATTCTAACAACCTCATTTTTTTTTATTTTTCATATATAATCATAACAACCATATAAAAATTTGAACAAATCACATACAATCTTAACAATATAAAAAAATCCTAACAAACAATTTTCAACAAGGCGGTGAATGATTCACCATTTTAGTAGAAAATTATGAAGACGGTGAATCGTTCGCTATCTTCTTTTAGAATTGGGGTTTTAGAGTTTTAAACCCTTAAAATCTTTGTTTTTGGTGTTAGAGCTTCTTTGTAATACCCTAAGAGAGAGAGAGAAAGCCTTGAGAGAGATTTTTGTAATTCAATCTATTCCTTATATTGTTATGCCATAAATTAATCGAAGAATACATTGAAAAGTCTTTCCCGTGAATGTAGGTCCTTATTTTAGTGCTTTATTAGTCCTTTTGCTTATTTTTCTACGATCGTTCTCGTCAATTTCCATCTATATAAGTTCTGCTTTTCACTGTGCTCGTATTCTGTGAGGGCCGTTTGAGATGTGCTCTCGGTAATTCCTCGACCGGTTGCTTCAGATAAAAGACATTCTTCACTCATCAGTATAGAAGAGATTAACAAAATTATGAGAATTTGTGACACATTTCATCTTTTAAGGAGCCTTCAACTGTAAAACCGAAGTTTGCGTGATCAAAGGTTGATGTTGGATGAGGGAAAACTGATAACAATTCGATGCATGAAGTTTCCACACTTGTCGTGGAAATTGACATTCCTTTCACCAATTACAGGAGTATCACACCCTGAAATCTCAACTCAAAAGACAAGAGTGACTAGAAGATGCTTTGGTTTGTGTGTCTATGCACACATATTTGTTTTTTTGTTTTTGTATTTTTTTTCTTTTTTTTTTCCCGAAGAACACCGATATCGAGGAGGAAGTCTACTATATAACGCTTACACCACATCATCTATTCTTAACCAATTATATCTCTCATTTTAAAAAAAATATATAATAAAAATATTTTTTTAAAAATAATGATGAGACAAGTGAACTCCAGGAGAGCTTTTTAATTAGTTAGGGGCACCACATCAACAATCTAAGTGTTGCGCATGCATTCTAGACTTTTCCGATATCGTGAGGTGTCAATCCCAAAAACTTTCATAAGAGAGATGGTGGTATTCCAAGTACAAATTTTCCAACATATATAGATATATGTAGCTAATTAAGTACATAACTAAGATGCCTAATATATTTTCACAACCAAATCTGATTGAACAACTAAGAAGTTAATTCACACTGTAAACAAGAAATCCATTCGCATGCATAGTTTTAGGAAGATATATACATCATGACAATCTAATCATAAAATACTTTAGTTTCATTATTTCTTATTTATTGGATTGCCATCGCAAAACCAACCATTTTCTGAAGTGGCATAGAAAGATTATTGCTTGTCAACTTTTTGTTCGGATGGGCTGGTAGATAGACTTTAAGCACTCAAATAGCGATCGGTTGCACGAACAAGCGAGAGATGAATTCTTTAAGAGAGGCGGAGTGCTTGAACGCGTCCAAATACTTATGTATCGCTTCCATCATTCGACAGAAATTAGCCACTCGTTCGATTAGAGGCATCGGAATGTCATTTGGCTTTAGGAACGCTTGGTTTATTATTTTCCATGCATCTTCGATCATGAAGCGAGCTTTTGCAACTGCTGCGTCCTTGGTTGTGTTGTGTTCTCTCATGTAGCTGTCCAATGTAGAGACACAGTGTCCTCTCTTCTGTTCATGCTGAAAAAAGAAATTTATCGGAGAATCGAAAACTGTTACGAAGTAGAAAAGGACTCGAAACTAACAATATGAACATACATTTTTGAAGGATGGAGAGAGATGAGAGAAGTATTGTCTTGAGCAGACTGTTTCGTTATTCTCTAAAAAAGCTTAAGCTATAAAAGAACGGTGTTTAAATATTTTTATATTTAATACTTCCCGTCACGTCTGGGTTCGAGACTTTTCGCTAGGCCCACGATATAAACTTAAATTAAGTGGGAGTAAATTAATGATGCTATGAGCCTGGCGTGACTGGAACTCAGAACCTTTTATTCTGATATCACGTAAAATTATACAAAACAACCGTTATTCTCTAAAAGCTTAAGCTAGTAGAGAACGATATTTAAATATTTTTATATTTAATAAGAAACATATAAAAAAAGAGTTTTTTAGAGATTAATCCCGAATCGTATTCAAATTGAGCTTCGGGAGAGAATCTCATTTTGGCTTACTACCCCTAGCTAGAAGTTCTAGAGTATTTCATTTGTCGAGAAGAATGTGAAGGCCTACAACTCTTTGTAATGAGCAGACTACAAGTTTTAATTTCAGACTTAACTTTAGTTATTAAATTCTAGGCATTACGGACACTGACACAGGACACGGGACACGACACGACTCGGATACGGTGACTCGGCAGCTTTCAAAAATCGGGACACGGACATGGACACAGCTTGGACATCACTAATAAAATATAATATTATTAATATAATTATATATATTTATTATATATAAAATATTAATTTTGATAAAAATTATTATATTTCTTATACGAATGAAAATTAGTAAAATTTTGACTGATAATTGATATATTTTAAGAAAAATTTCTCCATCATATATAATTTATTTATATTGTCCATAAAAATTGTATGTATTCATTAAAACCTAAAATATTTATCATCTTACATTATATATGCATAAAAATAAAATAAAAATGTCTATATCTATGAATCGGTATTGACTGCGCATCTAAAAAGTGTCCACATCGGACACGTGCGTGTCCGACACGGACACGCGAGGCTTATAGAAGTATTCACGGTACATAAATTAAATTATACATTTTGATCTGAGTTGGTTCCCTGAATTTTGAAACTTTTGAGAATTAAATTTCCAATTTAAACCTCAAGTTTGATAATTTTGAACTAATTTAGCTTTTAAGAGAGATTTATTTGGTATTGAATTGGAGCCTTCAGATATATCTGGGTTTCTTCAATCATTTATTTTAGGGTTGAGACTCATAATCACCTGACTGCTTGCCTACATATTCCGATGCGGATCGCGACAAACGGTGACTAAAAGCTATCTCTTTGAGTTACACCATTAATTTAAAATAAAATTTTCTTGTTAAATTAATTATTGTCACATTTACTCTTATATTCTGATTTAGCTGCATGCAAGTTATGCTTGGTATTGCATTCAGCTCAATGAGCATGTTCTACAAGCCATTTATTGCTTATGCACGGACTAATATTTAGATGCATGTCTTTAGGAAATACTAAATTGATGTGTAGAGCTACTATACTTTAATTTGGAAGTATAAAGTAGTTGGTGCTTTCGACTTTTTAGTCCTTGGATCAAGAATTGTAGGATTGGAATAATAGTGGTCCCTTCTAGGGTTGAGTGGTCCCTCTAGGATAATAGTATTACTCTAAGGACTTGAAATAATCAAATAGTTTGATCCAAGGGTTAAAAAATTAGAAGTACTACATGAATGGTGCTTCCCGAAGCAGCATAGTCGGACTCCTGAATTGATTAGTGTTGGATATGACTCGAAATTGATAATCGAATTAAGTTTCGGACTTCGACTCGCCGACGGCTTCGCGGTGCGACCAAATTTGGAAATCAAATTGTGGAGGAAAAATGAATGTCTGTGGTGGGTAGCGGGGGGCGGAGCCCCCCGCGGTACGGATCAGATCCGAAACCCGTTAAGATGTTTCTCTTCTTTGTTTTGCCCTAGAGGCGACAGATGGTTGTAACGAACATTGTATTCCCTTCTTTCTCGATAGTGAAGCTCTCTCCTCCCTCGCCCGTGGTTTTTTCCTGCAAAGGGTTTTCCACGTAAATCTGTGTGTTATTTATTTTTCTGCTTGTGGTTTGTGTATCTCGTGTTCGCCGTTTTCGTTTCTGTTTTTGCGCTCGTCGTAACAAATAGCAACATGACTGGATTATATGTATAATAATGAATTGATACATATACTTATATAGAGGATTCGTAGGGTTCATTTTGGCTACAATGCTTATTCCTTGAATTTACTTGAATATTGACAAATAGGTTAAATATGGACAATATATAGTTATCTATTTTTGAGCATAATTGTTGGGTAGCATCATGACACTTTGACATCCTATCTTACATTACTCAAACCCCTCCAATAATGCTTTTTGTAAGAATCCTTCTTATGCATGTTATTTGGAATTAATGGGTTCCATGTAATGTGAGTTTTTCTTGTAAGAGTATGATGCTTGAGTGGTTCTTGATGTGAGAGACATTGGGTTAGGAGTTTCTGTGGTTTGTTGACAGATATTGTGGACCGGGTTCAGAGCCCGAGACGTATATTGTGGGTATGTAGCTATGTATGGATAATTAATGGCCAAAGAGCTGGACTCGGTGTTTGCTCTTTGACTCGATCGTTGTTGTTGTGATATGTGGAGTGGAGAATTAGATATGGCTCGGTAAGTTAATGCACGCCCAATTTAGTGGGTCAGGACATTCTGACTTAACATTGATATATAAGAGACGGGAGATTAGATTAAATCCTCAGATTCATATAGCAGGATGGCCGGGTGCGAATGAGATGTCGACGGACTAGTGTGCATTGTTTGGGATGCTATGTTGGGATATCCTTGGTGGTATCAATATGGATGAATAACGTACCCCTTGATAGCCAGGTGCAATCGTGACCAGAGGGGTATGCTTTCGTGATATCGGCGAGGATGAATAACGTCAGTGGCGGATGCATGCACATCTCAGTGGGGTCTATTGACCCTGCTGAGATGACGCAAATTAACCTATTTCGTGGGCCCCACTTGAGGAAAAGCTTTTTAGTTGGATTTTTTATTTTTTAATAAATTGACCCCCACTTTAGAGTCCAAATTGACCCCAAGTAGGGTCCAACAAAATTTTCGTAGTAGACAAGAATGCTATAACGGATCCGATGATCCGCTAACTCTTTTTTTTTTTCTTTTCTTAACAATAGCAAAAAGTTAAAAAAGCTTCTAATAAAAAAATAATCGTAGGCAGAAAAATACAATGATTAGTTCACTTTTTTTATACAATACTAATGACTAGTTCACTTTTTTTTAATTTTTTGTATATTTTTTCTCCCCTATATATTGACCCCATGAGAAAAAAAAATTTAGATCTGCCACTGAATAACATACTCTTTAATGACCGAGTAAGCATGATATGACAAGTTATTCTGTAGTGATACGTGGTAAGTGTAGTGTTTGACTTTCATTTATTTATTTAAATATTGCCAGTATAGGTATTAGACCATCCCTCATATTATTTCAGATATCTATAATAATTTAATATAAATCGATTAATTAATGATTAACTTCTGGAGATAGTATCCTAATCACCAGTGACACTGGCAGAGGCTCTATTTTGCAGAACTTGGATTTGGTAGATCACCGCTTGTAGCGGACTACGTGATTAGTCATCACCGATGCTAGGTTCGACACTCCTTAAATATACTTAGCTTAATATTGGTTATAAACATGCATTATTTGCTGTAATACAAATTAATTTTTCTATATATGGATAGCGGATATCATCATGTATTTCTTTCTGCTTTCGCTGCATGCATAACTTAATTTGCAGTCACTTTATTTTTGCTTCCACTGTAGCGCAAGTTTTTGAGTTGCAGGATTCTTCTTGTTCTTTAAAAGCCTTGCGCATCCATAAATTTTGAATTTGGGTTATGACAATCTTAGGGAAATTAAGAGTGATTGCGAAAAGAGAAAGAGAGGTTACCTCAGATGAAGTGATGTCATCCATGAGTCGACAGAGAACGGCTGAAGCTGTAACTACTTCAGGTATACTACTAACCCACTCGAATGCCGCTCTTGTTGCGACATTATCCATGCCGACGAAGGAGGCACAGATTAGCATTGGATAAGCTGTGGAAACCAATGAAATTTTCAAATGTTCTTCAAAAGTTGGCACATAGTCTTGCGCATACCATTCAGTCTCCTTAAGATAAGCTCTGACCACTTTTTTATACTGCAACCACCAAAACAATGCCTTTATTAGTCTGATTTCTAATATAACAATTCATACTTTGGATATTCAGAGATTTAATTGAATAATGTTGCTGATGTAGGCAATTTAAACTCGGTTGAGATGAAATTTAATTGGAAGGGTTAATTGCATATAATTCGCTGTAAACATATCAAATAGCAGATATATATATTCCTACAAATTTCAACTTTTCATATTTATTCATTTAAAAGTCGTAACGTTTTCAAATATAATCCTGCTGTTAAGATCCGTTAGAAAAATGTAGTAAACCATAGGTACAATACTTAAACCTAGTTAGTAAATGGGGTAAATTGATCCTTTTATCTCAGCTCTTATGTTATTTGTTATGGTAGAAAGGAAGAAATGACCGTTGGAGATTTTTGAAAGGATGTTTCTGCATAATTCTAATAGTTTGAGGCTTTTGGAGGGACATATTTGTGATGGTAAAAATGTCATTTTATTTTTCTTTTGTTAAAAAGTAAACAGGACTCTAACGGTAACAAACTAGAGGGACAAATATGAATATCACTGGACTTTTTCAGAATAAATATGAAAAGTTAAACTTTGTAGGGGTATATTTGCTATTTGATATGTTTATAGGAAGCTATATGAAATTACCCCTAATTGGAAATATGAGTATTAGAGTTGCAACATAGTCATTTAGTATTGTGTAGCATATTTTTGTCACACACATCTTTTAACAATTTTTTGTGATTAACTACAATCGAGGCTAGTATTTTAATTAGTTATGCTGTTAAAAGTGTATTTGCAATACAGTTAGGAATAAAGAATGAAATAATCTGTTTTTATTATTTGTATCAGCTAACAACTTGGATTATAGGTTCCATTATAAGCCTTTTGGCCTCATCAATAGAAGTTTCTTTTGTTGATTAAAGGTAGAACACCTGAAAGTGTTGCTTGAGCCAAATTGTAATTTTTCATGCAAGAAACTGAGATTTAGCTTCATAGGAAACGAGAGAAGGACTTGGCCGGTTGCATGCATCAGGAGCGAGTACACGCAGAGAGAAGAAAATGAGAGAGGTCTACTGGGTTTTAGAGGTCTACTTGGTTTTAAAAGACGAGAGATGGGTGAGAAAGATTCAGAAAGAGGGCTCTGCTTGAAGGTATTCTGTGTAGAAGAGGATTCATGTGCAATTCTTCTCTTAATAAGTGAATCTCATTTTACCTATATTTTTTGTTTGGCTTTCTCTCTTTTCGCGGTTGTGCTAGCTTTTGCTGAGGAGATGGATTCATGATAAAAAATCTAATTAGACACTTCTATCACAGAATCCCAATAACCGGTATCAGAGCGAGTATTGAATTTACAACAATCAATATTATAGCAGGTTGTGGATTCTAATATAATAAACAACTAGTATCAAAGCTTCAAGGTTTTATCCGTGGCAGAGATCTATATTAGAGCTTAAGGTTAACGATCCTGGAAGAGATCGACAGAGATGGGCACAAAGTTCAAAATTAAAAAGTTCGAAGGCAAGAACAATTTTTGCTTGTGGCAGATTAAAGTTTGGGCAATCTTGATACAATAGGAGTTGGATAAGACATTGAATAGAAAAGAGGCTAAGCTGGTGGAGGTCATGGATACAACTCCAGAGAAGATTGGGTGGAAGGTGCTAAGTATGCTTCATCTATCTTTAGTACATGAGGTTCTCTACAACGTCATCATCAAGTCGACACTGGTGAAGTTACATGACCAAATCTTTGACAAATAGGTCGTATTTGAAGCAACGGCTATACACGTTGCGAATGTAGAAAGCGGCGAGCCTACATGAGCATCTAAATGAGTTCAATAAGGTGGTGGCCTAGTTGACCACTACTAGAGTCAACCTAGACATGATGAGGATAAGGTGCCGATTTCATTATCTTCACTAGTAGTATACAAGCATCTGGCGACCATATTGCTTTACAGTAAGGAAACCATAATGTGAAGATTGTCACAATAACTCTTCTCTTGAACAAGTTGGGCAAGATTGCTCTAGAATCTACAGTGCAGGGCTGGGATTCAACTCTGGTGTTAAGAGTAAAGACAAAGATGAAAGTATCGGTGACCAGTGATAGACAAAAGTAGCCATTATTCGAGATGAAGTGCTTGTATTGTCATAGAAAGGGCACATAGAGCGCAACTGTCAGAAGCATCAAAATAATCTAAATAAGCTGAAGTGGCAGAAGAGAAAACTTTTGCAGGTCAGGACGAGAAGACGTCAACGACCATGCAGGTGACATAATCGGACATGATTGATTCTGATGTACTATACCGATGGGGCAAAAATTTTAGATGATGTGTGGATGTTTGATTCAGTGTGTTTCTTTCACGTCTACCCAGAAAAGGAGTTTTTTTACCACCTACAAGATAATTAAGAGCAGAAAGGCTCTCATGAGAAAGGGAACGACTAGTAACGTTTTGGGAGTTGGCACGGTAAAGATCCAGATGTAAATTGGGGTCGTAAGGACATTGACATGTGTGTTAGCATGTTGCTAGATAGAAGCAAAATATGATCTCGTTAGGTGCATTGGACTTGAAAGGTTATGAGTTTTAGACTTTAGGTGGAGCTGTGAGGGTCAAAAAATAAGATCGGATCGTATATGAGGTGAATAAGTATAGGAACTTGTACATTCTGAACGGAAGCATAGTCAGAATCGGAAGAGAAGCAGTTTTGGTTCCAAAAGTTTGCGAAGGTGCAGGTGTAGTAGCTCGAGGTGGACCAGCTGATATGGCGATATCGAGTGGAGAAGATAAACTTAATGTGGAGCTTGCATGATGAGTTCGACACAACGATTGAAGACTATAAATCAAATCAAGGTGGAGATTGTTAGAATTTGGTTATATTTGTAACTGTCCTGTTTAGATTATGATAGAGATTTAAATCTCTTGGAGATAAACTAATTAGGATTCAAATTTAAATTAGAAGATCTAATTATACTAGGATTTGGGTATGTCTTTGGTGTGCTCTGTGAAGCTTGGAGTGCAAAGGCAGGATGGTGGCGTGCTCTCTCTGGTGGAGTCCGTACAACGCGAAGAGAGAGAGAGAGAGACTTGGCCGGTTGCATGCTCCAGGAGCAAGTGTGCGGAGAGAGAAGAACGTGAGAGGTCTTTTAGGGTTTAGAAGACGAGACAGATGAGAGAGATATAGAAAGAGAGTTTGGGTTGAAACTACTTTGTATAAAAGAAGTGTCATGTGTAATGTTTCTCTTGGTTAGTGAATCTTATTTTAACTTTTTTTCTGTTTGATTTTCTCTCTTTTTGTGATTGTGACAATTTTTGCTGAGGAGATAAATTTATGGTAAAAATATGCTTTGATACTTCTGTTGAGGAATCTCAACAATCGGTCTCGAAGCGAGTATCAAATTTACAGTAATGGTATTAGAGCGGGTTGCGGATTCTCAGCACCATTAATATCTATCAAGCATGTGTTAAGAACATTAAATGTTTCTCTAGCTACCATATCAATCTTTCAGGTAATATGAGTAACCTGATGATCCTAAATACTGTTGCTTTTATTTATCGAAAGAAATGTTACTACAGTACTTGTTCTTGAATAATTTGTACAATGAAATTAATATTAGTTATTTCTTACTAGTGGCTTGTATTTTTTTTTTTTAAATTTGTTCTTGGGATAGTTTGCATATTGGTGTAATTTGTATAAGTTAGCTATCTAATGGACTTCTTTCGCATCTTTTATTTCTTATGAAAAGTTAGCTAGTTTCTAAAAAAAAAAGTGAGAAATGATTCGGTACTTAATTTTATAAATAATAAAAAAAGATCTTCACTGTTGATCAATAAAGAGTAAAAGTCCCATTTGAGCCTGCAGCAAGTTAAAAGATAACTTCATGTCGAGGGTATTTCTGTAATTAAACATCACAAATTTTAAAGAAAGCTTTGATTGATATCCTTTCTATAAATTTAGACATTAATTTTGCACTAATTTAGACATTAATTTAAGAAATTTTAGAAGTATACTAATTTAGGCATTAATTTTGTATCAATATTTAAAAAAAAATTGAATGTGGGTAAATATTCAAATTCAACATATTTAATATGTTTAAAAAAATTTAGAAGGATACTAATTTAGGCATTAATTTTGTATCAATATTTAATGTCGGTAAATATTCAAATTCAACATATTTAATATGTTTAAGAAACTTTAGAATTCCTTTAATTTAGACATAAGTTTTTTATCACTATTAAAATTTTTTGAAATGGGTAAACATTTAAATTCAACATATTTAATATGTTTAAGGAATATTAGAATTTCTCTAATTTAGACATTAATTTTGTATCACTATTTAAAAAAATTTGAATGTGGGTAAATATTTGATTCAATAGGAATATAGGGTATAATTCAAATTTATTCTTAGAATAAAATTGTACGGGCTAAATTAATTCAAATTTTAATAGTAAAAAATAAATTTTAAACTAATGAGATTATGTATTATAATTTAAAATTTAAGCTGAAAATAAATTTAAAATTTAGAACCTAAATAGTATATAAAAACCTCCTATAAATCTAAACAGTATAGTGTAGTTTAAAGTTAAGACTGAATAAATTTAGATTGTCTAATTTAAATTATAAATTTATAATAAATATCCACTATAGAATTTTAATTGAGTAAACAAAATTAGGATTGTAGATAAATTAAATAAATCTATATGGAACAAATCTAAACTATTTGTATATTTTCTTAATTTGACAGTCTAACTGATTTGATTTATTAAGTTGGTTTTGATTTTTATCTTTTAAATTTTTCAGCATTTAGTCGATTTTTAAAATTTTAATTTCTTACTTTTTAGTTTGCAATCTGCTTCCTAACTTTTACTATTCATTTTAATTAAGTTAATATCAATGATTTTAAAACCAGATTGAACCGACTAGTTCGATCGGTCAGAGTACTGTAATATAGTCTATCAAGCGGCTCGGTTCAATCCTTTGAACTGAGTAAGCTTAGGAACAGTTTTGAACCGTTAGAAATAATAAATATTTTAAAACATAATGATATTTTAGTTGTTAGAGATAATAAACATTCTAAACGTAATTTTAAGTATAAAATTTAAAAAGATTAAAATTAGTGGTAAAAAAAGTAATGGTTAAGGACCAATGGTTAGCGATGCTAACGGATCATATTCGAGGCGGGTTTTAAAAATCCAAACCTGAACCGGACTATCAATCCCAAAACTCGTATCTGAATCCGACGGATTTTAAAAATCCATATCCAAATCCGAAATCCAAACAAAAATTCAAAACTAGAGAGAAGAGGGATGTTAGGTCTTTATCTTTTGTTTTCATGGTTCATACAATTGACACAATATTTTCACAAATATAAATACTCGATCGTTATAGCAATTGCATAATCATGTCAGATATATAGGATTGATTTACATTTATGATATCGTGATGATATAACCACATGCAATTTTTCAATACCAAATTGAGATGACAAGAAATTAGTGAGAGCAAGATAAAAAGAATAATTTACCATTTCCTTAAGGTAAGAAACACGATACTTATCTTCTGATGCAAGCATATCCTCAAATTCTTTGAATGTGCTGATAAATTTGAGAAAATAATCTCTCAAATATGTAGGTAACTGATCAACCAATTTTGTATCCCACCTGCATGTAGGTGCCTCTTTTAGAAACTGCTAGTGAGATGAAATATATATACAACAAATTTTAATTTTTCATTTTGTGATATGCTGGTAAATTTAGTATATTGTTTATTTATCAATCTTACAAAATTAGGCCAATTTATGAAAGTTTAGTATATATAAAACAAAATTAGGCGGCGCGTGAACCCGGTTCACTTACACTTTTTATTTTATTTTATTTTTTAGCTTGCCTCGGTAAGGGATGAAGATATTACCTCGAGAAGGGATGAAATCCCTTGCCTTGGGAAGTGACTGATCCTTGGGAAGGGTCTTTTACCAGATCTGGTCCAACCTTGGGAAGGGTCTTAACCAGATCTGGTCCAACCTCGGGAAGGGTCCATATCTGGTCAAGATATGGGCTTGGACCCTACCGTTGGGGCTCTCATCTATAAATAGATGAGGAGAGGTACCCTTGATCTACATCAAAACACAGACCCTCTCCCTCCTCTCTTTTTCTTACCGAGCTTAAAGTTTTTACACTGATATTTACATTCTTTATTTCCCATTTTTTGCTGGATCTTCTAAAGTCCGTTGAGTTCGTTTTGCGCCACCTTGGAGACGTGCCGACGGGGTGGCGGTGGTCGTTGTATCGCTAGGAGTGATTGTCGGAAGCCTCGCACGTGGAGGGGCAATCTCGCTTCTAGGACAGTGCTCTCGCACGCCTCGACTCACAGGCCTCATCTAAACTTTTGCTTGCGGTTTTTTCAAAACTGAAGTTTAATTATTTTTGTTTGAAATTGTTTAAAAAGATATTTTACTAAAAGTTTTAGAAAGGAATTTTTGACAACAATCTAGAAGCGAGATTTATCTTTCTATTTCTTTTAGTACAAACATAGTATATTATCTTGCTGTAGAATAATACATATGTCCTGTGGTTGATACTGTTATAATCTTGAATATATATACTGTTCTTGTTGCTGCACTGATAAATCATAATCTAGTTATTTTTCAGAATATATATATCATACTGTCACTGAAAATAACTTAAAATATTCTACTGTTATTTTTCTGAACTTAGAACAATCTTGTGACATTAGTATAGTTTAATTACTCACAAATTTTTATTATGGAGGATACGCATTCGGCGAAGCCTTTAACTTTTGATGGTCGTAACTTTAAGAGGTGGCAGAACCAAATGAGGTTCTGGCTCACCACACTTGGGCTTGTTTCTGCTATCTCGGATTCTACCGAGAATACCATTGGATCTGCACCTGAAGGTGCAATCCAGGCTGCGGTCAACAGACCTTATACTCGGAGCCAAGCCCAAGCCGTATCCACTCCTCCTGCTACTACTACTGCACCTACACCCGCGACTGCACCTCCTATTGACTCTAACTTGATCAACTATCTCTGCTTGAACCGGATTCTTAGTACCCTATCTGATAAACTGTATGACATATACTCTAGTGCTAAAACAGCTAGGAAACTTTGGACATCTTTAGAAAACAAGTATGGTCAAGTCGATCCTACCCAGAAGAGATACCAAGCTTCAGATTTGATTAAGTTTAAGTTGGTAGATAATAAGTCTATGTCTGACCAGCTTCATGATTTTGAGCATATAATTGAGCAGCTTAGATCTAATGGTGTAGATCTAGATGAGAGTTTCTTAGTTGCCACTCTTATAGATAAGTTGCCACCCTCTTGGTCGAACCATGCAAATGATCTTAACCATAATCAAAGAGAGCTTTCCCTGAATTATGTCCTAAGATCCATTAGGATAGAAGAGTCGAACCGAGTTAGGGATAAGAAGCCTAGTGAACCTACAACCCAAGCCAACCTAGTAGAGAATCCTAAAAATAAGGGTAGAAACTTTCAGCCTCATAGAAACTTTAAGAAGAAGCCTTTCCACCATAGAAAGTTCAACCCAAACTTTAAGAAACCTAAACCTGATGGGAGTGGAGGCAACTCTGGTTGCTTTGTGTGCGGGAAGACCAACCACTTTGCGAAGGACTGTTATTTTCGCAAGTCTCGTCCTTTCGCACCAAAGAAGAAGAAGGGAGCTCCACCTGAGCGCCAGATGAATATGTTGACTGTTGGGCCTGACCCTTCTGACTCCACTATCAGGTTAGGATCTAGTTTACCTGAAGTTAACCTTGCCTTTAGTTCCTCTGATTGGTGGATAGATACTGGAGCAAACGTTCATGCTTGCTCTGATCGTTCTTGGTTTTCCACCTATCAGGACTCGTGTGGAGGATCGGTAAACATGGGGAATGCAGCCTCTTCTCACGTGCTTGGGACCGGTCGAGTAGATTTAATGCTGACCTCTGGGAAGACCCTAACCTTGCACGGAGTCCACCATGTTCCCGATATTAGAAAGAATTTGATTTGTGGTTCTCTTTTAGTTCAACGGGGTTTTAAGTTAGTTTTTGAATGTAATAGAGTAGTTATTACAAAGGGTGTGGATTTTGTAGGGAAGGAATTTTTGTGTGATGGTTTGTTTAAACTATCTGTATCTTCTCCTTCTATTAATGATAGTGCCCTTGTTTTGAATGTTGTTTCTACTAATATTTGGCATGGAAGATTGGGACATGTGAATTATAATACTGTTAAAAGATTGATGCATCTTGATTTGATTCCTAAATCTGATTTACCTGACCATGGATGTGAAATATGTGTGCAAGCTAAGGAGCCTAAAAAACCTTTTAAATCAGTGGATAGAGATTGTGATCTTTTAGAACTTGTGCATAGTGATGTGTGTGATGGAAGTAGACCTAGTAGAGGTGGAAATAAATATTTTGTGACTTTTATAGATGATCATTCAAAATATTGTTATGTTTATTTGATCAAGACAAAAGATGAAGTCTTAAACAGATTCAAAATTTATAAAGCTGAGGTAGAAAATCAATTAGACAAGAAAATTAAGATTTTGAGATCTGATCGAGGTGGTGAATATACTTCAAATGATATGACTGCTTTCTGTCAAGAATTTGGAATTGTACATCAAGTGACTGCACCTTACACACCTCAATCTAATGGAGTTGCTGAACGTAAGAATAGGACTTTGATGGATATGGTGAACTCGATGATTATTAGTTCAGGTGCACCCGAGAACTTGTGGGGGGGAAGCTTTGATTTTTGCATGTGTGATTTTAAATAGGATTCCCCACAATAATTCTAATGTGTCTCCTTATGAGCTTTGGAAAGGTAGGAAGCCTAATCTGAGTTATTTTAAAGTGTGGGGGTGCTTAGCTAAAGTAAAGATACATGAGAATAAGAAGAGGAAGATTGTACCTAAGACTGTCGATATAGTTTTTATAGGTTATGCATTAGATAGCAATGCCAACAGATTTTTAGTAGTGAACTCTGAGATTAGTGAGATTTCTAACAACACTATCCTTGAGGCTAGAGATGCAGTGTACTTTGAGGATATATTTCCTTTTAGGACTAGAGTAGATAGACCTACTCCAGCTGAGCCTGTAGGTAGCTCTAGCAGACCTAGAGTTAGTGAACCTATAGTAGAGGTTGAACCTAGGAGAAGTAGGCGTCCTAGAATAGAGAAAACTTTTGGAGATAATTTTTGTGTCCTACTCCATCTACCTTTGACCAAGCTATGAAGTCTGTAGATGTATCATTTTGGAAAGAGGCTATTAATCTTGAGATGCAGTCCATTCTATAGAATCATACTTGGGAGTTGACTGATTTACCTCTAGGATGCAAGCCTGTAGGTTGTAGATAGATCTTTAAGAAGAAGTTGAGACCTGATGGTACTGTGGATAAGTATAAGGCTAGACTAGTAGCACAAGGCTTTGCACAGAAGCCTGGTGTAGATTACTTTGATGTTTATGCACCTGTTGCTAGGATTACTTCTATTAGAGTGTTGATTGCCTTAGCTTCTGTCCATGGTTTGATTGTCCATCAAATAGATGTTAAGACAGCTTTTCTGAATGGTGATTTAGATGAAGAGATCTATATGAAGCAACCTGAAGGTTTTGTAGTTTCTGGTTATGAGAACCAAGTGTGCAAATTGACTAGATCTCTATATGGACTAAAGCAAGCTCATAAACAGTGGAACTTGAAATTTGATTCATTAGTTGTATCAAATGGCTTTCATGTGAACATATCTGATGAATGTGTATATTCAAAGGAATATGATGGACATATAGTAATCTTATGTTTGTATGTTGATGACATTCTGATTTTTGGTACCAATATGAAAGTGATATATGATGTGAAGAAATTACTTAATGAGAACTTTGATATGAAAGATCTTGGGCAAGCAGATGTAATTCTTAACATGAAGATCTTTAGAAAATCAAATGAAATTATTATGAGCCAATCTCATTATAGTGAACAGTTATTAAAGAAGTTTGGATATTTTGACTTTAGACCTGTAGTGACACCTTATGATCCTAGTGTACACCTTAAGAAGAATAGAGGAGATCCAATAGGTCAGAATAGATATGCTAAGATTATAGGATCCTTAGTATACCTAGTAGATTACACTAGACCTGATTTGGCTTATGCTGTGAACAGATTGAGAAGATATACCCATAACCCAAATAGAGAGCATTGGAATGCTTTAGAAAGAGTTTTGAGATATCTGAAGGGGACTGTGTCCTATGGGTTACATTACAGTAGTTTTCCTGCAGTATTGGAAGGATATAGTGATGCCAATTGGATTAGTGATACAGCTGATGTAAAGTCGACTACTGGATTTGTTTTTCTTCTAGGAGGAGCAGCTGTTTCTTGGAAGTCTACCAAACAATCTTTGATTGCTAGAAGTACTATGGAATCTGAACTTATAGCATTAGATACCACTGTAGCAGAGGCTAAGTGGATTAGAGAGTTTCTTTATGATCTGCCACTGATGGAGCGACCTTTAGCACCAGTGTGTATTCATTGTGATTGTAGATCTGCAATTGATAAATGTGCCCAAGAGAATGTAGAGACTAAGATGAATAGATTCATGAAAGTGAGACATAAGTTCATTCGGCAGAATATGAAGGAAAATGTGATTGCATTGGAATTTGTGAGATCTGCGAAGAATTTGGCTGATCAGCTTACAAAGGGATTATCTAGGGCTGTGATCCTAGAATCGTCGAGGGGGATGGGGCTTAGCCCACAATAGAAGTTACCGGCGATGGCAACCCAACCTGTTGTAGGTTCAATGGGTAGAAACAAGTCGAACTAGTAGCTGTGAGGAGCACTGTTTTTTGTATCCTCATCCCTATGGCGACAGTGCTCATAACTGCAAGTGGATAGGAAGGGCATATGCCCTGAATGGTTCCGAGACCCACGAGGCAGGGTGTGGCCTTGCAGACACCCATTTGAGGACCTACTATGTGTGCGGAGTCGTGAGGCCGCGACTATGGGAAGAGGGCGGTTCCCTAAAACACACATGAAGCGATATTAGCGCATGGCCATATTAGCGCTCACCCGCTTAGAACCTAAACGGCTGTACCATGTGTGCGTTTTGTGGAAATCCGATTCACCGGCCTTGGTTCAAGGCGTCGTCCACCATTGTGCCCTCGGATGTACATAGACATGTACTAAGTGAAGGTTCAAACCCGAAAGGTACCTTCGCCGAATACGTGGTATAAGAGATCCAGCATTCTTTTGAGTTATTTTGTATTTTTATTTTCTTTTATTTGAAGTTTTAAATCATGTGGGGGAATGTTGGGCTTATTTATTTGAATGTGATTTAAAACTTCTATTTGTGCCTTTGGGCTTCCTGGGCAGCCCAATGCTTAATGGGCTTTGCCTGGGAGCCCGTGCCCAAGTCTCCTTTTGAGAGATGTTTAGTCCCACATTGGAAACCAATGTGGTGTTGATGCACTTTATATACTCTCTCCTTCTCAAGTTATTTATTTGGGAGAAAATGAGAGTTATGCTCTCGACTAAACACACGCACGCACGAGCACGAGCACGAGCCGAGCCGGGCCGGGCCGCGGCGCGCGTGAACCCGGTCCACTTACACTTTTTATTTTATTTTATTTTTTTAGCTTGCCTCGGGAAGGGATGAAATCCCTTACCAGATATTACCTCGAGAAGGGATGAAATCCCTTGCCTTGGGAAGTGGCTTACCTTGAGAAGGGATGATATCCCTGACTGATCCTTGGGAAGGGTCTTTTACTAGATCTGGTCCAACCTTGGGAAGGGTCTTAACCATATCTGGTCAAGATATGGGCTTGGACCCTTCCGTTGGGGCTCTCATCTATAAATAGATGAGGAGAGGTACCCTTGATCTAAAGCAAAACACAGACCCTCTCCCTCCTCTCTTTTTCTTACCGAGCTTAAAGTTTTTACACTGATATTTACATTCTTTATTTCCCATTTTTTGCTGGATCTTCTAAAGTCCGTTGGGTTCGTTTTGCGCCACCTTGGAGACGTGCTGACGGGGTGGCGGTGGTCGTTGTATCGCTAGGAGTGATTGCCGGAAGCCTCGCACGTGGAGGGGCAATCTCGCTTCTAGGACAGTGCTCTCGCACGCCTCGACTCACAGGCCTCATCTAAACTTTTGCTTGCGGTTTTTTCAAAACTGAACTTTAATTGTTTTTGTTTGAAATTGTTTAAAAGGATATTTTACTAAAAGTTTTAGAAAGGAATTTTTGACAACACCTCCAACCTATTCAAGGCTTGAAAAATTAAGCGAATTGAAAAATGGAAGCCAAAAGTGTATATTATTTGAGTTATATATACTACGTACCTTTGTATTGCATCAGTGAGCACTTGACACTCCTCTAAAGTGGCGTAGACATCATAAGTATCATCTAAAATGCATGTGAGTGCTATCACCTTTGTGGTTATCATGCGTGCGCAAGAATAATGAGGCTCAAAATATACTCCTAAAATCCAAAAGTAGAGTTCCACGATTCTGTCCCGCACATAACATAATTTATCTTCGAGGTCAAAATCATTCCACCATCTGCAATTTGAATTGCATGTTAAGTACATATATATTAATTAATTATGGCATTATAAAGTACTACTGCATCAAAATAAAAATATAGAACTAAAGAAAATTTTACTTTAATTTATTCTCGGGATTTTGAATAATTATGAGGATCTGAACAAAGTTTGCGAACAAGAGTTATGGTATGTATAAAAATATCATTGGTTTTTGCAAGAGAGAGAATAGATGCAACTTACATTGAGATACTCTTCAGCTCTTCACAATGAAGAGATTGCACCAAATTAAAATCTAATTTTGCAAGCTCAAATATAGTATCATCCCTTTCATCCTCCATCTCGTAGTCGGATATGTAGTATCTTGCCTCTAACCTCTTCATGCTTCTCGGCAATGGTGTCATAAGTGCGCGCGATACTTGGTTTGCTAGTGGAGGGTTCAAGTTGTTTGTCATAGATTCCAAGTGAATTCTCGCGAATGAAATGGCTTCTTCAAGAATGTTCTCGCCATGAGTTCCGAGATAAGCCGCATTATATAGGCTCAATAGGCCCCTCGGATCATTATTTAAGGTTTCAACAAAAGTCCCTTTGTCATCTTTGAATTTGGTAAACTCATCTGTATAAGCACTTCAATTCTGATCATTGATACTCCATTTCAAGATAGACTAATATGTAATGTTTAATTACAATGTTAGCATTAAACCATGATATGAAGAATAAATATTAATTAGTTATCCTTTTATCTTAATACTTTTGAGTAACCATTGTAATGTTTTTGTCTGAAATTATAATTGTATACTCGGGAAGTTAGAAAGTGTCATGTATAGTAATAATAATGCTCAACTGCAACTGTTTTATAGGCACGTGAAATAAGAGAACAATCAAATTTGAAACATACTATTTAAATCAATTATAGTCTACCATATTTAATATTTATGTCAATTACTTCGTATAGAAAAGCTTCATGCATCTTAATTTGTGAGCAGGATGATTCAAAACTACTATCAATCAAATTAGTGTGTGATACTAATTATTAAATTACCGGCAGAGACACGAAACCCATACTGTCTAAGCAAACGAAATCGGAGAGCAACTTCATGAAGATCAAAGCTTTCTAACTCTGAATTGTAGAGGCGGTCTAATGCCTCGTCGATCTCCTCTTCGAAGTGATAGTCTATTCCAAGGTGTTGGATTGCGTCTACCAAACTCATACTTTCATGCAAATCAGTAGTACTATGTAGTTTTTTCTTTACTTCTTCCTTCAATTCTGCAACTTTCTGCTCCATCCACGACTTCTGTATTTTCCATGGAATTGAAAAGTTAGTATAATATAAAGTATATACGTGATTTAAACTACAAATCTATTATCCCTTTCTTTGCTTGTCAGCAGTTATAATAGTTTCTTAAACTGAATTTAGTTAGTTTAGTAATTCTAAATCTTGTTAATCTATCGAGCAGTTTCATGTATGCCCGCAAACTTTAATTTTTTTTAATTGATGCACTGAACTTCAATTTTTTTTCGATTTGGTCCGTTCGATATACTCTATACATTTACCAATTAATTTGACTTATGTGTCAAAAAATGTAACAATCACATACTATTTCGGCAATAGTACGTGTTAGATGATATGATAACCGATTTGGCTATCTTTAACACTTAGAAATAATGTAGCAGTTGAATTATCATCTATGTTTGTTCTTTTTTATTTTCAAAAAAGATTCATGTCATTCCTTTGTTAGAACAACAAATGAAGTTTCATTGAGGGACCCAAAAATAATTATAAAATTGAACATTATGAATGCATTAATTGTGCACTAATAATTCGTAAATATAATAATGCATTAATTTGAACTCTAAATTACTTAAAAATCTGCATGAAATTTTTGTTAGTTTCAAATAATCATCCAGGCTCAATTTCTGAGAAATTCTGTAACAATAATAGTGCAAGATGGTCATTTGGTCTTTAAAAGTTTATATTTATTATTTGAATATTAAGATTAATTATTGAAGGATACATGCTAACAATATGAATTAAAGCGTTTTTTTCATCAATATTCGATCTTATAGTTAAAAGAAAACTGATTTTTTGCATTTAATCATTACAAGTTAGATGTGATAATTGTGGTCAATTTTATCCACAAGATTGATGTTAGACATCAAACAAAACTTATTTATAAATCATTAGCATGCATTCTTTATTTTTCTTGACTATTTGGCTAATATTAGTTACTTTAAATGGAAAGAATCTAAACCTAGCTACTAAAGTATAGTGTTCGTTAGAATATTCTCCTGTATAATATAATACACACGCATGCGCAACATCACACACACATATATATAAGCTGAAAAGCTACTAATAGACCAAGGCATTAGTTCTATACCGAATTCTATGATTAATATCATTCCTAGCGCAAGTGGCAAAGGACTTGGTGGTTGGTACCCGAGGTGTTTGAGATAAAAAAAAAAAAAATCAAAATTTCAAATCAAAATTATAGAAGGCAATAGAATAAATGGGGAATGGTCAAACTTACCTTAGATGACCAACCATAAAGAGGAAATATATTAAAATTATATTATTGTCATCTTTTCAAAAAATTTGAATTATTTTTCAAAATGAAAAGATCCTAAAATCGCTATAAATGGACTATAGGATTCAAAGAAAAAGAGGTTGAGAAAATTTGGAGAAAAAAGAGAAAAAGAAAAGAAAGAAAGCAAAAAAAAAAAACAGAAAAGAAAAGAGAAAGAGAGAGAGCCCGCAGGAGGAGGGCCCCCTCCTCTCTCTCTCTCTGATTCGTACAGAGAGAGGGGGATTGGGTCCTCTCTCTCAGGCCAAAAAAAAAAAAGAAAAAAAAATGAAAAAAGAAAAGAGAGAAAAAAAGAGGAAGAAGTTGAAGGCCACAACGACGACGACGGCGGCGGCTGCGACGACTTCAACGACGACAACGACGCAGGAGGAGGCCTCATGGCCTCATTCTTTCTTCTTCTCCAATGGACAAAGGGTGACGCATGCATACAAACGGTACAAGTCCGATTATTTTGTTGGTTTGATCAATCCGACCATCTTCGTGATAGGCTCGAACCGATCAAATTTAACATCAAATCGTCACTTTCGCCGTGCGCATGTATCGCTAATCCCTATACCGAGCGGCCATCTTCGCGATAGGCTCGACACGGTTAAAGGGTTGATCGAGCAGCCATCTTCATGATAGGCTCGATACGATCAAACCCGCGTATGCATCGCCAATCCCTATACTGAGCGCCATCTTCGCGATAGGCTCGACATGGTCAAAGGGTTGATCGAGCGGCCATCTTCGTGATAGGCTCGACACGATCAATCCCGCATATTCAAAAAATAAAATAAAATAAAATAAATGAATGAGCATAGTTTTTTATATGCCATCTTCGTGATAGGCATTGTTCGAATCTCTCGCCATCTTCGTGATAGGCATGATTTGACTGTATCAGCTCGCCATCTTTGTGATAGGCAATTTTCGAACCATATGCCATCTTCGTGATAGGCACGGTTCGCTTTGATAGCATCGCCATCTTCGTGAGAGGCACATATTTGATCTAATCGCCATCCTCGTCATAGGCGTAACTTGGCTACATCGAACTTCGTGTTTGGGACGGGTTGTCATAGCAACATCTCATGAGTGCAAAACAAAATTGATGATTCATGAACTTGGTATTGATTTTTAAATCGAACCAAATTAACTCAAATCGAATCCAAAAAAAAAAAGGAAAGATTTGAAGTTAATTAATTTATATAATGGTGGACTTGGTTATAACTTAGCCTGCAAATAATTAGCTCTAAAGTTAAATTCAGCCCACATGCTGAAAAGGCCCAGAATTAGATCCTGAATCTAGCCCATATGCAGATGCAGCCCAGTCTACTCGCTGGCCCTGAATCTAGCCCGTATGCAGATGCAGCCCAGTCTACTCGCGAGCCCTGAATCTAGCCCGTATATAATGCAGTCCACTCTACTCAAAGGGCCCTGAATCCAGCCCACATACTAATGCAGTCCACATACAAATAAATCTCCCAATCCAATCCATAGACAAATTCGGCCCAAAACTCATAAGATCCAAAGTCCACAAATAAAACCCATAAAATTCAAAGTCCACAAATAAAGCCCATGAAACCCAAAATCCACAAATAAAACCCATGAGACCTAA
Organism: Puya raimondii; assembly: GCA_016920855.1. Classification (NCBI taxonomy): domain Eukaryota; kingdom Viridiplantae; phylum Streptophyta; class Magnoliopsida; order Poales; family Bromeliaceae; genus Puya; species Puya raimondii. The sequence goes on from JABWPP010000050.1 coordinate 40,688,315, forward strand.
AGTCCATAAATAAAATCCAAAATCCAAAGTCCACAAAGAAAACCCAATGCCAAAAGTTCATAAATAAAACCCCAAAATCCAAAATCCACAAATAAAACCCAAAACCCAAAGTCCACAAATAAAACCCAACTCAATCTATTTCATAAATAAACCCACCAAAGCCCAAGAGCATAAAGCCCCAAAACTATCAAACCTATATCATACAAATGCTTCAAACCCAAACCAAATTTAGTCAAATGATTTTACGGACCTCTCATGAACTATTTTCATGAAGTAAAATGGGCTTTTCATAAACCAACTTCATGAAATAAAAATGGACTTCTAATTTCATGGGCCTCACATGAACCAATTTCATGAGCCTCACATGAACCAGTTTCATGGACTTCTCATGAATCAACTCCATGAAATAAAAATAAGTTTTTTTATGGACAAAAATGGGCTTTCCAAATGAGGCTTCATTCATGAACCACAAAGATGGACATCTATCAAAAATTAATTTCATGAGTCAAAATGGGCTTTGCAAATGGGCTCACATAATGAATTAATTTCATGAACCAAAATGAGCTTTCCAAATAGGCTTTTATCATGAATTAATTTCATAAACCAATTTCACGGGCTTCAAACACAAACGACCGTCAAGTCGTTAAACTGAACATTTGACCGCCAAGTCGTTAAACTGAACATTTGACCGCCAAGTCGTTAAACTGCGCAAACGAAATTGACCATCAAGTCGTTAAACTGAACATTTGACCGTCAAGTCGTTAAACTGAACAATTGACCATCAAGTCGTTAAACTGAACATTTGACCGTCAAGTCGTTAAACTGAATATTTGACCGCCAAGTCGTTAAACTGCGCAAATCAAATTGACCGCCAAGTCGTTAAACTGCGCAAACCAAAATGACCGCCAAGTCGTTAAACTTAGCAAACTAAATTTCAATCAATTTGACCGCCAAGTCGTTAAACTGAGCAAACTAAATTCCATCCAAATCGACCGCCATGTCATTAAACTGAGCATCTCAAAATCAATCGACCGCCATGTCGCTAAACTGAGCACGTCAACCTCAAAGTGACCGTCAAGTCGTTAAACTGAGCAAATCAGATTCGAACTCAAATTGACCGCCATGTCGGTAAACTGAGCAGCACAACTTCAACCGATCGCCATGTCGCTAAACTGAGTAATTCGAGTTCAGATCAATCGACCGCCAAGTCGCTAAACTGAGCAGATCAAGTCCAAATTAATCGACAGCCAAGTCGCTAAACTGAGCAGATCAAGTTCAAATCAAATCTGACCGCCAAGTCGTTAAACTGAGCAACCCAATTTTGAACGACCGCCAAGTCTGTAAACTGAGCATTTCACTAATGTACAGTGGGGGTATGCCCCTGCTTAAGCCATGTACTTGAAAATTATATGAATCAAAGTTCATATTTATACTATGATCTCTTTTTATTATCAGCATTAAATTTGGTCCCTTAATCGAGGGTTCCTTAACACTGTTAGTGTGGGGTAATTAACAGTAGATGCTTGCATCTATTGGAAGCCATGAACCTATAAACTTGATTTCAAAATAAAACTAAAACAAATTTAATCTGTACCATGAATGACCACTCGCCATGCGGCGGGGCCGGATTCGTTCGTGGCAGACACGAGGTTCCAAGTTCGAATCCTAGTTGATTCACATTTTCAGCTAAGTTTATTTCTAAAAAGAAATAAATGAAACGGGTAGCGTGCTACCTTTCTCTCAAAAAAAAAAATCAAAATTTTGAAAGGCCGCGTAGGCAAATCAAAATGGTCCATAGCTCAAGTAAGTTTTATACATTTTTACCTTTATTTATTTAACCACTTTCTATGGGGTGATTTCTCGTTTAATGGTATAGAGTAATTCAAAATGGTTAAATGTTTTATAGAACTTTTTTTAACTATCTATAACAAGATCTATAATTCTGATCTTGAATTTAAATCTAAATTTTTAGAAAGTTGTTCAATTTCAACCTTTCATTTTTCTCTGAGTCAATGACTGAAAAAATAAGTTTCAAAAATCACAAAATTTGATTCTCAGAATGTTTGATATTTTGTGATTAGTTTAGTGATCAATGGTGTAATTTAACTTTATCATCATCTCTTTTAGCTAATGGCATGACAAACACTCAATTTCGGATTCCTTTAAGTCTAGCTTTATAGATTAGCAAGACCAGATCGAATTATAAAACTCACTAAAAAAACTATGGTAATTAAATACTCACCAAAGTGACAAAAGGGAAATAAATAGCACCTCAGCCTAGCTCCATATGAGTGGAGCCATGTTGCTTGTTCTCATGAAAAAAAAAGAAGGCAAAATAAAAGAAAAAAATTTAACATATTCATGCCTGTTGTGAAGGGAACGTTGGATTGTAGGTAATGAAATAATCACCCCAAAGTGAGGGATGATACTCTCCAGTTTTGCGCCCAACTTTTTCAGGATTAAACTTACTCTTCTCCATTCGCACTCTCCTTGCAATCCCACAAAAATAATGCTTATGCTTTATTAAAAAAAAATTAAACCAACTCTTTTTAGAAGCCTAATGAAAAGCACAACACTCGTGCATATATATATATATAGGAAAAATTTTCTCAGTACCCTTCTAAAACCATCTAATTTCATAGAAACCCCTCTAAAAATTGAAATATCATGTATACCCTTTCAAATTTTAAAAACTTTCAAAAATAACCCTACCATCAAGTGCCCGTCCAAACTGAAGTTAATAATATTCAAATTCCAACTTTGCCCCTCTTACACTTTCAATGATCATACTAATTTTATTTTATAAATACCCTCTATTTGATTTCGAATTTATATTTAAATTCGAATTGAAATTCTAAATTTGTATTTAATTTCAAATTCAAATTCACATTTTGAATTCTGATTCTAATTTAATTTCAAACTTTGATTTCAAATTTTGAATTTCAAAATGTGAATTTGAATTTGAAGTTTAAATTAAAATATTAGAATTGAAATCAAATCTCAAATTAAGCTTAAATTTTGAGTTCAAATTGAAAATTTAAAATCAAAACTTTCAATTTGATTTTACATTCAAATTTAGATTTTAAATTTAAATTTCAGTTTCAAAATTTTGATTTTAAATGCAAATTCAAATATCAAAATCAAGATAAAAAATCTAAGTTTGAATTCAAAATTTAGATTCAATTTAAAATTCAAATTTAAAATTTAAATTTAAATTCAAAATTTTAATTTAGCTTTAAATCAAAATTGTAGCTTTGAATTCAAATTCAAAATTCTAATTTCTGGTTAGTTTAAAATTTTAATTTTAATATTAATTTTGAATTTATATTTAAAATTTAAAATTTAAAATTTAAAATTTAAAATTTTTATTTTTGGTGACTAAAATAAAAATTGTGCAAAGTTTAGGGACCAAAATTGATATGTAAAAGAATGCCATGTGGGCGCTGACATGGCGATTTCATTAATTTTAACTTCTTTTTTAACGGCTCGCGCTTAATTGAAATAAAATTAAAAGATTGGGAACTTCATTTCCAAAAAAAAGGTTGGGGATCAAAGTAAAAAACGGTGTAAAAGTTGGGGACCAATGGTGTAATTAACCCAATTGTAAAGTAATAAAAAGTTTTAATTTGACTACTTAAGTAGAAAAAGTTTGTGGTTTTGATTATACATTATAACTAAGAGCGATACATTAGTATAAAATCTCACATCAGATTAAAAAATTAGTTGTTTATGAAAAAATCCACTAAATTTTTATAAACACTGCGTGAACTAATAATAGTTTAAGATAACAAATTGAGAACATAAATTTTAATTAATAAATTTTTTATAAAGTAAGATAATTATTCCATCAACTTTAGTATCTTTAACTAATTTTCATTTGAAAATAACATAATTTATTTAATAGCTAATTAACCTATTAATTGAATTACTATTTTACTGACTAAAATATTTGAAATCAAATAAACAAAATTTTAATGGATAAAAATAAAAAAAAAGAGTTATCATTCATTTATATGCCCCTCACCAGTTTTCAATTTACGTAGGGGTAATTTTAATGTTTCAAATTAAGTAGGGGTGTTTATGATAATTTTAAACTTTTTAGGGGTGTGAATGAAATTGTTCATCTAAACAAGTAGGGAACAAATTAAGGGTAAAATGGTAATTTCATATTTTGAAGTAAAATAAAAAAAGATAAAGTTGACGGAAGTTGACAAAAAGGTAACGGTGAGGGTATTTATGAAAAAAGTATTGTATTTAGAAGGATATTTTTAAAATTTTAGAAATTTGAAGGGTATCTATGATATTTCATTAGTTTGTAAGGGCACGAATAAAATTAACCCATATATATATATATATATATATATATATATATATATATATATATATATATATATATATATAGAGAGAGAGAGAGAGAGAGAGAGAGAGAGAGAGAGAGAGAGAGAGAGAGAGAGAGAGAGAGAGAGAGAGAGAGGGGGGGTGGGAGGGAGTTTTGAGTTCGGGTTTGATGAAGGGTACCTTAACACAATTATATTTGAACGTCCAATTACAATACGGCCTGCGTACTTTTTAACGGAGCATCAGCATATAACTAGCTAGATTAATTATGTAAATTGTACGTTTAGCTCTCAAACTAGAATGCTGGTGACACTTCAAATATAATTGCGTCCCTAAGCATCCTTGCAATACAGCAAATGCCGACGCTTCAAAAAGCGTCGTCATATGAACCATCTTTTGTATCAAACTAATTTATTAAACGATAAATTTTACTATTATTTTTAATTTTTCGGTGCTTCAAAGCGTCAGAATTTTTTAAAATCCTGATGCTTTAAAGCATCAGAATATATTTACCGACGATTGACATAAGCGTCGGTATATACGTGGAGACTTTTCATTTGCAGACGCTTTAAACGACACTTTTAAATGTGACGCTAGACTATATTAAAATACTTTAAAGCATCGTCAAATATATATAAAAAAAATGTCCTTAAATATTAATTTTTTTGTAGTGTATTAAGGGGTTTGTTGAATGAAAATGCCAAAGGTTTATTCCCTACGAATGCAATAAAAGGGAAATAAAGTGAGCTGTTAAAATTTTAAAATTTATTCACTTGATGTATTCTACAGCATTCAAATCATATTCAGCTGTTGATTTTTAAGACTAATGTTTCGATAGTAAACTGTATTGCTAGTCATTAAAACTTTTAGTCAAACAATTAAATTGCTAATAATGTTTTATTTGTACATCCATTCGCTGAGAATCTATCAACTATCCTATTTATCTCATACTTTTAACACATAATTTTAATTTAGAAATTAAAAAATTTTGCAACTTAATAAAAATAGGGTCTTGAATTGATAGATGTATGGTACATGAATGTATAGATTCATAAGTATAGATAATCCTCCAATAATAAATAATGAGTAATAAAATATTATTTTAAAAATATTAAAGGGCGCCAAGTACATAAAAGTTCAAGGACTAAGATAAAATTTAACCAACGCTCCAAAATTTTCATTGCAAATTATATAAATAAAATTTTAAACTTACAATTATTCATAGATAGCACTCTTTTTATCTTGTACATTGTATCTAACAAATTAAAATTTTAATATAAAGTTATTAATTATCAAATATAAAATATGTTGTACTATAGATTTGGTGCATGCAATATCTTCTCTCCATCGGATAACATAATCTTGGACTTGGAGTAACGTACGTAGCATTAAACAAAATTTGGGCCTAAAAAATAGATTTAGTCAAATTTAACAAAATAGGAAAGATGCTCCATTTTTTGAAAATAACGTTACGGAAAGGAATGGGTACCATTTTGGTACAAGTTAATAACGTTACGGAAAGAAATGGGTACCATTTTGGTACAAGTTTATTTTTTGTAGATCAACGGATGATCTGTTTCAAAATGGCCTTGAGAGAAATTCCACGTATTGTTCCTTTTTTTTTTTTTTGAAAAAACAGTTTCAAAAACTTTGCTCAATGACGTGTCCATATTAATGTAAAAACGTGTGAGACACCCTCAACTACGGCCACATTTTGAAAAAAACCTTCCAACTTAAATTTTTGATTGAGAATTCTTAACTTCTAACTTTTTATTTATTTATTTATGTTAATTAACTACAAGACGTCTCAACTTCTAACTTTTTATTTATTCATGTTTTTTTTTTTTGAAAGAAAGGTAGCACGTTACCTGCTTCGCTTATTTCGTTTAGAAATAAACTTAGCTGAAAATATGAATCAACTAGGATTCGAACTCGGGACCTCGGATACCAACCACCAAGCCCTTTATCACTTGCGCTAGGGACGGTCGATTATTTATTCATGTTAATTTGTTTTTTTATTCTTGAACAATAATAAGCTTATTTGTATGAGTTACACCACAACAATCAATCACCTGATTAATTGATTCAGCACCTAGAACACACCATCTAGTCTAGTATTATTGCACATGCACTGTCTATTTGAATAGGTTATAGCAGTGTAGGACCCATTTCTTTCAACATATGTAGGGCCTATTTCTTTCAACATACGTGGTGGAAGTGGATTTACTTTATATTGTAAGTTTGATTAGTCGTCCTCCATGCGTGGTGCGCCTATGATAAAAAGGCGTGACTTAAGCCGGGGGCCAAAAATTTCGTTGAGTAAGATAATTTTTATAGCCGACGTTGAGAAATTTTTGAATTGCTATAACTTTTCGCTCGAGTGTCTATTTTCAACATTCAATTCTAATTTATAAAATATTTTTTGAGATCTACGCATCAAACAATAGAGCCATTATGGCCGAGTTTGGGATCCAAATTTAGTTGTTTAACTCACCATTTTTGTATTTTTAGATTATTTTTGAAAAGTTTTGTCTTTTTTTTCTATTTTGAGTTTGGTTATTAGATTATTTTTGATTGGTTTAGGATCAGAGATATATTAAAATTTGTTATCTTCAATCATACACTACAAAAAAAAGTTATATTTAAGGACGCTTTTTTTTTATAGTTAACGATGCTTAAAAGCGTCGCGATATAATATAGTGTCGCATTTGAAAGCGTTGGTCAAAGCGTCAACAAATGAAGAGTCGTTAGGTATATACCGACGCTTATGCCAAGCGTCGGTAAAATATATTTTGACGCTTTAAAGCGTCAGAATTTTTTAAAATTCTGACGCTTTAAAACGTCGAAAAATTAAAAATAATAGTAAAGTTTATCATTTAATAAATTAGTTTAATACAATATATAGTTCATATAACGACGCTTTTTGAAGCGTCGGTATTTTCTACATTATAGGGACGCTTGGGGACGCTTACCCCAAGCGTCGTTTAAAAAGTGTCATTTATATTGATATTTTCTTGTAGTGATAGTAGGATTCGAGTATCGACTATATATATATATATATATATATATATATATATATATATAGAAATGATAGACGGAATTAAAAAAGAATAAAAGAATATTTGCTACGAACGGTTATGATTAATTTGTTTAAAGATATCTCAAATAAATAAGAACGAACGGTTACGATCAATCTATTGAAAAATTGTCACGCCCCGGGCTAGTTTTAGAAGCGGAAATACGTGCCAATTTTTTTTTTTGAAAGCCTAGCCCGCGCCACGTACAGACCCGCCACAAATACAGGGATCACTGTACACACGGACAGAGCCTCCTCTGTATTTACACGGCGTACACAACAACAACGACAGGATCATAATCACTACTCATTCATCACACCCAACAAGAACAACAACAAACATGATTCATACAGCTAATCGTCCTTAAACCAGTATGAATCTAAGCAAGTCCTTAAGCGAAGGATGATGCGATGCACAAACAACAATCATTCTAGAAATATGCTCCTTACCCAGAAGCTTTCTTTGAAACCCTAGATCCAATCATTTAAACCCTTTGAAAATCGTTCCCCACAAGAGAACCTTTCTTTTGAAAACGCTACCACGAGGGGTAGAAAACCGAAGTATGCGATAAATAAAATATCTAGAAAAATACTCAACCAAGAGTCTAAGCATGCAATCAACTCATAAGAACTAAACCAAAACCACAGAAGATAAGCATGCAATACAAACATCCAAAATGTAACTGAACCTCATCCACAACTAACCAACTGTCAAGGGATAGGATAATAACCAAAAATCTGGGGGAGAAGCCTCACAGGTCAGAACCTCTAGCACACTATCTATGCGTGCCTCGCTGCGTCCCGACTCCCACCACCCTGCTCACCTGAAAACAACAACGAGGGCGGGGGGTGAGAACATGTAAACATGTCTCCCCTCCCAGTGGGTACCACAAGCCGACGAAGGCAAGGTGTACACACCGGCACAAGGGTCAACAGATAGGTAGATAAGGTAAACAGTAGCACAAGTAAATATGATGCCAACATATAACTGAACAACTATACTACTGTAATCAACTAGTGTATGCATCAATGGAGATAACCACAAGGTAAACCCAATCCATAGCCACCGGGACGTATCCCTGGCACTGTCACCTGCTCAACACTCGGCACATAAACCTTCTGGACGCACTGCGTCAAGACTCACGGGTCGGAACAAACTCAACAACCCTTTTCCGAAAAAGAACACCCCTAGGCGGTGGATCAGACCGCTGGTGTACGTGAAGTGTTAGAAGAGCTGTGACGATCGATGCTAATGCTCAATCCACAGAACGACAACGAGCCGTGAAGCAACTGGTAAACTACCACGAGGATCGCACGGAACAACAGGCGATCACTGCCGACCAACTGGGTCGTCTCAATAATCATGCAAACCACAACTACTCTACTATCCAAGTACGCATAAGTAGAGTCAACGGGAGTCAAGTGAACTAATAACTGAAATGCAAGAGAAGGGATAGAAAGATATCACCGTAGTCCACCGAACCGACTCCGGATCGAAGTACCCACCTGTAGAAACGGTCAAGCCTAACTTCGACGGCTCTCGGGAAACACGACAGAACCTACGAAAGACTCACACGGTCAAGGTCCACCAAGTCGACGCTAAACACCAAGCTCACACAATCCCGAATCGACGGGTCGCCCGGAAAACCCACCGGGACGATCCCGAAACCACACAAAGCCCCAGAGGGGTACCTACAGCCAATCAAGTCCTCCGCTGTCCCCCAAACACACACGACAAGGTGGCGGGACAGCGAGCACAAGCTCGGGTTGCCACGAACACAAACGCACCCGACACGGCTTCCCGGGTTCCCGAAAAGTGCCGATTTGACACCGAAACCCCTCGTCACTCATCCGCTGTCCTCGGAACTTCGGGACAGCGATGAGGAACAGCCAACAAGGCTAAACGACGAAGCCAAGTCGCTTGCGAAATCAGCGAGCGAGTCGCACAACTAGAAACGCGTGTTTCGCCGATTATTTCATCGAAAAATGCGTCGAAAACGAATCCGAAACTCTGCGAAGGGCGAGAGGGTTGGACAACCAGTCCACAGGGCCCCAAAGACCATACCCTTGCTGCCCACAGCATCGCAACACTGCCACAAACACAAAAATCCCAAAACAAGCCACAAATACATACATACAAGCACAAAACAAAGCCGTTCGAGCAATCCGTACATCCGCACGACCTTCCGCAAGCACCAGCGGATAGGTAACGATGTCACGGAGACCGTGTTCATAGCCCCACTGCGACAGGACAAGTCGCAAGCTCAGCAATTGCATAAAAATAGTGAAAAATATAATAACATAGCTCGACAAAGGCCGAACGACGAAACGGCTCAACCAAAACCACATCTAAGGTGAGCATGATGATCAGCGCGTCGCCGCGATCATCGTGCTCACTTTCCCGGACTTCGGGAAGCAACATGGAGCTCAAATAACCTTGCGCGACCAAAATCCATCAAAATAAGACCCCGGCCGGAGCAACCAGCTCCGGCCGGCTGCCGGCCAGCATGCAAGGCCAGCGGCGGCCAGGATCGGCAGAGGAGGTGGCAAGGAAGAGGGGGCTCACCTCAGCCGGTGGCGGGAAGCGGCGGCGGCGGCGCGGGGAAACCGGTAGCCCTCGGGTTGGCTAGGGCACGGCGGCGCGGCAAAGGGCGGCGACGGCAGCCGGCGGCGACACGAGCACCGGCAAGAGGGGGTCGCCGGACGTCATCTTGCCGGTGACCGCGACAAAAAAGACGGCGGGTGGCGGCGGCGGAGCAGGCTCGGCCGCGGCTGCCCTAGCAGTCCAACCGAGGCTTGCGGCGGCGCTCCGGCGGCACGGCGGCGGCCGGGGAGGCAGGGGGCGGCGCCGGAGGTCACGGGGGTGGCGATGCTCACCTTCCAAGGCTGCGGGAGGCGGCGGCGGCTTGGGCTCACAAAGCTCGGCCAGCTGCTGCCCCAGCAGTGGCCGCAGCAGCTTGGCGGTGGCTCCCGGCGGCTCCCGGCGGCAGGGCGATGGTGGCGGCGGTCCTGCCACCTCAGGGGGAGCTCAGGCGTGGATTCCCCCTGGGTGCACACCACAGAGAAGGAGAAGGAAAAGAAGAAGAATGAGAAGAAGAAGAAAAAGAGGAGAAGGAGATGGCCGGCGTTCGCGCCGGCCAGGGGTGGTCTGCGGCGGCCGGAGGAGCTCGGGGAGGATGCTAAGGGGCAGGGGGAGAGGTGGCTCGCAGCTGGGGTGGCTGAGGAAGAAAGAGAGAAAGAGAGAGAGAGAGAGAGAGAGAGAGAAAGAGGGAGAGAGAGGGAGTGGTTCAACCACTCTCACAACCACTACTCACACACACGCCAACATAAACACTTAGCACAATTGCACAAAAGCCCCTCAAACCCCACAAATCACCTCTGGGTCCCCCACAGCAGGTACAAAAGCCCAGACACCCCTCCACATTCGAACTCACGTGAAACGGTGCGAAAAACGGGGTCCAGATCGCGAAACAATAAATGTACAATTCGACCCCTCAGCGAAGAACATACTATAACTTTCAATCCGTCCGTCGCATGTCAACACAGATCACGCCATTGCGCTCAGCACTGCCGAGACATCGAATCTACCATTTTGGATTGTCAGGATCGGACTCCGGATTGCGCCGTTAAGCGTACACTCTCCGCAACCAAAAATCCAAAATTCATAAATACATATAATACACTATATATACTATATATATGCACCTATACACACTAATATAAGTATACCTATACTCATACAGCTCAAATGCACAGTAACAGGGGTGAGAGACACAGAATTTAAATTCGCAGATCAAAGGAAACAATATATAAATCAGAATTCTCACAAAAATAGTATTCATATCCATCTATAAATCTAATTCTACGAATGGTTATGATTAATTTGTTAAAAATATTTCAGATAAAAACGAATGGTTATAATCAATCTGTTAAAATATAGCATTCATATCCATCTATTTTACATTAAATCGTGAATTAAATTTAATTTTTGATATCAAATATGAATTAACAATTAAAAGATTTTAATTATATACTGGATCAAAATTAAATTTTAAATTTTAAAATAAATGTGAATTAAATTTTGATGCTTTTAGTTTAAAACACATACTTAAATTTTAGATTTGTCAGAAATTAAAAAATATATAAAAATATTTAATGTATATAAGAAAAAGAACAATATAGAATATTACAAATATTTTCTAATAAAATATAACATATGAATTTATAAAATATAATTTTTATTGTAAATTTTTAAATAAATATAATATACAAATTTATATTGATCTAAAATAAATTAAAATAAATTGTTATGTGCATTTGCACGTACACTCAACTAGTATATATATATATATATATATATATATATATATATATATATATATATATATATATATATATATATATATATATATAGAGAATGAGGCTACTATACTATCTATAGTACCGGGGCTCCGGTACTATAGTTGCTTTTTCGATCTTAGGGTGTTCAAATCAACGATCCACACCGTTGAAACTGATCTAGGGTATGTGAAGTTCTTAGAAATAAAATTTTAGTTTTTTTCGATATCGTTTACTTAGTAAATAAATTATGTCAAAATGAACGGTGAAAATTGAATAATCCTTAAAATTTGAGTATAGGAGTTTCGAATTCAAGATCAAGGATGTTGACCTTCATCTATGTAGTTTAAAGTATTTTCTATCAAAATTTGAATAAATTTAGATTCTTCTCCACCGTTAAACTACAAACTCGCTATAATAACCATTGAAATTTGACAATTTTGAAACGGTTTGATCACAAAGTAAACTATGTCGAAAAATTATAAAATTTTATTTCTAAGAACTTCAAATATCCTAGATCAATTTCAACGGTGTGGATCGTTGATTTGAACACCCTAAGATCGAAAAAGCAACTATAGTACCGGAGCCCCGGTACTATAGATAGTATAGGAGACTAGCTCTATATATATATATATATATATATATATATATATATATATATATGTAGAGTCCGACTACTATCCTCTTAAGAGGATAGAAGCCTTTGTCCTATCAAATTTTTGGCCGTTAGATCTAACTTTTAATCATTTTCAACCGTTAGATTATACTATTCAACCAACCACCCACTCAACCCTAGGGGGCCCACTATCAACCTAACCGTAACCACTTTCATCCTAGCCACACATCTTTTCATCCGAACGATAGAAAATTTAGGAGGACGAAGGCTCCCATCCTCCTAAACGATAGTAGCTGAATTCTATATATATATATATATATATATATATATATAGAATTAGGCTGGAATACTATCAATAGCACGAAGCTATTGGTGCTATTAATTTTTTAGCCCTTGGATTGAGAAATGTGTGGTTAGGATGATGTGGGCCCCCTAGGGTTGAGTGGGGGGTGGTTGAATAGTATAATCTAACGGGTAAAAATAATCAAAGGGTTAAATCTAACGGTGGAAAACTCGATAGCACCAAGCCCTTGGTGCTATCGATAGTATCCCAGCCGGACTCTATATATATATAGTCCGGCTGCTATGCTATCGGTAGCACGAAGGCCTCCGTGCTACCAAGTTATTTTCAATGATGCGACTTTCAAATCGACGATCGGCTCCGTTAGACTTGATCTACACTATTAAAAGTATTTGGAAACTAAATTTCATAATTTTTCGATATCATTTACCTATCAAACAAGTAGTCTAAAATTGAACGGCTGAAAATAAAAATCTCATAAAAAATGATGATAAAAGATTTAAATTTAAGATCAGAAGTACTAATCTTACTATAAATAGTGAAAAGAATTTTCTATAAGAATTTAATCGGATTTGGATTGTTTTACACTGTTAAACTCACAAACACATCACATCGGCCATTAAAATTGCCAATTTTGAGACCTTTTGATCACTAGTCAAATAATGTTGAAAAAATCTGAAATTTAGTTTCCAAGTACTTTCAATAGTGTAGATCAAGTCTAACGGAGCCGATCGTCGATTTGAAAGCCGCATCATCGAAAACAACTTGGTAGCACGGAGGCCTCCGTGCTACCGATAGTATAGCAGCCTAGCTCTATATATATATATATATATATATGACGTTCTGTTAATGTAATTAGTTCGTAGAGTTAATTAATAATATTTTTCTTTTTGTCGAAGAGTTGTGCTTTTTGTGTATTTCTTTTTTCGTCTTTGTGTTTTTTCTCTCTCAACGCAGCTTATGTTTGCGTCAATTAAAGAAAACTGAGCGCTAGAAAAATAGATCTAAAAAGAAAGATCAAGATTTACGTAGTTCAAAAGTTGCCTATATCCACGAGAAGTGCCAGATAAATATATTCCAATATATGAAGAAATTTAAAAAATACAAATTTATCTTTTATGTCTTCTTTTAATAAAGATAAAATTTTAATACTAAAACTTACCTTTCGCTTATTCGACAAATAACTACAAAAAAATTGTGACACCCCAATAGTCCCATATCGGATGAGAATAAAATTATGATTGAGTATATAAGAGATCATGAATACTAATAATAATAACTGGGTTTAAGTATTTTGGGTTGGTGGTTTCGCCCAACGAATTATTATTGCTAGTGGACCAGATCGTTATGTTTGGTATTGGTGATTTCGCCCAACGAATTATTATTGCTAGTGGGTCAGATCGTTATGTTTGGTATCAGAGTCGTTACATTTGGTATCAGAGCCATCAGCCAAAAGTGTGACAAGTCTCACATCCCATTGATACCAAAGTGTGACAAGTCTCACATCCCATACATTTGGTATTAGAGCCATCAGCCAAAAGTGTGACAAATCTCACATCCCGCTAAAATTCATTAAGTGTTGTTGTCGTCACATTTGGTACCAGAGCCATCAGCCAAAAGTGTGACACGTCTCACATCCCGCTAAAATCCATTGCGTAAAATGTGACAAGTCTCACATTCCGCTAAAATGCATTGCGGGCTGTCGTGTACAACTTTCAAGGTCGCATGTGAAGCCCCTTCTCTATGCCATGGCAACGTGAGTGACTAGAAATCCAATCCCGATTATCGTGTAGTACTATGCTGTCTGTCTGCCAACAAAAATAATATTTTATTTATCTATTTATTTATTAATTTTGCAAGGCCGTTGTGTGCGGACTAAATAAAAGAAGACATAATTTTTATCACAATTTCCATATGGAACATTTTTGTACTGCACCATTTTTTTTTAAAATCTTACCAAAGACCTTCAGTCACTAGCAGTCAATAGTTAAGTTTAGACGGTGCCTAAACTTTTCCTTGTCGCCGACTCCATCATCATGTTAGCTAAATTATCCTTCACAGAAACCTTTCTCAAATGAATTTCTCCATCATTCATTTAAATCTTTATCAACTGAATTTTTCTATCATTCTCATTAATCAGCTTCCATAATTTGTGATTATTGACGTCTATGTGCTTTGTCCCCTCACGGTAAATCAGATTTTTGATGAAAAATATGGCATTCTGACTATCACAACCTATGATCATATGATTCTGAGTTTATTGATCAAGTCTGTAAGGCAGTTACTGTTTCCTTTAGTGCTTTGATCGCCGCCAGGTACTTCGCCTTTGTAGTTGTAAAGTGCACTGTAAAGTAGAGTTTCAACTAATATCTGCCACTTCGTAGAAGGATCCGTTTTTTCAAATCACTAGCATAGTTGGTGTTAGGATTTGGTTAGATTCATAGTTGAATTCTAGTTGGATTAAGATTAATATTTAAATCTTTTAAAAATAAATTAAGATTTAAATATTAATTAGAGTAGAAATCTATTGGGTAGCTTTTGATATAAGCCATAAATATAACATAGGTGCTATTATTTTGATAGCGGTGGTATCGTTTAGCCACACTAATATGGCATGACCAAGGTGGTCATGATTTTAGATGCACCTAATACATGGGTGCAAGAGGACGTATGCAGCTTTGTAGACGTGGGTCATTGGTATACCTTGTGCATGGGTACACAGAATAAGAGAGAGGTCTTATGGGTTTATAGAAGATAAGAGAAGGGTGAGAGAGATTCAGAAAGAGGGCTCGGGTTGAAGCTACTCCGTTACAGAAGAGGAGTTAGGTGTAATCTTCTTTTGATTAGTGAATCTTATTTCGCCCGCGTATTTTTTGTTGGATTTTTTTTCTCTTTTGTGACTGTATCAACTTTTCCTGATGGTAAAAGCCCAATTAGACGCTTTTGTTGTGAAATCCTAACAATCGATACCAAATTTACAGCAGTCGGTATCAGACTATGTTGCGAATTTTCAAGATCTGGTATTAGGGCGAGTACCAAATTCCCAACAAATTGGTATCAGAGCTTAAGGTTACTGATCTTGGGGAGAGATCGACATCAAAACATTAGATTACCGATCCTTGTAGAAGATCGATGTAATAGCATGGTGCTTTAGGTGGAGCAATGAGGGTCCGAAAGCAAGATTGGATCATGTGCGTGCGTGAACTTACACGTTCTGAAGGGAAGCACAGTCAGAATAGGAGCAAAGTCAATTCGGGTTTCAAAAGTTCACAGATGTACACTTGCTCGAGATGGAGCGGCGCATGCGGCGACATCAAGCGGAGGAGACAAGCTCAAGATGGAGCTTGCGTGGTGAGATTATATAATAAAATAGGGTCTTGAATTGATATATAGATGTATGGTATATGAATGTATAGATTCATAAGTATAGACAATCCTCCAATAATAAATAATTAATGAGTAATAAAATACTAATTTTAAAAAATATAAGGACGCCAAGTACATAAAAGTTCAAGGACTAACTAAGATAAAATTTAACCGAAGCTTCAAAATTTTCATTGCAAATTATATAAATAAAATTTTAAACTAACAATTATTCATAGATAGCACTCTTTTATGTTATACATCGTATCTAACAAATTAAATTTTTAATATAAAATTATTACTTATCAAATGTAAAATATGTTGTACTATGCGTCTGGTGCATGCAATGTCTTCTCTCTATGTGGTAACATAATCTTGAACTTGGAGTAACGTACGTAGCATTAAACAAAATTTGGTGTTAAAAAATAGATTTAGTCAAATTTAACAAAATAGGAAAGACGCTTCATTTCTGGGAATAACGTTACGTAAAGGAATGGGTACTATTTTCATACAAGTTTCTCCTTTGTAGATTAAACAATGAGATTATTTTGCTTAACATTAAGAAAAAAGTACAAAAGCGAACGTCTTAAGATGTTACATTGCGTTTATAGAAATAATATGGATTTCATCAACTGTTAGTGACTGACAACTACCAAAGCTTTTAATTTTAACAAATCGCCAAACCAATTTAGAAAAATAAAACAAATTAAAAGTTAAAGTTAAGAAAGTGTCAATCCAAAGAAAAAAATAAATCAGCTTAATGATATATATTTCAAAATGGCCAATAATTGAGAGAAATTCAATGACGTGTCGATAGTAATGTAAAAACGTATGAGACACCCTCAACTACAGCCATTTTGAAAAAAACCTTCCAACTTCTAATTTTTAGATTGAGAATTCTTAACTTCTAACTTTATTTATTTATTTAAGTTAATTAAATACAAGACGTCTAAACTTCTAATTTATTTATTTATTTATTTTTATTGAGACTTCTCAACTTCTAACTTTTTATTTATTCATGTTAATTAACTTTTTTATTCTTGAACAATGAAAAGCTTATTTGTATGAGTCTGATTTTTGTCAATGACACCACAACAATCACGTGATTAATTGTTTCAACATCTATACACACCGTAAAGAAAAACAAAGTAGAACGCGCCATACTGTGGCACATGCACCATATTTAAACAGTTCCTAACAGTTTAGGGCCCATTTCTTTCAACATATGTGGTGGAAGTGGACTTACTTTATGTTGTAAATTTGATTCCTAGTCCTTTATGCGTGAAGCAGCTAATTTAGTGTTAGAGTTCATAAAAAAATGTGACTTAACCAAGGAGCTAAAAATTCTGTTGAGTTTGGCAATTTTCATAATTGGCGTTACAAAATATTTAAACTGCCACAATTTTTCGCTTGGGTGTCTATTTTCAGTAAAACACTTTTCGAGATCTACACGTCAAATGACAGAGCCGTTTTGGTCGAGTTTGGGATTCAAATTCAACTGTTTAACTCGTTGTTTTTGCATTTTTAGGTTATTTTTAAAAAGTTTTGTATTTTTTTCTATTTTGAGTACGGTTATTTGATGATTTTTGATCGGTTTAGGGTCAGAAATATATTAATTTTTTTTTTATCTTCAGTCATAATAGGATCCGGGTATCGACTATATAGTATAGATACATGAACTTCGGTTAATATAATTAACTTTTAGAGTTGATTAATAATATTTTCTTCTTTGTCAAAAAGTTGTGCTCTTCGTGTATTTCCTTTTTTCATTTTTGTGCTTCTTCTCTCTCAATGTGGCTTAAACTTGCGTCAATATTGTTGGCTTAAATGCGCCAGCATCCTGCCCTGTGGCAGGAGGCCAAGTGGGCCGAGTCACGTTCGAAATGGCGTGAGGCTGGGTGGGCCGAGTTACAATCGAGACCCGTGGGCGCTGTGTCTGTACTCTTTAAGTGAATTGGTTGCGTATTTCTAACAGCTCGAGCTTTTGGGATTAATGGTTAGCGTCAACGATCCGACAAATATACCAACGTAGATATACGAAAATAAAAAAAATAAAGCATTAGAAAAATAAATGTAAAAAAAATCGAGATTTATATAGTTTGAAAGTTGCCTATATTCGTGAGAAAAGCGGGAGAGATATATTCCACTATATGAAGAATTTAAAAAATAACAAATTTATTTTTTATGTTTTCTCTAAATAAAATTTACCTTTCTCTTATTCCAACAAATAACTGCGAAGAAGAAGAAAAAACTTTTCACAAAAAAGCCTTAAATAGAAAAAAGAAAAATTAAAGAAAATTAAAATTTCTGACTTACTGTGATATTTATGCCATTGTCTCAGAAACCTAAGGAAGTCTACTATGGAATAGTTACACCACATTATTAATAACCAGCTAATCATATTTTTCTGTTTGAGAAAAAAGTACAATAAAAATATTTTTTTGATAATCATGATGGGATGGGTGAATCCAAATAGAACAATCTGATTAGTTGGAGATGCCACATCAGCAATATAACTAGTTCATTCGGCCTTGAAAGTTGTAGTCGACAGCAAAGCTGTGGTTCTTGGAAAAAGTCTAGAATGCACCAGTTATATTACTAATGTAGTATATATCCACAAACAATCAGATTGTTCTCTTTGGGTTCACCCATTCCATCATGGTTATCCGAAAATATTTTTATTGTATTTTTCTATCAAATAGAGAGATGCGATTGGCTGATTATTGATTATGTGATATAAATGTTATATAGTAGACTTCCTTCATGAGAAGGAAAAAGTCTAGAATGCACTAGTTATATTGCTGACGCCATGTTCCCAACCCGTAAGATTGTTTCCTTTGGGTTCACCCATCCCATCGTGATTAATAGAAAAATATTTTTGTTGTACATCTCTCAAGAAGAGAGATATAATTGACTTATTACTGATGATGTGGTGCAAGTATGACACAATAGACTTCCTCCATGGGCATGTTTGTTTTACCATAAGTGGAGAGGGGGAAAGTAATTTTCGGGGAAAATTGATTATTTTCGCTGTTTGGTTCACCGTAATATTAATACGGCCGGAAGTTCAGTTCACCCAAAACACCAAAATTGGCATCGCTCTCCCATGGGGCAAAGTCAATTCCGGCGAAGTGAAGGGAGGGAGAAAAAAATCATAAAATATTACGGCATAATTTAATTACGGTGGCTTGTTTAGAGTTACTCTCTCTAGTTGTATTTCATCGAAATATATTTAATTGTGATAGTAATTAATTTTTTGTTTAAATTATATATTTAAAATATGATGAAGTTTGGTTAGTTAAGTTTGACTATATCATTTATTTAATTTACATATTTAAAATACGATGAAAATTAATTTGTTAAATGTTAATAATTCTTTAACTTTAGAATTTTATTATTGCATTATTATAATTTATGTACAAAAAAGTTAATATAATTATTTTAAATTTTATTTTATAATTATATAAAAATATAATTATATTATTTTTATTTATTTTTAATAATTTATTAAGTTATAAAAGAGACAATAATGTTATATAGAAGGTAAGTTTATCAGGATGTGAAGATTAAATAATTTTCGGTGAAACAAACTGAGGAAGTGAGTGAACTGTACTATTTACGTCATTCACTTTCTGTCAAATAAACAGCAGAACTGACAGAATTTTACTTGTACAGCTATGAAAACAAATAGTAAAGATGAAATAATTTTCATCTAAACTCTAATTAGATCTAAAATCTCAAATTCGTCTTACGTTGAAACAAACATGCCGCATGCGAAGCCCCTCCTCTCTCCTTCGCTTACGTCATTGATTTGCCTTCCGGGTGACGTGCACTAATTAATTAGCCACACACTCACTCACGTTATATGTATAATGATGAAGTCCTTCGGAGACTTTTTTTTTTCTTTTCAAAATGATCCTATAAAATTTTTTAATTAGGTGAGAATGTGTTTTATTTCACGTTAGCGGAAAAAAAAATTTCGAGATGAAAATGATTTTTCGAGTGTTTGGATTAGCGTAAAATATTTTTTTATGAATTCGAAGAAAAAAGGGGCTTTTCGTGTTTCCGCCTCAACTCGGCGGAAAAACTGAATGAAAAAACCATTGCTCACACGGGTTAAAAGTATCGCGGTTTGCGAGCTTATGTGAGAGCTCGTGGGCCGTGTGAGTCGGACCACTCACCACTCCCTCTCTCTCCCTCTCATATATCTATCTATAGTATAATCTATTTGACAATAACTTCACATCACCAAAAGGGGGTTGGGCATTAAGTTCTGAACCAATAAAAAATTACCATACATCTATTGAAAATTTTGGACGCGTCTGTTCATCGTAAACAGACTCTAAAATATAAAATTTTAGTTGAATAATAAATTATTTAAATATTTTATATAATATAATATTTTATTTTAGAGGATTAATTATCAAATATTTTATCAATTATATAATATTCTATATGGTGTATGAAATATTAGTATGCACCGGATGCACGCAGATATTTCTCTTCTCATCATCAAAACAAACTCTCCTTAAGCCACTTTGGGCATTAAGTTCTTATCCAATAGAAAATTGCCACGTCTTGAAAATTTTGGACGTGCCCGTCTCACCGTAAACCGACTTTAAATGTGCATTAAAAATAAAATTTCAGTCGTATAATAAATTATTTAAATATTTTATATTATATCATACTTTATTTTAAGGTATTAATTATCAACTACTCTATCAATCATATGCGGTGTATAAAATATTAATACGCACCAGATGCAAGCAAATATTTCTCCTCTCATTCGGAAGTGACAAAGCCACCTTTATTATGCATTAAGTCACTAATTAATGCGAGACTACCTGCGTACTAAAAATTTTGGATGTTCTCGTAACCTATTCTAAAATATATATAAAAATAAAATTTTGATAATATAATAAATTATTTAAATATTTTTTATTATATTATATTATATTTTATATTATTTATCAACAAATATTCTATCAACCATATAATATTCTGTACAGTATATAAAAAATTAGTACGCACCAAGTGCAAGCAAATATTTCTCCTCTCTTTTGGAAGTGACATACCCATTAAGTCATAAACTAATGGGAAATTACTATAAATCTACTAAAAATTTTGAATATACTCATTGCACCATAAACCTATTCAAATATGTATCAAAAAGAAAATTTGGATGGCATACTAAATTATTTAAATATATTTATTATATCATATTTTATTATATAATATTAATCACCACATGCTCCATCTCTAGATATTTAACCATTGGATAAAATTTTACAATAGCTAGCTCTTTGTTGTAGGTCTTTTTTTTTTAAATTTTTTATAACCATTTGAATAAAGAGAACAAAACAAATAAATAGAATTTCAAATTATTATAATAGATTACTACACTATAATTAAGACGGGCCTCTTTATATATAAACATTCAATAAAGTCTTCCAACTTTAATATTTTAGTTGAAATTTTTATTTATAAAATAGCTATTAAAACTACTAGATTTGATTGAATTTTTAAATAACTTTCCGCAGCATCGCACGGATCCCTTAACTATATATATATATATATATATATATATATATATATATATATATATATATATATATATATATATATATATATAGTAGAGCTACTATGCTATCGGAAGCACGGAGCCCTCCGTGCTTCCGATTCGTTTTCAATGTTGGGACTTTCGAATCAACGATCAGCTCCGTTAGACTTGATCTAGAGTATTTGAAGTACCTAGAAAATAAATTTCGTGATTTTTCGATATCATTTGCCTAGTGATCGAAAGGGCTCAAAATCAACGGCTAAAAATAAAAATCTTAAAAAATGTGATGATATGACACTAAAATATTAGATCAAAGATATTGATCTTGTTTTATATAGTATAAAAAATTTTCTATCAAACTTTTACGTGATTTGAATATTTCTACACCTTTAAACTTGCAAACGGCTCGCCATGACCATTAAAATTATTGATTTTTGAGCTTCTTTGATCGCTAGGCAAATGATATCGAAAAACTACGAAATTTATTTTCTAGATACTTCAAATACTCTAGATCAAATCTAACGGAGCCGATCGTCGATTCGAAAGTCCCAATATTGAAAACGAGTCGAAAGCACGGAGGGCTCCGTGTTTCCGATAGCATAGTAGCTCTACTATATATATATATATGTATATATAAAAGAGAGAGAGGGTGAAAAATTATCATACATCTTTTATATTTTATTTTATAAATATTATATGTTTTTAGTATTATATGCAAACTATTAAGTATATTATATTATATACTTATTAATTTATCATATTATATAATTTTGATATATTTAATTCCTAAAATATAAGTTATAATATATATATATATATAGCTTAATGATTATTATACATAAATAATATATAGAATATAAAATAAAAGAAAAAATTATTTAATTTTTTCCTTTCAACCAAATAAGTGTGGCTAAAAACTAGTTTCCTTTTCCTACAAATCAAACAATAAAAAATATAAAAAAATTTCTACAGAAACTTTTTTTCACCGATTTTTTTTTTCAATTTTATGTAGAACCAGCTGCCCCTAAATAATCTTATGACAAAAATTTGGCAAACTAGCCCTTCTTTTGCCATCTTTGGAGCCTCAATAGAAATTTTTTCTTAAGGCGGTGAATCGTTTACCGCTTTCATGAAAGCGGTGAACGCTTCACCGCTTTACAATTTTTTCACAAAAAACGGTAAATTATTCACCATCTTTCTCTTTTACTGTTTCTTTCTATTTTGTATATATAATCCTAACAACTACATAAAAATTAAAACAAATTACATACAATCTTAACAATCTAGAAATCCTAATAATCTATCTATACAATCCTAACAATTAAATAAAAATTCTAATAATCCACATATAATTCTATCAACCTCACTTTTTTCTATTTATCATATATAATCCTAACAACCATATAAAAATTTGAACAAATCACATATAATCTTAACAACCTAAAAATTCTAACAAACAATCTTCAAGGAGGCCGTAAATAATTCACCATTTTAGTAGAAAATTATGAAGATGGTGAATCGTTCGCCATCTTCTTAAATACGATGAACGATTCACCACTTTTAAATAAAAATTTCACTCCCGCGCACTGACTTGGCAATAGGAGGGTTATTTCAACAAAAAAAAAATTAGTAGGGTCATTTAGCCAAATATAATATTTTTTAGAATTATTTGAAAAAAAAAGTCCTCCTTCGGAATCAAATCGAAATACCATGTCCTACTACGCTATGGGCGTATTTTGTTCGCCCCTTTTTTACCAAGAAATCAGAATCGGAATGGACGAATCCGTTTGTAGGTATTTGGTATGCGGGAGTTTCATTCTGATTTTGATTTCCAGATAAATGGGAATCCCTTAATCACCCTTTTTTCAATCCAGTTTAACTAAGAAGCTGAATTGGAAGTTGAATCCAAACAGAAATTTTTTTTTTCATCTAGCTTATCACCCCTGGTGAGGTCAGTTATAACATTTTTTAAAGCCATTTCACTACATTCAAAAATAGATTTGGATATTAGGCACATTCTCAAAAAAAAAAAATTAAATAAGATTAAAATATTATCCTCAAAATAATAGGATCAAAAACTTCGCTAAGCTTGTAATCATTACCCAATATCGGTTCAAAATATTATAATTTTATTAATTTTTTATTAATTTTGAAACTTATCCAAAAAATGAAACTCATCTATTTAAAAAAAAACACATCCCTTTTTTTTTAAAAAAAAATATATTGAGAACGGATCTCTATAACATCATTTCACATATAAAAAAAAAGTATTTGTGCCAAAATTTAATTTGAAAAACGTCGACGCTGCGCAAAACACATTTCTTTACATGGCCTTAATTATTATATCACTTTTGCAGAATAAAAGCTACTACATCACTACGAAGATGTACATCTAAAAAGAAATGTTCTACAGGAATACTGCGTACGTCGAATCTGTTTTTCTAAAATTAAATTTTGTTGAAAAATATCGACAGAAAATAAATAGTTAGACATAAAATAAATAGTTGTGTGCCTAAAAAAAATTACACAATCATACAATCACAATATGCTATACAAGTATTAACATTTGCATCCACATAAGAAAAAAGAAATAAACAATACACACAGGCATGTTACACAAGTATAAAAAAATGTACTGCATAGAAACATAAAAAAGTTATTTTTTTTTTTTTGTGTTGTTCTGTATCCCACAAAATATATGGTTTTCCACAAAAAAAAATATTACCACATAGGAATAAATTTTTATTTTTTTTATAAATAAACAAACCAAGAAAAAAAAAAAGAAAAAAAGAAGAGGGGCCTGCGTAGGCCGGGCCGGCCAGCGCGCCCGCCGCGGCGAGGCCGGCCCCGCACGCCCGATGCAGGCCGGATCCCCAAGCCCACTATGGTCGGGCCGGGCCCCCACTCCCGGTGCGGGGCGGGCCGGGCCCGCGCGCCGGATGCCGGGCGGCCGGGTACAATACTATAAAATTTTAAAACACATTTATTTTTTTTATTGAAATGTTAGTAATTATCTATTTCACAAATTAAAACATCACGTCATGAAAATGGGCCGTCATGAAGCCACGATAAGTTACTAAGGTCTTGACCAATCAGAAATTGCCACACATCGATTGAAAATTTGGGCGCGCCTCTTTCACCGTAAATCGATTCTAAAATATGTATCAAAAATAAAATTTCAGTTGCATAATAAATTATTTAAATATTTTATATTACATCATATTAGGATTACTCATCAAATACTTTATCAATTATATAATATTCTATATGATGTATGAAATATTAGTATGCACCGGATGCACGCAAATATTTCTCCTCTCATCACCAAAACAAACTCTCCTCAAGCCACATTGGGCATTAACTTCTTAAGCAATAGGAGATTGCGGCATCTTGCAAATTTTGGACGTGCCCGTTTCACCATAAACCCGATATTAAAATGTGCATTAAAGATAAAATTTCAGTTGTATAATAACTTATTTAAATATTTTATATTATATCCTATATTTTACAGTATTAATTATCAAATACTCTATATATGAAATATTAGTACGCACCAGGTGCAAGCAAATATTTCTCCTCTCATTTTTGGAAGTGACAAAGCCATCTTCTGTATTAACAAGGGACTACCATATGTCTACTAAAAATTTGGATGTGCCCATTGTACCGTAAACCTACTCTAAAATATGTATCCAAAATAAAATTTCGATGGCATAATAAATTATTTAAATATTTTTATTAGATCATATTTTATTGTACAATATTAATCACCAAATGTTCCATTTCTACATAAGTAACCATCCATACAAACATATAAATTGACAGTTTTTAGAGGGGTACGTGGCAGCTTTTCCAGTACATCTCCTCTCTCTCCCTCATCTCTCCTTTTTTTTCTTGGAAAAGTCTCATATCTTTTGAAAATCTCTTTCATCTATCCCTACCGTCTTGGGAAAGTCTCATATCTTTTGAAATTTTTTTTTCTCTATCCCTACCGTCTTGGAAAAGTTTCATATCTTTTGAAAATCTCCTCCCCCACCTCTCTAATCCTCTTTCTCTCTCCTCCATCTATCTCTATTGAACCCCCTCCTCTCTCTTTCTCTCTCTTCCCACAGGTGGCCCCACTCTCTCTCTTTCTCTATCTTCCTCCCAGATGGCCCCCACTCTCTCTCTCTCCTCCCTCCCCTCCTCTCTCTCTCTTCCCTCCTCCAGCAAACTCCAGCTGTCCCCCACTCTCTCCCTCCTCCTCTTCTTCTTTCTCTTTATTATTCCCTTCCCCATTCTATCTCTCTCTCTATCTCTCATTAAAAAAAAACTTTTTCGTGAGGGGATTCCACCGGCTTTGGTGGCGATGGAAGCGGCGACGGCAACGGCGGTGGCGACGGCGACGGCTGCAGCAGCGGCGGCGACGGCTGCAGCAGCGGCGGCGACGGCTGCAGCAGCGGCGGCGACGGCGGCGGCTGCGGCTTATGTGGTGAGGACAGCGGTGGCAGCTTGCACGGAAACGGCTGCGGATACGGCGACAACGGCGTTCTGCTGTTGTTGTTGCTTCTTCTTCTTCTTCTTCTTCTTCTTCTTCTTTTCTCTTTTTATTTGGAACTCTCTCTATCTCTCATTAAAAAAAACTTTTTCGTCAGGGGATTCCACCGGCTTTGGCGGCGACGGAAGTGACGGCAGCGGTGTGGAGCCCACGCGGTACTGCGGCGACAACTGCGGCGGCGGCGGCAGCTACGGCGCGGCTTACGCGGTGACGAGGTGGCGGCTTGCACGGCAACGGCTGCGGATACGGGGACAACGGCGTTCTTCTTCTTCTTCTTCTTCTTCTTCTTTTCTTTCCTCTTTTTATTTCGAAGATTTTTTTTACTTTTATATTAAAATAGATAAAAACTCAAATTGTTTTAAAAAAATTTTGTTTACTTTTTTTCCGGCGAGATGATCTTTTTTTTTGAAAGCTACGTGGCATTTCAAAATTTTGATTTCGATTATAAAATTTTTTTTCTAAAAAAATTATTTTGTATAATTATTCTTTTTTATATGTATAATTATCTAAAAATATTATATTTATACTATAATAAATATTATAATTTTATTTTTAAATATAAAATTTTTTATATTTTTTTATATCTTTTGTATAATTATTCTTTTTTATATGTATAATTATCTAAAAATATTTTATTGATACTATAATAAATATTATAATTTTATTTTTAAATATAAATTTTTTAATATTTTTTTTGATATCTCCCGCAGCGAAGCGCGGGCTTCTTCACTAGTTTAATAAAATTTTACAGTAGCTAACTCTTTGTTATAGGTCTTTTTTTTTTGTATAACCATTTGAATAAAAAAACAAAACAGATAACTAGCATTTTAAATTATTATAATATATTACTACACTATAATTAAGATGGACCTCTTTATATCTAAACATTCAATAAAGCCTTCCAATTTTAACTTTTTTGTTGAAAATTTTACTTATGAAATAGCTATTAAAACTATTAGATTTGATTGAATTTTAACATAACTATCCGCAGCATCACGCGAGTCCCTTAACTAGTAAAATTTCAAAACACATTTATTTTTTTATTGAAATGTATAAAAAAGTAATAATGATTAAAGGCAGGTTCCTCCTATTCTTGAATTCTTAGGCTTAATTATCAAACTAGGGAAAAATAATAATTTACTTTTTTTCATTCTAAAGCTTTACATAATTATGCGTATGAAATGTGATTAAAACGGTTGTGTAGTCGGTAACTTTGATCGATGAAGGAGGTCCATATGGGATTGCTGTAATATTAATTTTTGTCAACTAAACTTATCTTAAAAGAATAGTTTTTGCTTCCTCCCACTCCCACGTTCACTTTCAAAAATGTATTATAATTTAATCGACTTATGGTGAAACAAACACCGAAAGTATGAAAGAAATAAATAAGATCGATTTACATATAAGATAAAAAAAAATTTCTTCTAAAATTATAATTTTTTGTTGAATAAAAATTAATTTATTATTTAAAATTTTGAACTCTATATTTTTACCCTCCTTTTGTAGTAAAGTTCTGGCTTTACTCCTGTATGTCAGCCCATTGGCTAACAAACTGCAACACTGCATTGTCCAGCACAGCTTGCTGCCACGCCACTATCTACAGATTACTAATTATGGAAATTCGTCCACAAACATATGAGATACGTCTTTCTGTTTTTTGATTAGATTGCAGAAATTATATAGTAACTAAATTACTAGAAGCTACGCAATATGATATTTTTTACTGAATTAAAAAAAATATTTTTCTAGTGCACTTTCTTATAGCATATACATTAAAGCATTGTCGCCGTTATCCCAAATGAAGCCCTAGTAGTTTATTGAAGATTTTATTTAAGATTAAAATACACAGGAGCCTCTGATCTATAGCGCAATTTGGAATATATATATATAGATCCGTCGGTCCACCATTCTTTTCTATTTTGATGATACCCTTAAACTTTTGGCCTATTCAATTTAAATATTTTGACTACATCTTTAGCTAATGAAATTGAGAATATTACTAAATTAACTAATGGCCAAAAAATTGTTATGTTTAACTAATCGCCAAACCAATTTAGGAAAATAACACAAATTAACAGGTTAAGGTTAAAATAAGTTAGTCCAATGGTTTATTTAGATATGGCCAAATAGTTGAGAGTTTTGAATTTTTCTTAATGATGTGCTGATGAAAGGTCAAGTTTGATATAAAATGAGGTTATGGTCAAGGTTAATTGCTCATAAACATTGTTTTTTTGCTTTCCCTCACTTTCTTTCACTTCCAAAAGATGCTACAATTTTATCGACTTGCGGTGAAACAAACACCGAAAGTATGAAACAATGATTAAATGAGATCTTAGTTATATCAAAATAAACTGTAATATCTGAGATTTTGAATAAAAGGAATTCAAATTTGAATTTAAAATTTGAAATATAATTGATTTATATATATTTAGGTATATATATATATATAGAGCTAGTCTCCTATACTATCTATAGTACCGGGGCTTCGGTACTATAGTCGCTTTTTCGATCTTAAGGTGTTCAAATCAACGATCCACACCGTTGAAACTGATCTAGGATATTTGAAGTTCTTAGAAATAAAATTTTATAATTTTTCGACGTAGTTTACTTTGTGATCAAACCGTTTCAAAATTGTCAAATTTCAATGGTTATTATGGCGAGTTTGTAGTTTAACGGTGGAGAAGAATCTAAATTTATTCAAATTTTGATAGAAAATACTTTAAACTATATAGATGAAGGTCAACATCCTTGATCTTGAATTCGAAACTCCGATACTTAAATTTTAAGGATTATTCAATTTCCACCGTTCATTTTGACATGATTTATTTACTAAGTAAACGATATCGAAAAAAATTAAAATTTTATTTCTAAAAACTTCACATACCCTAGATCAGTTTCAACGGTGTGGATCGTTGATTTGAACACCCTAAGATCGAAAAAGCAACTATAGTACCGTAGCCCCGGTACTATAGATAGTATAGTAGCCTCATTCTAAATATATATATATATATATATATATATATATATATATATATATATATATATATATATATATATATATATATATATATATATATATATATATATATATATATATATATATATATATATATATATATATATATGTGTGTGTGTGTTTTTGGTGGAACGAGAGAGGATGGGTTTCGTCACGAATCTGCGACCAAATCTGGCGAAAAAAATTGTATATCGATGTTCTGGCAGTGCTGGACGAGTTGGCACAGTCCGTTCGCAAATCCGACGAACGGATCTCCTGAAATTGCATGATGAACGAGAAGGGGTTGAAAATGGCAAAACGGGAACTTCGCAAAAATCGCTATATTTTATGTACCGTTTTACGTGAAATCGAACGTGAGGGTACGTACGCGCGATCCGAGCCTTGTATAAATAGGCTATTAGGGTTTACATGAAGCAAACCCTAACCCTAGCCCCCTACCACCCTCATCCGAGCCACTGTTCCTTTCTCCTCCCTCCCCTGCCCTAGCCGCGTGCACCCCGGCCGCCTGCGCACGCCGCCGGCCACCGGAGAGACCTCCTCCTCCCCTCCCCCCCCTCTCTCTCTCTCTCTCTCTCTCTCTCTCTCTCTCTCTACCTTCTTTTTCCTTCTTCTCTGCCGAGTGCAAAGTTGGGTGACCCCTCACCCTTGGGGCCCCCCTCAGGCATCTCACCGGATATCCGACAACCCTCCTCTGTCGACTGCTGCCGCCCCCTCGCGCCACCGCTGCCGCTGCAACAGCCTGCGGCCACCCTGGGCTGGATCTCTCCAAGGAAGCCCTAGCTCTCCTTCCTCGCGCCGCCGCCGCCTTGGACCGCCCTTGCCGCCTCCCTCCGGCCTCCGACGACCCGTCGCCATCGCCCCGAGGCATCCTGGCCACCGCCGTGACCGCGGGGGGAAGCCCGAGCCCAAGTTGAGGCTGTGCGGGCCCTGGCTACTCCAGCGCCGCCGCCGCCGCCTTCCGCCACCGGCCAATGTGTGTGGCGATACCGGCCGCACCCACCTGCCGCCGGCGCGCCCACTGCCGTGCCCACCGCCGTGCTGCCGCCGGCCGTGCCCTAGCTCCCCGCTGCCCGGTAAGCTGTTTAATAGCTTCCTGATTACTATGTCTGGGTTGCGCTTACTGTTCCGACGACCCGGGGCTGTTCCGATGCCTCCGGAGGTGAGCACGGTGATCGTTGATCAGTGCTGATCACAATGCTCACCTCCCTTGTGGTCTGCGGGTTCCGAATCTGCGGATTCGGCGCGATCTACGCTTAGTGCGCGAAGTTTGCTGAACTTCGAGTCGCTCCCGCGCCTTCCACAGTGAGCTGCTGTGCTTCGGACCATGAGCACGGTCTCCGGCATGTCGAGACCTGTCAGTCCGTGTCTCGGCTGACCTCAAAAATCATCGATTTGCGGTATCGAGCCATAAAACCCCGTTATTCACATAAAATAATGTGATTTTATGTATTTGTAGGGGCTTTTATGCAATTTTAAATTATGTGGCTGCTGTGGGCAGTACGTGTGTATGGTGGGTGATCTCTGGATTGATCGTCCAAGATTCAAAGCCCTTCGCGAAGATCGAATATCGATTTTCGGTAGTTTTTCGGCGAAATTCGCCGACGGAATGCGGTTTCAGTTCGGATTTCTTCCGACGTAGTTAGAGTACACTATACTCTGTCGCTGAGCCTTGTTGGCTGGTCACTTACGTCATTTCGGAGGTTCGGAGACGACGGGTGAGCGACGGTGGGTTCCGGTGTCGAAATTGACACTTTCGGGAACCCGGATCGGAACGGTTATCCGACGACAATCGTTTCGATGTCAGTCATGGTGTTTGCTGCCAGGACACCTTTAATATGGTGTTTTGTGCCAGCGGGTGACTCGTGGCACGAGTCGGTGAGTTTCGGGACACTTCGTGGGTTGCGGCAGAGTCCCAGTGCGATTTTCGGGACTTCCGGCGAGTTACGGTAATCGGTTTTGGGAAACCGATTCCCGTGGGATCATGTGTGGGGTTGTGAGTTTAGTGTTTCTTATATGTGGGTTGGATACTAACCCGGTGGACCCTCCGTAGGTTCGGTTGACGATCTTCCACAGTCGGGAGACAGGCGCGATATTCATACAGGTGGGCACTTCGATCTGAAGTCGGTCTAGTGGTGCACGCTCGGTGACGTTCTCTCCACCCTCTCTTTATTACCTTGCATACTCGTTTATGAGCCTAGCACCTTTGACTTCATGTTTATTGCTATACTTGGCATTTTCTGTATTTATCATCATGATTTAGAAGTAGAGCGGATTATCTGTGGTGACCTATTCGGTCGGTTCTGTACTCTTGTACTTGATGACCTATTCGGTCGGCATACCCTAAGGGGTGGATTGTTGGCTACTTGCCAACGGCTATTGATCACATTGCATCGATCGCCACTGCTCGTACTCATTTCACGTACACTAGCGGTTTGGCCATCGCAATAGTGTACTTTTTCGAAAAAGTGGTTGGGATTACCAGCCCGTGAGCCCAGGAGCTTATGCTGGGGTCATATGCAGGTTAGAACGGTAGTGGCACAGGCCTGAGGTCTTTGGACCGACATAGCAGGTTTCTGGATTGGGTATATTTGGGACTGTTCGTCCGGTTGATGCATTACATTTACAGTAGCGGTAGTGTACTTATTTACTTCTCTACTTACTTGCATTGTTACTGTATTACTCTTCCTTTCGGTTTCTTGTTCGCCAGTGAGTGCCCTACCTTCGTCGGCTTGCGGTACCCATTGGGAGGGGGAGACATGTGTACATGTTCTCACCCCCCACCATTTTTCAGGTGACGTTGCTGGTCCGAGTCGGGACGAGGCGTGAGGCACGTTATTAGCAGTTGATAGAACTTTCGACCCGGTTCATTTGGTTTAGTTTCTACCCTTACTTTCTCAGAATAAATGACTTAGACGTTTTATGGTTCAGTTGATTCTATTTCTGTTGGAGATATATATGGTCTTGTGAACTTCGATAAAGTTGCTTTATAATTATCATTTAAGTTGGGGAAATGGCTTTCTACCCCTCATGGTAGCGTTTTAAAGAAAAAAATTTCGAGTGGGAAACAACTTTTAAAAGGTTTTTTAGTGGAATGTAAATGCATGTTGTGTGGTGAATGATTTGTGATTGTACTTGTACTCGTGCGACGCCGTGTAAATATATGGGAGACTCTGTCCGTGTGAACAGTGGGTTTTCTGTATTTGTGGCGGGTCTGTCATCCCTTGGGTCAAGGTTTTCAAAAAAAAATAATTATTGGGTATTTTTTCGCTGATTTACAAACTAAAGGGACCCCGGGGCGTGACATAAACACACAATAGTTAGTGATTACGATTAAGGGGATTTGTGATTTTAATTAAAGCTCTTGTACTATTCTGTAAATCCACTTCTACAGAAACATTGGGATAATTAATCTTTTATATATAAGTTGATGTTAAACCTTAGACCGTTTGGTCAGAGTACTCTTGTGCATTGGTGTTGTATATTCTTATGGACTTGAGAAGAATAATAGTGATATTGAAATATGTTAAATAATATGAAATAACTGTTACAATCTAAAAGCTTAAACTTTTAGAGAACAATATTTTTAAATTTTAATATTTAACACTCTCCTTCACGTCTGGACCATAATTAGTTAATTTGGATTTGGCAAAAATTCAGTACGGGTATAATACGAATAAAATTCGTATCCTAATTTCTAAATTCGTTGAAAAATATGACTTAGAAAACGGGTTCGCCAATTATTCGGATACATGATTTATATGAAAATTATACATTCATCAATTAAAAATTCGGGATAAAAAATTCGGCTAGCTATTAAATTAAACTTTTTTTTCTAGATTATGCCACTAGCATAAATAGTTATAATTCTTAAGCATATAAGAATAAAGAGCTACAAAATAAAGTAGATTAAGTAAAAAAAAGCAATAGTAAACTACATTATACACCACGATATATAAACAATCAAGCAAGAAAGAGATTAAGATAGTTCATAATTAAACATAAAATATATAAAAAAATTTTAGGGCGACCAAACAGAGAATTCATACTTAAACATAAAATATAAGATAGTCCATACTTAAACATAAAAAATATAAGGTTTTTAATTCGAATTTTCAATAATTCGTGAATAATTTGGCTAGCCCAAAAAAATCGCGTTCTATTCCGTATTTTTGGGAAAAAATTGCATACAGATTGTTTTATTCGAATTTTCAATAATTTATAAATAATTCGTGAATAATTCGCGAATTAACTAAGAGAGGGACTCTGGACTAACGACTTTTCTAGGATACCCAAAATGTGAGTGTAATTAAATAGGAAAAAATTAAATAACGCTAGGAGCCTATAACAAAATGTTTAACTATTCTCGGTTTCAAGATTATGATGTCCTTATGCGGCATATTTATCTAGCATATATTAATAACTATTATGCAATCGATGCTCCTTTTTTTTCCGGTCTTTTTGTCAAAGAGAATTCTCTGGTGGTACTTCAAGCAAAGCCTTAGTTATAAACATAATCCTTGGTACAAATATTTGATTATACATGTTGCTATTCAAGTTCATAACTAAGATACTCAATTAATATAGTTTCAAAATTAGATCATACTAAACAAGAACATAAATCACACTTTAAACAATAAGTGCATTCACATACATAGTTTTGGGAAGAAACTACATGATAATCTAATCACAAAAGACTTTAGATCCGTTATTCTTATTTATCGGATCACCATGCAGAGATTATTACCTGTCTACTTTTTGCTCACATGGATAGACATAAGTAGTAGTAGACTTCAAGCACTCAAATAGCAATCGGCTTCACGAACAACAACGAGAGGTGTTTTTCAAGATAAGTAGAGTATGTGAACCCGTCTATATACTTGTATACCATTTCGCTCACTCGATTGAAATTATCAACTCGTTCGATCAGAGGTATCGGAACTTCAGTTGGCTTCAGGAACGCTTCGTTCATTGTTTTCCATGCATCTTCTATTATGATGCGAAATTTTGCAATGGCTACTTCCTTGGTTGTGTTGTGTTCTTTCATGTAGGTCTCCAACGTAGAGAGACAGTCTCCTTTCTTCTGTTCACGCTGGAGAAAGAAAGAATCAGAGATCATTATGAAGTAATGAAATAAATTTGAAACTAATACTATGAATTAAACATAATCAAAGGATGAAGAGAGACAGATAGATGATGAGGACTTTTTTTGTTCCTTCTAAACTTTCACTGAAGTGTTGTTTTGAGCAGAGTTACATGGAATGTACTAATTCTTTGTAATAGTTTATTATAGTAAGAAGTAACAAATTTTAAATGGAGCTTCTAATTTTAGAACAAGAAGTGCATTTTGCCTTGCTAATTAACACAGCCAGAAGCTTCAAAGGATTTTGCTTGTCAACAAGCTATGGAGACGTCCATATTGTAAGAAGTATATACATCAACAAGTATGTGAAAATATACATATTTTTAGAGATCACACGCATATTTGAGTGTGTGTGTGTGTGTGAGAGAGAGAGAGAGAGAGAGAGAGAGGGATTACCTCAAATGAAGTGATATCATTCATGAGTCGAGAGAGAATGGCTGAAGCTTTAACTACTTCAGGCATACTAGTAACCCACTCAAATGCCTCCCTCGTTGCGATATTATCCATGCCAACAAAGGAGGCACAGAGTAGCGCTGGATACGATGAGGAAACCATTGAAGTTTCCAAACTTTCTTCAAAAGTCGGCACGAAATCATGCGCATACCATTCGGTCTCTTCAAGGTAAGCTGCAGCTAATTTTTTATACTGCAACAACCAAAATAATACCTTCATTACTTTAACTTCTAGTATCACTACCAAAATATATAAAAGAACTACAATACTTCTGAAAGTATAAAAGAGTTGGTGTTTTTTTACTTTCTGGCCTTCGAATCAAGAATTATAGGGTTAGGATGATAATGGTCACATCGGAAAATAATATTAATCTAAAGATTAGAAATGGTTAAAGTGTTGATCCAAGCGTTAAAATATTAAAAACAACATATGAGTGGTGCATCTGAAAGTATTATAGTCGGACTACATATATATATGTATATATATGTACGTATGTGTGTGTGTGTGTGTATATATATATATAGAGCTAGGATTCTATAATATCTATAGTACCGGAGCTCCGGTACTTATGATCAAACCATTTTAAAATTGTCAATTTTTAATGGCTACTAAGGTGAGTTTGTAGTTTAACGGTGTAAAAAAATTTAAATTTATTCAAATTTTAATAGAAAATACTTTAAACTATTTAGATCAAGGTTGGCATCCTTGATCTTGAATTCAAAAGTCCTATCCTAAAATTTTAAAGATCGTCTAATTTTCACCGTTCATTTTGATATGATTTACTTACTAAGTAAATGATATTGAAAAAAGTTAAAATTTTATTCCTAAGAACTTCATATACCCTGAATCATATTTAACGGTGTGGATCGTTGATTTGAACATCCTCAGATTGAAAACGAGAATATAGTACCAGACCTCCGGTACTATAGATAGTATAGTAGCCTCATTATATATATATTTGGCTACTATACTATTGATAGCACCAAGTGCAAAGTTTGGCTACTATACTATCGATAGCACCAAGTGCTTGGTGCTATCGAGTGTTTCGCCGTTAGATCTATCCATTTGACCATTTTTACCTATTAGATCATACTATTCAACCAACCACTCACTCAACCCTAGGGGACCACTATTATCCTAACCCACATCCCTTCATCCAAGGGCCGAAAACCTAACAGCACCAATGACTTGGTACTGTTAATAGCATAGTAGCTTAATTCTATTCCGTTAAATATGATTTAGAGCATTTGAAACTTCTAGAAATCAAACTTCGTAATTTCTCGACATCATTTAACTTACGATCAAAAGATATCAAAATTGATAACTTTTAACGGCCAGTATGAAATACTTGCTAGTTTAATGATGTAAAAGAATCGAAATTAGTTGAACTTTTGATAGAAAATTATATTCATTATCTAGATAAAGGTTAATAACTTCGATCTTAAAGTGAAGGATCCGATCATCCATTTTTAGGATGTCGTTCTATTTTGACTGTTCATTTTATACTCACTTGATGGACTTTATTATAATTTTAGAAAGTTACGAAATTTATTTTCTAGAAGTTGCAAATGCTCTAGATTATATTTAACGGCGTGGATTGTCGATTCAGAAGCTCCATCATTAAAAATAACTTATGAGTACAAAGAGCATTATACTCATAAGAGTATAGTAGCCCAACTATATATATATATATATATATATATATATATATATATATATATATATATATATATAGAGTTGAGCTAGAATACTTTTGGAAGCACCAACCCCTTGGTGCTTCCACATTTCTAGCATTTGGATCTATTTCTTGATTACTTATAGCCTTTAGATCAAACACTATTCCACCTACCACCACCTACCATCACCTACCACCATCATCTCAACCCTCCAAATCTCCATCCAATGGCTATAAACCCACAAGCACCACCCCATGATACTTCCAAAAGTATTCTAGCTCAACTCTCTATATATATATATATAGTCTTGTATAATACAAGACAAAGTTTTGTCTTTATGTTTTGTTTTTATGATTCAAATAACTGACACAATATTTTTATAGATACAAAAAACTTGATCATTATGGCAATTGCATGATGATGCGAGGTATATAGGAGTATTTTACATTTATGATAATTAATGTGATAATTTACCTGTATGCATCTTTCGACACAAATTTTGAAATAACGAGAAATGTTGGTTATGTGTCTTCTTTTTTAGGGCATAAAGATATTTATTTGGCCCATAAGTTCAAAGAGACATGGACATGGAAGTTGGTTCACGGCGCACTTGGTCTACCAAATTATTTCAAGTGTGAAAGCATGGATTTCATTGGATGGTAAAGTGTGCTGGTGCATGAAACACATGCATGTTTATGTTCACACATGCATACAATGTCAAAAGCCTATACATAGGCTAATTAAGGAAAGTTGACAATTGAAGTTGCCAACTTCAATTGTGTATCTTCATGCATGCCTATAAAAGGGCTCCAACTCCACAGATAACACAACAACAGCAAGAACAAGCCAGCAACGAGTTAATTAAGTGAGGTGTGAGGTGAAGCCTGGAAACTTAATTAGTAGCTTGTTGAGTTTCTCTCTATTTTTTCTTGTATCAAGGGAAGGGTGGTAATAACCATAAGGCTCTTGTATTTAGATTGAGAGAAGCATAAAGGTGTGGGCTTGTATTTTGGTTTTCGTCATATAAGGGATACATCTCTCTCGCTCTCCCCGTGGACGTAGGCAATTTGCCGAACCACGTAAATCGCTGTCTCCTTTTCTGTGTATTTCTTTTTTGTTATTTTTTGCTATTTCTTTGTTCGTGTATTTTTGTTGATAGCACATGCAGGACGATCCTGAGCCCCAACAATTGGTATCAGAGCGACGGGTCGGTGCTACAACAAAAATGCCGAATGTCTCGATGTCCAAGTTCGAGGTGGAGAAATTTGATGGAAAAGAAAACTTTGGCCTTTGGCAAAGAAGAGTGAAGGCCATCTTAGTACAACAAGGTCTTCATAAGGCGTTGCTGGGAAAGTCTCAAAAATCAGCAACAATGAGCGATGAAGATTGGGAAGAGCTTGATCTGAAGGCACTTAACACCATTATACTGTGTCTGGCAGATGAGATGATGTATAATGTCATGGACGAAGAAACAACTGTTGGCATGTGGACCAAATTGGAGAAGCTATATATGACAAAGAGCCTCTCTAATATGTTGTACCTAAAGCAAAAATTATATGGGCTACGCATGAGGGAAGGTACGGCAGTTGCTGAACACTTAAATATTTTTAACAAAATTATTAGTGATCTGCTTAGTGTAGATGTGAAGCTTGACGAGGACGATAAGGCGTTGATCTTCCTCACATCGCTTCCTCCTTCCTATAATTATCTGGTTACAACTATTCTTTATGGAAAGCAAACTCTTTCAATGGAGGACGTTACTTCAGCCCTCCTATCAGAAGAGATTAGGAAGCAATCCATTTCGGAGGAGCCGAGTGAAGGTTTAGTTGTTAAGGATGCAGGAAGGGGACGGCATAAGGAACGTGATTCAGATAAAGGAAGATTTCGTTCTAAGTCAAGGTCAAAAAAGGTGAAGTGTTATTTTTGCAAAAAAGATGGCCACATGAAGCAAGACTGTGAGAGGAGAAAGGCATGGCTGCAAAAGAAGAATTCCTCTACAGGTACAGTAAGCGTAGCCAATGATCCCGATCAAAATCATGATGTTTTGACGGTTTCTTCAGGTATTGAATCTCTCGCTGACTGGATATTAGATTCAGGTTGTTCTTATCATATGACACCAAATAAATCTTTATTTGATTCCTATAAATCTTGTGAAAGTGGAAGTGTTATGATGGGTAATCACACTACTTGTAAAGTTGTTGGTGTAGGAACGGTAAAAATAAAGATGGACGATAACATGGTAAGAACTTTGACAGATGTGAGACATGTTCCAGGTCTCAGGTTGAATCTAATATCACTTGGAGCTCTTGACTCTATAGGTTGCAGTATTACTATTGCAGATGGAGTCATCAAGGTAAAGAGAGGTGCCATGACTGTCATGAAAGGAGAGAAGAAAGGAAACCTATACAGATTGATCGGCGAGTCGGTGATTGGAGGTGTTGCAGTGACATCCTCGAATGATCATGTTGCCGATGATACAGAACTCTGGCACATGAGATTAGCCCACATGAGTGAGAAAAGGATGTTGGAGCTGCATAAAAGGGG
Source organism: Puya raimondii (assembly GCA_016920855.1). Lineage (NCBI taxonomy): Eukaryota > Viridiplantae > Streptophyta > Magnoliopsida > Poales > Bromeliaceae > Puya > Puya raimondii. The sequence continues at coordinate 40,727,270 of JABWPP010000050.1, forward strand.
AGTATTCAAAGGTATGAAAACCTGCAAACTCAATTTCTGTAAATACTGTGTATTTGGAAAACAGAAAAGGGTGAGTTTCAGGTCCTCCGATCATAGAAGTAAAGACATACTTGAATACATCCATTCAGACGTGTGGGGGCCTGCTCCAGTGACTTCAAAAGGAGGTGCGCGGTATTTTGTAACATTTATTGATGATTTTTCTCGTAAAGTTTGGGTCTTCTTCATGAAGGAAAAGTCTGAAGCCTTCATAAAGCTCAGACATTGGAAGAAGGAGAACAGACAGGCAAGCAGGTTAAGTATCTAAGAACAGACAATGGTGGAGAGTTCACTTCTAAGGAGTTTATTAGCTTCTGCAAAGAAGAAGGCATTACACGCCATTTGACAGTTCCTGGAACTCCACAGCAGAATGGAGTAGCAGAAAGGATGAACAGGACACTGTTAGAAAAAGCCCGATCTATGAGGATATGTGCAGGTTTGCCAAAAGAGTTCTGGGCTGAAGCAGTGGATATGGCGTGCTACATTATTAATAGATCTCCTTCTACAGCAATCGAACTCAAAACACCGGAGGAATTATGGTCAGGTAAACTTGCAGACTATTCCTCGTTACGTGTCTTTGGTTCTCCTGCTTATGTTCATGTTCAGGAAAATCAGCGCACGAAGTTAGATTCGAAGTCAAAACCCTGCATATTTCTTGGGTTTGAAAAAGGGGTGAAAGGATACAAGCTGTGGGACCCCGTTGCCAAGAAGAAGGTGATTAGCAGGGATGTAGTCTTTGACGAAAAATTAATGCTGCAAAAGATCCAGCAGCAGGCTCAACATGAAGAGCATGCTAAGACTACAGACATTCAGGTGGAGCAGCAGGAGAGTGTACATGATCAGGTGGAGCAGCCACATCATGAAGAAGATCATGAGACATCTATTGATCCAAATGAGAGCACTTCAGAAGAGCCCTACTCTATCGCCAAAGGAAGGGAAAGAAAACAAATCCGTCCACCATTAAGGTACAATCTGGATGATTTTGCAACTTATGCTTTATTAATTACTTCAGATGATCCTTCTTCCTTTGAGGAGGCGATGCAGGATAAGAAAAGTGGCAATTGGATGGCTGCTATGACTGAAGAGATGGAGTCTCTACACAAGAATCAGACATGGGATCTAGTTCCATTGCCTGAGGAAAAGAGAGCCATCGGATGTAAGTGGGTCTACAAGAGAAAGCAAAATGCAGATGGTGAACCAGTTAAGTTTAAGGCGCGTTTGGTGGCCAAGGGCTATGCGCAGAAACAAGGAGTTGATTTCAATGAAATCTTCTCACCTGTGGTGAAACACGTGTCTATCAGGATACTTCTAGCTATGGTGGCCATGTTTGACTTGGAGCTACAGCAGCTCGATGTAAGAACCGCATTTCTTCATGGGGATCTCGAAGAAGAAATATATATGGAACAACCACAGGGCTTCCTTCAGTCCGGAAAAGAGAAGCTTGTGTGCAAGCTAAAAAGGTCTCTGTATGGATTGAAACAGGCACCAAGACAGTGGTATAAAAGATTTGATGGGTTTATGATCAAACATGGATATAGTAGGAGTTTGTATGACAGTTGTGTGTATTATCGTGAACTTAAAAATAGTTCTTTTATTCTGCTAATGCTTTATGTAGATGATATGTTGATTGCAGCAAAAGATCCAACAGAAGTGCAAAAGTTAAAGGATCAGTTGAGCCAAGAATTTGACATGAAGGACCTAGGAAGTGCCAAGAAAATTCTAGGTATGGAGATCAGAAGAGACCGCAAACAAGGGAAGCTCTGGCTATCCCAAAAGACATATATAAAGAAAATTGTAAAGCAATTCAATATGTCGGATGCAAAGGCGGTCAAGACTCCGTTAGCCCAGCACTTCAAGCTATCAGAGGAGATGTGCCCGAAAACTGAGCAAGAGGTAAACTATATGGCAAAGATACCATATGCTAGTGCAGTTGGTTGTTTAATGTATGCTATGATTTGCACTAGACTTGACATTTCACATGCAGTTAGTGTTGTTAGTCGATATATGTCGAATCCAGGGAAGCAGCACTGGGAGGCAGTGAAATGGATCTTGCGGTATTTAAAAGGCACATCTGATGTAGGAATTCTCTACACTAGAGAACCTGGAATTGCTGAAGTCAGAGGGTATGTGGATTCCGACTATGCTGGAGATTTAGACAGGAGAAGGTCCATTACAGGTTACATTTTTCTGCTGAATGGCGGACCTGTTAGTTGGAAGTCCACGTTGTAGCGCACTGTAGCCTTGTCAACTACAGAGGCGGAATATATGGCAGCAATTGAAGCAGCCAAGGAAGCAGTCTGGCTTAAAGGCTTGGTAGGTGAATTCGGAATCATACAGGATAAGGTAAAAATATTTTGTGATAGTCAAAGTGCTATTTGTCTTGCTAAAAATCAGGTGTACCATGCAAGGACTAAGCATATAGACATAAGGTATCACAAATTAAGAGAGTTCATAAATGAAGACGATGGAGAAATTCAGCTTGTAAAGGTGTCTACAAAAGACAACGTAGCTGACATCATGACGAAGCCGGTAACAGCTGAGAAGTTTAGGCATTGCCTAAACTTGTCAAATTTGCAGGATTGCTGATGACTGGAAGCTCCAGGGAGAGGGGGCATTAAGATGAGAGAGATTGAATGAAGAACAAAAGAAGCCAAGGTGGAGATTGTTGGTTATGTGTCTTCTTTTTTAGGGCATAAAGATATTTAATTGGCCCATAAGTTCAAAGAGACATGGACATGGAAGTTGGTTCACGGCGCACTTGGTCTACCAAATTATTTCAAGTGTGAAAGCATGGATTTCATTGGATGGTAAAGTGTGCTGGTGCATGAAACACATGCATGTTTATGTTCACACATGCATACAATGTCAAAAGCCTATACATAGGCTAATTAAGGAAAGTTGACAATTGAAGTTGCCAACTTCAATTGTGTATCTTCATGCATGCCTATAAAAGGGCTCCAACTCCACAGATAACACAACAACAGCAAGAACAAGCCAGCAACGAGTTAATTAAGTGAGGTGTGAGGTGAAGCCTGGAAACTTAATTAGTAGCTTGTTGAGTTTCTCTCTATTTTTTCTTGTATCAAGGGAAGGGTGGTAATAACCATAAGGCTCTTGTATTTAGATTGAGAGAAGCATAAAGGTGTGGGCTTGTATTTTGGTTTTCGTCATATAAGGGATACATCTCTCTCGCTCTCCCCGTGGACGTAGGCAATTTGCCGAACCACGTAAATCGCTGTCTCCTTTTTTGTGTATTTCTTTTCTGTTATTTTTTGCTATTTCTTTGTTCGTGTATTTTTGTTGATAGCACATGCAGGACGATCCTGAGCCCCAACAAGAAATTAATTAAAGAAAGATAAAAAGAATAATTTACCATTTCCCTAAGATAAGAAACGCGATACTTATCTTCCGATGCAAGCTCATCCTCGAATTCTTTGAAGGTGTCCACTAATTTGAGAAACAGATGTTTCAAATATGTAGGCATTTGATCAACCGACTTTGTATCCCACCTGCATGTAGATGCCTCTTTTAGAATTTTTCTAGTGAGATGAAATATATATACAACAAATTCTAATCTTTTATTTGTATGACATACAAATATTTTTAGTATACTGAATAGAGAGTATTCTCACCTCAGGGCTATATGTGTGCCAATTGCATAAGGTTATATGAAAAGGAATTGAGTCAGATCATCTTTACATAGGACTGGTAATCCAGCTCATTGTTCGCCAGCCAGCTCATGTTGGGCTCAAAATGAGCTTGAGATCGATCGCTCATTTCATAAATGAGTCGAACACGAGCTGAATTTTTTAGCTCGAAATATTAATGAGGCAAACATTAGCTAGGGTTAGTTCACTCATGTTCGTGATATAGCTCCGCTGCCACTCATTTATTTTCGATGATTGAGCCTCAAAATTGATGATCGACACCGATGAACATGATCTATACCACTTAAAGCATCTAGAAACCAAATTTCATGTTTTTTCGATATTATTCTCTTGTCCATCAAGTGGACACAAAAATGAATGGCTAAAAATGTATATCCTTTAAAAAGTGATGATAGGAGTCTAGTAATCAAGATGAAGAGTCTAGATCTTATTTAAATAATTTTAAAAAATTTCTAATAAAGTTTTAATTGATTTGGATATCTTTATATCGTTAAATGAGAAAATGTCTCATATTGATCATTAAAATTACAAATTCTGAAATCCTTTGATCGCTAAGCCAATGATGTCGAAAAGATTTGGAGGCTCTATCATCGAAAATAAATAGGTGGCAACGGAGCCCGTTTACTACTGATAGCATTCCAGTATATATATATATATATATATATATATATATATATATATATATATATATATATATATATATATATATATATATATATATATATATATATATATAGAGAGCTAGTCTCCTATACTATCTATAGTACCGGAGCTCCGGTACTATAGTCGCTTTTTTGATTTTAGGGTGTTCAAATCAACGATCCACACCGTTGAAACTGATCTAGGATATTTGAAGTTCTTAGAAATAAAATTTTATAATTTTTCGACGTAGTTTACTTTATGATCAAACCGTTTCAAAATTGTCAAATTTCAATGGTTATTATGGCGAGTTTGTAGTTTAACGGTGGAGAAGAATCTAAATTTATTCAAATTTTGATAGAAAATACTTTAAACTATATAGATGAAGGTCAACATCCTTGATCTTGAATTCGAAACTCCTATACTCAAATTTTAAGGATTATTCAATTTTCACCATTCATTTTGACATGATTTATTTACTAAGTAAACGATATCGAAAAAAGCTAAAATTTTATTCCTAAAAACTTCACATACCCTATATCAGTTTCAATGGTGTGGATCATTGATTTGAACACCCTAAGATCGAAAAAACAACTATAGTACCGGAGCCCCGGTACTATAGATAGTATAGTAGTCTCATTCTATATATATATATATATATATATATATATATATATATATATATATATATATATATATTAGGACTTATGTGCTATTAGGAGCATCGAGGCCTCTGTGCTCCTAAGCCGTTTTCGATGATTAAACTTCCGAATCGACCATCGACTTTGTTAAACTTGATCTAGTGTATTTGAAATATTTAGATTTTTTTTTTTGTGATTTTTTCGATATCATTTACTTAGTGATAAAAAAGACTAATATTTAAAAAATTTTATCAAAATTTTATCTCATTTGAATATTTCTACACCATTAAACTTGTAAACGACATGCATCAACCATTAAAAATTATTGATTTTAAACTCTTTTGATCATTAAATAATTAAATGATATCAAAAAATTATAAAATTTATTTTCTAGATATTTCAAATATGCTAGATAAAGTCTAACGGAGTTGATCGTTAATTCGAAAATTTAATCATCAAAAATCGCTTTGGAGCACGGAGGACTCCGTGCTCTAGTATACAAGTCCTACTATATATATATATACATATATACATATATACATATATACATATATACATATATACATATATACATATATACATATATACATATATACATATATACATATATACATATATACATATATACATATATATATAGAGTCCGGCTGGTATACTATCGGTAGCACGGAGGCCTCCGTGCTACCAAGTTGTTTTCGATGATGTGGCTTCCAAATCGACGATCGGATCCGCTAGACTTGATCTACACTATTGAAAGTGTTTGGAAACTAAATTTCAAAATTTTTCGATATCATTTACCTATCAAACGAGTAGTCGAAAAATGAATGACTGAAAATAAAAATTTCATAAAAAATGATGATAAAAAAGACTTAAATTTAAGATCAGAGATAATGATCGTACTCTAAATAGTTCAAAGAATTTTCTATAAAATTTTTATCATATTTGGATTGTTTTACACCGTTAAACTTACAAACGCATCTCATCTACCATTGAAATTGTCAATTTTGAGACCCTTTGATCACTAGCCAAATAATGTTGAAAAATTATAAAATTTAGTTTTCAAACACTTTCAATAGTGTAGATCAAGTCTAGCGGAGCCGATCGTCGATTTGGAAGCCGCATCATCGAAAACAACTTAGTAGCACGGAGGCCTCCGTGCTACCGATAGTATACCAGTCTAGCTCTCTATATATATATTACAAATATTAACTATTTGGGTTCAATGCTAACCCAAATGTAAAGAGACCTACTTTATAAATTTTAATTATTAGATTAATTAAGATTTTAATTTTCTAAATTTCTTTCAACTTTTCATATAGTAGTAGGGCTGACAATCTACTTGCTATTCGTGAGCCAACTCATATTCTACTCGATCGTAAATAAATAAGTTGAATACAAGCTAAATATTTAGCTTGATATTTTAACACGTCAGTTCGTGTTCAGCTTGTTTAATAAGCGAATGAATACGAGCCGGTCTCAGCTCACTCGTGTTTAGCTCATTGACAGCCCTATCTTTACATAAGCTATAGGCAAAAATTAGGCCTATATATGTATTAACGTATAGTATATATAAAAATGAAAAAAATGTAGGATGGTTCCTCAAACCTACTCAAAACTTGAAAAATTAACTTAGCTTGAATACATTACCTTTGTATTGCATCAGTGAGCACTCGACACTCCTCCAACGTGGCGTATACATCATATGTATCATCTAAAATGCAAACAAAGGCGATTACCTTTGTGGCTATCATACGTGCACGAGAATAATGAGGCTCAAAATATACTCCTAAAATCCAAAAGTAGAGTTCGACGATTCTGTCCCGTACATAACATAATTTATCTTCTAGTTCAAAATCTTTCCACCACCTGCAATACAAATAATACATTAATTAAGTATTATATATTGCATATATTTAACATCTAATATTGTATGAAAATTGTGATGACCGTATTTTTTTTTTTTTGGGTTGTTTGATATTTTTCTTAATGTTATCGTGTGTATTTTAATTTTAAACTTGCTGGTCCGATTTCAATGAAAAATAATTTAAAATAAAGTTTTTACGCGATTTTGAAAAACGACTTAAAATGAATAGTAACCAGCGTTTCCGGAACGAGCTAGGAGAAGAGAAGGGCTTCGGATGGGAATCGAACTCCGATTTTGGCGATCCAATAGCTCATTTTCGATGTCTCAGCTATTCTGGAACCAATGGTGCTATCGGATTTTACTTTTGATGCATGGTTATCGAGAAAATCAGAGTTATCAATAAAAAAGGGTTTTTGTTCTTGTTGTTTTTGCATCTTGGTAATATGTTGTGCCCCGTTTTGCGTGTATCTTTGTGAGTAGAGGCCTACCTACGTGAGATAGCCTGTGTCGGGGGACTTTAGCTGTAGTTGCACTTGTCGGGGGACGTTGAGATGGTTTTTGGTTGTCCGTTGTTTCGGTTGATCGCGAGGGGATGGGTTTTGTCGTGAATCGGCGACTGTTTCTGGAGATCTAAAATTGTGAGTTCGACGATCCGGCAGTGCTGATCGCGAATCCTTTGTCGATCCGACCGTTGGATCGCGAGATATCGCGAGATCATCGCCGAGGGGTCGAAAATCTGATTTTGATCTTTTCGCAAAGAGGCCCATATTTTATGTGCCGATTTGCGTGAAATCGGACGTGGAGGGGTGTCGACGCGTTTTACACGCGCTGTGAGGGACTTGGTTAGAATTTCTGAGTTTTCGGGGGGTTTTCTTGCGTTTGTGCATGTATGTATATATATATGCATGTTGACCTTGGTGAGCTAACCCTAACCCCCCTGACCTAGGTTTTCGTGCCCTAGCCGCTAGCTCCAGCTGCCACCTTCCCCTGGACCTTCCCCTGTGCGCCGTCGCCGCCGCCGGCCGCCCCTGGCTGGCCGGAGCCCCGGCCACCCTCTCCCTCTCCCTTTTCTTCTTCTCATTCTTCTTATTCTTGGCCGAGCCCTTGGTGGACCATCCCCTCAATCTGGACCTCCCTCCGGTGCTGCCCCGACGCCCGGCGCCCGTTCCCGGCGTCCGTCACCGCCGCCGCGCAGCCGGCGCTGCCTGCACCGCTGCTGCTGCTGCCTCGGACTGGTGCGGGCAGCAGGCGGTTGCCCCGTGCTGTCGCCGCCCCCCGCCGCCGTGGGAGAGGAGCACCGGCCTCCTGAGGTACACCGCCACCGGCCCCGGCCGCCTCCGCGCCGCCGCGCCGCTGCCCCAACCCGCTCGAGTTGAGGGTTCCGGTGCCAAATCGGCACTTTTCGGGAATCCGGGAAGCCGATTTTGGGTGCGCCGATTTTGGGTGCGTTTGTGTTTGTGGCACCCCGAGCTTGTCATTGCTGTCCTGTCACCTTGTTTAGTGTGTTTGGGGACAGTGGAGGACTTGGTTTGGTTGTTGGTACCCCCTTCGGGGCTTGGTGTGGTTTCAGGATCATCCCGGCGGGTTTTTCGGACAATCTGTCAGTTTCGGATTGTGAGCATTATGTGTTTAGTGTCGACTTGGTGGACCTTGACCCTTTGAGTCTTTCGTAGGTCCTGTCGTGGTTCCTGAGAGCCGTCGGTGTTAGGCTCTTCTCTTTCTACAGGTGGGTACTTCGATCCGGAGTCGGTTCAGTGGACTACGGTGATACCTTTATATCCATTCTCTTGCATTTCGTTATTAGTTCACTTGACTCCTGTTGACTCTACTTATGTGTGCTTGCCTTAGTAGAGTAGTTGTTGTTTGCATGGTTATTGAGATAGTATTGATTGCATGGTTATTGAGACGACCTTGTTGGTCGGTGGTGATCGCCTGTTGTTCCGAGCGATTCTCGTATTTTGGTTTATCAGTTGCTTCACGGCTCGTTGACGTTCTGTGGATTGAGCATTCGCATCAATCATCACAGCTCTTCTAGCACTTCACGTATGCCTGCGGTCTGATCCACCGCTTGGTTCGTCTTTTTCGGAAAAGGGTTGCGCGCATCCGACCCGTGAGCCTCGACGCACGTGCATCTGCGGAGGTTATGTGCCGATGGTTGAGCAGGTAGTGACAGTGCCAGGGATCCGTCTCGGTGGCCTATGGTGATTGGGTATATATTTGTGGTTATTACTATTAATGCATATGTTATCTTACTTGCAGTAGTATAGTTGTTCAGTTGTATGTCAGCCTCATACTTATTTGTGCTACTGTTTACCTTACATATCTATTTGTTGACCCTCGTACCGGTGTGTACACCTCGCCTTCGTCGGCTTGCTGTACCCACTGGGAGGAGAGACATGTTTATCATGTTCTCACCCCCCGCCATCGTTGTTGTTTTTAGGTGAGTAGGGTGGTGGGAGTCAGGACACAGTGAGGCGCGCTTAGATAGTGGTATTAGAGGTCCCGACTTGTGAGGTTCCTCCCTTCAGATTGGTTATCGCCCTTATCTCTTTATCAGTTAGTTGTGGATGTGGTTCAGTTACACTTTAGTTGATTGTCTTGCATATTTGGATTTCGTTGATGCTTTGGCTTTTATATATTCATGGATTATTGTGAGCTTCATTTACCCTCATTTACTTTCGTGGATTTCTACCCCTCGTGGTAGCGTGGTATTCTACCCCTCGCGGTAGCGTTTTCAAAACTGAGGTTTCCGTGTGGAAAATGATTTTCAAATAGATTTTCGATTGATCGGCTTTTGATTTTCAAAAGAGAGTTCTCGTGTGGAGAACGATTTTTGAAAGGAATTTTAAATGAATGAACTTAGGATTTCAAAGTAAAGCTTCTGGGTGAGAAGCACTTTTCTAGAGTGATTGGTGTATTGTGCATTGCATCATCCTTCGCCTAAGGATTTGTTTAGATTAATGCAGATACTAAGGACGGTTAGCTGTATGAACCTTATTGTGTTGTTGTAGTTTGTGTGGGATGAATGATATTTGTGATCCTGTATGTATTGTGGTACGTCGTCGTGCAAATATAGGGGAGGCTCTGTCCGTGTGGACAGAGGAATCTGTATTTGTGGCGGGTCTGCACGTCGTTCGGGCTAGACTAAAAAAAAAAAATTACACGTTTTTCGCATTTAAAGCTAGCCCGGGGCGTGACAAAAATATGGCATTATGAAGTCCTACTGCATCAAAATAAAAATATAAAACTAAAGAAAATTTTACTTTGATGTATTCTCAGGATTTTGAATAATTGTGTGGATCTGAACAAGGATTGCAAAAAAGAGTTATGGTGTGTATCGAAAATTCATAAGCTTTTGTAAGAGAGAGAATGGATGCAACTTACAATGAGATAATCTTGAGCTCTTCACAATGAACAGATTGCAACAAATTAAAATCTAACTTTGCAAGCTCAAATATAGTATCATCCCTTTTATCCTCCATGTCGTAGTCGGATATGTAATATCTTGTCTCTAGTCTCTTCACGCTCCTCGACAATGGCGTCACAAGTGCGCGCGATACTTGGTTTGCTAGTGGAGGTTTCAAGTTATTTGCTATAGATTCCAAGTGAATTCTCGCAAATGAAATGGCTTCTTCAAGTATGTTCTCGCCATGAGTTCCGAGATAAGCCGCATTATATAGGCTCAATAAGCCCCTCGGATCATTACTTAAGGTTTCAACAAAATTCCCTTTGTCATCTTTGAACTTGGTAAACTCATCTGTATATGCACTTCAATTCTGATCAATATTGATAATACTCCCTTTCAAGATAAACTAATATGTAAGATGAACTTAATTATAATCTTTCTTTAATTTCTTCTCACTAATTTGTTTATAATGTTAACAGTAAATCAAGATATGAAGAATAAATATTAGTTGTCCTTTAATAATTAATAATACTTTGAGTAACCATTAGTGTAATGTTTTTTTTATCCGAAATTATAATTATATACTTGGAAAGCTAGGAAGTGTCATGCATAGAAATAATAACGCTCTAACTACGTACAAACTATTTTATGGCACGTGAAATAAGAGAACAATCAAATCTGAAGATTTGTATGATCCACAAGTATACATACGTACTATTTAAATCAATTATAGCCTAACAAGATTAATATTTATGTCAATTACTTCGTATATATCATTTCCTATGTAGAAATTTTGTTTTGCGAATTAAAATTATAAAAGCGTCGTGCATCCTAGTTTGTGAGTAGGATGATCCAAAAGTACCATCAATCAAATGTGTGATAATAATTAAACTACCTGTAGAGACACAAAACCCGTGCTGTCTAAGCAACCGAAATCGGAGAGCAACTTCGTGAAGATCGAAGCTTTCTAACTGTGAATTGTAGAGGCGGTCTAATGCCTCGTCGATCTCCTCTTCAAAGTGATGGTCTATTCCAAGGTGTTGGATTGCATCTATTAAACTCATACTTTCGTGCAAATCAGTAGTACCACGTAGTTTTTTCTTTACTTCTTCCTTCAATTCTTCAACTTTCCGCTCCATCTGCGACTTCTGTATTTTCAATGGAATTGAAAAGTTAGTATGATACAAAGTATATGTGAGATTTAAACTACAAATCTATTTATTCCCTAAATAAAAACTATATATATATGAGATTTAAACTCCAAATCTATTTATTCCCTTTCTTTATTTGGCCAGCATTTATAATAGTTTCTTAAACTAAATTTAGTTAGTTTTGTAGTTCTAATCTTGTTAATCTATAAAGCAGCGTTGAAAGAATTTATAACTAGTAAGTCCTTTTTTGCTTGGTTTAGATGTTTGAGGGTACATTTTTTTTAGAGAAATGTTTGACTTTATTAATTGTTTTAATTAGATTAGGTTAATTTGAGTTGAGCGCTAACCCTTCGGATAGTGGCATGTATATATTGGCAATTTGAATTTATATTGTGTGTGTTTTTTTTTTAATTATCCAATCAATGAATCAGCACGGCAAATAACCCTGTGCTTTACAGGACTAACTAGCTTTCGTTAAAAAAAAAAAAAAAAAAACAACAACAGTAAATACTCACCAAAGTGAAAAAAAAGGAAAATAAATAGCACCTCAGCATAGCTCCATATGAGTGGAGCCATGTTGCTTGTTCTCGTATAAAAAAAGAAAAAGAAAAGGCAAAATAAAAGGAAAAAATTAACATATTAATTCATGCCTGTTGTGAAGAGAACGTTGGATTGCAGGTAATGAAATAATCACCCCAAAGCGAGGGGTGATACTCTCCAGATTTGCGCCCAACTTTTTCAGGATTAAACTTACTCTTCTCCATTCACACTCTCCTTGCAATTAATCCCACAAAAATAATGCTTATGGTTTATTAAAAAAAATTAAACCAACTCTTTTTAGAAGCCTAATACAAAGCGTAACACTCGAGCATATATATATATAGAGTTGAGCTCGGATTTGATGAAGTGTACCCTAACACAATTATCTTTGAACGTCCAATCACAGTACCCCATAAGATTGCGGTAGAATAAATTAGTTAGATAAGATTAAAAAAAAAAGGATAATATTGAACGTTTGATTCTCAAACTAATAGGCGGATGTGTAACGACCCAGCCCACTAGCAACAATAACTCGTTGGGCCCAATCAACAACCCAAAATGCTTAAGCCCAGTTATTGTTACTAGTGGCCCAAGTCTCTTATAAACCCAATGACAACTCCATTCCCATCCGATATGGGACTATTTGGGTGTCACAGACTCCCCCCCTTTAGGCCCTGACGTAGGTCCACCCCCTTTAGGCCCTGACGTCCACGTCAGTCCTAAACACACACAGCCCAAGATCACCAGGCGATGTGAGACTCGTCTCGCTAGCCTAAACCGACTTTGTGGTGAGTCGCGCTCCACCCACAACAGTCAACAGCATGAGAGTCTCGCTCTCTCCGCTGTGGTGAGTCGCGCTTCACCCACAACAGTCAACAGCATGAGAGTCTCGCTCGAACTGGCAACAATAACTCGTTGGGCCCAATCAACAACCCAAAATGCTTAAGCTCAGTTATTGTTACTAGTGGCCCAAGTCTCTTATAAATCCAATGACAACTCCATTCCCATCCGATGTGGGACTATTGGGGTGTCACAGGATGACACTATGATTGTCAAATTTTAATTTGATGCAATTTCTGACACTTTAATTTGGTAAGTATTAATATATCACTAATATGAAAGTGATCTATTAGTATTGTGATTGATAATGTGCTAATAATAATTAAGATGCCACATCAGTTTTATATAAATAATTTGTGAACTTTTAGTCAATTAAATTGGGCGTTAGCACTTAATTGCAATAATAATAAAAGTTTGAGTCATAAATTATGATAAATTAAAATTTAAGAATCAAAATGTCATCCAAATTTTTAGTTTGAGGGCTAAATGTTGAATTTATCCTAAATAATAAAGCAATACTACTGGTACACTCCAAATACGGTAGAGGATCCGTACAAGATAGAGAAGCTTGGACCTATTCCATGCATTTTGTGATAGAGTGCATAGAGAATAAATATGAGAAGTCTTCTAATTAGTTTATAAAAGACGAGAGAAGGATGAGAGATTTTCAGAAAGAGCGCTCCAATTGAAGCTATTTTGTGGCTGTGCCAGCTTTCCTCTGAAGAGTAGATTTATGATTAAAAATTCAATTTGACATTTTTATTGCAGAATCCCAACAATCGGATCCAAACCGACTGCAGGACTAATAGCAGTTGATATCAAAGTGAATTCAGATTTTCAAAATTTGATATAATAATGAGTACCAGATTCCAAAAAAATATATAATTAATGAGATCAACAGGACCCATTTTGTCACGAGCAAATCACTTGTCAACTTTCCCCTTTAGGGCTCATTTGGTTTGGGCTATGTAGTATTTCTGATTACTTCAACACAATTAGAACTCTAAATCGTGTGAAATAAATTACTATTAAAGATGTATTAATTATTGCGTCTGGTTTAATACAGTAATGTATTATTGTATTTGGTTGTCTTATAAATTTTAATAATTCTGATAGTAAAACGTGTATTACTTCAAAATTTTCTCTACATTAACAGTTAGCCCTACTTCTTAATGAACTATAAACCAATATATATAGCTTACGTTTGATTATTTGAGTTAATAAGCAACATAAAGTATAAGTAAACAAGAATAGACGGCAAAGTCCATAAGAGAACACATTGTTTTCAACTCACACAATAAATTAAAAAAAAATCTCACAGAGTCTTACAAACAAACCACAAAATGTAAGTTTGAAATTTAAAACTCATTCATTAATTCATACTATAGAGAAATATGCATTACCCTCAATAACCAAATATCACATAAAACCATATTAATAGTACAACACTCAATACATGCATGTATGTTTCACATGCCTAACACTGTAATAACATAATTGTTTGATAATTAACAAAATATAACATGTCAAGTACTAAATTTTTACAGGTTTCAAATTTAAACTATCATATAGATAGATTCAAGATCTGATAGAGACACACCAATTCTAGAACGAAACACTGTCAGGATCCGATAGAGACGTGGCACACCAACAGCATATGAGATATTTTTTTACATTTTCTGGTTAGGCTAATTATATTATAACTGAATCATTATTCTAATCTATCGAATGTAATTAATATCTCTTATGGTTCGTTTGATTAGGGCTTATTTGTTTCACAGAAGATAGAGTTCAGGGGGAAATATATTTTCGGATATACGAAAGTTTAGATAAAAAATAATTATTTTTTTTCGTTGTTTTTCTGTATAGTTGTGGAACTGAAGTTCTTCCAGTTTTGTTGTTTGTTGCCATAAAGTGAATAACATAAAAACTAATTATGTGAGAGATGGGTTAATAATTGTTTTCTCTTTTTTTTTCCATAATTGACTTTGGCGGTGGGTGGAATCAAGTTAATTACACTATTCTGGGGAGTTTGATTTTCTACCAAAAGTGAGCATTTAAAGTCAAAAATTACTTCATCCCTCTCCACTTTCGGTGAAACAAATGCACCC